>CM059582.1:211570000-212182500 GCA_030407085.1 Trichopria drosophilae
AGTAATGTCTAACAATAGGGGACTTAATTTTTTCAAAATATTTTCTAAATTGGTACAGGCTACTTTTAGCCAGGTTTCCTTCCGGGAGTAGCTTGAATATAAAGAAAAGTATATCCGAGATACAAGATAAAGTTATTTTATGACGCAGACTCAGAGTTAGAATTGATAACATGTATTGGGCGACGGTAAATTTAGATTTTTCGTATAAAGGACGATCGTCTCCATCGTTAATTTCCGCGTTCCAAACAAGTTCATCATTCGCATCGTCATTAAAGTTATCGGTGATATCTTCTTCGGTGTAGCTAGTACATATGCTACTATTGTCGTCGTCCAGTTCAATTCCTTGTACGTTTTCATCTATAAAAATGGTTTCATAATCAGGCATATCAACCAGGCGTATCCATATTACCAAAATCCAATTTTCAGTATACCATGATTTTCAGGCTCATTTAATACTAAATTATCGCTGTAATGCCGAATTTAATGCTTTTTGCGAAGCTAAAGAAAGTGTGAATGCGTCAGCTTCACGTCAAGCTGGCACATCCGCAGCTTAAAATTAGTAATAACAATGTTATAACAAAAATGCCATTAGGGCATAATATAAGGCACATTTTAGGGTCTCAAAATACCCCAACTCCAATTTCCTCCGGCAATTACTGGCGAAGCTAGGGGCATGCGCGTATTTTCAGCCAATCGAAAATATGCCCGTAGAAAGTAGCACGGATTTTTTTTAAGGGCATAATTGACGGCTCATATAAGTCTTTCAAAACATCCTAGTCCGAATTTCCTTTTAGTTCCGAATATGAGCGATTAAGAGGAAACTAGCCGGTACAAACATCGCAAGCGATTAATTTCACTAGTATAATTTCGTGGATTGCAAACGTCTTCGTGGCTCAAGCGGTAACTCACTGTTGATCACAAATGTGAAATATACCGCTATCTCTTAAGACGATCTGCAGCACTCGCAAATATTAATACAATTCTATGCACAAACTATGGAAAAGGGCGATTCTGTCCTTTTGATAAGAAATATATATATAAAAAAAAATGTCTTGCTCATTTCAGCCCAATTTAATTTGGGGTCATCAATACAATATTTAAATTGGCATTTCATACATGATGGACAAAAATTTAATAATTCTTACAATGTTCTCGAAAATTTTAAAATAAAATAAAATTAAAATAATGTTTCATTATTGTCCGCTATATTGTAAGGCATGTAAAAAGTGAGTTCAGATTCGTATGCAACAATAAAAAAAGCACAGAGTAATGATTTTCGTGAATTTTTCGATAATTTAAAACTATTTGTTCGCCAAATATATAATCCAATAGGATTCTCAATTTTTAACTTTTAAAAACGCTCATGGGATTCGTATTCTGAATAGTGACCCCAAATACTATCAAATATGTTGACATAGTTTCAAACTTGTTGCTTGAAAAGTTGCTTCTTCAATATTCTTTTCAGTCACTTCAATTTCGACGGGCTGTAATTTTGTTGACCCCTCACCATAATAGGGTTTTAAAATGGTCAGCCATAGTATTATACGCTATGAAATATATCTTATCTCATATCAATGAGATTCCTTTATGACTCATTTTACACTGTGGACGCGCCAGGTTGACGTCAAACTGACACATCCATGCGATTTTCCCGTATTACCGAGGCTCTATAAATTAGCTTTAAATGAGCCCTAAATTATGAAATACATGGCTTCCGATGTTTGTACGGGTCTCTGTCCTCTGAACATTGGCAATGTGTATGCGCCAGCTTGATATACATACGTTTCGTAATTCTTGTTACCTTCTATATCAACACCGTAATCATCTACGAATTCTTCACGAGTTCTTTCCACTGTTTCTCTTTCACCGCCACCTGCTCCATGGATTTCTTGTACCGCTGCTGTAGTTTGACGCTCAAAAACTTCCTCGTCCGGAGAATCACCTACAATGGTACATTGTGAATACAATCATTATTTCCACATATTATTTTCCTTAAATTACTATTTCCACATAAACATTAACGTGTAGGATTATACACTCATTTAGATTTTGTTTTCAATTGCGAAGCAGAAAGTTATTCGTAATTTGTATATTTCTATTTTTGATGTTGTTTTTGAAGATAAGGTACAACGTAAAGCGATGTAGAAGTAATCATTCTATCGATTAATTAATTTGACATTTATGTCCGGAGGCTGCTTTTAATACACAAAAATCTTCTTCGGCACTACACGGAAAGAAAGAAACATGACTGAGTCCTGTCATACGCAGCACTGGTTACTGCGTGGCCGGTTCGCAAATACTTTCTATTTCAACTCGCTATAACTCAATTATAAGTCAATTTTGAGAATTTTGAAACGAATAAAAAATGAAATTGTTCATTGCAATTTCCCAGATCTAGTGCAGAAATCTTAATAAATAAATAAAAAAAGTCTAGTGCAGATCTTAATAAATAAAAAAAGTTATTCATTTTTTAATGCAGAACTGCGAAATTTGTGTTTTTATATACATTCAGGCGCTTCGTTTATCGAGCGAATTTCAAGCATCCGAAAACTTTCAGCGAGAAAGTTGTTCATTAAGGTATTAACAAATTTTTTGTAAAGTTTCATTTCCATTGCATGGCCGTGGCACACATGACGTGATGGCCTTCGGCCGCTACTTATATTAAACATTCAATAATTTTAAAACTATTAATGCAATGGAGATGAAACTTTACAGGAAATTTGTTCATACCTTAATGAACAACTTTCTCGCTGAAAGTTTTCGGAAGCTTGAAATTCGTTCGAGAAACGAAGCGCCTGAATGTATAAACTAGGGCTCTCGCTGACTTTTTTTAGGAAATTTTGGGCTCTATAAAAAAGGTTAAGTGCATTTTTAGTGTATCTTGCACTGTTTTCGATACGGAAGCTTTAGAATGAATAAAGTACCGTAAGTTTTTCCGTTTCAACAACGTTTCTAGTTAATTACAAATAATTATTAATAACTATATCGTCTAGAAATTATGAATAAATATTCTCAAAGGTGCACTCAAATTGGATCTGTTTATAAACATTTTCTTTTTAACGAATTCGAATTGTAACCGTCATTTCAAATTCGTCAGAATCTGTGCGGTAACTACTACTTCCCAAAATGCTGTCAAATTGACTTAAAATTTCTTTGCGTATACGCCAGGACCTGGTGGTGTTTCTTCCTTTCCGTGTGCAGCCGTTAAATCCGTTTTCGTGGTTATTCCTGACAATAAGTGAATCCTGCAGAACAATATCCAACTGTGTTTATAAACGTGCAATGGTTACTTAAGGAAACAAAAATATCGATAAGCACATTCTGATGTACATATTCATCAAATTATCATCCGGTTAACGTTTACAATTTACCCCGCCATATTGCAGCCGCCATTATCAATTCTGAAAATCTAATATCACCTTCATAATCAGCGACCTCGAAAACTCCCTAGTAACAAGCTGATTTTGGTCTAAAGCCGCGGTTCTCATCCGTACGTCCTCTCCGTCCACCAGCTCAAGCCGCCAACCTCAGCCTGGACATACGCGGGGATTCCCACCAGTGGTTGACCCCAAGCAAATTACATAGTGTGATTTTTTAGTAATTTAAAAAGAGCTCCGTATTAAATTGCATTGCACATTATTACGAATGTTACATTACCTTTGTGAGCTCTGAAGTAAATTTTCAAACATTACCTGTGTATTTGAAATCACAAAATGAATTCTGAATTTTAATTCGTACTTTTCACAAAATATAGATATGCAATTACAAACGTATACGATGCTTTGATATATATGGATTATGAAACTTAAAAGATATGAAATGTGGCTGCTATATGTTTTAAAAAATTACACAGATTTATTGTTTATGCACAAATATAATGCCACAATTTCATTTGCCTTGGTAAAACATTTATTATAATGATCCGTGCTTTCTAACTTTATTCTTTAAAGTTCATACAATTATCACTCAAATTCCTTGAATGCAGGTAAGCAAATGTCACATTAACCCCGAGGGGTCAACCACCGAAGGAATACCTGTACATTGTACCGGGAATATTTAGGGAATATTCGGGAATATTCGGCAATATTGGGAATATTTAGGAATACTCGGCAATATCTTGGAATATTTGGGAATATTTGGATGACACTGAAGCTCACAGCCACGTTATAGCAGGCAGATTACGAAATTCGTTTTTGTTACGTTATATTAAAAAATGTTTTTTGTATTAACCTTTGAGTACCAATTAATTTCTTATTTTTAATTTTTTTTAAAATTATAAGATAATTTTAAAATATATTTGCGAAAATAGGTTTGCTAGTGTCAGTGTTATAATAATTGGAAATAATCGGCAAGCGGCAACATCTGGGAGTACATGAGAATTTTTTTAAATATTTAGAAACGCTTGTTATTTCGACTATCTTTTTTTATATGGAAATATAAGTTTCAGAAATGATTTCGAGTATAAAAATAAGTTTCGAAAATGAAAAATTTATTTAAAAATTTGTTGTATTTTTTGGAAATTTTGTAATTTTGTTGAGACCCCGAAGAAACATTTACGGAGTTCCCCCCATCAAAAGCTCCGGACCCGATCAGGATTGTAACGCTACCGCAGATCCGTATCAGATCCGGAACCCGAAGGTCCGGCAACCCGGAGCTGTTCCTAATCCGATCCGGATTTGGGTTTCTGTTATAGACGGATAACATAACCTTAAAAATATATTTTAAAAAATATATTTGCAAAATGCATACAGATTTGAAACGTCGCAAGAAAATTCGAGGCCAGAGTACCTCCGACGATGATTCGATGCCATTATACACAATTCCAAAATTTTGAAAATTCACGTTTTTCAACAAGAAAAAATATCACTATTAACGCCCTCGTACTTTAATCATAATTCTCTTTAGATGATAATTCATTGCAGTTATATGTAAATATTTGCGGCCATTTTTGATAAACTTATTCGCCGTTAAGGGCCTGCTAACCCGACCCCGTCAATGTCTCTCTAACTTGAAAAATTGAAATTGAACCCTTGGCGATCAAAAGGAGATACGCGCAAAACGCCGGAGAATTTGATGGCCCCTCGGCTCGTAATTTTTTGACTTTCGAATTTTAAAGTTTTCATTAGATATCTTAATTGGAAAATTAATTACGCGAATTTTTTGTTAAAATACAAAATTTCTATCCCTCTTCGTTTTCGATATAATCGCAAAAAACGAAATTATTTGAAATATAAAATAACTGGGTGCGGGTCGAAAACCCGACAAATCAAAAAGCCGACAGGTCAAAAAACCGACAGTCATAAAGCCGACAGTCAAAAAACCGACAGTCAAAATGCCGACACATAAAAAAAGACACATCGTCAGGAGGACAGTCATTCTTTGAACAGTCGGTTTTTTGACTGTCGGCTTTTCGATTGTCGGTTTTTTGACTGTCGGTTTTTCGACCTGTCGGCTTTTTGATTTGTCGGTTTTTCGACCCGCACCCAAATAACTTAATTATTTTGTCTTTAACTCGTCATATCTTTTACAATAATTGGAATTTTTTAATGAAATTTTTAGGGAATATGCACTATTCTATCTACAAACTAACGTATACTTCCAAATTATGGTTAGTTATTACGGAAATTTTTAAAAAATTGGTTTTTGTTTTACTGCACAAAATTGATATTGAAAGCTTCAAACACTTCGGGAGTCGAGGGAATTTCAATAAATCGAAATTTCCTTCCCACCGAAAATTCGAGGAAGGTTCAAAGAAGTTTTTTGTAAAGTTATAGACTAATCTGTCTTGTAGTTTTCAAGTAACAATTGAAAGTTGTAATGCTGTCGCGTCGCGTCGTCTCTTTCGCGAATATTCGAGACGAGTGACGCGACAGCATTACAATTTTCACGAATATTCGAGAAGACGCGACGCGACGCGACAGCATTACAACTTTCAATTGTTACTTGAAAACTACAAGTCAGATTAGTCTATAACAGTCTATAGCATTAGTCTATAGCAGTAGAATTTTTCAAAACTATTTTCGTCAAATTTCTTCAATTTCAGAGTAAAATTTGCACACCTTTTTTCCCGCTTCTAATGTCACAGGCGGTGAACGCCTTGGTACGTTCAAGGGGCCCTAAGTTGAGCAAGTTTTAAATTGGTACCGGCGAACGCATGTATAGACAAAGGACAGAGCGTGTCATTTTCTACAATTTTTTTTTTTGTACAGGCGCGTTCGATCCTTTGTCTCAATGAGTCGCTACGCGCTTGGAAGTACAAACAAAAAAAAAACATTATAGTGATTTAAAAGTTTAATAACAAAATAGAAATGAAATACAGTGGAACCTCACACTAGTGAAATTCTCGCACTAGTGAACATTTGTCTCTATCACTAGTGAAACATCAACTTCCCCTCGTACCCCCACTCTGCCAATTTCTTATGCATGTGTATGTATGTACACAAACATACTCGAAAAGCTGTATGTATACATATGGGTATTACGTATGTATTTACATACTCAAGCTATAACACATTACGATTTGTGTATTATTTATTGTAATTAATTTAGTATCGGTGGCTTGGAACATCATGTGAAAATAATTCTACGCTTAAGAACCTAAATGCGGACACAAATGTAAAATTACTGGCAAAAGAGTTCTCTTTTGAGAAAGCGAGAAAAATACAAGTATTTTTGGTTATGAACGTTATGAAAGTGTGTAGACATATGTATATATGCACATGTTTGCACATCTGCCGATGCGCATGCGCTCGCAAATACGATACGTCCCTAGAGAGGGGGTAAACATTCCACCCCTCCGCATCTCACTAGTGTGAGAAAAACAAAATAACGCTGGTCCCGACAGTGCCACTAGTGTGAGGTTCTACTGTATTCTATTTGAAATTTTATTCTTAATTGAACGCTCTAATTAAGAAGCCGCTAAACCGACCCCGTCGATAACGTCACTTCCTAACTAAAAAAAAAACACAAATTAAAGAAATTTTAATTAATTAAACGTAATCTTCTAAATGCATATATTTTAGGGTGATTTTATATCAGCACGAACATCAGTACAAAATTTATTCTTGCGAATTCGCGTTTATAATGGTTTTAATCGTTTGCTTTCTGTATAAGTGGCATAATTAGTTACTGTAAATGTGTCCCAGAAGAGTAATACATTGTGAATTCTTCCTGAAATGTATGCTTTTAAAGTCGGCGTGATGGTCGTGCGGGCTAAGGCGTCAGTCTTAGTCCGCCCGAACTGAACGTCGCGAAGGGCCCGAGTTCGAATCCCCGTCCTGCAATTTTCTCTGCTTATGTCCAGTGTGGAATAACCGGGGAACCTTGCTGGGCGAAGGTACGAATTTGGGACCGCTGCCGACCCCCGTCGGCAGTTATCGGTACCGTCAGCGTCTTATCCGCGGTCGGTACGTCGTGGGTCTTATCTCGGATAAAGATGGGATAAGCCCCGCGTCGTACTCGCTAAGGCACAGACCGTCGAATCTGCTGTTGGTACCGATATTGGGGTAGGGGGGACTGGCTCTGGGTGGGTGTTGTGTGTGCCTATAGTTCTGTCTTGTACTGTCTGTCTCTGTCCTGTACCTCTCCACCCGAGAGCCGACCCGCAAACAGACATATTCGTCATTAACGCGGGGGAAAATTTCCTGTCCTTTTTTTTTGTATGCTTTTAAAAAAAAATACGGCGCCGGTAAAAGCAAATTCGATTAATAACGAGTCGGCATTTAGCGGCCCCGAAATTGCAGACATTGAGTAACTAGAAACATTTGCCAGAGAAGAACTACCAGATCTAATTTAAACTTCTGAACGAGCCGAATTCTACGGAATTTATGCAAAAAATGTTAAAATTTTCAAAATTCCTATTGGTCACAAAAAAAAAGTAATGCACTTAAAAGAAATATGTAAAGAAAAAGAAAGTAAAGAAAGAAAAGAACAAAAAAAAAATGTAAAAGAAAAACGTCAACGTGAAGATAATGTTACAGATGAAGATAATGTAAATCGTAAAAAAGCAAAAAGATATGAAACTGAAAAAATAGCAAAAAACTGTGGCAATAAGGAGAATGAAAATTCTGCTAGAGAACATGTGGAGAAAATTGCTCGCAATTATGTAAGAAAATGTTGCATCGAAGAAGTAGAAAAAGAAAAGCTAGATGTGTATTTGGGAAAAATTAATCTGCTGAAAGTGGCTGTTGATTCGAATAATAAAACTGCAAAAATTAGTTGCTGCTTTTCCAAATATGGGGCATTCCAAGCCAAACGGGCAACTGAGAAGATTAGCCTTTTTCGGTGTCTCGCATTAAACGCTTGTTTCTGAAGTTCTGTTTTGGAGAAAGGAAAAATAATTAGTGGATTTTATTCGTCTTTTTTTGCACTTCCCGATGATTAAAATGATTTTTTATTTTATTTATATATTCATCAAGATTTTTCAGTTTAAAAAATAAAAATTGATTTTTTTCAAACTTGGACGTTTTAAATATTTTTTTAAACAGGCTCAAATGAAAGCTGGTATATTTTTCTATAAAATCACATTGTCATAATTATGGGCCGGTTGGTTTTTCATCTTGAAATGTGCAAGAAATGCAGCATCGTGAGCGGCAATACCCAAATGCGCTTATTATTATGCATATTTATGGATGAAGAACCAAGCGGCCCATAATTGTGACAATGGGATTTAATAGGAAAATATACGAGCTTTCATTTGAGCCTGTTTAAAAATAGTACATTACGATACGAGTGCGCAAAGTAGGTATTTCCCACACGAGCGCAGTTTGTCACCCGAGCGAAGCAGAGCCCCAGACCCAAAACAGTATTTGTACATGCTTTTGTAATAAATAGACTAAATTTATAAATATCTATGTAATACATTATTTATTATCGTTATTACTGTTAATTGTTATTTAATATTTTATATAAATTTTAATGAATTTAAATTGAAGAATAGTGATATAGCCTAGGTTGTAGTTAACAAGAAATATTTTATTCACTCCGATTTTGCAGATCGTACATTAGTTCAATTTTCACGTATCGACATTTTCTCCACACACACACGTCGCACGTTCTGTCTCCAACGGCTGGAGAGAGTCTAGTCCCTTCCTATCTTCGCCCAGATTCCCCGCTTGTAAACCACTAGCGCACTCGCATGTGCCGGTAAGGTAGTGTACATTATTATCAAGGGATATCGTACATCCCGGCCACCTTGAAGTGCTCGACTTCAACATCATAAAGATAAAAATGAGACAATCGCTTGCTAAACATTGTTATCTTATACAATAAATTTACATTAATCAATAGGCAGAACACATATTTTCGCTAAGGAACGCTGAATTATTCCATTTACAGTACGTATGGAAACTATCCTAATCAGTCCATCTTTACTCGGATGCGTTGCGCATATTCTCCCGATACACCAAGCTAACGGCGGTAAATTGTCATCGCGTATCATTACCACCTTACCGATTTGAATTTCATCATTTTTACAAACCCTTTGCCATTTTCTGCGGTGTTGCATTTGCATAACATAATCCTTTGACCAACGGGTCCAAAAGGATTGTTGAAGTTGCGTTAACAATTGGTAGCGGTTCAGACGATTTAGTGGTACGTCAATTACATTTTTATCTGGTAACGCATACAGTGATGTTCCAATCAAGAAATGTCCGGGTGTTAAAATGTCTAAGTCATCTGGATCGCTATTCAATTTACACAAAGGTCGTGAATTGAGAATCGCTTCAATCTGTATGATTACCGTTGTTAGTTCCTCAAATGATAACAGTGTGTTTCGCATTACCACCTTAAGGTGAGTTTTTGTAGCCTTAACATTGGCTTCCCACAAGCCACCCATGTGGGGCGAATGGGGAGGTATGAATTTCCAACAAATTCCCTTGTTTGACGCGAAATCTATTATTTCGTTTTGATGCTTACTATTCGCGAGGAATTCGCCTAATTGTCTTAAAACATTACTAGCACCAAGAAAATTCTTTCCATTGTCGGATGATATTGATTCGCATTTACCACGACGCGATACAAATCTTTTAAGAGCATTGAGAAACATGTCTGTTGTCAAATCGGATACGACCTCCAGATGAACAGCCTTTGTGGACATGCATACGAACAGACACAAATAAGCCTTACTCGATTTGTTTCTCGAAACTTTGATGTTAAAAGGTCCCGCGTAATCTACACCCGTGTGATTAAACGGTCTTGAAGGGGTGACTCGGGAAGCGGGCAAATCTGACATCAGCTGTGTTAAGCCTCGAGGTCGCAATCGAAAACACAACACACATTTACCAAGTATACGTTTGATTGCATTTCTGGCGTGAACTATCCAATAAGTTTCGCGTAACATTGTTGAAAGTAATTGTAAACCGACATGAAAATTCGCTTGATGACAGTCGCGTACAATTAAATCAGTTAAAATATGTCGAGGTGATAAAAGGATCGGGTGTTTTTGTGAGAAGGCTAGGGGAGCATTTTGCAGTCGACCACCAACACGTAGTAAACCATCCCCATGAAGAACAGGGTTTAACGACAGTATTTTGCTACGTGAATTGATGTCCTTTTCTTGTCGAAGACTCTGCAGTTCATCGTGGAATTGTTCTTGCTGGTGGGCCATCAAAAGTCGTCTCATTGCTTCGTGCAATTCCTCACAAGTAAGCGATCCAATTATCCGGTTTGGTTTTGCTAATTTGCAGTTCTCCTTGAATCTTAAACAGTATGCTACAATTCGTTTCAATCTGGTTAACGATGAATAGCGTAACATTATGTCATTGGTAGAATCAAGGTGAACTAGAGTGACTGTCTGTCTTCGTCTTTCTGGTATTTCAATCAATGCATTATCTCTTGGTTTCGGCCAATCTACATAATCGTCCTTTAACCATGTTGGGCCCTCCCACCAAATTGATGCAGTGATTAAATCTCTTGGCCTGATACCACGGGAGATAATGTCTGCCGGGTTGTGCTCGGACCGCACATGTGACCATTCTTCACTTTTTGTTAGCTGTTGGATTTCAGAAACTCGGTTACCGACAAATGTTTGCCATTCGGATGGTTCACCTCGAATCCATGTTAACGTTATTTCCGAGTCTGTCCAGAAATATTGTTTCGTGATTGTGCACGTCAAAGATTGCCTAACCTTGTGAAATAAATTGCTCAGCAATACCGCACCACATAGTTCTAGTCGGGGCACAGTAACGTTTTTAAGTGGAGCTACTCGTGATTTTGCTGTAAGTAATCGCACACTAATTCTACCCATCTCATCACGTGATCGTAAATATATGCATGCACCATAGGCCAACTGCGAGGCATCAGAGAATCCGTGTAATTCCGCATCGCTCGAACGTGGTGTGGATGCATGACGTGGAATTGTTATGTCGTTGATCGCAGATAGTTCTTCATAATAAGAAGTCCATGCTGCTTGCAAATCGTTGGGCAACGGATCACCCCACTCCAGTTTGAGCTGCCAAAGTTTCTGGAGTATTCCTTTAGCCCGAATGATTATTGGTCCGATTAATCCTAATGGATCGAATAGCTGCGTGATTACTGACAAGATTGATCGTTTCGTATTGAATTTCATCGATGTATGACTTGTCACCTTGTACCGTAATACATCCGATGATGATTCCCATAAGAAGCCAAGTACTTTCGTGTCTGTAAATTCCAAATTCTGTGAGTGTTCTTTGTCACACGATAGATTCGATCGAAATTTCGTTAATTCGAACCCTGCAGTTTCAAGAGTCCTTGTGACATCATTTTTTAGTTGAAGAAGAGCTGCTATTGAAGATTCTCCCGTGATCAAATCATCCACATAGAAATCTTGCGTGAGTACTTCTGCCACTTTCGACTGTTTATCCCGAATATCATGTGCCAGCTGCTGGAGAGATCTAACGGCCAAAAATAGAGCTGATGATGTACCATATGTTACAGTATTCAAACTGTATGTTGTCGGTAGTTCATTGGGGTCTGTTCGCCACAAAATACATTGTAATAATCTATGTTCAGGTTTGATCATCACCTGTCTGTACATTTTAACTATGTCACCTGTCAGGACATATGCATGTTGTCGAAAACGTACCAAAATGTTAAACAATTCTGGTTGTATGATGGGTCCAACCATGAGACAGTCATTAAGAGATTTTCCAGACGTGGTTGCAGAGGACGCATCAAAAACCACTCTGAGTTTAGTCGTAGTAGATGATTCTTTAAAAACAGCGTGATGGGGCAAATAAATAATCTTTTTATCTCCATTATTCAGTAATGGCGACATGTGCCCAAGTCGAATATATTCTTCCATGAATTTCGTGTATTGGGTTTTTAATTCTAATGATCTGCGAAATCTTCGCTCCATTCCCTCCAATCGTTTCAACGCATTGGCTCTGGATTCACCTAGGATGCTGGGATCTTGTCGAAATGGCAAACAAACTTCAAATCTTCCGTCATTTCGTCTTTGATGTTGTTCGATGAATATCCTTTCACATTCCATCTCTTCCCTTGAGCGTAATTTGATGGTATTCGGTGTGTCCTCTATGCGCCAAAAATTCTCGATTTGGTCCAAAAGTTCATCATTTCGAACAAGATTGCACACTGTTGATCCACTTGACCTTGATTTAGAATATGATGTCAAAATTTGTCCACATAGTAACCATCCAAATTGGGCTTGTTGAAGTAACAATTGTTTGTTTCCCAATCGAATTCTGTCGTTCTCAAGAACGTCCCAAAACACTGTGGCTCCTAATAATAAGTCGATGTCTTGAGGTACGTGGAAAGATGGATCCGCAAGTTCAATGTCCGGTGGTAACTCCAAATGCTTAATAATGATGGGTTTGGTGGGGATGGATCGTGTAATTTGATCAATAACAAACAAGTTTACATTTCTTTCATAATTAGAGGTTAACGATGCTATTGACGTTTTTGTCAACGCTACAATGTGTGACTCAGCGACGTTCACACCGGAAACAGTATGTTGTGTGCGTTCAATCTTAAGATCTAATCGTTGACAACAGGATTTAGTTATAAAATTGGATTGTGATCCATTGTCAAGTAATGCGCGTACTTTATGCAATTTGCCCGTGTTATCGGAAATGCACACCATGGCTGTTGACAACAAAGTTTCTGTCGCTTGGCTACTACTGAGTGTGTTTATTGTAACGGATGGTGTGGATTTTTCGTAATTCGAAATATTCGATTGTACCTTATGACCTACATTTGTTGCGATATTGCTGGGTTTATTAGTTTCTGAAAGGTGTTGCACAGGTACGTGAAGCAGAGAGTGATGCTTTTTTGAACAATACTTGCATGTCCTAGACTTGCAAGATTCTACAGTATGATTTCTACCAAGACAATTGTAGCAAAGATTAAGCCTTTTAGCTTCATTACGTCGCTCTTCTATGGGCAAATCTTTAAAAAATTGACAAGCATAGATTTTATGGGTTTGTTTGCAAAAAAGACACTCATCTACTCCACCAGTTACAACGTGAGACAACATTGAATTTCGTTGTTTAGTGTGCAAATTAGATTGGAAACGTTTCTGGGAAGCTGTATTAGATGAAATTTGTTTCGTTAAATTAGAATGCAATGCTTCCAGAAATTCACATCGAGTACTTAAAAATTCAAGCAACTGGTTAGTAGTCGATGCCTTTTCTTCGATTACTTTTAATTCCCATTTACTTTTAGTTTCAGGATCTAATTTGCTTGTAATTAAATAGATAATGAGTGTATCCCAATAGTCTGTGGGTTCTTTCAATTGTTTTAATACACGCAAGTGTTTCTCAACACTGTCCAGCAATATACGCAATGACCCTGCCGATTCTTTCGAAATTGAGTTCAAATTAAATAATTCATGAACTTGATGTTGTATTGTCAATCTAGTATTTTGAAATCGTTTTGTTAATAATTCGAGCGCGATAGGATAATTCTCATTACTTACTTGTAGCGAATGAATAATTTGTGCAGCTGAGCCTGATAAGGCTGAGGTTAAGTAATGGAATTTTTGTATCGCATTCAAACTATTATTGTCATCTACTAAAGCCTTAAAAATGTCATAAAAATGTTGCCATTGCTCATAACTACCATTGAAAGTCGGCAAGGAAATTACTGGCAATCGTACTAATGATTGATTATGTTGGTACATATTTTCCGAATTCCCCAAATTTCCGTCATGTGAAAGATTAGATATCGAATTACGTTGTACTTCTTGACTATTCGCATTATTTTCGGGAAGTTTCGAACGTGCTATCGCTTGTACGTTAAAAAAGGCGCTTTCAAAATTATCGCGTTCCGCAAAAACTGCCTCGGGTAGCAGTTCATCGATTTTTGTTTGAATGTCATGAAAATCTTTCCACAATTCATTTAATTTGTCTAATCGCGCCATTAATTGTAACCGATTCAGTTGACTATCCTCATATGAATCAACAAAATTCTTAAATTTGGTTGCGCTAGCTTTAAGCGTCGTCCGACGACGTTTCAAAGATTCTAAACTATCCATATTGAATTTTCAAAATTAAATATCGAAAAGTTTACAAACAAACAAAATATAAATAACACTAAACAAAAACAAAAATCACGTTGTACTTATCAATAATGGCATGCACGCGTTGTCGTTGTACAGCAGACCTCGTGTTCTCTATTACGGAAGTCTTCCTCGTTGTGTTCCAAAATGGCGTCGTCCAATTACTTCCGTTCTTCTCCGTTGAGAAGATGTCGTTGAAATGGCGGTGTGCCACGTGGCAAGAAGGCGAAGTTGAAGAAAAATGCGTTGCGTCCGAACTTCAATTTTCCCGTGATGAAAGCAATTTTTTATTGCGTTGTATGCGAAGTTGTTGTCGTGTGTGATACTTTCGTTTGTAAAGTCCTTTTTCGCTTGTCTGTGAGCGAATAAAACAATGTAACCAAACGTGCGACTCGTTGCGAGTTACGTATAAAATTCAATTGAAAACTTGAATTGGCGTTGCACCAAATGTATATGTGAACAACGTTAATTAGCCATATAGTATGGGTGTTGTAAAAATGTCGATTTCACTTCACTGTTCACTACATGAAAATCCATTAAATTCGGTGAAATCCGTGAACTGTTTCGATAACTGACAAAATCGTCGAAAGTTTCGGCGAAAACTTCCGGATCCGCAGGGCGTGATTGTGAAAAAAATAGTTTCTTGCTTCAATTCCAAAGGGCTGCATCCGGTATTGAAGGACCAAAATGAAGAATAGTGATATACCCTAGGTTGTAGTTAACAAGAAATATTTTATTCACTCCGATTTTGCAGATCGTACATTAGTTCAATTTTCACGTATCGACATTTTCTCCACACACACACGTCGCACGTTCTGTCTCCAACGGCTGGAGAGAGTCTAGTCCCTTCCTATCTTCGCCCAGATTCCCCGCTTGTAAACCACTAGCGCACTCGCATGTGCCGGTAAGGTAGTGTACATTATTATCAAGGGATATCGTACATAAATATTCATTCGCATTCGCGTTTTCGGGTACATTTTCAATTACATTACTATTTTAGATAGAACTAACCTATACCTATCGTTTTCCGTACTGAAGAACAGCGATTGAAATGTAAAACAAATGAAAGTTTTGACAGGTATATTCTACATGTCTGTATACCTATAGCGCTACTTTACCGCACGCAAAACTTCATTACCGCACGCAAATTTTCTTTACCGCACGCTAAATTATAAGATCAGTAAAGTGTGGGAAAGTGGCACTTTGCACACGCAAATACGTGCGCAAAATCGAACTTTGCGCACTATAATAGGAAAAATCATTTTAATCATTGGAAAGTGCATAAAAAGACGAATAAAATCCACTGATCATTTTTTCCTTTCTCGGACACAGAACTTCAGAAACAAGCGTTTAATGAGAGACACCAAAAAGGGCTAATCTTCTCAGTTGCCCGTTTAGCATGGAATGCCCCATATGTATCAACTGGTTACTCAGGCCAAAATTCAAAAGCTGGAAAAAATGGACATTGCCTAATTTTAATAAACATGTGAAAACACATTTCAAATCAGCAAAGATTGACAACAATTAAAAAAAAAAAGTAATAAAAAATAGCACTTTGCTATCATTCGTAACAATTAACCAGAAGGACTCGAAATGGCTGCTAGTACAAGCCGTGCTATTGTTGGGGATTCTGGAGTTATTTCGGATGTTACTACTGAAGAAAAAGTCTAAGGTGATTCTTTTTTTGATACTCGCAGGAATGGTACGGAAGCCACAGTTTCTGTGAAAAGCGAGTTTGAAACTAGCGAGCTTCACAACCCCATAAAATTGCAATAATTTTAAAAAAAGATGAAAGACACTCTCGCCAGGCACGTCAATTGTGCTCACTTGAAGTCTTCGACGAAAATCAATCAAAGATAACTGATTTTTTCTTAAAATCTTTGGAAGATAATCTCAAGTCAAATTCTGATGGTGATACAATCCTGAGCAACTTCTTATCCAATCATGACGAAAGAAATGAAGAAAAAACAATAAAACCTGACATTAAGTCATTATTAGATTATTTGAAGATACTGCAATGAAAAATTCAATGGTCAAATCGCAAAGAAATACATTTACTGATCCACTGAAACGCTTTAGTTTGTATCTGGTTATAATTGATGGTAGATTATTATATGAAAGTTTATATGCAAATTTAAAAAATGCTCTGCCCTTAATAACAACGATTTACCGTTCACTTGATGAAAATAATAATATACAGGAAGGTAATGTAAGATTTGAAGAGTTGAAAGCATTTTTGCAAAAAAGAAACTGTCCTACAAAAGTGTTTATTTCTGAATCAAATAAAATGGTTGATTTTGTTATACCATCTCATAAAGAATCCGGATTTCCTACAATGGACGTATATAAAGCGACATCTTTTAAGCAAATGGAAAGAGCGTTTTGCGAGGAAAACTTTGCAAATAATGCCTATGTGTATATGGCCCAGCCATTAGTAACAAATGTTCCGGCATTTTGCTTAGCAGTTTTTGGAAGTGATAACCGTTTTACTAGTACTCATGTAGAAAATAATAAAATAAATATATTCATAAATGAAATAAAAATTTGATTACTTAATATATGTATGTGTATGTATATAAGTTGCTTTGTACTATAATATCGCAGATTATTGTACAGCATACAAGGCTAAGATCTGTGGCATCACTGAGAGTACTGAAAATACGTAGGAAATACTAGGAATGCGATGGGAATGTTGGGAATAAGGTAGAAATATCGGGAATAAGATGGGAATATTAGGAATACGGTAAGAATATTGGGAATATGGCGGGAATATTGGGAATACGGCGGGAATATTAGGAAAATATATATATTACGAATATATCCCACTTTTGGGAATACCGCTACATTTTTTGACCAGCGGTTGACCCCTTGATTGACCCATTAATGCCCAAATGCACACTGAGTTTACTGCAACTTCAACGCTTATATCCAATATGAAATGAGTTTGAAAAGTTGAGAAAATTTTAAAAAAAAATTGCAATTTATATGTGATTTTGACATATATAGTAGAAAAACATGATTTTTTCAGGACGCACTATTTACAAATATCGAATTTTCGATACAATATATTACATTGAGTGAGTTAAAATATATTGCAAGGGTGCACTCGATAGTTGTACTTTTTTATAAATTTTGAAAAAGAATTTATAAATGCAGTGGCCATTTTGAATCTGACATAGAAAATTTCAAATATACACCAGTCTATCTTTTAAGTACAACTATCTAGTGCATCCTTGCAATATGTTATAGCTCTTTCAAAGTAAGATATTGTATCAAAAACTCGATATTCGTAAAAAATGCGTCCTGAAAAAATCATGTTTTTCTACTACATATGTCAAGATCATATATAAATTTCAATTTTTTAAAAATGTTATTAGTAACATTCAAAACAGCGGCCTAGAAAATAGTGGAATCTGATAGTTTTTATTTTTTCGAAATTTATTTCATATTGAAAATAAGGGTTGAAGTTGCAGTAAACTTTCCGTGCGTTTTAATGGGTGAAGTAATCAATATTACATTCGACAATCTACACCTGCTTATCTATTTCTTTTACTATTTGATGAATAGAGAATACGAAAGAATAGATAAACACACATCAATAATGTGGCGAAGAAACTATAAATGCCATTTAAATGCTGGAAAGAATTTTGTCGACGCAATAAACAATTTATTTACTCAATACGTGTGTTTGTTACAAAACTATATATCTACTTCTTTTACTTTTAATATGAATATATAAAGCAAAAGGAATAAATAAAAACATTTACACATAACCTGTTTAAAAAACCTACAACCCAAAATTCACATAAATTAATTTTAACGACTCCACCAATTCATTTAATTAATTCATATATTTGTTTGGGAGGTATATGATCATCACAATTGATATCTATTTCTTTTACTATTTGTATGCATATCCAATTCAAAAGAAACAAATAAAAACATAAGTAATATCTTCAACACACTAAAAAGCCATACACCTACTGCATAGAATTTTGTTGATTCATCAAACAATTTATTTATTCAGTTCATGTGATTGCTTCTTAAAACGTATCATTGACAAACTGGGATCCAATTTCCTATTCAATTCTTATACATCGTAATTCTAAATACATTCAGTATAATTCTATTATATTGTTACTGGAATAAGAAAACACAATAGAACTAATTACTATTAACATGAAGCAAATAAATAAATATTTTGGTGTGTCAATAAAATCGTTTTTGTGGTTATCTATTTCTGCTGTATTGGATATATGTAAATATAAAAAATAAAAAAAAAAATATATATATATACAGTAAAACCCCTCTTACTTGAACAGGGTCGAGCCAGCATTTCCCCTCCGACCCTGTTTATTTGAACGCTTACAGTTGTTCCCACTTCTCGTGCAATATACCCGTCCGGCGTGAGTAGCGCATGCGCATTGGAATTTGCATCCGCGTAAGAGCGAGTTGTGGGGGTAAGGGGAAGTAGAAATCGTTCAAATAAAGGAGGTTATTTTGTTCAAATAGACGGGGTGTTCAAGAAAGCGAGTGTTCAAGTAAGAGGGGCTTTACTGCATATGTATTTGTAATATGACTATATGTCTATAACAACCAAATAAATGCTGTTAATAGATAAATTATTGATGGTTGTATCGATCAATTTCTTTGATGTGATTATTGAGTTTAGTTTCTTTTATTTATTATTTGCATGATTCTATCTATTTCTTTTATTTTTATATAAACCGCATCAAAATCATCCCCAGCTATTGCAGTGAATCAAATATTATTTGATTTTTTACATCTGTTAATAGGCATCCGAAGTTCTAAGAGTCGAAGGTTTAGTTCCAACTTATTGCACAATATTCTCCAGTCATAATAATAGTAAATGTATAATTTTACCTGTATAATTTTTTGAATATCAATATGAACTGTACTGATGTTCAGAAATTTGTATCATGCTTGTAAAATATGTGTGTAACTGAAAACAAGGATTACGTCATGAGGTAAGTTCTAACTGTATTTTTGGAAGCAGATAATCAATTAGAAATTACGCTGTGATTTGATTTTTTGTATAGTTATATAGCTATCTTAGAAGGGTGACGTATATATAACTTGAAGTCAGTATAGTATACATTGTTTGCAACAAGTTGGCAATACCTTGAACAATTATTACAAGCGGATTACACAGTACAATTTATGATTTATAATGCGGAACAGAGACTTCGACTTTTAGATCAATGGGTGATGATCGCTTGCGTGACTATTTCACTGATAGCAATTATACGACTTGCAACATTTATCATACGAATCATCAATGTAATATAAGTTGAGTAACATGAACATACAAATTTAAAAGACATAATTATTCACTATAGCATATGTAACATATTTGCATAAAAACTTGGATAACACTTTCAGTCAAAGGGTGACACACGAGTCGCACTTATAATATTCTATTCTGAATGGTACTGAAAAAGGTTATTTTTCATCTATTCCCTTTTGTCTCTGTTATTTTTAAAAATAAAAATGAGATTTACGTATTCTGGAAAATTAATTAAAAATTTACATCACACCAACGTTCACATTTAGGTATCATTATATTTTAACGAAAATAAATTTAATAATTTTTTCTTTTGGTTTTGGCGAGAAAGAGAGAGTTACAATTTTACTTTTGTTTAACTAATTACTTAGCTGTCCGATGTTGGTGTTGCCAAAATCGCGTCGTTGCATCTCTTCAAGAATAGCTTCGTTTCCGTTCCTCAGTTGAGCAATAGATTGACCTTGGCGTTTGGAAACTTCCTCGTTCATCTGGGCTCCAATCTTGTTCAGGATAATCGCGTTGTATTTCGTTCCGTGGAGACTTATGAAAAAAATAACGGTCTTCTTTGGCATTGAAGAAATCGAAGATGGTCAGGTGCGTGCTTTCCCTCGGAGAATTTGGCCAGAAGATGAATACATCCCAAGAGGTGATCAGAAGATGATCTCTCCGATGCCGTGATTCCTTGATCCACCTTTCGACTTATGGAAAAAACTGCCCGTGCGACCACGTTGCGAAAATCCAGACAAAACCAACCAGCGAGGACTCACTCGATCGAGTTTATTGTATCAACTAACTTGAGGGCGCATCCCTCTCAACGCGTTATCCCACTCAACTGAAACAACGCCATCTCGCGTTTCCAACACACCTACTCGTTCCATCTTTCTTCCCCTACCTAGCTACCTAACTATCTCTCTCATTTCTCTCTCTCTCTTTCTTTACATTATACCATACAACATGTACATTTAACTTAAGATCTAACGCACCATTACAGTCATCCCCCAAATTTGTACACAATGTCCATCACAATCATTGGGGTACGAATTTTCTTTTAGTCAACACGCTTAAAGTTAATTAAAATATGTCAGAACCACGATACTATCGCTTCAGCGAAATGTCACCGCAACTATCCTAACCTATGTCTTCGCAGGTTCAGTATTCCAGTACTTTCTTAGAGACAACCGATTATAAATCCCAATGACCTTTCCTGGGTCACTGACGTCAACCAGCACGAATGCATTTTTACCCAGATCTTTTTGGATCCTATACGGCCCTTCGTAAAGGTAGAAAAACTTCTGTATTGTTTTTTCCAGAACACTAGACTTATGAGGGACCCGAAGTAATACCAAGTCTCCCTCACATAAATCTACAACTGAAATTTTCTTTTGATTTGACTTTCGACTCATAGCGTTACGTTTAATGTTCTCCCTTGCCAATGAAATAAACTGTACCCTAGATAATTGATCACTCTTCGGGAAGTTGACAAGTTTTTTAACACCATCTTTGACTGGTTTTCCGAAATGCACTTCCTGAGGGGCACATCCTGTACTACAATGCGTAGTCATATTCATTACCTCTTCAATTTTAGAAACATACACAGCCCATCGCGTATGATGGGTTGCACATAAGGTGCGAAACATTCTACCTAACTCACGCATAATTCTCTCCGTGGGATTCGACTGTGGGTGACGGATCGAGCTATAAATTGTTTTTATACCCTCTTTCAAGAACGTAGATTTCCATAATTTTGCAATAAATTGGGTCCCATGATCACCCAGTATCGACTCAGGTCTTCCACATCGTGGTATATACTTATTAATTATAACATTAACGCTAGCACGAGCGGTCGCTTTCTTCATGGGATATAAGCATACGTATTTTGAAAACGCGTCTAAAACAACTAAAATAAACTGGACACCTCCCCGCGATATGGGTAAAGGCCCATAAAAATCGACGGTAACTAGTTCACTCGGTTTTTCTAAAACTATCGGATGAAATTCCCCCTCCATTGACCTATTCAAATATTTAACGCGCTGACACAGGTCACAGGAACGAATAACCTTTTTAACAGCCTTGTACATCCCTCTCCAAAAGTAATATCGCTTTAAATAAGTGTACATCTTGTATGAGCCTTGGTGACCTAATTTGACGTGTGCCGTTTTGATCGCCTGTTCACTTAAAGACTGTGGTAAGACAATTCTCCATCTTTTATTGACTCTATCAAAATTAAATAAAATTCCTTCGTGTACTTGAAAATTTCCCGAATCCTTATCTATATTACATTTTTTTACTAACCTTATCACACCTTCATCCAGATGTTGCAAATTTGACAATTTTTTCATTGCCCTTGACCATTCTTTGTTTTCTTTAAGTAAACAGGCAATCACCAAACCGTCTAGATCATTATTTTCACGATTTATACTCATATACTGATTTAAAGATGAAACTATAAATTTTCGGGTCGGATTACGACTAAAAAAGTCTGCAACTTGATTATCCTTCCCAAAACAATGCTCGACAGTAAAGTCATATTGAGACAACAGCAAGCTCCATCTAATCAATCGCGCATTCGAATACATTGTCGAATTTAAAAAAGTGAGACATTTATGATCGGTTACGATAACGAATCGTACACCCATCAAATACGACCTAAACTTCGTAATCGAATACACGATCGCGAGGAGTTCCTTTTCGGTTGTTGTATATGAACCCTCAACCTCGGACAAACATCTGCTCACAACTGAAATGACACCATGATCTCCATTTTTGATTAATTGATACAAGATACCACTTATTCCATGGTCACTTGCATCTGTCTGAATGCGAAATGGAACATTACTAATAATTTGCTTAAGCTCGATCGTTTCGGCGAAATTTTGTTTGAGCCTTTCAAAAGCCGTATTTGTTTCTTCAGTCCACTCCCACCGGGAATCTTTCTTTAACAATTTCCTTGACGGATCGATATAATTAGAATGATTAAAACTGAATTGTCTGTAATAATTACATACACCGATAAATTTTTGCAATTCCTTTTGATTTTTCGGAGCGGAAAAAGATGTAATAACGCGTAACTTTTCCGGGTTTGGTCGAATGCCAGTAGAAGTTACATAATAACCCAAAAACTTTACACGGTCCCTGAAAAACTCACACTTATCGAGCTTAATTGTAAAATTAAAACTCAATAATCTCGCAAATACTTCCCTTAGCAAACTTAAATGCTCATCAAATTTCAGAGAACCCAAAAGAATGTCGTCAATGTACATAGATAAATTAATCACATCCCCCAATGCATTAAATATCGCACGAATGAATCCGCTTCCCGCAGTTTTCAAGCCGAACGGAATCCGCTTGAACTGATACATCCGGTTTTCAAATAAAAACGCAGTGTATTTTCTAGATTTCTCTTCGAGTTCCACCTGCCAATAACCCGAAGTCAAATCTAGCTTTGAGAAAAATTTCATACCGTGATGTTTTTGCAACAATTCGTTTATGAGAGGGGGAGACTCATGATCATCCACAACATTCTTGTTTAAATAACGCGCATCCAAGCAGATGCGAACCTGGCCATCAGATTTTTTGACGATTCTCAAAGGATTAACAAAGGGGCTATTCGAACGTTCTATGACATCTTCTTTTAACATCTCTTCCAAGACTCTAGACACCGCAGGTCTCAACGAGAGAGGAACAGGATATGTCGTCTTAATCACCGGAGTTTCTGTCGTCAAATTAATCGTATGCTTATATCCCTTCGCGCATTCCAATTTACTAGAAAATAAATCCTTATATTCAAATAATAAATCTAGAAACTTTTTCCTTTGATCATCGGTCAGCGTAGAATTTTCAACAATTGACCGAAACGATTCGGTATGTTCCCTTGAATCTCCAGTCAAGTAATTTTTACCGGATATTAATGTCATCACGTGATTTTTTATATAGTCATCTCTAGCATTTGTTAACCTCATTTTATTTTCAACATTTTTTACATCAATCAACGTTTTATTTAATATTTTCGCGGTATTTATCATTTCAACCGTTTTTTCGCACGACGATTTTTTACATTTAAAAACATCCAATTGTGCATTAGAGATCCTTTTACAATCACTTTTGTTTACATTGTTATTTTTACTAGGGACATGCTGATACTTCTCAATGATTTCATCATCTGTATCCGATTCAATTGTTGAAAAATCATTTGTTACCGTGTTATTTTTATGCATAATAACATCCCCCACTAATTTATTATTTCTATTATCTAGGATTTTACATATATATTTACTGTTTTTACGGGGTCGTTCTACATTTTGTTTATCATCACACGTTATTTCTTGATTTTTATTTCTATCGCATGTTTTTCGTTGAGTTTTATCTACACGTACATCCGGGTTTAGTTTTAAATTATTTTTGCTTACCTCCCCCATTGATTTACCGGAGTTTTCTTCGACACTATATTTTCTTTTTATATCGTCTTTTAATATTATTTGTATATATAATACGTCGTCATTTTGCACGCAAACGAGTCGATTTTCTACCACCTGATCAAACACCACGAAAGATTTAGGGATTATTTTACTTCGAACACATATTTGCGCGTTTTCATAGTTTAAAATAACCTTATTTTCGATCAACCAATCGTGGCCCAATATTATATCGGATACTAGGTATGGGATAACCAAAAAAATGAACTTAAATACATCCTTTCCGATCACGACTTGTAACATCACTTGTCTCTTAATACTCGTTGATTTTTTGCCCACAGCTGTTGTTACATAGATGTTACTTAAAGGTAATTCTTGCACCTGACCTTGAACCAATAATAATTTATAAAAATTTTCCGAGATACAAGTGATTTGGCTCCCACTATCGATCAAACCTAAGGTGTGCAGTCCATTTATCTGCAACATTACATGTACACATCGAGGGAAATTACGAGATAGTTTACCTGATTTTATATTATCATCGATTAATCCCGCTTCAAGTTGCTCTACAAAATCATAAAAGCGACACGTTGGCGGACCGCTAATATCTGTGTCGCCCTTTAGTTTAAATGTTGATTTTGATTATTACCGATATTGGAATTTACATACGGAATAGTTACGCTGTTATTTAATTGATAATTAGGTGGGGGTCGAGATACATCCGGTGGATTTATCTTTCTATCAACATTAATGGTTTGCACTCGATAATTATTATCGTTATTCACCGTTTGGTTTCTACTATAATTTCTGTTCGCCCCCTCCCTATAATCATAAGGACCCTGTCGATAATTCCTTGATCGGGTATGAATCCTATTGATTCGCGGAGGTGCATTTTCTCTATGCCCTTGATTGACCCTACGAGCCTCCTGCTCTTGTCGATTTAATTCTAAATTATTTAAGGTCTGTACTATTTGTTCCCTTTTATGGTAGTCAACTGAAGCCAAATGATCTTTTATCCACGCAGGATATTGTTGAATAACAGTATAATTTACTTCATAATCTGGTATTTCGGGTACAAAATAGGTTGCTTCTTTTATTTGACTATAAAAGTATTCAGAATATGTTTTGGGAAAGGAGTATTTACGCGCAAGCCATGCATTTTTTATTTTCGCACGAACGGGTAATGGATAGAATTCGTCAGAAAATGCATTTCGAAATTCGTCAAAAGTTTTAAACGTATTATTCAAATCGTACCACGCCCGCGCACGTCCCTGCAAGCCATACTCCAAAACCAACAATACCTGTTTATCATCAAGCTGTTGTTTAATTCTTTGGAAACGTTTTATTTCGTCTAAAAAGATCATAGGGCTCGTTTGCATTCCACCCGCAAATGTTGGAATTTTTATATCTAAGTTAATTCCCGCTATCGGATTTGCGTGTACTCTTTCCACCTGCGAAGACATAGGTTGTACATTATTTCGCATATTTTGCAATTCACGTTCCTTCTCTCTTAAGTCCTTTCGCAACTGTTCAATCTCGATATTTACATTTTGTGCGGTATTATTCCCTTGGTTACCAGTAAGGTGTCCGTCATCTTGCATTACCGGCATATTTACTGATTTTCGGCAATGTCGTTTGAAATTCAAATTCGAAAACTTTTGTTTGCTTACGCGACCTGATCGAGTGGTTACCTCTGTGTTCATATACGAATTTAAATCTAAACCAATTTTTCAAAATTGCACGAATTCGTTTAACTATAAATTTTTAATAACTATTATGATTCAGAATGAAAAGCAATTTATCAATTTCAATTCAATCCATCGGAATGATCAAAATATTGCAAATAGTAAATTTAAAATTCAAGATTACAATTTACATTCCCAAAATTTAATAAATCCGACACATAAACTTTACAATTTTGAAAATTGATTTTCGTTTCTCCGTAGTTATTTCTTTATTGCCTATTATTCTTTATATCAACATGAACATTCAAAGGATTTAAATTTATTTTCGATTAAACAATAAACACTCGATCGAAGATTTAGACTTTCAACGCTTGCGATACATAAACAGTAAATTCAAGTTTCTTACTTTATCGAATTCACGAAATATTACATAATACATTCAAATTATCAAATGAATTATTTTTGTTCATTTTGATTTTTAGTTATCATTTATTTTTTTTTTTTTTAATTAACGGGTGTAATTGTTCTTTTTTATTAATTTTTTCTATATTGTTTTTTTTTTTTTTTTATCTTGAGAATTTTGCGAGAGCTGCAGATCGACTTACGAAGATGGCGCCATACTTCACATTTGTGTATGAAATGTAGGACTGCAGAAACCTACACCAAGTACAGCAGCGGTCATGAGTAGATTTCCGCCAGATAAACAATATTTTCGAAAGTTAACAAACAACGTGGCTCGTCTTACCAACAGCGAGCTGCTGCTTGAAAACGAAATCGAAAAATTGTTCACCGGACGGGGATCGAACTCACGACCTACGACCTCGTAGTCCAGTGCGTTAACCGCCTGAGCCACGAAGCCGATCCATTTTGATTTTTAGTTATCATTTTTTTTTTTTTTTTTAAAATTTGGACATTTCACCTTTAAAACTATTATGCTATTCTTCGCAAAATACCGATTTCATTTGCCGTGTCCAAGAATGACTCAGAGTAAATCATTATAAAATTATCTACACTTATATACGGTTAATACATTTCCAGAAATTATGCATTATTTTTACCGGCTTTCTGAATTCGTAAACATATAACATGTAATGTATTCATTTTTTCATACCATACATAATTACGATTGTAGATTGTTGACGAAAAACCGTTTAATATAAGTCATAAATGTCGTTCTTTCTCTGCAATTCGACATAAACATAAACACACACACACAATAGAGTTTGAACTTAATTTGTGTTCTTTTCTGATAACTGATAATTATATTTTTCAAATTTACAATCAAACGCATAAACATACAAATATATCATTTTGTTTATAAATTTTCCAAATTTCAATCATCAATTATATATTTTAATGTTTTATTTTAATCAGTTTTTTACTTTACTTTAATATTTCGAAAAGAAAATTAATTTATTAAAATTCGGTTCAAACTCCATTCCTCGTAGATGCCATTCACATGAAATTCCGTAATAAAACACTTATATTATACCCAAGTCTCGTTTTAAAAACAACATTATTCTTTCACTTATATTCAATTTGTTATTTTTAGGTTCTCCGACAAACAGAATAAAATTCGTTTTTCGTGCCCCCTAGTTGAGCGCCATTGAAAAAGGTTATTTTTCATCTATTCCCTTTTGTCTCTGTTGTTTTTAAAAATAAAAATGAGATTTACGTATTCTGGAAAATTAATTAAAAATTTACATCACACCAACGTTCACATTTAGGTATCATTATATTTTAACGAAAATAAATTTAATAATTTTTTCTTTTGGTTTTGGCGAGAAAGAGAGAGTTACAATTTTACTTTTGTTTAACTAATTACTTAGCTGTCCGATGTTGGTGTTGCCAAAATCGCGTCGTTGCATCTCTTCAAGAATAGCTTCGTTTCCGTTCCTCAGTTGAGCAATAGATTGACCTTGGCGTTTGGAAACTTCCTCGTTCATCTGGGCTCCAATCTTGTTCAGGATAATCGCGTTGTATTTCGTTCCGTGGAGACTTATGAAAAAAATAACGGTCTTCTTTGGCATTGAAGAAATCGAAGATGGTCAGGTGCGTGCTTTCCCTCGGAGAATTTGGCCAGAAGATGAATACATCCCAAGAGGTGATCAGAAGATGATCTTTCCGATGCCGTGATTCCTTGATCCACCTTTCGACTTATGGAAAAAACTGCCCGTGCGACCACGTTGCGAAAATCCAGACAAAACCAACCAGCGAGGACTCACTCGATCGAGTTTATTGTATTAACTTACTTGAGGGCGCGTCCCTCTCAACGCGTTATCCCACTCAACTGAAACAACGCCATCTCGCGTTTCCAACACACCTGCTCGTTCCATCTTTCTTCCCCTACCTAGCTACCTAACTATCTCTCTCGTTTCTCTCTCTCTCTTTCTTTACATTATACCATACAACATGTACATTTAACTTAAGATCTAACGCACCATTACAGTACATTTAGTTGAATTTACTAAATGCAGTCCCAGTTGCAGAAGACCGTAAACAAAATTTAATCAAATATTGAATGATACATTAATTCATAAGAAAACACTATTTAGACATAGAACCAACTTCAATTATGTGAATAAAGTAGTGTACTGTAAAAAAAGATTGTATCATTTTGCAACTTTCAGCGGAGGCAACTTTATAACCCACACTGAAATTAAAGTATGTATATTGGCGTTCTACATTCACCATTTAAAACAAAGGATTTTTATAGTCGTAGGGTCCATTTTCCCCCAAAAAAATTATTTTCTGCGAATGGTACAATTACCATTCCTAAATTTTCCCAGTTACAACCAACATGCAGCACAGTATTTGGGTCAGGCTATATAAAACTTCAACAATGTGTCTCGCCCATTGGGCCTATTTCATTTGGTCCAATAAAGACGAAATTTTTTTTTTTTTTTTTTTTTTGACGGAGGGAGAAAATGCATTAGGCACCATAGGGGGTTGAAGATGTTATGTAACCCCCCGTGTGTCGGACTCCCTCACTTTTGATGTTAACGGCAAGGTTTACCGACTAAAACCCTAACCTCCCTTGGCCCTCCAGAATCCACGTGTGCAGTCTGCAGTAGAAAAGTGGCTCCGATATCCATCTCCTCCGCTGCAGACTGCACCGGGCCATTTCGTTTGCAACTGTAACCACTCCCTCTACCATTGGGTAAGTGGTTACAGGATCTCGTGTGACCTCAGTAGACGGAGAGATCCCAGTAGCACTGCTTTCTGCATTCGGCCTGCGATGGAATTTGCATGTTATCGGACGGCCGGAATGCTTTTGATGTTTTGGAGGAAAGTTGGTCTCATTCCTCCCAGCACTCCAATTATCAGCACGACGAGCTTGATTTTGAATCCTCGATACAGCCTGCGAATCTCGAACAGGAGTTCCTGATATTTCATCCGTTTTTCGTCCTCTTTGCTGACTATATTTGTTTCTGCTGGTGCAGAAAACTCGATGACGAAGATGGATTTGTCATCGAAGTCAACAAGGACGATGTCAGGCTTATTGGCTGATATTTGCCTGCTCGTCGGGAATGAGTAATTCCAGTATATTCGGCACGACTCATTCCCGACAACGGATTCAATATCAGTGGGGACGTACGGCAAAACTGGGGTTGCATCAATACCATAAGTGCTGCGAAGATGGTAATACAGCACTCGAAGAGCCGCATTGTGACGTTCGATGTATGCTGAAACTGCATATATTGGACATGCTGCCAAAAGATGCATTAGTGTCTCAGCATGACATCTACACAATCTACAAAGCGTACTCTGTACCGCCTGGTGTAAGATGTTCTGGCGGTACGCTAAGGTATTAATGACCCCATCCTGGCACGCGAAGATAAAACCCTCGGTCTCGGATTTCAAGCCGGCTGATCTTAAGAAGGAGAAGGTCATCTCTGCCGACAAGCCAAGTTGTTGGACATTTCGAAAGAATTGTCCATGCAACGGCTTGTCGATATGCCTTCCCTCCAACATACGGAGTTGTTCCTTCCGTATGTTAGCCCTGAGACGCACTGGGCACAGATTGATGACTGATTCAGCCTCCTGTGCACCACTACGTCCCACGTTGAAAACCAGACCGAGGTTTCGCGCCGCTCGTTCCGCCGCGTTGTACAAAAACGCCCCCTTCCCCTGAATTTCATGCTGATGTACTAGCATCATCAGGGGATCCTCCGTTCGATTAATCACGTCGCAAGCTGTTTCGAGGACCAATCGGTCATGCATCCACTCCAGACTTAAAAGGCCACGACCTCCCATATTTCGGGGCAAATACAGTCGTTCCACGGAAGATCTTGGATGCAAACTGCGTTGCGTACAAATCATCTTCCGTGTGCTTCGGTCAAGATCCCTTAGCTCGTCAACGTTCCACTTCAGTGCTCCAAAAGAATAGAGCACAGGTAATACGGCCAACATATTCGTGGCTGCCACCTTATTTCTCCCGGTCAATTCTGATGACCAGATCTGACGGAGAATGCGCCGGTATTTCTTAATGATGGTGGTTTTAGCAGCCTGCACATCCTGGACATGCCTTTGAGGTACGCCCAGGTATGTGTAGGCTTCTTCGGCGCTAAGGTGGCGGATGACATTTCCGTTGACGAGCTCCATATCGTTGTTATGGGAGCCTGACCTTCCTCTGTGCAAATGAACGACTGCACACTTGTCCAATCCGAATTCCATACCGATATCTCTCGAGTATGTGAGGGCGATGTTCAGAGATCGATGTAATTGATCTTCGCCTGATGCGTATAATTTAAGATCATCCATATAGAAAAGATGGGTGATCTTATGTACACGTTCACCTGGCGTTCCACACATGTACCCTTGAGATTTCCGGAGAGCAACGGATAGAGGCAATAGTGAGATGCAGAAGAGCAGAGGACTCAGAGAATCTCCCTGATAGACACCTCTTTGGAATTGAACCAGTCTAGACATGGTTCGACGCTTGCCCGATGTCATGACAAAGCGTGTTTTCCAAAGAGGCATCAGGTCTTCTACAATTCTCACTATGTTTGGGTGGACATGAAGGCGTTTGAGCAAAAAGCTTAAAAGCTCGTGCGATGTTGAGTCATACGCCTTCATGTAATCCAGCCAGGCTATCGACAGGTTACGCTTGTACTGGACTGCGTCCTGACAAACACACCTGTCGATAAGCAAGTTGTCCTTGCAGCCGGATACACCCATTTTGCAGCCTCGTTGTTCTACTATCCGTTGCCACACCGGTTTCACGGATTTCTCAATACGTTCGTTCAAGATGTTAGTGAACAATTTGTATAGCGTATTGAGACACGTGATCGGTCTATGGTTTCTCGGATCGGACAAGTCTCCCGATTTTGGGATCAGTGTCGTTCGGCCCTCCACCAGCCAGTGCGGAATGGGTTGGTCTCCATTTATATAAGAGGTGAATATTCGGGCTAGGTGTTGATGGACAGAAGTGAACTTCTTCCACCAATAGTTGTTAATTCCATCCCAGCCCGGCGAGGAGAAATTCCTCGCTCCTGTGATGGCATTTTTCACCTCTAATGCACTGACGGGTGGGCAATCTTCACTTTCTTGTGTGACTTCGTCGCACAACTCGGTGAAGATTTCAATACCTGGAATGTCTGCATTAAGCCTAGATGTTTTCTCGTAGATGCTCCCCCAGAATTCATCAACTGCGGCCATCGACGGAAACTCGCTTGAGGCTGCGATACGATGTTTGAAGAGGTTGGAAGGATTATAATATCGTCCAAAATATTGAGTTTTGTCGAATTCCTTCTTCCCGTCTTTGCAGCCTCACTTTGGCATCGGCCAGAACCCGAATTTTATCCGCTAAACGTTGCTTGATGTTGAGCAACTTCAGCTTGTTCAGTGTGTGATAGTACGTCCGCAGTTGTTGTGCGAACTTCTTGACTTTTGCCGTAAATGAACGGCCAGATGTTAAATAGTCGATCACACACTGAACTCGGGAAGCGAGCTTCCGTGTCAGTCGAATCTTTCCGTTCAATTGAGACATGCGTTTTGTAATCTGCCGACTCCCCGATATCTGTGTCAGATTTCGCGGAATCACCAGATCACTTGCAGCCTCGTAAACGGCACAATTGACTTGCCACAGGTCGCAGTCATCTGGAAAAGCATCCAGAAGTAGGCTATTTGCTCTGTCTAATTCTCGTTGTTTAGGCAAAATTTTTGTTGTCAAATTTTGCCTAAACACGAGTGTCGTGCTTTCGTAATGTGGAGCATCTCTCCCAGCACCGCGTACGGGCTCAGTTGTTATTGCCCGCACATCCGGTACCGGTTGACAGCTGGGAACAACGAAACCCGTCCGCCTCAGATAGGCCACATAATCTCTCAGTTGTTGTTGAGAAAAGCGATCTGCCAGTTCGGGATGCATTACTGCAAACCGACTATGCATTCGCGCCATGTAGCCCCTCTGTTGCGGACAGCTCTCCTCGTAGCAGCGCATTAGATCTCGCCTGAGATCCTCCGTCCACTGAAATCGTCCGTGGGAATGAAAAGGTCGTTGTCCCGGGACACCCGTTTCGGCTCCTCCACCTCGGGACTGGGCTGCATCCGAAGCAGCCCGATGGTCAGGAGCCCTGCGCGTTATTCTGTGAGTAACCGCAAATACAGGGAGTAGGGTGGTTAGCCCTACTCCCCGTTGTTATGCCTCTCTCGTTTGTCTCTTACCTCGCCATCCACTGGGGTTGGTTACCCAATCTCTGGCAAGGTTGCTAAGAGTCCAGGGCCCACCGGCTTTAATAAGCACACGTGGAGGTGAGAGTAGGCCATTTGGGAAGATAGGCTAAGATGCGGCTTTTTGCATAGCCGCATTGTGTTACGCATCATTCCCTTTGGGCCCCTTTTTTTAAAATGTTATTGTTGTTGTTACTGTTATTATTGGTATCATTTTAATAATAACTTTAACATCAACATTGGTTTGCTTATGTCGCTCAATCTATCCGAAAAGTGAGAAATTGTTGGCTCAAATCTCTATTAGATCAGCGTGAAATTTCACTGCAACCACCATGAGGTATGTGATTGCAGTGTCGGTACTGAGTTCAATTCAACGCGCAGAAAAATTGTCTACACGGGGAATCGAACGCAGAACCTTCGGAGACGCTCAAGTTAGGAAACAAGGCGGATGCCTTAGCCGTCGTAACCATCACGAAATTATTATTATTGTTATTATTATTATTATTTTTATACTCTGTGGTAATTTTCCTACGCTTAGAGTAATAAATTCACCTTGTATCCAGTAACATTAAAAAAAATGTTGTAAAATTAATTGGTAAAAATCCTACACTAAACGGGAATTTTATGCATGAAAATGACAATAAGTTGTACTATATTACAGAATAATAGTAAACTGAAAAGAAGAAGAAACAAGGAATGTTATTACATACTTACCAAACTTCATTGTGTTATCCAGCATGAAACGCATTGTTTTAGACTTATACGCCTTGCTACCTCCGAAAACCTCAAGGATCCTTTTCGGCATTGCGACCTACTGTAATCTTGATATTCAGTTTTTTTTTTCACACCACAAATTTATAACTTCACTTTTAGTGGAATAAGTTTTGTCGGATTTTGTCCTTACCGCAAACCACTGGCAAACCCTCAAACGCGCGCATGTGCACTGGAAGAAAACAATACCGGAACCGGATGCACAATATGTGTGTACATACATAAATCTTTTTTGTCGGTCATATTGGAAGCTTTTATTGGACATACATATCGTATGCCTATAGGCAGAGCCAATCTCTGCTATAGGGGGAGATGATGACTTTTCAGACCTCGACAATTCGCTTTTTTAGGATTATTTATTATTATATTTGCAAAATTTGCATGAAAACTTAATTCGCAAACGACTCGCAAAGAAATCTTATCCAATTTAAGTAATTCTACCGTTTTCGATTCATTTTGTATGCCCAACGTATACATACCGAGGGATCCTAGGGATATTCTGTATAATGAGATTCGATTGACACTTCCACGTCTACGAAGTCCCCGTCATATACGTCCCCGTGCGATACAGCCCCATCTACCATTTATATTTCCCCGTCCAAACACTTCCGCGTCCGACACGTCCCCATCTGACAATTTCCTGTCTCTCTCAGCAAAATGACTTTTTTGTAGGAAATTTTACGCACTACAAAAAAGCTTCAGTGCAATTTAGCTCTATTTTGCTTCATTTTCGACACGAAAGCGTTAAAGTGAAAAAAAGTGCCGGTTTTTAAGCTTTTAACGATCTTTATAAACCATATAAGTAATTTGATATTTTAAAAATAGTGCATAAACTTTCTTAATGATACTATGAACCCATATCTAATCAGAAAAAAGTTTATTTTTACGCTCTTATATTTTTAATCATCATTTGAAACGTTAAATGTGCTGCGGGAGGGCTGCCCGCCCTGTTTGAGTGAGCAGCGTTCCCAAAGGTTTCTCAGTGTAGGTTCATGCATTCCTAAGATAGTGTGTGACGAGGCTTCCTCCACACCATCCAAATAGCTGTTACGTCCAAAATTAGCGCTCGCAAACTTGAAGCACCAATTCAGGTCGGTTCTTAGTTGAACGAACGCTGCTGGATGTGGAAAAGTGAGGAAGGTAGCGAAATGAACAATCTGGTTAATCGGTAAAATGTAATTTATTGAGGTCGTTGCCTTTCTACATATTGCTGAAGTGTAAATTTCTTTGGTGGATGCGAAGTATCATGGACATGATTAGGCGGAGATGTGGGTGTCGCTGCGGGAGATGGGACCGTCGGGAACTGGCAAACTTGAGCCAGTTTTTCCAGTGTAATTGGATTGGTCAAGAGTTCGGGTTGTAAAGATCTATGAAGATGCGCTCCCCACACGAACTACTGGGTAAGAAATCTAAGTCAGGCCCTTTTTTCTCTGTGACGCTGCTGAGCACCCTTCACTAAAAAAGAAAATGGACGTTATCGTCAGACCAAGATAGGTGGGATGAAAGTGAAAGGAGGGCGGAGGTTGCTATTGTTGCAGAATAAATGAGGTGCCTATGGGTCGATCATGCATCGAAATGTGTTGACGTCGATTCCACGACCAACCAAGGGATGGATCGGTCCGAGGGATCACAACGGAGAACTACACAGTGCTCGAAGACCACTGTTCACTGCTCGACGCGCCGTCACCCGTCCTGATCCCTAAAAAAGACAATAGGAAATGAATAGGAGAATTGGGGATCGGGGTATACTAAAGTTTGGTGATGAATCCTGGATCTGCTAGAGGGACCACTGGGCTGTCTTCCGCAGGGGTTCGTTCGGCTGGCTGCTGGGCTGAACTCGCTTCAGCGGGGCTGACTATAGGCTCCTGCGAGATGCCGACTGGCTTCAGCAGGGGTGGATTTCTGGCTGGTTGCTGTCCTGGTTAATCTGTCTCTTATCGCTGGCTTCTAGAATCGCCGATGCCCAGTAATAGGTCCACTATTATGGTTTACTCTCGGTACTACGTGTGCATTGTTTTTTTTTTTTTGTGGTCCAGTGGTCGCTATTTATACAGGGTCATCGAAAAGTATCGGACCCCCCTAATATCTTCAGTTAGAATGCACTTAGGAGAAAATGTCCAATAGCAAAGTTGTATGGTTTCAAGCGGGGAGTAAGATGATGACCTTGACTTTGACCTTGACCATGTCCTTCAAGGTCATTTCAAGGTCAATCTTAATTTTTTAAATAGAACTCCCTACATTTTATTGCATATTCTTATAGCTTATCTCGAGAGCTTTCCAAAACACTATAATAAAATATTTCTTTATTAAGTACTTTTTGAGTTATAAAGGTTTGAAGTTAACAATTTATTAAGTGGTGTGCGAGTCCGACCAGTTATAAGGCAAGAGTGGTATGGCTAAGGTAATGCATTTTCTTTAAACCAATTAATTGGTCTCATTATTCCGCGCACAAAAGTATTAAGGTTATGATTACTGAAAACTAAATAATATTTTACAAGATATTCTACATTTTGTGTCAAAAAATTGTTAACTTCAAACCTTTATAACTCAAAAAGTACTTAATAAAAAAAATATTTTATTATAGTGTTTTGGGAAGCTCTCGAGATAAGCTATAAGAATATGTAATAAAATGTAGGGAGTTCTATTTAAAAAAATAAGATTGACCTTGAAATGACCTTGAAGGACATGGTCAAGGTCAAAGTCAAGGTCATCATCTTACTCCCCGCTTGAAACCATACAACTTTGCTATTGGACATTTTCTCCTAAGTGCATTCTAACTGAAGATATTAGGGGGGTCCGATACTTTTCGATGACCCTGTATAATAATCTAATTGATAATAATAAAGTTGAGAACCCCTGATTTATTGAATCTGTCGCTACGAATCTGTAGCTAGTTCAGGATCATTACTTGTTGCGTTACTTGTAAATAAAAGATCAATAAATGAAAAAAAAAATAAATAAAAAAATAAATAAAAAATAAATAAAAAATTACTGAACTATTACAGAAAAGCTAGCATGAAATGTTTGGAAACTGAAGAGGCATAATTTTTTGCAACTTCTGTTATGGAATATAGGAAAATAGAAATATGGCGTTTCTGAGATCTTAAAAAATTCGTCAAATAAATCTTCAAGCTAGTGAAATATTTAACTTCGAACTTTTGAAATCTTCAATCTTCGGCGTTTATTGAAAAACTCGGAAACTTTACCAAATATTAGAAAATGTAAAACTCTAATATCCTTTAACCTTTTTTTAAATGCCATCAATATGCAACTTTGATTCCCGGCGTATATTTTTGAAGCTAGGTCTCACTACCAAAATAATTTTAATTGACCCTGCAAAATATCAATTATTATCACCATCGCGAAACTTAACCTACAAGTGATCATTTTCAGACAAAAATCGCTGAGCCTCTCCGATCAATTGCAAAAAGGAGTAAAATACTGCATTTTCGGCCATGTTAATTAATGATTAAGAAAATTTGAAATACTTTTTTTCTTATACACTCTTGATTAAAAACAAAAAAATATCAAGTGGTTTTTTCACGTTATTTGTCCAATGAAAAAAATTTTAAAAAATTTGACGACAAATTTCAATACTTTACGGAAATTCTTTTTTTGTTCTTTTTTTCTAATACTCTATATGCATATGTATAAGAAATAATAGGACGGATGTTGCGAAAAACGTCAAAAATGTAGAAAAACCGTTGAAAATTCTGGAGTAGATCCCCTTAAAACAGAGAATATATCTGTATTCGTCGCAGAAAAATTTAAACAATGGACGAAAAAAACATGTCTGCATATAAGAAGTTCGGTTATTTTTATGGCAGTGTTTTCGCCCAAAAATATTTTTAGTTTTATTCACAAAAGTAACAAATTCATTAAATTCTACATTTTGTAATGGTAAGAAAAATTATGAAATTGTAAATGATGAAACTGTCGAACTTTATAAACAGAATCTATTTCTATAAACGATCTTAATAATATTAGATTCTTTACTTTAAATGTTTTTAGTACTGTTATTCTCTTCGCGCATTATAAAACACATTGCTATAAATTCAGAAATGGTTCTAATATTGGAAAATCGGAATTAAGAAAAGCAAAACTCCAATTTTTTATTTTTCCAATTTTGTCTTTAAATAATTTTGTTTACTGAATAGATCAACAATAGCCATTTAACGATTAATACTCATGAACCTGTCGATCGTTTTCAAAAAGTTATTTGTTGTAAAAAGATAAATAACGAATACCCAAACTCAACATAATAATATCTTACCTTAAAAACACTGGAAATGTATTGTTTTGGATGAGTGCATCATTTTACACTAAAAAAATTTCATTCTCTCCTTAAAAAATTTATAATGAATATATATTTTTCTAAATGAATGGATGTTGGAGGCTTTAAACGGCTCACCAAATATCTACCGTCTGAATGCATGAGATAAGAAATAGTAATAGTTGTACATTTCCAACTGTTCAAATAAATTATTTCGTGAATCATTGAAAACCCCGGTATTTCGTTGATTTTTTGTCTACTTTTTCTTTATTAGATAAGTATTACAAATCCCACTTTCAAACATTCGTAAAAACAATCTTTATTAATATAACATCAGTTCAAATGTAGGAGGCAGTTATTTAGCGTTCAGAACTAGAATATCGGAAAAATTTGAAGATTATTAATGAACACACAATATTGCTGAACCGTGACTGAGAAGCTACCTTCCATTTAATTGCGAGTATGGGGTTTTTCATTTTTTCGCTCTGATAAAATAACCAAAATGTTGGCAGATAATTCTTAACTTTTGGACAGGGTTTTTCCATACCAGTAAATAAGAAGAGAGTCTCGATCAATCAATATACAAAGTACGGCAACGTGCAATCGATAACACGATTATTTCAGATCCATGATTCTCCTTTGTACTCGGCATACACTTTAAAAAACAATACTTTATATTTTAGAATTGTCGATCCAAGATTTCGTAAATGAATCAACATTTTTAGTAAAATTATGTTTTTCAATGTGCAATAATATTGTCATTATGCTTTAACACCTGTTTGAATGAGTAAAAACTTCATTTCAATCTAGAAATATGACACATCAGACGTTTTTTTGACTATCAGTCGTACAAACAGTTGATGCACTGAGAAAAGAGGTTATTGGCTTTACTAGCTAAATATTAGAACTTGGTACTACAGTTCTTATCAGTCTTATCAGTCTTATTATTTAATTAGTAGCCTTTTACTATCTAATTTGCCGAGTCAATATTTAGATAGTAAAATTAACTAAAAATGATGGCTGTGTTTTATTTTACTACGTGATTATAGCTATTTGAGTTTTCCTGTGTGAATTTTGAACGAACTTTAGTACATACTCGTCACAAAATATGATGAAATATGATCTTCAGATTGCATAGGAATGGAAAGTTAGAAAATGTCTGCTAAAAGGAAGACCGGGAGGCATTCCATAAAAAGAAGTTTCTACACGGATAGTAAGTTATTCGAAAATATGCAAAAACATCACGTCCGCGACGGCTCCGTACCGTTTTAAGCAGAAAAATATCCAACAAGAAAAGGAAGATTATATATGGAAGGGTCATCTGTTCCGCCGAGGGTTCGAACGAGGCCTAAAATAGCCTAATAAAGGGAGTAAATGACGGTCCGCGGCGAAAACAGCGCAGTAAAATCTATCCTCCGTCAAACGCAGCTTAATCTTAAAAGGTTCTACTTGAATTCGCCCCGATGGTTATCTGGAAGGAAAAGTCAACACAAGGTAAGATACCTAGAGAGAAAGGAAATGTTTTTACTTTTTGTTGATTTCATATTTAAATAATAATTTGTTTATTGGGAGCGTCGAAACATCGAGACAGAGTAGGACAAAAGAGGATTAACCCTCCTGTGCGCCAGTTTTTCTTTTCCTATAAAGGAACAATGTAGTTTGGACGAGTATACTCGTCCTGGCGCACAGGGCGGTTAACTAAACTAAACTAAAAGGAAAATCTTAATTAAACAAATTTTATGTGAAAACGGTTATCCTCCTCTTATGGTAAATCAATGTATTAATAAGCGAATAAATATATTAAAATTCAACCAAAATAATAATAATAACAATTCGAATAATGATTTCTCTAAAACAATTAGTTGTCCGTACATAAAAGGTTTAAGTGAAAAAATTGCAAGAATTTTCAAAAATAATAATATCAGAATTTTATCTACCCCCTTCAATACTAATATCGCTAGAATTAAGCCGGGAAAATACATTTTACCACCAAAAAAACAACGGGATGTTATCTACGAAATACCTTGTGCACACTGCAATAAATCGTACATAGACCAAACATACAGACCTTTGGAAGTGCGACTTAAAGAACACAAAAGAAACTTTTTAACATCAAACAAAGAACAACATACTGATCTAACGCATCATAGAAATGTTTGTTATATGAGACAGGACATGATTTCGACTATGATAACACGCGAGGGAAAAGAACTGGAGAAAAAGGTGCCATATGGAAAATTGTTTCATTAAAAAAGAAGAAAATAACACTGTCAACATTAGATTTGAAAAATCCTATCTACCGGATATTTATAATTCCCTATTAAATTAATTTCTTAAATTTTATGTTGTTATATTCAATTAAATGCCGTTCATGTATTCTGTTTACTTTCTCGTTGCTTATTTTGTTCCCCTACTACCTATAAATACGGCACCCGAAACATTCAAAATTTTATTCTGAAGATGACCCTAACACGGGTCGAAACGTCAAGCGAAAATTCCCCTTTAACCCTTTGAAGCATACATTTTTCTTTACGCTGAATATAGCTGAAATTTGATACTCGTGAGTTTTCGGGGTCGCTGATTACGAATCTGGCCGCAGATCTTCAAAACTCAAAATGGCGAATCCAATATGGCCGACCGAATTACACAAATTTGTCTTGATCGAGGTGAATTTGGTTACTCCGGGGTTTTCACAATCATTGTTTACGAATCAGGCCTCAGATTTTCAAAATTCGAAATGATGGATCCAATAAGGCCGACTGAAATCGAGAGTGTATCTGGCTTGTTTTTATATTTCGGTCGGCCATTTTGGAACCGTCTTTTTGAATTTTGAAAATCTGAGGCCTGATTCGTAATCAGCGATCCCGAAAACCCCCGAGTACCCAGTCTCGTCATATTTGAGTGACGTTTTCTTCTCCACATATATTTTCCGTAAAAAATCCACCATTTTTACACTTTGTTTACTTTTTTTAAATAATATAACATGATAATTAATTAATAATATTGATTTATTTACAATTCTTAACATGTTCTTGAAGCAAGGAAGCAAAAAATTGCAGCAAAATTAATTAATAATTACCTTAAAAATGTAAATAATTAATTACCAAAAGGTGTAGCATATATGCTACACCATGCTTCAAAGGGTTAATTCATTATTATCTTTTTCATGTTTTAATATATAACCTCCCCCCCCTCCTAGTTTTAAAAAACTTTTCAATTATCCTTTTTATTATTATTATTATTATTATGATTATTATAATCATCTCCTTGTTTTACATATAACCCCTTTTTAATTGTTGCCGTTAAATATCAATACTCTTATTATTTTTAATGAAAGATTAAATATGAAAAAATGAATGCCAAAGTTACTGAAACCATTACGAGAAAAACAAAACAAAACATTAAAAGAGTCTATTTTAATACAATATAATTAAATAATATTAATATGAAAGCTAGCTAATAATATTATATAACAAATATTTCTATTGATTGGAATAATATTAAACTGTATAAATCTTTGTCCATCAATTCTCTGAAAATTGTCTTTAAACTGATTAACTACGTAATGTAGAAAAACCAACGATTTAATTAGTTTCATTTTTTAGGAGTAAAGTTGTTCCACTTCATAGGTTACGTTGAAAAGAACCGGATACAAAAGCGTATGTACACTGGAGAAATAAAATAATACATTGCATAGAACAATCACTAATGAGTATTATCTGTTTAATTATAAGACAATAAAAATTTGTATTAAAGCCCATTGACAAACTCTGGCATCCATTTTACATATCAATCAATTTTGTATACTTTATGAAATGGTTTACAAATTTACAAGTAGAATAAATGCAATTAATAAGTAGCAATTTTTCATAGAATTTTGGATTTAAATAGGAAAGATATTTTTTCAATGTTTCTTTTCCATATTCAAAATCGTCAAAAGAACAATAGATCAAATCTATAAAGTAACGATTAATGAAATTTGATCACATTATGAAAATACAGTTTATAAAATTAGTGCAAATTAATTAAGTAATTACACAAATTATAACAGCATGCACACAATACACTAAAATTAACACATTTCATGAAATTGTATTCTCATATCAGAAAAGTGAATTTTGTGTATTTTATTAACCCAAAAGTAGATTTTAATGGAGAAATAGAATCAAGAAATAAATAAAAATGATTCATTGAATTCCTGCTTTAGATAAAAAGATATGTATAGAAGATATTTTTTGTTTTCATAAAAAATATATTGAAATTGTAAAAAAAAAAAAGATTCATGAAATTATATCATACCAAAATACGAATTTGAAAATAAATGCGGATTTATGTTATTAGCACGTCTACTATACTAGAAAATAATGCGTCTCATAGAAAAATGAACAGCTATTATGTTTTGTTCAATTATAATAAAAGCGAAATATTGAATAAAGTGAATTGAGAAGATCCAAGTAGCAGCGCGCCGCCAGTCAACTTTCGCAGTATCCCTGCTCGCGCCTGATTGCTCGATAGGCGGAGTCTCGCGTGACGCAGCGGAAAGCGGTGGGAGAAGAAACGCGCCTTGAGTGGGATCGGAAATGTTGGTCCGTTTGGCCGCGCTGATTGGTTAGAGGCGCGAAGCGGGGTTCGCAAATGTCGGAGTACGGAGGGAGGTAGGGGTAAAGGAGAAGAGCAGGCACGAAATAGCGCGTCTAAGTGTCAAACGGTATAGGGGTGGGCGTAGCCCAGCGCGACGAGGAACGGGGGGTTTAGGGCCGACCGTCAAGGAAGGATCCACGCGGAACTTGTAGGGGGGGGGGGAGGCAGGGACGAATGCATCGTGTGGTCACTGTGCGGAAAGGCAGCATATAGCCAGCCACAGTTGAATGTCGAGAGTCGTCGCTAGAACATCTTTGTACCCTCCCCACCCCCCCCCCCCCCCACCCCCCCCCCCCCCCACCCCCCCCCCCCCCCACCCCCCCCCCCCCCCACCCCCCCCCCCCCCCACCCCCCCCCCCCCCCACCCCCCCCCCCCCCCACCCCCCCCCCCCCCCACCCCCCCCCCCCCCCACCCCCCCCCCCCCCCACCCCCCCCCCCCCCCACCCCCCCCCCCCCCCACCCCCCCCCCCCCCCACCCCCCCCCCCCCCCACCCCCCCCCCCCCCCACCCCCCCCCCCCCCCACCCCCCCCCCCCCCCACCCCCCCCCCCCCCCACCCCCCCCCCCCCCCACCCCCCCCCCCCCCCACCCCCCCCCCCCCCCACCCCCCCCCCCCCCCACCCCCCCCCCCCCCCACCCCCCCCCCCCCCCACCCCCCCCCCCCCCCACCCCCCCCCCCCCCCACCCCCCCCCCCCCCCACCCCCCCCCCCCCCCACCCCCCCCCCCCCCCACCCCCCCCCCCCCCCACCCCCCCCCCCCCCACAGAGAAGTTTATGTTCTTACAAAACAATCGTTATAATTTTGTAAACAAAGGGGTGCTTTCATTTTACTGAATTTTGCAGAAAAATATTCTTGAAAGTTCTTTATAAGTGATCTTTTAATTTCATTTACTAAAAAAAACTGAAATACCCCTTTAACTTGTTTACAAAAAAGACCGTTAAATTCGTCAGATACTGTTATGTTGTTATTCAATTATAATAGTTTATGAAACTTAGCAACAAAAACAGTTACGTTGCATGAATTTTTGCTGAAAATGTTCTTGATACCTATAGAAGCAAAGTTCATTATCCACAGTGCGAACCCCTCGAATTGTTCTTTAAAAACGGTCAAGAATGCGGGCCGTTGGGAATCGGCCGCCAACTTCACCGTCATTTTACGATTTATTCTTCAGGCGCTGTTTAGACGTGCGAGCGACGACACTGATCTTCAAAATCTTTAAAAAATGCTCGCGATTTGATATTGACAAACGTCTTCAAAATCGCAGCAGCAGGCTGCAGAAGGCCGTGTGGGGAGGGGGTAACATTAGTGCGCACCTCGAGACTTGTCTTAAAATATTTCGGAGTATTAATACCGAGTGTTTATTATTACTTTTGTACTATAAAATAGCGATCATCATAAAAATTGTTGAAATTCGTGTTATTAACACTTCAATGATTTAAGTTAACTGAAAATCATGCATAATGAACTTATGTCTAGTTTCCTGGCAACCACAGATATATGATGGGAAGAACAGAAATATGTTTTCTACGATAAGATTGCAAAAGAATTGTACAGGTCACGTCATTTAATTTAGCATTTACCGAGCCCAAATATAAAAAAATGTGGCTATTGTTTGCATAAAAAAAAGATTCTTATAAAAAGCTCAACAGAAATTAAGGTCACGCAAGGTATGCGTTGATGTCCCTAAAAAAATAAAAATCGTAAGTTCCATTTATTACTATAATTTACTCATGCCTGCCCATAAAAATACATTTTTCATTAATATGTGAAGAAATTTTATTTTAATAGCATATTGTTAAAATTTCATTACCAACAAATAAACTGATCATTACAAAATGAATATATATAGGAGTATAACTGAAATATTAATTGTTTGTATAAAATTAGAAGTAAATTTAATGGCCAATACAGTTCGATATAACTTGTGCCAAACACAGGTTATAAGAAAGGTTATAAGAAAAAACCCAAAAGATCAAAAACTGGGTTTGTTTTTATTCATCACCCAACGTTTCGACCTCTTCAGGATCTCAAATGGACCATGACCCGACTTGCAGAATATGGTGAGCGCCTTCGTTTTCTAAAGAAGTGTCAAAAAAAAGGACCAAGTTCTACCAAAACATCTTAGGAGATCCTGTGGGAAAACTGCATATTTTTTTACATCCAAAATCAAACTTAAATTTATTAACTTCAAAGAAAGATTCTTATTTTATACGTTAAAACCTGAGATAGACGACTTGTACTTATTTATTAATGAACTAAACCACAGAAAGTTTAAGATCATAATTTTCTTAAAACGGAATTTACCTGCTGCAATTTTAACGGAGTTTATGAATCGACAATACACAAATAGAACAACAGTTATTGGAAAAACAAAAACCGTTTTAAAAAAAAAATTTCAAAATATCATTAATAGTAGTAGCAACACATGTTTGAATAATACCTATACAGTAAATAACAACACAGATATAAACATACATACTGACTCTAATTGTGATTATAAATGGGCAATTAATTTATCGAATTTGTCTATACCCGAGTGTTTCATGAAACTAATTGAACTAGGACCAAAATTCTGTGTTCAATTAACTAAAGATACATTACCGATTAATGAATTAATCAGTATTTTTTAAATTAACATGAGAAAAATTCCTTCGGAACAAGTCGACTTAGTTAAAAATAAGATTATACATACCCTTCAATGTACAATAAATCTTTTACCAACATGTACACCGGAATCAACTATGATCTCAAGTATAAGAAAATATATAAAAAAGAACGACCTTTACTTAACTAGAGCTGATAAGGAAAATATCTCAGTTATTATAAGTAAAAAAGATTATATTGACAAAGTTAAAGAATTATTGAATAATGACAGCACGTATTTGAAAATAAAAAAGGATACAACTACTAAAACACAAAATAAAATAAATGAAACAATAACTAATTGGAAAAAGAATAAATACATTGATAATGATACTGCAAAGTATTTAACTTGTAATAACGGAAATATCCCAAGATTGTATGCGTTACCCAAGATCCACAAATCAGGATACCCTATGAGACCTATCGTATCCGCTTTAGGAAGTCCGATTTATAATATTAGTAAATTCTTACATGGCATTATATACAAAACCATACAACAACACAAAAATAGAGCAAAGAACTCATGGAACTTAGTTGATGAAACAAAAGATATATCCATCCCTAAAAACTATAGCCTTTTGTCACTCGATGTAGCTAGTTTATTCACAAACGTACCACATGAACTCATTGTTAATGGTTTAAGAAAACGAACTCAGGAACTAGAGAATGTCACGAAGATCCCAGTCAATGAAATTGTAAGAATGGTGTCTACAATTCTAGACTCAACTATTTTTATGTTTGATGGACAGATTTACAAACAAAATAGTGGTACACCGATGGGGTCACCGCTATCCCCCACATTAGCCGACTTAATAATAGTGTTTCGGTCTCGCCGAGACGAGACGAGACTAGCTCCACTCTCGTCTCGGCCTCGAGCGAGTCTCGAAATGAGTGGTCTCGTCTCGGAATCGGGCAAGTCTCGAGCCTATCGGTATCGTCTCGTATCGGTCTCGAGTCGAGAGTCTCGGGTCTCGATAAATATAATCTCTATGAATTTAGAAAATGGAAGGGCTAACGCTCGCCTATGCTCGCTATGTCCCAAATAGCAGTATACCGACACTGTATATTATTAGCAATGTGCGATTTGACATACAACTGTACAGATATCTAACATCTTTCTTACTAGGATTAAAATTTCAAAGTGCGTAGAAATCCTTATATTTCATGATCAATGGTGAAATCGACACTTTTTATAACAGCATACGTCTAAAGGAACAGAAAGAGATATAAAATAAAAAATTTTAATATAATCTATAAATTAATTAAAACAGGTGTCTAATAATAAATAAAGCTGGGAATAAATGTACGGATTTTTTCATTTACAAGTTTGTAAATTCTACAAACTTGGCGGTATTGTTTCTGTTAAAAAGAAATTAACAAATTGTTATGAATGAGAGATACTAAAAATTAAGTTTGCAGAATTTACGAAATGACAAATAGATAATATATAAATTTAAACAGCCCTGTATATTTAGTCCTACATTTATTTATTATTACACATCAGCTTACTAATATTAGTTTACGTAGGTACACCGGCGTACAGAGTTGCTGTCACACGTTTCATGACCATTTCATCTGGCTATCGTAAGTGCAAAGCAGCAGCCATGACAGCTGGTCATTTTCTGCTCGGAATGCATGTGAAAAAAGATGCTGTAAGTTAAACTGAAAAAAGAATTTCGATCGTACGGCGATATAACTGTTTAGAAACATGTACCGTCTGTGAGAACTATTGAACTTGTTACCGTCCCTAATATAAACGTGCAGCAACCAGGCTTTCAGCTGCAATGGAAATATTACTTGCTTGATACCGTCAGATTGTTACAGGAACAAAATATATGGGTGCTAACATTATTTGATATAGCTGTTACAGCAATACCAGATTGCTATAAGAGAATGTAACCTGCTAGGAAATGTCCCAGACAAATGACGCGAGCTTCCACTTTTCATGTTTTTAATCGACATAACCTAAAAAGCACGAAGATAAGAAGCATAAGGACTGGATAACGGCATGCCCGTAGTAATTATTAATATATAATAATGAGCAATAATACATATTTAATTTGGAATATATGTTCCTATAATATATATATAGCTAAAAGAGCAAATCGAGTATTGCTCTCACAGCTATACCATATACCTAAAATGACAAAACAGCGTTCGCGAGACTATAGTTTGCTGAAAGGGCTAAACACACTCTGTCAGAATAATGCAATTTTTTCGAATTTAAAGCTGAATCAAAGTGAATGGGCTCTTCTCGATCAATTTTATAAATATTTTAAATTATTTAAAACCGTGTCGACGTGTTTAGAAGGCGATCAGTATGTAACACTACCAATGGTTATTGTAGCCTTCAACATACTTATAGACTCTATTGAAAAACAAATTTTCGATTTAGATATGAAACCGAATAGAAGCAAAGACGATGAGACTTTATTACTTGCTTTTCAAGCTGGGAGAGATAAGATGCTCAAGCATTATTCAAAAATGAACTGGACTTATTGCGCTTCTCTAATTTTGGATCCACGGCACCGAATTGAGACTTTTGACATGACTTCGTGGGGAAAGGAAATGAAAACGGAGTCAATTAAACATTTTTTTAAATTGTATAAAACATACAATAACGAAACAGAATACGAAAATTTTGAGACGAGCCCAATAGAATCTGAGGATGTAGAAGATAACGATGAAATGAACAAGTTATACTCGAAAAAAAAATTGAACTCGCCTCTTAAAGAATTTGACGAATACACAAATGCACCCCGAGAAACAAGAGACTGTAATATTCTTAAGTGGTGGAAAGAAAATCAACAAAAATACCCGACGTTGGCACTAATGGCAAGAGACATTTTGGGAACTCCAGCAACTTCTGTTCCTGCCGAAAGATTGTTTTCAAAAGCTTCATTAATTATAAGGAAGCACAGAAATCGGCTGAATGCGAAGTCGGCACGTACATTATTATGTATGAATGGGTGGTTAACCTGTAATATGAAGGAAAAATTGAATTGTACTTTATAAATCTTTTTTTAATAAAATAAAACTGTTCTACCCGTTTAACTAAAACACTTATTTTTTCATAAAATGTAATAGTATTTTGGTATATTTTTAGTCCCAGTAGGGACATTTTATTTCATTAAATTGAATATGAACACAATGAAAAACTATTACACTGACAGAAATCTGCAGTAGATTTTAACTAAGGTTGTTGAGTAAAATCCGCCGAACTCAAAATTAAGTAAAAACTTCTTCAATAAATTTTATTTAACTTTTCAGTGAAATCTACTAACGATTCCTTTCACTGTAAAACTATTAGAAGTTCAATGATTTTTTTTTCAGTTCGATTAAACATGTGGTCTTCTTGAATTCCGAAGAATTCGGTAATTTTCACGGTACAATATTTTTCCGTGTATACAAAACTTTAACTTTTGTATTTTTAACTCGCATGTTAGGTTACTAAAGGTTACTCCTACAGGGCTATAATAATACAAGTTATGTTCATGTAGGTCAAGTTGTCTATGAAGTCTGCTTCAGATTTGACGAATTAAGAACGCCTTTGATTTGTAGTACATATATCTTAGATAAAAAAGATACGAGACTCTCGACGAGACTCTCGGTATCGGCGAGACTCTCGGTATAGAAAGTATCGTCTCGACTGAAATTTTACTTTTGTTTCTCGTCTCGGTCTCGTCTCGGTCTCGGGTCGAGACTCTCGAAAGTCTCGGTATCGCTCGAAACACTACTTAATAATGATCGATTTAGAGCAAGAAGTCCTAATGAAATTGAAAGAAAAACCAATATTATATAAAAGATACGTAGATGACATATTTATAATATATCCAACTAATGATATTGAATCCTTAGTAAAAACATTTAATGACTACCATCCGAAACTTAAATTTACATCTGAATTGGAAGAAAAGAATTGTTTACCCTTCCTTGATATAACTTTCATTAACGAGGGAGGTAAACTCATAACAAATTGGTACAGAAAACCCACCTGCTCTTGAAAATTCCTAAATTTCAATTCCCATCATCCTCTTCATATGAAAAGAGGAATAATAACAATGTTGGTTGATCGAGCAATACTTTTAGCTAATAAAAAATTTCATGTTAAAAATTTAGAATACATTTACACTTTTTTACAAAAAAATGGATATGAATTACAATTTATACGGAAAACCATAAATAACAGGCTCAAAATATTACAACATAGATTTACAACATCCAGTTCAGTTGATAATAACATCAAGAAAAAATCGTTTGATTTTTCCAACAGTATTGTTTTACCATACATTGAAAAATTTAACCAAAGAATTAAAAGGATTTATGAAAAATTCAATATCAAAATTGTCAACAAACATTTCAATTCTTTAGAGACACTTTTTAAGACCAAAATTGACAGAGTTGAAATTTTGGATAGATCAAATGTCATTTATGAAATAGATTGTAGTGAGTGTAACGCAACGTATATTGGACAAACAAAACGATATCTGAAAAGAAGAATTTATGAACATAAAAATAATTGGAAGAAAGATGTAGGACATACAGCATTGACGTCTCACATGTTAAGTACAGGACACAATTTTAAATTCTCGGAAGTTAAAATCTTAGAAAATGAACCACACTGGAAAAAGAGAAATATCAAGGAAATGATACATATCAAGAAACAAAAAACAAGCATCAACTTTAGAACAGACACAGAAAATTTAAACAATAGTTATAACATCTTAATAAATGATATATAATTCGAGTGTTAATCAACAACGTGACGATACGTTAAATGACTCACACATATGTAGAAATCTCATGTACATACTCAACCTTTGTATATACAATCAGTTTATGTCGTGTGGTACTCGTTGATTGTCGGTGCGTGATATTCGGTGTAATTTATTTTTATAATAATTTTGTATTCGTATTTTATGTATTTATTTTTATTTTTTGTATGTTTTTATAATAGATGCCCCTGAGGAGGACCTCCAAAGAGGTCGAAACGTTGGGTGATGAATAAAAAAAAAACCCAGTTTTTGATCTTTTGGGTTTTTTCTTATAACCTTTCTTATAACCTGTGTTTGGCACAAGTTATATCGAACTGTATTGGCCATTACATTTACTTCTAATTTTATATTAATATATTACAGTTCATTTAATAAGTTTTAATAACACTTTAACATTAATTGTTTGTAATCAATGTCAATTTCATATTTTAAAAAACGAAACTGAATTAAATGGAAAATCCATTTTTCATAAATTAAGTATTTCTTATTTTCTTATCAGTTAAATTATGCACGTTAATGCATAATATGTGTAACGGGACAATGAATTCGAACCTCTAAGTTGAGGTTGTTTGCTAGTTCCGTTGATTTAGTTTAAAAGTATGTATACGGTTTCCATTGAATCAACGATATGAAAGACAAAATTTACGAACTTAAGTGAACATTAAGAGACCTATAATTAAACCCCCCTGTGCGGCAGGACGAGTATACTCGTCCGGACTACATTGTTGCCTTATGGGAAAAGAAAAACTGGTGCACAGGAGGGTTAACTTGATAAGTGTTATCAGATTTGATAAAGAGTTAGGGTGAAGGATTAATGAGTATACAATATTTTTTATTTTTTATATCGTAATGTTTATTTTCGTTTGTAATTTTCGTTCACTACTTTCGACTGTCGCATCGTAAAACGATTACATCGTGTGTTGTTCATCTGCATTAAAAACAGCAACTTACTGTTTCTACGACTAACTAACGGAAATGATTTTTCCTATATATTTACAATGGATCATGCCATTCGATACGAATGTCAATATCTATGTTTACGTACAAGAAGCCGCGCCGCATATAATAATTACAATGCGCAGTTCGATCTTATATTTTACAATTCGACAATACATATGCTCGATTCGTCCGGTACATATAATCACTAAGTAAAGAAAAGTCCAAAATTGAGATTTGCTGAGAAGAAACACGAGAAAAATGTAGAGAGTTGCAAACATCGTCCGTGAGATCTTGTTCGCTCTCTGTTTCGCGGCCGCACAAGTTCTGAGGATACGCATACGGATCACAGCACCATAAACATTTCGTTTATTTTCGGCTTCGTTTAACACCACTGCTCGGCATTTTTCTGCACTTGAGGCCATCCACTAGGCACTTCACTTGCATAATTTGTACCCGCGAAACACTGGGGTCGCTGCAGTTTTCCAACCACTGGAAAAACTTTTGGCCATGAATAATGGCCTCTTCATACGTGGTTGAACCCACGTCATCGTCAGTTAAATGAAAGCTTCTTTTGAAGCTCTTATTGTTATTATTGTTTTGAGTGACTATGCTGTCAATTAACGCCCTCGATTTACCCGGTGCTCGTTTTGAACAATGCGTTGTATTTTGCGGGTACTGGTTTTTATACCACTCCCAAAACGAGGAACCGTGGTGTGTTCCAGCTATCTGTGGGTTTGCACAGGATGGGGCCATGTGCCTAATTTTGTGCTCCGATTTGCACCAGCCTCGCAGCGTCGACTCCGGCGCTCCTATGTCTCGTGCCACAGACGCTTTACTCGCTCCGTCGTTAACGCGCTGAATTGCGTTAATTTTCTCCACGATTGAAAACACTCGCAACGGACGCTTTCCCGGTGTTGCAGCTTGTTCCTTCATTATAGCAACTGTCCGTAATAAAAAACTTTTTTATGAATGAAACAACTTACTCCCACTATCCCCACTATTCGTTGCGCCTTCTCTCTTTCGGTGACTTGTATTATGTTTCGCAGTCTCTTTCGATTCTATCGTACGTAATTTTTAACACTCTCACTTCGCAAAGCAGCGTTCAGCTAACCCGCAATCCGCGCGGGAAACAATATTATTATACCGCTGCTATGAAAATATATGAACACGCGAGGAAATAGACGAGTTATGAATTCTGCGTCTCTGAAGCACGTGATTGTAGAATGGTTCCACACTCCTTTAATTTCTTCAGACTCTTTGTTTAGAGAACAAACTGGCGATAAAGTCACTGTCGAGCACGCACTGAGGTTGACAATCTCCACACAATGGAATTTGGTGACAAGTCGAGGAGAGAATGCCGGCCAACGCGATCTAACCAAAATCGTTTCTGCTGCGATATAGGATTTGTACGATTCGGAAAAGGTCGTATTCTCCGTATCGGATAGACCACAGCCACAAGATTATTCAATCGACTCGCACGAATCGCGAACTAAGTTATTGTGTTCAGGAAGGAGCGACGGGTACAAAGATGTTCTAGCGACGACTCTCGACATTCAACTGTGGCTGGCTATATGCTGCCTTTCCGCACAGCGACCACACGATGCAGTCGTCCCTGCCTCCCCCCACCCCTACAAGTTCCGCGTGGATCCTTCCTTGACGGTCGGCCCTAAACCCCCCGTTCCTCGTCGCGCTGGGCTACGCCCGCCCCTATACCGTTCGACACTTAGACGCGCTATTCCGTGCCTGCTCTTCTCCTTTACCCCTACCTCCCTCCCTACTCCGACATTTGCGAACCCCGCTTCGCGCCTCTAACCAATCAGCGCGGCCAAACGGACCAACATTTCCGAGCCCACTCAAGGCGCGTTTCTTCTCCCACCGCTTTCCGCTGCGTCACGCGAGACTCCGCCTATCGAGCAATCAGGCGCGAGCAGGGATACTGCGAAAGTTGACTGGCGGCGCGCTGCTACTTGGATCTTCTCAATGCACTTTATTCAATATTTCGCTTTTATTATAATTGAACAAAACATAATAGCTGTTCATTTTTCTATGAGACGCATTATTTTCTAGTATACTAGACGTGCTAATAACATAAATCCGCATTTATTTTCAAATTCGTATTTTCGTATGATATAATTTCATGAATCTTTTTTTTTTACAATTTCAATATATTTTTTATGAAAACAAAAAATATCTTCTATACATATCTTTTTATCTAAAGCAGGAATTCAATGAATCATTTTTATTTATTTCTTGATTCTATTTCTCCATTAAAATCTACTTTTGGGTTAATAAAATACACAAAATTCACTTTTCTGATATGAGAATACAATTTCATGAAATGTGTTAATTTTACTGTATTGTGTGCATGTTGTTATAATTTATGTAATTACTTAATTAATTTGCACTAATTTTATAAACTGTATTTTCATAATGTGATAAAATTTCATTAATCGTTACTTTATAGATTTGATCTATTCTTCTTTTGACGATTTTGAATATGGAAAAGAAACATTTAAAAAATATCTTTCCTATTTAAATCCAAAATTCTATGAATAATTGCTACTTATTAATTGCATTTATTCTACTTGTAAATTTGTAAACCATTTCATAAAGTATACAAAATTGATTGATATGTAAAATGGATGCCAGAGTTTGTCAATGGGCTTTAATACAAATTTTTATTGTCTTATAATTAAACAGATAATACTCATTAGTGATTGTTCTATGCAATGTATTATTTTATTTCTCCAGTGTACATACGCTTTTGTATCCGGTTCTTTTCAACGTAACCTATGAAGTGGAACAACTTTACTCCTAAAAAATGAAACTAATTAAATCGTTGGTTTTTCTACATTACGTAGTTAATCAGTTTAAAGACAATTTTCAGAGAATTGATGGACAAAGATTTATACAGTTTAATATTATTCCAATCAATAGAAATGTTTGTTATATAATATTATTAGCTAGCTTTCATATTAATATAATTTAATTATATTGTATTAAAATAGACTCTTTTAATGTTTTTTTTTCTCGTAATGGTTTCAGTAACTTTGGCATTCATTTTTTCATATTTAATCTTTCATTAAAAATAATAAGAGTATTGATATTTAACGGCAACAATTAAAAAGGGGTTATATGTAAAACATGGAGATGATTATAATAATCATAATAATAATAATAATAATAAAAAGGATAATTGAAAAGTTTTTTAAAACTAGGGGGGGGGGAGGTTATATATTAAAACATGAAAAAGATAATAATGAATTAAAGGGGAATTTTCGCTTGACGTTTCGACCCGTGTTAGGGTCATCTTCAGAATAAAATTTTGAATGTTTCGGGTGCCGTATTTATAGGTAGTAGGGGAACAAAATAAGCAACGAGAAAGTAAACAGAATACATGAACGGCATTTAATTGAATATAACAACATAAAATTTAAGAAATTAATTTAATAGGGAATTATAAATATCCGGTAGATAGGATTTTTCAAATCTAATGTTGACAGTGTTATTTTCTTCTTTTTTAATGAAACAATTTTCCATATGGCACCTTTTTCTCCAGTTCTTTTCCCTCGCGTGTTTTCATAGTCGAAATCATGTCCTGTATCATTTCTATGATGCGTTAGATCAGTATGTTGTTCTTTGTTTGATGTTAAAAAGTTTCTTTTGTGTTCTTTAAGTCGCACTTCCAAAGGTCTGTATGTTTGGCCTATGTACGATTTATTGCAGTGTGCACAAGGTATTTCGTAGATAACATCCTGTTGTTTTTTTGGTGGTAAAATGTCTTTTCCCGGCTTAATTCTAGCGATATTAATATTGAAGGGGGTAGATAAAATTCTGATATTATTATTTTTGAAAATTCTTGCAATTTTTTCACTTAAACCTTTTATGTACGGACAACTACTTGTTTTAGAGAAATCATTATTCGAATTGTTATTATTATTATTTTGGTTGAAATTTAATATATTTATTCGCTTATTAATGCATTGATTTACCATAAGAGGAGGATAACCGTTTTCACATAAAATTTGTTTAATTAAGATTTTCCTTTTAGTTTAGTTTAGTTGACCCCCCTGTGCGCCAGGACGAGTATACTCATCCAAACTACATTGTTCCTTTATAGGAAAAGAAAAACTGGTGCACAGGAGGGTTAATCCTCTTTTGTCCTACTCTGTCTCGACGTTTCAACGCTCCCAATAAACAAATTTTTATTTAAATATGAAATCAACAAAGAGTAAAAACATTTCCTTTCTCTCTAGGTATCTTACCTTGTGTTGACTTTTCCTTCCAGATAACCATCGGGGCGAATCCAAGTCGAACCTTTTAAGATTAAGCTGCGTTTGACGGAGGATAGATTTTACTACGCTGTTTTCGCCGCGGACCGTCATTTACTCCCTTTATTAGGCTATTTTAGGCCTCGTTCGAACCCTCGGCGGAACAGATGACCCTTCCATATATAATCTTCCTTTTCTTGTTGGATATTTTTCTGCTTAAAACGGTACGGAGCCGTCGCGGACTGATGTTTTTGCATATTTTCGAATAACTTACTATCCGTGTAGAAACTTCTTTTTATGGAATGCCTCCCGGTCTTCCTTTTAGCAGACATTTTCTAACTTTCCATGCAATCTGAAGATCATATTTCATCATATTTTGTGATGAGTATGTACTAAAGTTCGTTCAAAATTCACACAGGAAAACTCAAATAGCTATAATCACGTAGTAAAATAAAACACAGCCATCATTTTTAGTTAATTTTACTATCTAAATATTGACTCGGCAAATTAGATAGTAAAAGGCTACTAATTAAATAATAAGACTGATAAGACTAAGAACTGTAGTACCAGGTTCTAATATTTAGCTAGTAAAGCGAATAACCTCTTTTCTCAGTGCATCAACTGTTTGTACGACTGATAGTTAAAAAAAAACGTCTGATGTGTCATATTTCTAGATTGAAATGAAGTTTTTACTCATTCAAGCAGGTGTTAAAGCATAATGACAATATTATTGCACATTGAAAAACATAATTTTTATAAAAATGTTGATTCATTTACGAAATCTTGGATCGACAATTCTAAAATATAAAATATTGTTTTTTAAAGTGTATGCGGAGTACAAAGGAGAATCCTGGATCTGAAATACTCGTGTTATCGATTGCACGTTGCCGTACTTTGTATATTGATTGATCGAGACTCTCTTCTTATTTACTGGTATGGAAGAACCCTGTCCAAAAGTTAAGAATTATCTGCCAAAATTTTGGTTATTTTCTCAGAGCGAAAAAATGAAAAACCCCATACTCGCAATTAAATGGAAGGTAGCTTCTCAGTCACGGTTCAGCAATATTGTGTGTTTATTAATAATCTTCAAATTTTTCCGATATTCTAGTTCTGAACGCTAAATATCTGCCTCCTACATTTGAACTGATGTTATATTAATAAAGATTGTTTTTACGAATGTTTGAAAGTGGGATTTGTAATACTTATCTAATAAAGAAACACAGAAAAAACGATATTCTAGTTTTAAGAATACCCCACTTATTTTAAGAATATTTTATACTGAAATACGCGCCAAGAATATATTCTTATTTGAAGAAAATTGTCTTCTTATTTTAAGAATATATTCTAAAAATAATATATTCTTATTTTAAGAATATATTCTTAAGAATATATTCTTAAAATAAGAATGTTTTTGCGCATCAAACGTATTGTTTGTACTTATTTTAAGAATATAGTATTCTTAATTTTAGACTAATAAATTCTTAAAAATTGTGTTTATTTCATGGCCATTACAATTCAAATGACTTTTTCAATTAAGACATTACGCCCAACGTTTCGACCACTGTGTAGGTCCTCTTCAGAGGCTTTTATTAAAAATAGAATGGTTTGTATAGAAACCCCTGAAAAGGACCTACACAGTGGTCGAAACCTTAGGCGTGTATTGTTTCAATTGACAAAGTAATTTTAATTGTAATGGCCATGAAATAAACACAATTTTTAAGAATTTATTACTACAATTTATCAATTAATTAGGATAGTTTTAACATTAGACTAATACATGCTTAAGTTTACACTGAAAGAACTACATATCTGTAATAGACAAAATTTTTACTGATCCAGTAACTGACTTCTCCTGGCCAAACACAGCGAAAGTACTTTATCTGTTTCAGCAAAAGTCTTTGACTGTTTTAGACACAGTGGTATGACACCGTCATACAGGAAAGGACCTGTGTCTGTAACAGCTAAATAACTATCTATTCTACGAGTGTCAATGTACCTAACCCCAACTTATGCTGTCGCAGTAAAAGCTCTTTAGCTAATTTAGAAGTAATAATATGTTGTACTATAGCAGAAGATCTGTAGCTGTATCAGCTATGTAAGTATCTGATGGGAACTATGTCGGGCACGGCACGCGCCATCTTTTCGATTATGTTTTTAAAAGTAGGTTTTTTAAAATAACTTGCTACATGTATGTATAACTATGAAAGTAATACATGTTTATAATTTGTAAATAAATAAAACTGGTTCTAATACTAAAAACAGGGTTTTGTGGGATTGGTTACTGTAAAATATTTATACCAAAGGGTCTGTTCCCATATCGACTTAGCCAGTTTTCAGCCATGCATACATGCATATATATACATCCAGTGTATACCGATCATCGAGCGGCCGGTAAGGTAGTTTGCGTGTAATCTCCCGCCCGGCCCGGTCGCATTATTCCTCGTCACGATGGTCACGATGTAGGTGGAAAAATAAAGCATGATATATTGTGATTGTATATAATCACGCGAAATGATGCGAAATACAATTATTGGTGTGAAGTGTGTGTTAGTGTGTATTTTTATTGCATTGGCAACTTAACCTCACGTTTGAGGTTAACTTGTCAAATTGACAACCTATTAGATCCCATATCCCTATCATTAGTAGACTGACCAAATATTAGGAAAATAAAATAAAAGTTTAATAAGTTTATATTTATGCTTGAACTAGAAGACATTTACATTAAATGTTCTTATCGATTCGTACTCAAATTGTCTGATGGCATTTCCTATACCTATTGGAAACGATTAGCCTCAGGATCAAAAAGTTTTTAGGTTTTGAATTTATGCAGTAAAACTGTTAAAGTAAGCATTAAGTAAGTTAAAATATTATATCGAAATTTATTATTTGATACTAAATATCAAACCATAATTGCCTTTGCGCAAATTCATTAATTACTTATTTTACATGTGCATATAATTTAATAAAAAGACAACTTTGTTAAAAAATCTTCACCGACTACTCAACTAAACTACCAGTTAAGAACAATTAATCTATGGATCAAAAAGGTTTTAAACTTTTAAAATACAGACATAGTAAAACTGTCACTGTATAAAGAGTTACGTTAAGAATTCTTTCTAATTGACGAAGAATAAACAAAATCAGTAATAAAAGTGTTCACATGAAAGCAATTCTGGTCTGATATTTAGAATCAATCATTAAATTTAAAAAAAAAAAGTAAAACTGTTATAATAAGTTATTTAAAATTATTGATCGATACTAAATATCAGATCAGAATTGCTTTTACGCAAACTCTTATTATTGAGTTCATATTTATTCTTCAGTCGAAAGATATTTTTATGAAATATTCTTCGCCAACAACTATAAGTATTTCCTATAAATTATAATCAATTCTGAATTCAATTCTTTATGACAGTTTTAATGTGTTTATATTATTAAAAGTCTGAAAGATTTTTGATCCACAGATTAATTGTTCCTAACTGGTAGGACATGCTGTGAAGTAGTTTAGTTGAGCAGTTGGTGAAAATTTTTTATGAAGATACCTTTTCACTCAATTATATACATGTACACTCAGTAATGAATGAATTTAGCAATGGGAATTCTGGTCTGATACTTAGTATCGATCAATAAATGTGCTTATTTCTTTATACGGTAAAAATTTCACTTCATTTATATAATTATCAGCCTAAGAACCGCTTGATTCTCAGATTGAGACGTTTTAACAGGTAGATAATTCCATTCGTCAATTTTAGTTATAGTGTAGAATATTTTATAAGAATATCTTATGATTCAAGTATAAATGTAAAATCAGCAATAAAAAAGCTTTTATAAAAGCAATTCTGATCTGATATTTAGTTTTGATCAATAAATATTAATAACTTTTTATACGGTAAGAGTTTTACTGTGTATAATTAAAAACTTAAATACTTTTTGATCCTCAGGCTGATTGCTGATGAGTGTAATTTTATCAACCTTCGGTCATGTTAATGTGATTTTAATATATTTTAGTGTTCGAAGGCTGATTTCACTCATCGTAACTGTATTCTTATACATATTTAACCTGTTCGAGTGCAAAAATCCCTTTGGGAAGAATTTTATCAGCCTTCGGTCAAGTCAATGTCTTTTTAATGTATTTATTGTTCGAAGGCTGGTTTACCTCATCGTAACTATGTTCTTATGCATGTTTAGCTTCTTTAAGTTCAAAAAAATCTTTTGGAATAATTTTGTTAGGCATCCGTCAAGTCAATGTGATTTTAACATATGTAATTTAGTCTTCGAAGGCTGACCTCGCTCAACGTAATTGTTCAAATACTTCGTATTTCTTGAAGGTTGTAAGTACATGCTTCAATAATTAATCTTTTAACGAATAGGCAAATTTTTATCTAAAGCCGCAAGACGTATATCATTAACCGAATAAAAAAAAAAGTAAACTTTAAATATTCTATGTTCGGCTTTAGATAAAAATTTGCTTATTCGTTAAGAGATGGTTTTACGTATTAGGCAATTTGCAAGTTTTCATTAAGCGATTAAAGAAAAAATTAAACTTAATACGTACATATTAAAAAAGTTGCAACTAATTATTAATTGACAATGATATTAATTCATCCTTGAGAAAATCCCTTGCTGAAGGAAAATGATTCATCGTCCTACATGCTGGAACCAAAGATGGATTTGTTGATGGTGCTAGTCTGTTGTTTATGTCTCGACAAATTATTACTTTCTATGTAATATAATGTATAAATTTCTATTGGGTATAAATTTCTATTTGAAGGTCTCTTTTGTTTTATTGCAGTCGAATAATGTAAATTCATATGTTATATCCTAATGTCAACTGATAAGTCTTTAAAAGATCATATCGATCTACTCGGTTTGCATAATTAGGAATTCATTTTTATACATATTTGTACACATATTACATACAATACATATACATATCTTTCTACATACTCGATTCAAATTTAGAAATTAATAGCGTAGTAATGAGAGCAATACATCTTCTCGTTGTAAATTTGGATTGTCAAAAATTTTATATGAATACAAAACACATTTTATTCATTTTCTAAGTAAACAATTGCAATAAAATAACGTTTGACCCAACAAAATTCATATTTTGACCGCCAGAATGTATTTTTAACCCCCAAAAAATGTTATGTTGAAAATTCATTGTTTGTGATTTTTCAGTGTTTCATCCCCTTAACAAAATATTGACTTACAGAAAGTATTAAAAAAAGGGGCACTTTTTTAATCCCTTTTCAAGAAAACTAATATTCTCTTACTCATATCTTGTGAAAAATATAACAGGAGAGTTTGAAAAAGGTGGCAGGAAAAGAAATGACACGTATGTAATAAACGGCATTGCATTTGTATTTATAATGCAAATCTTGGTACAATAAAGTGTCTTCCGTACATTTGGTTCATACATAAAGGAGAGTAATTTAATAAATTTTTTACTTCAATAACGTCAAATTTTTCGTAACATAACACTTCGAAAGCCTGAAAATGCTCCGCAAAGTACGAATATATATTTTCATATAAAAAAAAAATTTCATTGTCTTTGCACGCAATATGCCGTATAACACCAAATATGGGTTCTCCATCTTCTTGACCGATACACACTGCCATACCGAGATCATACTTTGTGCCCGTTATTTTGATCCATTTATGGAATTGCACTTTTTCTTGTTTTAGCAAATTGTACCACATGTCTGGAATTGATAGTGCTTTTATTATGCTAGAACATTTTACAACAGGACCAGTGTGTACTGCTTCATCAAGAAACTTATTTGCAATTAATCGATATGTAAATTTTAATTTATGCCTTAATCCTACAGTTAATGCAACATTTCTTTTTGAATTTGTCGATCTAGCAACTATTATTGATTCCCTATGTTTTGCTTCAAAACGCATGCACCATAAATGCTTTAGACATCCGCTAGCTTCCATGATTGTAGGGTAATGTATTAGGTGATGATGTTTTGGTTTAAGTGGCTTTTTAAATAACTGTAGATATAAACAATGATGTTCTGATATTAAGGTCCTCAATAGCGTTGAACATTCAGGTTGTATATTTGGGCTAGTTACAATCGAAACAATTTCATTTAATATCAAATACAAATTCCATACTGGGTCGTCCTGTGGAATAAGATCGCCTAATAACAAACCGAAATGCCGAGTGAAAGTCCACATTTCTGCTGCAGACATCCGAATATGACCTTTTGACAAATGATCTTCCTTAATTTCAGGCGGAGTACTACCTCTATCAATTGACCCATAATCATATGATGTAATTCGAGAATTCAAATCATCTAATGTGAATAATTTCGCATTCTTAGTAAAATACGTTATTATGTCTATCATGTCAAACATACACACACCTTCAAGTAAATCATGCATTATGTCGACAGCTAAATTACTGGTGCAATGAAAACCAGGAAGATCATGGAAAGCACATACTTCTTTAATGCCTGTCAAATTTGGATTATTTAATTGAATGTCATTCGAGTATGATTCCCAATTACGCATTAAATGGCAGTTTTCTGCACAAGCTGATTGCCTTTCTTTTTTTTTCATTTTGCAGAATCGACAAGCGTAGTTGCCAGAAAAGCTTTCAATAAAGCCAAACAGCGAGTGAATTCCTAAATTATCACCAAGAAATAGTCCTATTTTAAAATAAAGTGTTAATTTTCTATTGGGAAGCTCGATTTCATTACCTTGTTCCTCTAGAAATTTTAATTCATTAATGAGAATCTGGAAGACTGCCTTGTTACCAAAAGCTTTTCGGTCATTACTATAAAATAAATTACTGTGCTGAATAGAATGTAGAGTTTATTGAAACTGTGGAGGGAAACAAGGTATTGTGAAATACACTCCACCCAATTTATTACCACCCGCGTGGCTCCCTAGAGCATTACCTGTTTCATAATCATCAAAAAAAATAAACAAAGGCAAAACTTCTTTTCCGGACATGCTTTCTATTCTACTTTTCCACAAACTCCCCTGTATAAAATTTGAAATGACTGAGTTAGTGTTGCGAAGAAGACTATTTTTGTATGATAGAATAGTGTCACATACATTCGGCAATTCAAAGATTTTTTTTAAAGTTTTTCTCAAAGGAAAAAATAATGCTTTTACCGACTTTGTTCCCTTTACAATCTGACCTGTCTTTGAACTTCGTATTTTTGTAGATCTGTGACCAATTACATACTCTACTGGAGCAATGAAGTCACCTTTTTCTTCAAGAGCTTTTATCTGCAAGTGATATGTATTTAGGTTTTCAAAAGAATTTTCAAGAACATGAAATACCTTTGATATTTCTGTGGTAACCTGATGATCTGTACAATTTCTTTCAAGTAATTCATTTACGGTATTTTGAACTATGTTTAATGTTTCAGATATATGTGACTGAATGTAGTTGACTACATTCTGAACAGCACTTCTACAGAGTTGCGTGTCATTATACAATTTTGCTATTGTCAGAAGTGTTTTTTCACGTATATCTGATTTTAAACTAGTAAAATCAAAAGATTTATAATTCGAAGATCGTTCAGCGATCATTGAAGTACTTAGTTCAATTAACGGACTTGAGTCATTGATTCTGTTGATTTGATCACGTTGAATTCTTGTAGAATCAAGATCATCAGTTGTACAATTTTGCAAAGAGCTTTCATGTTCGAGTTTCCAATGTCTACGATAAGAGTTTATATGTGGAAACGATCGAATGCAGTTAAGTTCACCACAACGAAATGTACTAATGGCTTGCAGATCATGATAGTCTCGAAAGTGACTCCAAATACCCATCATCGTTTCGAAACGTGAATGACAAATGAAACAAATCGGCATTTTGCGTGCAAGACAAAAACAAAACGTAAACTTTTAAATTAAAATCGATAGAAACTTCTGATTTGTTTAATCAAATATTTACGAAATTGCAGTCTCTAAATTAGTCGGTATCTATACTATTCAACGAATTTAAAAAGAGGAACGTAATAAACAGGAAAAAGGTTTCACGCTTGTCGTAGATCAGTAATTAAACTAATTACTGATGGTATGTCCTTATCATTTTCACCAGTAATTTCGTACAAACGCTTTTGCACTATTATCCAAGGCAATGCTGCTTCCCGAGGATAATCCAGCTGTAGAGCGTAAAAGGATTTAAATGCTACATCCACAGCAGCAAGAGGGCTTGACACGGAGTACCTAATGTTGTTGATGCAAACGTAACACAACTCAATTTTATTTAATGATTCGCCTACGATGACGGGCAATGGTTGCTCTGTCAAACCATGTTGTCGTAATTTATGACTCCGTCTTGACAACTCTCCATCTAATTCTGCTGAACTCTGAAAAACAGATTGATAAATAGCGTAGATTTTTACATATTCTTCAGAATTTTTTATATCTTTAGAGCGATAAAAATCATATTTGTTACATTTACTAAAAGTCGATTGATTATGAAATGAAAATCTATAATTGAATTTCAAGAAATTTCAAACTTCAATTCGAAATTTACAAAATTTTGCAAAATTTCAAATTGATTCATCATATAGTTTTGAAGTAATTTATTAACAAAGTTGACGATTTTAACATGTAAGGTATATGGAAATGGCATCCAAAACCACCATTTTCAAAAAATTCATTTATTTCTACGCAAGATGAATGCATAAAAAACCGATACATTTATTCTGCAAGTAATTTTGAACATTTAAAAAAGAAAATTATCGTAGTTTACAAGAAATCAAAGATTTTTGATCGCTACTTTGATAAAATGACGTCTCGCGATACTCGTGAACATAACCTCATTAGTCAAATCAGTGAAATTAACTGTGTCCACCGTTTTATATAAGTATAATCTTTATTGAGTATAAATAATGAAATTTAGATATGCATTTTTGTGGATGTACGCTGATTTGACTAGTAAGCCATAGACGAACCTTCTTAAACGTATGTCCGATATACGTAAACAGTAAAGAAAATAGATCATTTAGTTTAAGTAAGAAGTGATTTAGTAAAAATTTTAAATATTTATTTAAGTAAAGTAATATATTATGAATAATATACCTATTAATATATTATTATTATTAACACATTTTGATGAGAGCTGTACCCCAGATAGCAAAAACTGCAACATCCCTGCAACTATGTCCGCAATTCGCATATAATTTGCCGGACTCGGACTGACTTTGCTATTTGGGACCATACATGATCTTGAGTCTGAAACCCTCTTTTTTTACTAAACTTTTATCACCGATAAAAGATTTTGGGTCTCATATCATCTTTCGACAAGACTTTTCACATTGATAACAAATTTTGACATGAAATCTACTTTCGATAAGAGTCTTGCCAACGATACAAGATTTTGTCTAAAACCTTCTTTCAAACCAACTTTTACCATCGATGAAGAATTTTGGATCTAAAATCTTCTTTGAACAAGATTTTTTCCATTGAAGGAAAATTTCAGACATAAAATCTACCGTCAATAAGAGGTTTACCACCGATACAGGATTTGAGATCTAAAACTTTCTTTCCATGAGATTAACACGTTCAATGAAAGTTTCACCATCGATAGAAGATTTAAGGTCTGGAAACCTTTTTTCGATGAGAATATCACGTTTGATAGAAAATTTGAAAACTGAAGCTTTCTAGCGAGACTTTACGGTATTACAATGTCGGTTGAACTTAAACATTAAATTATTGTTATACTCATGTCATTACGTATATGATCATTTTCTTTTTAACACTTTAATCTTGCCTTCTTCGCTCTGTCTAAAAATACCAAATTTATCACCTTTATGTACACAAATGTACATAAACAATTATTTTCTTGTTATACGCATATGCATACAGACAAAAGTATCACTGGAAATCACTTGTCGCCGCGCACATAGCCTATATTATAAGATATAATAATATTCATAAGTAAAAATATATAAAAGTATCAACCGTCACATGTAAAACAAATCCATTTTGCATCTCAGCTCTACTAGGTCTCCAAACAGGTTTCTTGTTCGATTTAATGGTATTACAAGGAAGCAAGAGAGGCAGCAGTCTGAGTATGACTGGAATAGTACCTGCGTATTATAAAACATAAATTACAGTGAGGTATGTTAAAAACAGAATCACAAATTACAGACTAATTTATGTTACCCACCTTCACCTCTGTCATCTGAGATAGACAACATCGAAAGCAAGTCTTTGACACTGTTATCCAGCTGTTTTTGTTTTTTACAATACTGAATAATTTCGTTAGCAAACGAGGGCCATTCCTGAATACAATGACAATTCCTTTTGCGGATGAATTGTACGAAAATCAATGTTTAACTAAAAATGTATATGTGAAAATCAGTACTGGTATAATTAAAGGACATAAAATTGAATTTGCGAGAATTTCAAATGACTTACTAAATTGTAGCCGATTGGTTGTTTTAGGACTTTGTATATTTCATAATATTCGTGAGCGGTAAGTTCGATTGACGAATTCAACGTCTCCAGTCGATTCTTGGATGTGATTCTCCAATATTGTTCAACCGTGGTCCACGGCTCAAAGTTATTTTTCAGCCATTCCAACTGCTCTGTACTATCGTCACTGGCATCTGTTTGTAGAATTATAGAAATATACATATATGTATACGTATAAAAATATTGCAATTAACTGTAATTGATCATAACAATTATGAAATCAAAATTTTAATTGTCATTTAAGAGGCGGCTAAACCGACTTTGTCGAAAACGTTACATACTTCCTAACCTAAAAAATATAAAGTAAACAGAAACAAGAAATATTTTCAAGTCTACATTTGTATTAAAGCTATTTTACGCGTTTTTTATGAATACTCCCCAAATTTTAGTGCGATCGGTTAAGAATTGGGCGAGAATTCTCAAGAATGAATTTTTGTAGTGGTCAAACAGTGTTGTTACCGGTGAACTTTATTCTTGCAAATTCTCGCCCAATTCTCAACCGATCGCGCTGAAATGTGGAGTACAATTATAAAAACGCGTAAAATAGCTTTAACACAAAAATTCGTTGTGAATTCACCCTGGAACATATTTTTTTTTAATGAAAATACGGTGCCGGTACAACAGGAATCTAGAAAAATCCGAATGTCTTTTTTCTAATGGCTTTAGCTGCCCCTTCATTCAAGAATTTAATACTTTTATCTCAGATCGTTGCTGAGATTGATACATTTTTTGCTTGGATGTAATATATTTATTCTATTTATACGAACCTATCGCTCTTAAGTTTTCTATTTGCCCTAAAATGAACGGTTTCCTTGCGTTTATGAGTGGTCTTTTCTTTCCTCTTCCTGGCACAACAGAACCGCTCTTAATCAGTCTAGCACGATGGACGCAATACCTATTATATAGTTTACCTTTCACACAAGATTCTGCTTTTGTATCTTGATTTTTACTGTACGGTATGTAATAGGTTTCTTTTTTTTCTGGATGAAAGTTTTCTTCTATTGCAGCTGCTAATTCCTGCAATCTTTCCGGTAATATCCTGGAAAAAAATTTCGATTATAGCGAATTGTACAATTTCTATAATGTAAAAATAACTAATTTTACTCTAAAACTAGATGTTATACTTATAATATGGATGAGATTTGAGAATTTCAACGTCTATTATAGCATCAGCTAAATTCGTACGTGCTTGATGTGTTAACGAAGTACCAGGAGAGTATGCGTGCAATACAGTAATACCCAGTGATGATTGCACGAGAATAGAACGTAATTCGTTAGATTTTTCACAATCCAATATTGGCGAATTTTGAACGATTTCATTGTTTCCATTATTGGGTCTTATGGTATTGTCATCTTCGTGGTCACGAGTCTCTTGCGCAGGAAGGTTTTGTTTGTCTAAACATTGATGTTATAGTAGTCCTCCCCTTCAGTTTACTGCCCTTAAGTTTTATACTCCCCGTAGGTTTTACGACTTTCTTCCCTTATGTTTTATTTTCTCCTCCACCGCGCATGCGGTTACGGGTACGTAAAACTTAAGAGACGAAGCCGCCAACTTTACAGCTTAAATGTAGAACTTAAGGGGAGGACTATTGTATTTGAATACATTTTACTTTCTTCCCAATAAGCAAAAAGAAATGTTGAAATATGTAAAATAAATATTTTCATGAATGCTTTTATGAAAGAAAAATTGTAGGAGACTTCTTTGTGAATGCTTAAAACTATAATGGGTATACCCGTTTATAAATAAATAAATAAATAAATAATGTTAAAAATAGAATGTCTGCTATAGTTATTAAATTGAGAGTTAGACGCAAGAATTCTTTTTTTTTTGTAACAAATTTGGTAAAAATTGTTTAAATTTTCCAAATTTTGTATCCAAAATGTATCCATATTGGAACACTTGAATGCATTTCAAATCACTGAGAACTTACTAAAACTTTTATATGCCTATTTTCCAATTAACATACATAAATTTGTTATAAAAGAATTCTTATTTATTATATACTATAAGTATAATGAGATGAGGATATTCGAGAAATCATAAAGTAATCTTTCTTTCAAAATCTATGCTTATTGGGTTATCTGTATTTTTAATAATATAATTATATAAAAATTATATGTATATATACAGGGTGGCCGATTTATCTGAAGACATCGAAATATCTCGAGAACTATGCACAGAATCAAAAAAGTTGTCGGATGAAAATTGTTCGACACGAAAGGGGGGCATCCAGGGGGCAAATAGGGACAATTTGATCCCTTTATGAAAATTTAATATTAAAAATTCTAATATTAGAATTTTTAATATTAGAATTTAGTAATATCAATTGCGAAAATTGTTATTCTGAATATGAAATTTTAATAATGTCCATTCGAAAAATTAAGATTATGAATAATTGATATTCTTCATATTAAAAATCAAAACTGATTACATAAAAATTGTGCATACAATATGGAAGCAATTTTATAAATAAGTTTTCTACCTTCAATAAAATTACATTTTAGGTTTTAAATTTATTATTTAATAAACAAAAAGAGGACATCACGCAATCCATTAAAAAACGCGTCATGTCCCTTCACTCAGCTCATTCATTCTCTCTCTGTATGTTTTTTCCGAAATGAGAATAAATAAGCTGAGCATTGACGGTCAAACCAGCTTCTATTAAACAAAACGAAACTCTTACTTCATTTGGGGATTTCGTCGCCATCTACCGGACCCCGAGAGAACTCACGTGGTTTCATACATGTACATCGCTTGCATTTCGGCCATCACCGGCGCCGGTTCTGTTACATAACGCTAGAGGGCGACATAACTCGAAAATAAAGTAGCATATCATTTTATACATAAGTTGAGTCACACGTAACCAGTTCACCTACATTTTTCTCTACTTTCCTGAAGGGGAGTAAATGGATATCGCGACTTTCTAATCCCCATATTAAAATTTACTATTCACGGTCTCTCAGTGTAAGACTGTTTTTGAAGTCCATTGTATTGGTAGTAATTCGGTCGGAGGTCACTTTGCTTTTAGAATAACAACTTTCCGTTTACGTGACTATTTTTTGTCTACCCTTCATTGCTTAAATCGAATTGCAAGTTAAAAATGAATCCTGCTACAGTTTCCGAAAAAATCGAAATGATTCTTATTTATGGTGAATGTAAGAGGAATATTGACGATGCTGTTGTATGCTGAGCGTTTTCCAGATAATGCTCGCTCGCTTTCTTTTTTTTACAAAGTTGTGAATGCCTTTCACTCTGATGGCAGCGTACAAATGAAAAAAAGGAAGCGAAGATTAACAGTTACAGGAGAAGATAACGAAGTAGCTGTACTAGCAGCTATTCACCAAAATCCATATGTAAGCACACGACAATTACATCGCGATTCCGGCATTTCCAGAGACAGTATTCAAAGAATATTGCATCGTCATAAGTTTCACCCATATCACATTTCACTGCACCAGGAACTAGATGGCGATGATTTTCATAACCGCGTGGTGTTTTGTGAATAGGCATTTCAAAAAATGCAAACGAACACAATTTCTTTGCTAATGTATTATTTTCAGATGAATCTACATTCACGAACCATGGTGGCATCAATAGGCATAATATGCATTATTGGAGCGTAGAAAATCCCCATTGGTTACGACAAGTTAATCATCAACGTCCTTGGTCGGTGAACGTTTGGTGTGGGATCATAGGAAATAAACTCATTGGTCCTTATTTCATTGAAGGTAATTTGAATGCAACAAAATATCGAGATTTCCTAGAACAAGAAGTACCATTACTACTTGAGGATGTTGCTATGGACGTCTGACGGACAATGTGGTTTCAGCATGATGGTTGCCCAGCACATTTTTCAAGAGTAGCAAGGGAAATACTAGACCGTGATTACAATGGTAGGTGGATTGGTAGAGGTGGCCCCATTAATTGGCCTGCGAGGTCACCTGATCTAACATCTCCGGATTTCTTCCTATGGGGTTACCTAAAAGGTAAGGTTTATGAACAAGTACCAACGACTCGTGAAAACATGGTGGAACGCAAAGAACTGCTTGCGCAGAAATTTCTGCAGATATGATTCTATCATGTATAAAGTCATTTGAAGAAAGAATAAATAAATGCATTGAAGTGGAAGGTCAACATTTCGAACACTTACTCAAGTAAGTGAACAGTGAGACAGTGAGAGGCAAGGGGACTCACGTAAAACAAGCACCCCAAAGGGAACAGAAAAATACTACGTCCACGTCGTTGTTCCTGGGTAACGCTAAATGTATTTTTTCCCGGCTTTGTTAGAATGACCGTATTCCATATCCGCTACGCGGGCGAAAATTGTCAATATTGGAGAATCCAAATCTGCAATAAAAACTGGGGGTTCCTATTTAAGTTTTATTGTTTTTGCCCCCACTCCACCTCCATGGGATGGGGGAGGGGGTAAATTTAATTATCGCTGGATGCCCCTCTTCGTGTCGAACAACTTTCATCCGACAACTTTTTTGATTCTGTGCATAGTTTTCGAGATATTTCGATGTCTTCAGATAAATCGGCCACCCTGTATATTACTTGATTGTTCAAAAGAAAAGGCAATTGGAGCCAATGGTGATGTAGGATTAAAAACACCTGTACCTATCACCTAGACATATGGAACAAAATATGTATGTTATATTATGTTTTTGTTTTAATATTCAACCTTCGATCATTAATTCGCTTCGGGATTCCCCTCTCCTGTCTTTGTTTTCACATAGAGATATATCTGTATATATCTACACATATAGATATATACCTAATGTGAAAAACCAAGACAGGAGAGGGGATTCCCAATGCGAATTAATGATCGAGGGTGTCCATCAACTTATAGCATATTCGTTCATCTGCACCGTCCCAGTCGAATAAGTGCACTGCATCGGGACGGTGCAGATTAACGAATATGCTATTGTAGTAACAATACATTGGAATCAGAGTCTACATTATGATTTAGTCAAAATCTTAAATTTAAGGGGCCTCTATTCGAACTTTTAATACCCATCATTCTAACCTCAAAAATAATTTTATGATTGATCTATCTGCTTAAATCTTTAATCAATTTAGTATGAATTTGGTACAGAAATGTACATTTATTACTTACAATGATTTTCCAACAGTCGAAGTATTGAATAAACCATTTTGCTGTTTTGAGGTTAGAAAGAAAGATATTTAAAGTTTGACTAGAAGCCTCTTAACCCTTTAAGTCACAGTGGTCGATATATCAACCACCTTTTCAGGTGGATGAAAAACGTATAAAAACCCATGAGATTTGCTTGTAAATTGATAATCGGAGGTTTTTGGGAACGCTGATTACAAATCCGATATTGGTTTTCAAAAATTAAAAATGGCGGATCATTAAATCCGCCATTTTGATCCGACATTTTTATCGTCATATTGATGGCGGACGACTTTTTCAAAAAAAAGATTCAAAACACTTGAAACTAGTTACTGGAGGGTTTTTGGGGTCGCTGATTACGAATTTGCTATTCGTTTTAATAAATTCAAAATGGCGGACGAATGTTTCAAGTGATTTGGATCATTTTTTGAAAAAGTAGTTCGTCATATTGGATCCGTCATTTTGAATTTATGAAAACTAATAGCAGATTCATATTCAGCGACCCCCAACACCCCCGAGTAACTAGTTTCAAGTTATTTGAATCATTTTTTGAAAAAGTCGTCCGCCATATTGGATCCGCCATTTTGAATTTTTAGTATTTTGCAAATCTGACCCCGGATTCGTATTCAGCGACCCCAGAAACCCTATTTTCAATAGCGATTATGTTTTGTGAATTATCCTAATTGCGCGACTGAAAGGGTTAATAGAAGTTTCCTTCATATTAGAAACAATTTTCGGTTTCCACCACTTATTTAAAGGTCACAGGCAAAATGACTAATTTATTTTATAATTCTCTTACTCTTACACTAGGTACATCCTCCTGTTGAGAATTATTAGTGACTAATATGTTGGAAGTAAATTCTGGGTTCCATCGACCTAAAAATTTTGCACGAGGACCAGCTTTAGGTATTAATGCTGTGACGATATCTGGCTAGAGGAATTTAAATGCTTCCTCGTCCACTTCATTATCTGCAAGTCAAAACATCACTTCAGCCCCTCCCCTTGACAACTTCAACAAAATTATAAAGTTTTAAGAAAATTAACTGAATCAATTACATCTACGATTCCTAGCAATACAATTGTATCCCAAAAATGTTTCTAGTATAATTAAATTGTATATAAAAAAAACTCTAATTCAATGAATATTTCAGTATGATTGTATTTCGAGCGAGATTTCAGATGAATGAATCTCATCGAATCTTTATGAACAAAACACTACGACGAGATACAACCATCCTGAAATCTCCCCGAAATACAATCATATTGAAATGTCCATTGAATTAGTTATCCAGAAAGTTTTGAGAAATAATTATATGAAAATCATTTTTGAGATACAATTATATTGCTAGGAGGCGTCGACATACATTTTAAACGTCTTTTGAACAAAGATCGACTTTACTGAAAGTGAAATGATCTCTTATGCGTAGCTGTCCGAGGAACTGGGGTATAATGCATGCCAATGTGTATGTATTCGACCCTCAATACAGTCCGAACTAATGTTCGGGTCACTTGTCTTCACCCTATATATTATTCAGTGTATGCAGGGTTGGGTAGTCCTCAGTTAAAAAGTTAAAAGTTAAGTTAAAAAGTTAAAAAGTTAATTAATTTGAACTTAACTTAGTTATTTTTCAAGTTCTAAGTTTTAACTTAAGTTAGTTACTTTCTTTATTAACTTTTTAACTTTTTAACTAGAGTAAAGTTATTAACTTATAACTTTTATCTTTTAACTTTTTAACTAGATTAAAGTTAAGTTCTTAACATTTAACTTTTAAAACTCTTATCTATTAACTTTTTTATCGTTTTAAGCTCTTAATTTGTAATAAACTTAACTTTGGCAGTTAGCGACTTACCAGTAGATGTCAAAGCGTCCGCTATTGACATTCACGAGGAGATGGATAAAATGCATGCATTTTAGTGACCGATGATGAATTTTAGACTTAATGGTAGGTATATATGTATTTTAGTCAACGATATGTAGTACAAAACATGAAATTCTGAAATTCACTATCGGTGGATAATATGCATGCCTTTTAGTAACCGATGATGAATTTCAAACCTAACTGTAGGTATATATGTATTTTAGTCAACGATATGTAGTACATAGCTATATATTTATGTATTACTAAAAAAGCCTAAAAAATTGTAGAATTATTTCACACTTTTTAATCAAAGCTAATCCATATGCTGAGAACTTTTGGTGGAATTGTTCGAAAGCCAGTGTCGATGTTCAATTGGACCCCTTTTTTTATTTACCTATTTATATTAATGTATTTAATTATATTATTATATAATGAAACAATTAAAAAGAAAATAAAACGTATTATTAAGAAGAACGAAGCCGAAGCCAAAAAAGTGAGAAAATGGCACGATTTGAAAATGTTGTATCTCCCCCAATTTTGCTTGAAACAGATTTTATAACCTGTTCTGGAGTTAGGGCAGATTCTCGGAAACCTAAAAAAATTGATTGAATCGAATCAATTAACTTTTAAACCGAGGTAAAGGTAAATAAAACACGGGGCAAATTGAATAACGACAGCAACTTTCGAACAATTCCACTAAAAGTTCTCAGCAATATGCATTAGCTTTGATTAAAAAGTCTGAAATAATTCTACAATATTTCTAGGCATTTTCAGTAATATTTAAATATATAATAAATAATAATAAGGGTTCGGCTTTGTCCTACAAAGTTGGTTGCTGTTGATTTTCCTCGACGTTTCGAACGACTTGCGTTCATTTTCAAGAGGTTACTGTGGAGCGTCCTGTTGTGTTGCCGCTTTTTATATGTTACCTGTTTTCCTATGGTGGGGAGGTTCCTGATCATTTCATTTGTGTAATGATGCGTTCATATGCGGTGTGTAAACTTTGGGTATCTTCAATTTTGTTGAGTGGAGCTTTTTGTAATTTGATGTTAATCATTTCCGATATACGTCTATTGTGAAATTTATTTTCGATATCCAGTATTTTTGTGTTATCCCAGTCAAAATTATGTAGTGTTTGGATTCTATGTTCTGTGATTACTGTGTTTGTTTGAGAATGTCTATTGATATTGCGTTGATGTTCGTTTATTCTAGTTTTTAATGTTCGTTTACTTTCACCCACATATGATGCATCGCAATCCATACATTTTATGCAATACACGGTGTTGTGTGTATCCATCTTTTGTAATTTGTCTTTACCTTTTTGTATTATTGCGGATAGGTTGTTTCTTAGAGATGGTACGATCTTGATGTTAGTGTTGCGAAAAGAGTTTTCAATTGATTCATATATATGTTTTGTATATCGTATTTGTAAATATTTGAGTTGATTTCTTCTATTTTCTGTGTTAGCCTCTTGTGTTTGTGCATTATGCATGTGGATTCGTCTTGTAATATATTTGTCAATCATTGACTTCGGGTAATCGTTATCTCGTAAATATTGTTTGATTTTGTGAATATTGTTATTATGGAATTTCTTATCACTTAATTTTAGAGCTCTATCTGTGAGGTTGTAAATACTGGATATTTTTTGTGAGTACGGCTGATGTGAATTGTAATTCAAGATACGGCCCGAGTACGTTGGTTTACAATACCAATCAAATGAGAGACTATTATTGTTATTTCTGATGATCAGAAGTTCTAAAAAAGGTATTTTGTTAAGTTGTTCTATTTCGTGTGTAAACTGTAATCTATGATGGTAACTGTTGAATGTGGAGAGTATTTCGTTAACTTTGTGTTTTGGTATACACGTAAAGATGTCATCAACGTAACGATAAAAAAAGGCGGGTTTAAATGTTAATTTTTGAAGGCATTCAGTTTCCAAATCATCCATAACAATATTCGATAGTACTGGTGACCCCGGTGACCCCATGGGTGGTCCGAGTGTTTGTTTGTAAATACGGTTGTTGAATTTAAAATATGTGTTACCGAATAGAAATTCTATTATGTTAATTATATCTTCCAATGGTATTGTAATAGTCCTTCTCATATATGAATATCTTTTGGTGATACTGTTTATTACCAATTCTACCGGAATGTTTGTAAACAATGATGTAGCGTCTAATGAAAGTAAAACATAGTCGGTTGGTATATTGATATCCTTGATTAACGAGTGTAGGTGTATACTATCTTGAACGTGAGAAAGTGGTTTTCTTGTATTGTTTTTAATTATTTCTGTTATAAATTTTGCTATTGCATATGTGGGAGTTCCTATTGAAGATATAATTGGTCTTAATGGTACATCTTTTTTATGTATCTTTGGTAAACCAATATCTTTCGCAACACTAACATCAAGATCGTACCATCTCTAAGAAACAACCTATCCGCAATAATACAAAAAGGTAAAGACAAATTACAAAAGATGGATACACACAACACCGTGTATTGCATAAAATGTATGGATTGCGATGCATCATATGTGGGAGAAAGTAAACGAACATTAAAAACTAGAATAAACGAACATCAACGCAATATCAATAGACCTTCTCAAACAAACACAGTAATCACAGAACATAGAATCCAAACACTACATAATTTTGACTGGGATAACACAAAAATACTGGATATCGAAAATAAATTTCACAATAGACGTATATCGGAAATGATTAACATCAAATTACAAAAAGCTCCACTCAACAAAATTGAAGATACCCAAAGTTTACACACCGCATATGAACGCATCATTACACAAATGAAACGGTCAGGAACCTCCCCACCATAGGAAAACAGGTAACATATAAAAAGCGGCAACACAACAGGACGCTCCACAGTAACCTCTTGAAAATGAACGCAAGTCGTTCGAAACGTCGAGGAAAATCAACAGCAACCAACTTTGTAGGACAAAGCCGAACCCTTATTATTATTTATTATATATACTTCTACATAAAAACACCGTGTAAATATAAATATATAGATATGTACAGTATTAAAAAAACTTTATTGAAAAAGAAGTTAATTTTAAATTGTTTTCGTTGAAAATTCTAAGTTTTAAATACCGGCTGGTATTACCAGCTGATTTTACCGGCTTTATGTCCAAAAAATAAAATCAATAGTTCATAACAATCTCCGTCATAGTCATGTGAAATTTTCTTTTCTTACACCATTTTCCTCAGTAAAGCACAATGCTTTCGAACTGTTTATGGTCGATTGTCAGTATCGTAGTTGTACTGATGAGAAGAGTCAAAAAGTTACAGATGAAGTTAGTCACCTTAAACAAATAACTTTTCTACCTAAATATAAATGTTAAATTTACTACGAGTAAGTAAAGTAAAAGCACCTTCTAGTACTGTATTCAATTACTTCATAAAACGACTGCTACATAATTTCTTTGGCTTCCAATTATAATTCGACACCGCGCTTAATATTCTACAGTCTTCACTTTATAAATTATCTTTCCCCTCTATCGTATGAACTGTCTCGAATTCTCTCAGAATGCAAGTCAGCAAAAATCAATTTATTGAATGATATCTAAAAGATTGTGAAAAGTGAGTCGCACAGTTCTATATCAATTTTTCTCGCTAGATTTTCCACCACAATGGAAATTCTTTTTTTTTTTATCGGTACCCGAGGTATAGTTTAGGTCATAGTAATAGTATATTTCGTACACTGTAGGGAGGAAAATAAACGAGTCCTTCCCAAGTGCAAGATTGACACCCGAGTCGAAATAATCACTTTCGGTGCATTTGGACAGAAAAGAATAGTTTTATTTATACATACCTTTAAACGTGGATATGAGATTCGACAGTCCCCAGTCTCTCAACCTATTTTGAACAAAATCATCCATAATTAACTTTAATGACCTGAAAATTGTAAAAAAACACTTTTTCACGCAATTGTAGTCATAATTTTCAAGTACACTGTAAAAAGCGACCAACGCTGAGCGTGGTAAAATTACATGATCTCTTTTTACAGTGTAAAGAAGACATGTAAAGAGAGAAAGAGGAAAACAAATTAGAGAGAGAATTAGGTTGTAAACCCCAAAATCATTAGAGAGAGAGTTTAGTTATACCTTTTTTAAGTTTTACTTCATTCCATACAAAATGACTCCAACCGATATACACACATAAACGCACTCAAGCGTTCAAGATTCAAGCCTCAGGGACCGTTCCCATGAAGCGGATTTTGTACGCCAAAAGTAGCTGAACTTTTCTGTGATTGGTCGAAAACACAATTCTGACCAACTTTTGGCGGGCAAAATCCGCTCCATGGGACCGCTCCCTCAAAGCTATCTATTTTTAGCGCCATCTGACAGTAAATTTGAAACTACTGAGTACCCCACGTGACCCCACGAAGGTATTGGAGTAACAAATCAACGATACGCTAGGCCTTGCAGGGAAAGTTATTTTGCTGTTTTAAGCAAATGACTTTCGTGTATTAATGAAACCAATGTCCAGTACAGTCGAGATATCTTACTGATATAGCTACAAAAGTTCTTTTACTGTTTTAGATGAAACCGATGTCTAATGCAGCTTAGATACTTGGCTGTATCAGCCATAACCTGACAGGGAATGTACTTTTGCTGTATCGGCTATAAAATTTATTTCAGTGTATACTATCTTTCTACTTAAAAAATCGAACATATGGGGCATTCCACTCCAAATGTGTAATTGTTTTTTTTCATATTTTTGTTTTCTTTATTTAACTCTCTTATCTTTAGGATATGAAAATGAATTCGGACCATATATAATAATAATATATCGCTTGTATTAAATATTATAGAACTGTTTAGATTAAATAAAAATTTCTACTTTAATTTTTATAAATGATTTTAATTCCAAAAAATTAGTATAATAAATTATTACAATACATGGTTTCTGCAGAATTTTGATGAAGCTTTCGTATAAAAATATTTATTTTTACGAATTATTACAGAAAGACATACAAAATCGTTTCGAAGTATTTAATTTAATTTTTCCAATAGATCCACTGTTTTTATAAATCTGCTACAAAAAAAAAAATTATTCATGTGGTAAAAAAACAAAATTTGACATATTTCACCTCATTTCTTTAAAAAATTGTGCATGATAAAGAAATTTTGAGGCCACCACTGTTTTCGGCAGCAAAAAATACTTCGGAAATGACACTTTGCATAAGGCAAACAAAAATAAAATACATATTTATTGCACGGTTAAGTCATGCATGACATAATTGTTTGAGACTGCCGACTGCCGAATGAAAATCGTCCGAGCCAGGTCTGAAAATCGTCCGACTCTTGGAGGAATTTCGTGCGGCAGAGTGGGGAGAATGTAACGCACGTTCGATTTGGCCACGGAGTATGCACGCTCTTTATGCGCGCCTACCTAGATTTTTCGTCCGGTGGTCTAGTACCTTTATTACGCGTAGAGGGCCGTACGAAAATCTTGCCTCTAGTCTCTCCGTGTAGCATCTCTAGTACAAAGAGAGACGTTCGAATTTTAAAGTCGGCGTCACGGAGGGCGACAAAACACGATCGCGCGTCTATATGATGAAATCGCCTACAATTCGCCGCGAATATTTTCGATTCACTTTCTTTACTTTGGATAGAAAGACGCGGTGCAATTTCACGTCAATGCTCTCGATCGCGATCAACCTTTTTCCTATTCCACAGATTCAAAAAACACGTTACGCCGAACCCTCGATCCCAACGAGCAACACGCGAACGCGTTACGAACCATTAACATTCCGCAATAAATATTATATTACATTAACCTTTACGCCGCTCACCCTGCCGAAATTCATTTTTCCCGTCGACGATGCACACATCCTCTCCGATGACCGAATCTCTTGCAACACATGGGCGAATCCTTACGGTAGATTTCGATTTGCCATCTTCAAGTCATCCATCCCCTCGTCGTACCCTTGTGGCGGTCGCTGTCCTCAACAAACGTCCAAAGGATTTGTGGAAATGTCTTAGCACTTAGTCACTCATATGAAACACGGGTTTATAGTCTCTTGTATACATCACACGTGCGACACAAATTTCAAAAAGCTACTTCCACCATTACCCGGCGATTGAGTTCCGGGTTTCGGCACCAATTTTGTAAACTACTGGTGGAAGGGCTTGTAAATAAAACACGCGGTTTGATCGGCCGACTAAAAAACGTATTAATTTATTGCGATCCACCGGTGACGATCCGATCGCGACGCAGACTTCCTAACCTTCTCACGTTCCGGAACGTTCTCTCTCCCCGATCGTCACTTTTTCACGCCTTCGTTCGATTTTTCAAACTCTCGAGCATTTAAATAGACTACGACGTCATATTATACATCAATATTATACTATTCGAATTACAAATAATTATATCGAGATCGTCACCATTTTGAAGGGCCTTTTACATAATTTACCTAACAGGCCTGCTTCATTTTGAGAGGTACCCCCATTCGGGTGTGCAATGGCGTAGGGAAAACCACCTTTGTGGGAAAAACCTACGCCGGGTACCGCAGTCGATAAAACATCGATTCCATCCGTAACAGTTATTAACAAATTATTCATAAAAACCATTTCTAAACGGCACACGGAGCACGGACTGGACAAACTCACTTTCAGAATCTAATATTTAACGAATGGATCGATCAAAATGAATGAAACTAGAACTAAATGAAAGATAAATGACTACAGAATAAGGGAAAACTATAGAGAATACTTGTTTTATAGTAGTTCGTTGGGAAAACTCGTTCAAACTCGGGGGAAATCGTGAAATTCATATTCAATCCCCATTATCTGTCGATTGGAATGATCAATTTATACGAAACTAGAATCAAATGATAGATAAATTAGTAGAGAATAAGATAAAAATGAAAAAGCAATTCATTCGAACAATTACTTCGGTAAATTTCGGAAATAATCGGGGCTACTCGGCAATTCAATATTCAAAGTCAAGTTTCTCGCTATAGAATCGATCAATCGAGATGAAACTGAAATCTAATGAAAGCTAATTTATTGGCAAAGAAGGCCAGATGCAGTGAATCCTTATCGGCGATTAGCACATCGGTCAATTTTGTCAAAATGCGGTCAAAAACGTAAATTCAAAATTTAACCCATTAAGGCCTATTAAGGTCTATTTGAAATAGAATATTTGCCAAAAATAAAATACCCGTGTTTTTTTTATTATAAAAAATACTTATTTATAACAATTTGTTATAAACAATTTTGTCAAAAGTGGTTTTAGTTGAAATGAGACTACGCCAAACTAGCCTGCAGGAACAATTACATGCAAAACATGTATAATTTTGTATTAAAAGTCATCAATTTGTTGTTAAAAATGATATATAAACAATATGGCCTATAGCACAGCGCAGATAGCGCTAAACTATCTATTGGAAGTGGGATATTGGATAAAAATAAAATACCCCTTTTTTGTCGAAGCTTCCGTCGAATACAAAGTTATCATGGAATTAATCTAATTCAGTAAGACATGTAGCAAGCTACAAATTAATAATTGCGGAAGAAATATTAAATTATCTTATAGTTAATCAGTACATATGAGTAGAAAAATCCAGTTTCCACTGGATTATGTGCTAAAGTAACATTCGGACTCTTATTTATCGCTATAAAATCGACTGAACTGAAAGCTAGGGAAAGATTATTTTTGTCCTAGTGGACGAAAATTCGATTTTGTTCTTCATTTCCTACTGGTTGAAAATGTTTTTCCATGTAATTTTATGAAGATGAATATTTTGTTATATTCTCCTGATTAATATATCCTATGAAGTTCCCACCTCTGCGAGAAAAAAGTTATTTGCATGTCTGACGTAGTATGTTATGCCCTCAATCGATCGATTACATGTTATGTCCTTTATAAAAATAAGTACTATTAAAATCGTAAAGTAAGATGTACAAGAAAGACCTGTTTAGAAAGTTATTAGTCAGATAATTTCTTTAAAATTTGAAAAAATCGTAACTATTACCACCCCAACACAATGGATTATCAGTTTAATAAATATACTATGGTATATGAGATTACTTTGAAACTAGGCTATAATATTAATCGAATAATTCGGGATCCTTCAAAAGCAATTTATTTTTTACAAACTTACCGATCTCTATGGCGGATACCTTGTTGTTAATTGGCATGTCCATTTTCCAATTGTTCATCAATAAATAGCAATGACAATAGAAAAAGCATAAAACTTGTTTCGAATGCAGTAGTCGGAAAAATTAATTATTCTTATGCAAGCCTAATAATATGTCTTTGCGAAACCGGTCAAATTAGAGTTAAATTGAATAAAAAATTTGATATTTGATAAACTCAGTCGTTTAAAGCTATTTATTGTATAGACTTAATGTCTATTTTGAAAATCTAAAACTTTATGTACAAATTCCTGTGTAATCTTCACATTTCTTCCTCACTTTCGCCACATACAAAATCATAGTCCACCCATGACACCTCGGTATCTTCATTGGCGCTAGAAGTTATACATTAATTCGTATTACAAACTTCAAAATATTACAATATCTTGAAAATAAGAGTATTGTATAAAATGAAATAATGAGAGCGTAAAATCAATACTGACATGTGGTGGAAGATAGGGGAGGGGAGGAGGCAATTTGTTTAATCACACGAAGGGTCAAGTTATTTCATTTGAAAGTACTGGTCTTGACGAATACTAATGATTTTCGAAACGTTAACTTATCCATTCGGACATATGTTGATTTATAATAAGTCGGTTGCAAATGCCTGCGAAGGGATTTAATATCATCTGATATAGAATTTTTAGCGATTCCACAGTACCTCATACATGAGTGTACAATGTGCAATACGCGTTAAAATGAAGAGTTGATGTTGATACTGAAAATGAGCTGAGTAGTAAGTTTAGCGAAAGAAGAAAGTAAGATATAGAAAACTGTAAACAAACTGCTTCGTCAGAACATTTTATCCATTTTCTTAGGTAACATTGAATAGTTGTATTTCTAACCCTGTATTTGCACATTTAATAGATCAATTATAAAAGAAACTGGAGCCAAGTAGAGAAACATTTAAAATATGTATAGCACACGGTAATAAGGAAGGAACAGGTCGTCCAAATACCTGCGTTAAATACAGTTTGTTTAATGATGAGGGAGCTTAGTGAGGTCTCATTTAAAGAACTGTTCCGGAAGAATACAACGGATTTTTGAAAAATTTATTGTGATACTCTCTCAGACTTAAAATGATTTAAAACTGGTCGGTTGCAAAAACCCACGAAAGGGCTTAATATCATCTACCATGGAATTTTTACCGACTGAATTCTTCCTCACCATTTTATAACTTCATTCAATCCATAAAAATCCCTTTCTCTGGAACCGATAAACCGAACAACAGCACTGTATGTAAAACAATAGTAATAAAGATTTAAGTCTCATGTTTATGTCTCGAAGAATCCGAAGAAGTAGTGATTTAAGATGGCGGAATTTTATATTCTACATAAGACCTTTTGCGGTTTGGTTTCGTTTCTTTACCTTGACAGAATGGAATGAATCTTATACACGAATGTATTTGAGCCTCAAATGACTACACAAATTCATGAAGATAAAAAAACGCAACTGCAATAGTGATCGTCTAAACTAGTTTTTCAGCCAATTTCTGTCCGGAAAACAAACTACAGCGCATCGAATTATTACTAGTATTATTATTGATGTAATTAGAATTATGGTAAGATACGATTATGTGCTTACATGTTTTTGAAATACTTTCGTATCATTCCTGGAAACTTATTAATTGTGTCCTCATTTTTTGCTCTCCCTTCAATAGCTTGCAAAGAAACGAGTGGATCAGTCATATATACTGCTTTGTTGAAAACGTCCAACAATCGATGTTTTCGACTAGTTTGTCGTGCATGAGCAATCATATCGCGCCTATAAAATTTATGCCATGCTTCTAGGGAGTCCTCTGGGCAGTGGCAATGGAAATATGCGTCCAATCTCGCATCCATGACGAAGGATTTTATGCATTGTAGGGTTCATTCGCGGCCACTCGTACAATTTATAATGCTGATTATACACACTAATGCAGAACGGCTCAAGCTTGTCATAATCCAATTCCATCTTACATTTAAAAAGGGACAGAATGGTGGATATGTTTCGGACAAATTCACGATCCAAATTCAAGGCATCCGCAAACTGTTCTGGATTTTGGAAACATTTCCGCGCCACATTGCCAGTATTTGTAGTACCATGCCCTTGCAGTACCTGGTCCAATCGAACACCTAATTTTTCATATATTTGTCGTTGTACCAGAATCTTTCTCTCGTTATAGACATCTAAAAGTCGAGAAAAACAATTACATACAATTTACGTTTTTCTTAATTAATTATCATAAAAGAATTATTTATGACATTTTCGAACTTTACCAACAGTTTCTTTTACGAGATAATGATTGGAAAACATTTAACACGCAATAACGTTATGCGCAACCAAAATGAATTCAGAAGATTTAAATTCGTTTTAATGCATTTAAATTATTAATTTTCAATATTGTAAAAAAAAATATTAAAAAATAGAAATAGAAAATGTATTCCGACCCATTTGTAGCATCCACTTCTAAATAATATTTAGTGATTATTTATTTTTAATCAGAAAAACATTCAATGAACGTAAGACCTAATATACTAAAGAAAAATGTTGTATATTCAAGTAAATATTTATTTGAATATAGTCACTGGGAGGTTTTGGCTCCTAATTTTTTCGAATAGCACCGATTAACATGAAATTTTAAATTTAGAATAGCCCACAGAACAGAAGTTATATTGTGTCGAAGTGCGCATTTGCCCGAAGGAGAGGGGGGATACCACTTTATCTTGGGGGGTGGGGGGGGGGGGAAAATTTTTTCATCACAAATAATCTCAGGATTCGATAGAGGGAAAAATTTTAAGCAATTTTTTTGTAAAATCAATACTTTTTGAGTAATTTGCGCTTCAACACGTACGTTTTTCATCTGAAAATACATGTTTTTGAACGCCTTTTCACGAATATGTCAAGGACGGCAAGTTTTTGCAAAAAAATATGCAATACACAAATGAGGGTAATAAAATAACGAAAAGATTCCTTTTTTTTATTTATTGTTCTAGATGCTATATATAGAACCCGAGTTATGGCTACTTGAAGTTGAACTCGCGACGGATGATTTTTAAATTTGACGTCATATTGGAATTCCTGATGTCTGAAACTCAATTTTGACCTCGGAATCTTGAAAAGCGACTTCGGAAATACTAGGATATCTACGTTTCCAATTTTTTCAACTTCGATTTTGATACTAAATACTTGACTGAAATTGAAGTAAAAAAGTGTCCTTTTGGGCGTTAATGGGTTGATAAAATATTACGGACCTTTTTAGAAGTATTTCAAAAGAACCTTAAATCAAGCACCGTTTGAAGTCAGCATAAAAACTGACGGAGTTATAACAAATATAAAATTAATTTCTTCATTTTTTGGGCAAAAAGTCGGTAGTAAAATTATTGCCCTGTCGGCCACAATTGAAATGTAACGTAATCCTATTGCAATGTGCTTTATTTAGGTTGCGAAAGTTTTACCGGGTTTCAAAGCCTCTATTCCGAAAAATGTATTATATACTTTTGGACGAAAATATTTAATTTCTTTAAAAAATTGATTCTTTTTTAAATATCTGCAAAACTAACGAATCATCCATTAAATTACAAAATAGGTGTTGCTTGTGATTAATGGACACGGTTATAAAATTATCTGATATTAAATTTGGAGAAAAAATAAGCTTAAAAATAGTTAGAAATTTACTGATAGAAAATGGATATCCTAATTATGTAATAAATGAACGTTTTAGAAAAAGAGTGTATAAAATTTACAATACACTTAATAATACATCAAATGACGGAAATTATAAAAAAAAAAGTTTAGTACACCATATGTAAAAAAATATCTCAGAAAATATAAGGAGTAATTTTAGAAATAATAATATCAGAATTGTATTTAATCCTACTAACTTAAATATTGGAAATATTAAACCATTTAACGACAAACCAGATATTTTTCATCAAAAACATTTAATTTATGAACTTAAATGTAATAATTGCGAGGGAGTATATATAGGAGAAACAGGTAGATTATTAAAAATTAGAATTTCCGAACGTAAACACAATGTAAAAAACCTAAACACAATATACTTTTAGATGAAGATAAATACACAGGACTGACTTTACATAGAATTAATACAGGACACGTTTTCGACTTTATTAACGTTAAAATTTTAGCAATTGAAATAAATAAATATAAAAGAAAACATATGGAAAATTTCTTCAATAAAAATAATAATAATTCAGTTAATATTCGATTTGAAAAATCGAATCTACCGGAAATCTATTTAACAGGTTTTTAATTTCTGTATCTTCAATTGTTTTCAATTATTTTTTAGAATAAATTACTTTTCTGAAGAGGGCTACAATACATAGCCGAAACATCAATTCAGATTGTCATTATTTTCCCACCTAGTCATTCTGACATGTATTAGAAGGATTCTTTTTAGAGCATTTCATTTACGAAAGTGGCAGATAAGAAAAATTATTTAATTATTGAAACAAATATATTTGAGATAGTTGATCTAACGATCTTGTTTTTTGTGCGTTCAGATATATAAAGATTAATAAAATCAGTGCATACGATTCCTGGTGATTTTCACTGATTCCAATTTAGTGAGGAAACTGCGCTAAAATAAAGAATAAAATTGTTTAGAGAGAGTTTTACCTTTCAAATTTTTCTTGATGTCCCATGTTCTCAACCCTTCAATATTTCTGTAAGAAATGTGCAATAAGTGCTCGAAGCACTTAATGCAGCAGTGCAGCAAGCCTAAACCCATGCTTAGAGATTCGGGTGTTGTATCGAAAGTATCATTTACGTTGCCGAATCCATGCGACGATCTCTTGCACATAGGGCACCGTACTGTTGCGGGATTTCCAACTATTGAATTAACGCATTTGCCATCGAACAGGGTTGTCGATACCACATAATGTATTGACATTTTTTCCCCGTGAAAGTCGACTGTGCATGGAGATAAATTGTCAATTTCTTCTTTTAACCTCTTGTATTCTGTTTTCACTGCAACGTCATCTTCTTTCTGAATTGCAATACGAAGAGGTCTGCAAAACCGAACACTCTGAGGCGTAGGGTTTAGCCAAGTCTTGTTTGCAGATTTTAACTGCATCAGTAGCACTTTCGTAAAAATAATTGAATTTTGAGCACTTAATGACTCGTTACGCTTGTCTTCATAATTTTGGTGAGGGTTGAGGTGACCAGATGAGCTTTCAAAGCCTAGAGTCACATGCATCTCTGCTTTCAATCTTCTGTTGGTCGTATCAAATTCATCCAAGTCACACTGTATTGCAGAAGATAACCGTTCAGCCGTTTTATTTAAAATATTCTGCAATGAAACTGAAATTTCTGATTCGCTAATTTCATACGAATTTTCGTCTGGTCTGCATTCTCTCATTGCCTTTTGCAGTGTGTCATACGGGGGATAAATGTCGCAATTGCGTGAGACAGTGTCTTTCACAAGGGCTTTATATGAACGCATATTTAAATTGTTGTCCAAATAAAATGCCAATGCACTTTCTTTTGTGTGTTTTTTTGCAATTGATTCGTACTCATCGTTCACTGATGAAGTCTCTTCAAATCGGCTTCTTTTTTTGCATATATCTAATGCCATTTGCAATAGACTGCAATCATTATTTGCAATTTCAATTAAATTAAGGGCGCGCCTATATCTCGTACTGTACGAAACTTCTTCCTGACTGCGCTTTCTTCCACTATTAGGGCGAATCCGAGGCACTTTCTTTGGACGTCCGCCTTTCGCCTTACCTGCATTTTTTCTCTTACCCATACTACAAATAAACCATTATCTATGATTATGTGCCAATTGCACTACGGATTATAAAGGAAACAACTCATAATCCTACAATTTCTTCAGCTAGGGGAAGATGGATTTATTCATACCTTGTTACATACTATAAGCTTCAATTATCATTTAAAAAATTACCTTTTTGTACGCAAGGAAATTGAGTCAAAATTATGTAACTTTGCTTTAAAATAATGTAATTAGGAAAGTAATTACTACAGAAGAAAATAAATTCGATATTTGCAAAGTTGTGTGTGTAACCTACCAGGAGAAGTGCACTATAACACAATTGAAAAGTGTCCATCTTGTATTTACAAGATTTTGGGGTCGGAAACTTTACACCAAATTAAAAATATTTGATTCAATGCATGGAATAAAAGGCGAAACTAAGAGTGTAGAGGTGCACGCGCGATTTTTAAAAATAGTTGAAATTTTGTAAGCTGAAGTATTAAAAACTAAAAATCCATTTTTTGTTTTGAAAGTCGTTAAGTAACTTGAACTCAAAATATGAGAATATTTTATTATTTCCAACTAGTAAGTTGGAGTATACTGTGTATATAAGTAAAAGAAAATTTAAATTGTTTTACCAAGTACACTTTAAACTGATGCTATACCTATTCCTTATTACCCGCATGGTGAGGTATATATCCCGAAGATATATCTTGAAATATAAAAAGGAAATATGCCAGATATATTTTTTATATATAGCGTTTTGGCCCAATTTATATATCCAAATATATACACACTCTTATATCCGAAGATATATCCCGGAAATGTCCGATATATGTATATATCTGACTGTAAATGTTACTGTATGGAAAATCCGAAGATATATGACTAATGTAAATGAGAAGTAACTGGAATATATCCTAAAATACATTTCTGCAACATCTCCAAATATTTACAGCAGATATATTTTGCATATATCTTGGATCAAGAACTTTTGGCCCAAATTATATCCAGTGGGTTTTTCATAAAAGCGGGATATATTTCGGAATATATATTTTTCCGTGCGGGCACTGTGAGATTTCTATTTAGAAATTGGATAAGGAAAAACTCTTCATCGATATAGACGGGAACAGGTCTAAAAAACTTGGTCAAATAAACTTCGTAAAAAAGAACGCATTTTTTTTGTAAAAAGATTTTTTGGAAGTTTAAAAGTTTTTTTTAGGCATGGATCCCTTGTAGACAGATTTCGTTTGTGATACTTAACAGTCGGTGCAACTAAATTCACTTTCCGTTAAAACATACCTTTACTCGCATCTTCTAAACTAGAACTTAAAAATGGACCTGTATTAGCTTAAATTTATATTGAGTTTTTACTATTGTCCAGTGTAATTTAACTTCACTTGCCCCACTGGGTCCAATGGACCAGACCCAATTTCCCATAATCCGTTATTCTAAAATATAGTGCTTCCAGAATTATATGGGAATGAGAAAATATTTTTTTTATCTCTCGAAAATAATAATATTTCTAAAAACACCAATTTTTTTAACCAAAGAAAAACCCTGCCTATTATTAGCGTCAATGATTTGAAAAACTGTCTACTGTACTTTTATAGCTTTAGAAAACTAATAATTTTGAAATATTACAAAAATCGAATTGATTGATTAAAATTTTGTTAGAAAGTCTTAAAATTCAACCTGAAGCTAAAGTCGATTTTGTAGATTACTACTGTCTTGAAAATCCAGCTTCCCCGTATTCTGTAACTTGCTGTCCCCGTATTCTATAACTCGTTATTACGAATAACGTCCCCGTCATAGTCGATAACGACAATATCTTGGTCTGTGATTGCCTAAAATTGTCATAAGGTTGACGTTATTGCGTTAATAACGACTTACAGAATACGGGCACTGACCAACTAAGCGAACATTGTTAAAATCTTGATCCTTAGTACTTATGTAGCGTTCTTCTCTGACTGCATTAGTGCAATCAATAAATAATGCTGTTAATTTCTTCACAAATTGAAATATGAGGTTATGTTTAGTAAGAAATGAAATAAACGGATTTGTGTACATAATTTCTAAAACGCAGTTGATATAGCTTTTCTTCGTTTAAGACCAGTTATACATTATAGCAAAAGCATAATTCTATAATAGCCAAAGGTGCAGATGCAGCAAATGTGACGCAAACAGTTTTACGTTTGTGACCAGGTTACGTACATTGTGCGTGTTTTTCCGTCACTTCGTGCAGCTGTTTTGTTTTGAGAAATAATGCTACAGAAGGAAAATTGTAATTCGCATAATAGACTTAAGTTTCTTTGTACCATCTGAAAATATAGTATGTTCGACTGCAACGCTTATGTTGCATACAATATAACCTAAAAATTCGTTTTATTTTTCTTTGTACTTTCTGTAATGTAAATATCATAATATCCGCTATATAAAACGTAAATGCGTTGTAATAATGATAATAGTCGTGCTATTAGTGGCATGGGACCATTTGTGATTTTTAAACGTGAAATTTTTATTTGCGTAACATTTTACAAGGTTATAAAATCTTACCTGTTCCATAAAAAACGTGAGAAATTTATTTATAAATAAAATCGAGAAAGGTAGGAGGAAACATTCACTACTGTGAAATGATGACGTATATTGACCAATATATACTAATTATATAATGAATTATAACTGAACGTGAGCAGAACAGTATTGGACAAACATCAAACAATTTGTTATGATCAATTTACTGCAGCCGATCGCCACCAGGAGTAGTTACTTTCAGCGTTAAAATATATCAACATATTCCTTGACTAAAAAGTGTGATTAAATAAGAGTTGTGATTTGTCTTGGAATATATTTAGCAAATCCATCAAAATAGTATGTGGTTTTATGTATACTGTGGACATGCACAAGGAAGAATTAGTTCAGACAGGACGCAATTCTTAAGGATGTACGGGGTCTACATGGAGCTATTACGGAAGAATATTATACAATGATTTTACAAGTATTAATTTTATTATTGTTGGTATTGTTGGAAGGAAAATATATTACTTTCATCGAAAATAAAATAAAATTTACAAAAAGAACCTCTTCATCGACGTTTATTTATGTCTAAATATTTTTCTTGCGAAAGAGGAATTTAAAAAAATGAAGAGATTTTACTGAGTGATGGCCTATTTTCTTCAGAAAATTATTCTCTACACATTTACAGTAGAAAGTGATTAATTTTCTAAACAACCCACAAATACTGCCATTTGTTTAACAAATTTTTTGTGTGTTTAAAATAATTTTGAAGAAATATTTTTGCTATATAATAAGTTTTGTCAGAATGTCCGGAATATTACGTACGCAAATAGACCGTTACCAGGATATTCACGGAATAATTCAGTGTGTATAGGAGACTTGTTAATTCTGAGTCGATAAAAACGAGATTATAAGAGTTGTAAATAGATACAAATTCTGTAGTGGATGATAGGTCTCTCCGTAGGTTTTTGCAACCGACTAGTTTTAAATTATTATAAGTCCGAAAGATTATTACGTCGCACTTTTCAAAATTGCGTTGCATGCGTAACGAACAATCCTTTAAAATGAGACGTCACTAAACCCTCAAGTCGTTAAACAAATTGTGTCTGACTCAGATTGGACGAATTGTTCTTTCTTTATAACCTTGTTTTAAACACATACTTACGTCAATTAAGAAACTAGTTCCTATTTCGAGAAAAGATTTACTTGAATTAAGAAAATATTTAACTTAAAAATATTGAAAAAATTCTTAACTTAAGTGGAGCTTGCGGCTATTCAAGTTAATGTTTACTTTAATGTACATTTTTTTCTGAGCGTGTAACAGTTGAAAGTAATATATCTCTATACTTGGCTCTTGTTTCTTTTATAATTACTGTATTAAATGAGGAGTTTGACATAGAACTGTGTCATGTTACCTAATAATATATAAAATTTTCTGATTAAGTAGAGAGGGTTATGGTTTCCATATCTTACCTTCATTTTCCACTAACTTTGTTTTCAGCTCGTTTTCCGTTTCAGCTCCAATTCTTCATTTCATTGCGTATTCCACATTACATACTCATGCATGAGGTACTATTGAGGCGATAAAAATTCTGTAGTAGATGATAATTTATTGAAAAATGTGATCAAATGTTGAAGTAAAAAATGTGATAAAACCAGATCGTAAATTAGACATGCCAATTAACAACAAGGTATTCGCCATAAAGATCGGTAAGTTTGTTAAAAATAAATTGTTGTTGAAGGATCCCGAATTATTCGATTAATATTATAGCCTAGTTTGAAAGTAATCTCATATACCATAGTATATTTATTAAACTGATAATTCCATTGTGATGGGGTGGTAATAGTTACGATTTTTTCAAATTTTAAAGAAATTATCTGACTAATAACTTTCTAAACAGGTCTTTCTTGTACATCTTACTTTACGATTTTAATAGTACTTATTTTTATAAAGGACATAACATGTAATCGATCGATTGAGGGCATAACATACTACGTCAGACATGCAAATAACATTACTTTTTTCTCGCAGAGGTGGGAATTTCATAGCATATATTAATCAGGAGAATATAACAAAATATCCATCTTCATAAAATTACATGGAAAAACATTTTCAACCAGTAGGAAATGAAGAACAAAATCGAATTTTCGTCCACTAGGACAAAAATAATCTATCCCTAGCTTTCAGTTCAGTCGATTTTATAGCGATAAATAAGAGTCCGAATGTTACTTTAGCACATATTTAGTTTCTACTCATATGTACTGATTAACTATAAGATCATTTAATATTTCTTCCGCAATTATTAATTTGTAGCTTGCTACATGTCTTACTGAATTAGATTAATTCCATGATAACTTTGTATTCGACGGAAGCTTCGACAAAAAAGGGGTATTTTATTTTTATCAAATATCCCACTTCTAATAGATAGTTTAGCGCTATCTGCGCTGTGCTATAGGCATGGGCCGAAGCGGGTTTTCGCCCATATTGTTTATATATCATTTTTAACAACAAATTGATGACTTTTAATACAAAATTATACATGTTTTGCATGTAATTGTTCCTGCAGGCTAGTTTGGCGTAGTCTCATTTCATCTAAAACCACTTTTGACAAAATTGTTTATAACAAATTGTTATAAATAAATATTTTTTATAATAAAAAAAACACGGGTATTTTATTTTTGGCAAATATTCTATTTCAAATAGCTAGTTTTAGCTATCTGCGCTGTGCTAGGCATCGGCCTTAATGGGTTAAATTTTGAATTTACGTTTTTGACCGCATTTTGACAAAATTGACCGATGTGCTAATCGCCGATAAGGATTCACTGCATCTGGCCTTCTTTGCCAATAAATTAGCTTTCATTAGATTTCAGTTTCATCTCGATTGATCGATTCTATAGCGAGAAACTTGACTTTGAATATTGAATTGCCGAGTAGCCCCGATTATTTCCGAAATTTACCGAAGTAATTGTTCGAATGAATTGCTTTTTCATTTTTATCTTATTCTCTACTAATTTATCTATCATTTGATTCTAGTTTCGTATAAATTGATCATTCCAATCGACAGATAATGGGGATTGAATATGAATTTCACGATTTCCCCCGAGTTTGAACGAGTTTTCCCAACGAACTACTATAAAACAAGTATTCTCTATAGTTTTCCCTTATTCTGTAGTCATTTATCTTTCATTTAGTTCTAGTTTCATTCATTTTGATCGATCCATTCGTTAAATATTAGGTTCTGAAAGTGAGTTTGTCCAGTCCGTGCTCCGTGCGGCATAGAACCACTTTTTGAGCTACAATTTTTTCCAATTGCACGATTAAATCATCGACTTAAATAATCAATTTTATTCAGAGTTGCACGCGATTAGCATGTAATTGTTATTAACCGATTATTAATAAAAACCATCACTAAACGGCACAGAACCACTTTTGGGTCACCAATTTTTTCCTTTTGAAAAATTAAATAATCGACTTTAATAATCAATTTCATTCAGAGTTGCATGCGATTAGCACGTAATTGTTATTAACAAATTATGCATAAAATTCATTTCTAAACGGCACAGAACCATTTTTTGAGCTTCAATTTTTCCAATTGCACGATTAAATCATCGACTTTAATAATAACTACATTTAGAGTTGCATGCGATTAGCGCGTAATTGTTATCAACAAATTATTAATAAAAATCATTACTAAACGACACAGAACCACTGTATGAACTCCAATCTTTTCCGTTTGAAAAATTAAATTATCGTCTTTAATAATCAACTTCAGTCAGAGTTGCACGAGATTAGCACGTAATTGTTATTAAAAAATTATTCATAAAAATCATTTCTAAACGGCACAGAACCACTTTTTGAACACCAATTTTTTCCAATTGCACGAATAAATCATCGACTTTAATAATCAACTTCAGTCAGAGTTACATGCGATTAGCACGTAATTGTTATTAACAAATTATGCATAAAATTCATTTCTAAACGGCACAGAACGATTTTTTGCGCTCCAATTTTTTCGTTCTTCGAAATTACACTATCGACTTTAATAGTCAACTTCATTCAGAGTTACATGCGATTAGCCCGTAATTGTTATTAGCAAATAGTTCATAAAAATCAATTCTAAAAGACACAGACCCATTTTTGGGCTCCGATTTTTTTCTTGTGCAAAACTAAATCATCGACTTTAATAATAAACTTCATTTAGAGTTGCAAGCGATTAGCACGTAACTGTTATTAACAAATTATTCATAAAAATCATTTCTCAACGGCACAGAACCACTTTTTGAGCTCCAATTTTTTCCAATTGCAAAATTAAATCATCGACTTTAATAATCGACATCGTTCAGAGTTACATGCGATTGGCACGTAATTGTTATTAACAAATTATGCATAAAATTCATTTCTAAACGGCACAGATTTATTTTTTGCGATCCAATTTTTTCGTTCTTCAAAATTACACTATCGACTTTAATAATCAACTTCATTCAAAGGTACATTCGATTTGCACGTAATTGTTATTAAAAAATTATTCATAAAAATCATTTCTAAACGGCACAGAACCACTTTTTGAGCTGCAATTTTTTCCAATTGCACGATTAAATCATCGACTTTAATAATCAACTTCATTCAGAGTTACATGGGATTAGCACGTAATTGTTATTTACAAATTATTCATAAAAACCATTTCTAAACGGCACAGATTCATTTTTTGAAAAATTAAATGATCGACTTTAATAATAACTACATTTATGGCGCATTCAGACGAGAGCGACGTGCGTCGCATATCGCGAGCGACGGTTTCCTAATCGCGGAGTTATTGCGACTCGTAATAACATTAATTAAAAAATCTCAGGTTGTAATAGATTTATTATTTAGTTTTGTTCATAATCCACACATTTTCATGGAATTACTAATCAACCGTAGAATAATATACGCCCGTGAAGAGGGTTAAGTGTGAAATCGCCCGCGACATTTCGAATTTGTCGCATGATTTGACAGTTAACCAATACCGATTCCTCGCAGGCGTATATTATTCTATGGTTCATTAAGAATTTAACAAAATAATGTGGAATATGAGTAAACTTAAATAATAGACTAATTATAATATGTGATTACTGCGTTAAACTCACAACGAATCTCAAGAACTCCGGGATTAGGAATTCACTGCGTGCGATGTGCGACAATACGTCGCTCTAGTTTAAATGCGCCATTAGAGTTGGATGCGATTAGCGCGTAATTGTTATTAACAAATTATTAATAAAAATGATTACTAAACGACACAGAACAACTATATGAACTCCAATCTTTTCCGTTTGAAAAATTAAATTATCGACTTTAATAATCAACTTCATTCATTGTTGCAGGCGATGAGCAAGTAATTGTTATTAACAAATTATGAATAAAATTCATTTCTAAACGGCACAGAACTATTTTTTGAGCTTCAATTTTTCCAATTGCACGATTAAATCTTCGACTTTAATAATCAACTTCATTCAGAGTTACATGCGATTAGCAGGAAATTGTTATCAACAAATTATTCATAAAAATCATTTCTAAACGGCACAGAACCACTTTTTGAACACCAATTTTTTCCAATTGCACGATTAAATCATCGACTTTAATAATCAACTTCAGTCAGAGTTACATGCGATACGGACGTAATTGTTATTAACAAATTATTCATAAAAACCATTTCTAAACGGCACAGATTCATTTTTTGGGCTTCAATTTTTTCATTCTTCGAAATTACACTATCGACTTTAATAATCAACTTCATTCAGAGGTACATTCGATTTGCACGTAATTGTTTTTAAAAAATTATTCATAAAAATCATTTCTAAATGGCACAGAACCACTTTTTGAGCTGCAATTTTGTCCAATTGCACGATTAAATCATCGACTTTAATAATAACTACATTAAGAGTTACATGCGATTAGCACGTAATTGTTATTAACAAATTATTCATAAAAACCATTTCTAAACGGCACAGATTCATTTTTGGGCTCCAATTTTTTCCTTTTACAGAATTAAATCGTCGACTTTAGTAATCAATTTTATTCAGAGTTGCACGCGCTTAGCCCGTAATAGTTATTAACAAATTATTTATAAAATCCATTTCTAAGCGGCACAGAACAACTTTTGGAGCTCCAATTTTTTCCATTTGCAACATAAAATCATCGACTTAAATGATCAATTTGATTCAGCTTAGCACGTCATTAGCACGTCATTAGCCCATAATTGTTATTAACAAATTATTCATAAAAACCATTTCTGAAAGACATAGAACCACATTTGTGTCACCAATTTTTTCCTTTTGAAAAATTAAATGATCGACTTTAATAATCGATTTCATTCAGAGTTGCACGGGATTAGCACGTAATTATTATAATCAAATTATGCATAAAATTAATTTCTAAACAGCACAGAACCATATTTTTACCTCCAATTTTTCGTTTTGCAACATTACACTATCGACTGTAATAATTAACTTTATTCAGAGTTACATGCGATTAGCACGTAATTGTTATCAACAAATAGTTCTAAAAAATCATATCTAAACGAGACAGAACCACTGTTTGAGCTTCAATTATTTCCTTTTGCAAAATTATGTTACCGACTTTAATAATCAACTTCATGCAGAGTTTCACGAGATTAGCACGTAATTGTTATTAACAAATTGTTCTGAAAAACCATTTCTAAACGACACCGGCCCACTTTTTGAGAGCAAAAAATTAATCTGTGCCGTTTAGAAATGGTTTTTATGAATAATTTGTTAATAACAATTACGTGCTAATCGCATGTAACTCTGAACGATGTCGATTATTAAAGTCGATGATTTAATTTTGCAATTGGAAAAAATTGGAGCTCAAAAAGTGGTTCTGTGCCGTTGAGAAATGATTTTTATGAATAATTTGTTAATAACAGTTACGTGCTAATCGCTTGCAACTCTAAATGAAGTTTATTATTAAAGTCGATGATTTAGTTTTGCACAAGAAAAAAATCGGAGCCCAAAAATGGGTCTGTGTCTTTTAGAATTGATTTTTATGAACTATTTGCTAATAACAATTACGGGCTAATCTTGTGCAACTCTGACTGATGTTGATTATTAAAGTCGATGATGTAATTTTGCAAAAAGAAAAAATTGGAGCTCAAAAAGTGGAGTTCAAAAGGAAAAAGAGATGCATCTCACGACTTTATAAAAATCCATGCTTTCTGATCACTTAATTTTAAATCTTTAACTTTTATATTCTTATAACACAATTTAGAAAATATTTTCCACGGTTTCGAAACATATGAAACGTTATTTTCTACATGAATGCCTAACCTGTAAAACAATCATCTTTTCATTGCAAATTCGAATCAAAAGTTTTAATTTTCCTTTCGAAACCGAAAACCAGTGGCAGGTTAGACATTCGACTCCGATCGATATTTTTGACAGTCTCTTTCGAACGTTCCGCTGCTTCGCTAGAAAAAAATTGCGCGTTTTATGGACGATGTGCATTTTCTTCGTATTTATTCTCAACATGCACCGACAATACTACTGTTACGGAAGGAGTCGATGTTTTATCAACTGCGGTACCCGGCGTAGGTTTTTTCCCACAGAGGTGGTTTTCCCTACGCCATTGCACACCCGAATGGGGGTACCTCTCAAAATGAATGAGGCCTGTTAGGTAAATTATGTAAAAGGCCCTTCAAAATGGTGACGATCTCGATAAAATTATTTGTAATTCGAATAGTATATTATCGATGTAAAGTATGACGTTGTAGTCTATTTAAATGATCGAGAGTTCGAAAGGTCGAACTAAGATGAGAAAAAAAGTGACGATCGGGTTGTAGAGAACGTTCCGGAACGTCGGAGGGTTAGGGAGTCCGCGTCGCGATCGGATCGTCACCGGTCGATCGGAATAAATTTGATTTATAGTTGTGACCGATCAAATCGTGTGTTTTAATTAAAGCCCTTCCACCAGTCGTTTATAAAATCGGTGCCGAAACCCGGGAGTAATTACCGGTAATGGTGGAAGTGGCCTTTCGACTATTCGCGGCCGAAATTTGTGTCGCGTATATATGGTGAACTGTCGCGCCGGGTTCGAAAATCGGCGTCGTGGCATTTAGTGACTGTTCGAGGATGTGAGTGCGAGGCACAGGATTTTTTGGATGTCGTTGCGTTGTTGAGAGGTTGAGAGGAGGTTTGAGGGGTGCGTCGTCTGTGGGAGCTGTTTTGACAGGAGGCCTCCAGAAAGCAACGCCGACATCAATCTCCGTGGGCCGCATGTGGATTGCAACGTTCAGCTACCGGTACCAGTGAAAATGCAACATCGGTAAAATGGAGTTTGACATGGTGAGCTGTACGCTTTTTCCGGTTCTGTATCGGAGTAATTTGCATTTTGTCAATTTTTGATTGCGCGTTCGTTTTGCGACTCCATTTCATGCTTGTGACGCGAGATCGTGTTTTGTCGTCCTACACGACGTTTCAATGACAGTTCGAAAATTCATGATCGTACTTGTTCGGTAGTTTGTCAACGCGAATATCTATTACTAAAATTTTACCTTTAAGAATGTACAATTATTAGTAGCGTACTAACTGTGATGTAACCACACTCATAGAAATATCAGCACTCAGCGCTGTGGCGTGTCCCGTATGTACAGGCATGACACAAGTTCCGAACGCTGTGATTGGACTGTGTACAGCCATAGGTTAGACAGTCAGTGGAATACGTCATGCCTCAACGTCCAATCGCCGCGTCGAGACGGTCATAGCTCACAGCTATGACCGTCGAAACGCAGCGGTATGGCTCCGATGTAGACATGTAGATGCGATGTTGCCAAAGCGTGGCGCTTCGAAGCAATAATGTTCTGTTGTCTATGTAATATGTACCGGTAACCGCGGGCACGTGTTTGCAATCGGCTACCATGATTTTCCTGAGAACTTCATTTATATGTTTTTATCCATTTCTTTTACTGTAATTAGTATTAATAAAGATTAAAGAAATACAATATGTAACTATAAGGAGCAGGCACTGATAAAAAAGTCTCATAAAATAAATGAACATTTTCATTCTTCGACAAAAGTCATTAATACACATTTCGGATCTGTGACTGCCTTGAAAACTTCAGTTATATGTTTTATATCTATTTCTCATACTTTATATTTTGTTATTAAAGTTGAAAGAAATGAATGTGAAGATATAAGGAATGTGTTAGTAAGATGTTTGTACGTTAAGTTTTTACTAATCATGACAATTTTAAGCTTACAAATTTTTAATTTCCACTCAATTGTCAGAACCACATAGAAAGAGCTTTTAATCTATAAATGTATATCAATAACAAAGAATACTCACCTTCGCTGAAGTACAATCTATGTACAGCAATGAAATTATATATATATTTACGGATTTTAGTTGTGAAATATAGTATTGGTGATTAAACTGAGAAATAAATTTATATTCTCAATTCTTTTCAGAACATTCCAGGCGTTTTTTCAAGGCACAATATTGGAAGAATTAATATTTGTTTTCTTTTTAATTCCTTTCTATTTCCTAAATTAGAAGAAGAAAATCATTCGAAAGAAATACACGATTGTTTTGACAAATTCTTTTCCGGAGTCTTGACATAAATTAATATAACCTCATTCAGAATTAGAATAAATTTGCAAATATCGGGATTCCGATTGCCGAGATAAAAATTATTTTGACCACGATCCATTTTCGTTTACTGGGTCAACGAGTATAAAAATTAAATTAAATTGCATTAAAAATAGTACAATACCAAAACCAGGCTTTAAAAAATAAAATAAATGTTTCAATTGTATACATATGTGTTACGGACAGAATCGATGTTTTATCGACTGCGGTACCCGGCGTAGGTTTTTTCCCACAAAGGTGGTTTTCCCTACGCCATTGCACACCCGAATGGGGGTACCTCTCAAAATGAAGCAGGCCTGTTAGGTAAATTATGTAAAAGGCTCTTCGAAATGGTGACGATCTCGATACAATTATTTGTAATTCGAATAGTATGATATCGATGTGTAATATGACGTCGTAGTCTATTTAAATGTTCGAGAGTTTGAAAGATCGAACGAAGATGTGAAAAAGTGACGATCGGGTTCAGAGAGAACGTTCCGGAACGTCAGAGGGTTAGGAAGTCCGCGTCCCGATCGGGTCGTCACCGGTGGATCGCAATAAATTAATACGTTTTTTAGTCGGCCGATCAAGCCGCGTGTTTTTATTTACAAGCCCTTCCACCAGTCGTTTACAAAATTGGTGCCGAAACCCGAGAATAATCGCCGGGAATGGTGGAAGTTGGTTTTGTGGTTATCGCGATTGAACTTTGTATTATATATGTAATATAGACTGCCTCCCGTGTGTGTGACTCTGTGCCGGGATGTTTTGGAAATGTCAACGGGAAATCTTCGGGACATCTGCGTGTAGGACATCGTCGGCAATACTGGAAAGACGAAATGGACGACCTGGCGACGGCTGATCGTGAACGACCTAGGATTCCGACCTTAGGATGTGCTGCGACGTAGGCTTCGGTCATCGGCCAAAATGGGTGCATCGTCTACGGTAACATGGACTTCGGCATAGTGAGTTATGCGTTTCTTTTATTTTATAACCGTGTAATTCTCGAAATACGGCAAATGCCATTCGGCTGTAACGCGTTCGATTCTCGATTCCATTCCATACTCGTAAAGCGCGATCGGTGTTTTGTTGTCCTCTACGACTCCCTGCTTTCGAAAAATTTGATGCTATGATCTATTTCGGGCTAAATTCGAACGCGTCTCATTATTTAAAGCAAGTAAATCGTAAATCTCTGGAACGATTAGTCTCCTGCGCGTGCGGGCGGGAAACAATTGATGCGCGTTGCGTCGTAGACGATTTTATGAATGTTCTCGCTGATATCTATTGTGGAGAATAATTTTTTAATATTAAATAGAACGTAACCAATTGATTTGCACATATGTAAATAATGCAAATAATGTAAACAGGTCTGCAAGCCCGTTGTAAAAAAAAAAATATAATAAATGTTTAGACTGGGGATAAACGATTTAAATTATAAATTCGATTTATTGAGAATCAAACGTAAATACGGGCATGTATACAGGGAAATAAAACGACAAATTATTAGGTCGATAATTTGAAATTTTAATGATTAAAAGTGAGGATAGTGCGAAGTTGGATGACGGTATATTAGGCATCCGATTACGTCAAAATCACTTTACAATACGTTTGGCAAAGTTTTTTATTGTATATTGTAATTCAGCGATTTAAGGCGAAATATCTAACCTTTCGAGTTTGTTGAATATCAAATACAAAACAGCGCCTTTGACAGGTGTTCTGACGAACATCATATTTCTCTAGATGTCCGTAAGAACATCGCGCCTTTATAAATGTTCAGACGAAACTGTTGCGAACAGTTCGAAACGTTCTAAAGAAATTACCCTGTTGCGTAGTTAAATTAAGAGACGAAGTAATAATCGAGGCAAAAAGGAGGTTGATTAATTACCGTAAATATAATATCAAAATTTGAGACGTGAAAAGCGTCGAAATGAAAGTGGAAAGTGTCAACAGGGTTCGTTTCGTCGTCTGCATGATTCGCTTCTGGATGGAGAGTAACCATCTGGTTTCGAGCACGGAAAATCGGATACATCGATCTCGTGATCGCATGGCGACTCCGATTTTGTACCAGTGCTGGCCTTTTGATGAATAAGAAGTCCGGAGGTTTGGAACGCAGAAAAAGCACGCCTCATGATTCGCTTTTCGAAATAGTTTGAAACCGTTTGGTTTCGAGCACGGGGAATCGGATACGTCAACCTCGTGGTTGCACGGTGACTCCGATTTCGTACCAGTGCTGGCCTCTCGGCTTACATTTCGGAGGTTTGGAACGAGGGCTTTTTTGAATTTGGAATTCGGGACTTTAGTGGGGGGAAAATCCTTCCACTGATTTTCGAAGAGTGAAAACCGTCGCCTAGCAACCAAAACTAATGACGCGGACGCCTCCTCCTTGCCGTGAGATCGAAGAGAGCAAATCTAGCTATCGAACGGAACGGAAGTTTTTCAAAGCTTGACCGCACGTTTTATTTTACCCGTTTCGAACATAAATTTGGTGCATTGAAAGATAATCGAAATAACAGCGCCTTAAATAGGTGTTAGTAAAACGTCATGTTTTGTCCGATGTTTGTGGAAACATCACCCCCACTTTCTCAAACAGAAGTTTGATGAAAGATAATATTTGTTGATACATATTCTAAAGAATGCCACATTTTGATCGGCGTTTCCAAAGTTAAGTATAGCAATTGACTTTCGAAAAAACATGATTGATTATTGACTTTTCATGTAGATTAAAAAAAATTGATTTGTTTGTAAATATGGAAACAAAATAGCATGAAACTATAATGGGATTATGATTCTAATTACAAATGAAAAAGAAATGTTTGGGCCTTTTCGTGAACGGTTTGGTATCGATTTCGTTTCAAATTTTGTGCGCGAATGACAATTTGAATAGTAGTAGCGTAATATAAATGACTGATCATGTTTGTGAAGGGCATGCTAGGCGTCAATGTTGATGGTGCCCGGGTCCCGGTTTGGCAAGTGGATCGCGGGCCTGACGTATTTGCATTGGCACTTGTCTTGAACTATAAGTTCAATTATTGGAATGGCAATGACGATGCGATGGATCGAATTGGGATCGATTTAAATTTCGCTACGTATTTTGGATACGAATCCAAAAATATGAGCCGTTTAATCTTATTATTATTCGTTGGAAGGGTAAGCCTTCTTTTGATTCTTACGGAATGGTTTGAAAACCATTGAGGCAGTCGATCGAAAAAGTCGACGATCACGAGCTGATCCCCTACATAGGGCGACGGTCGTATTTGGTAAAGATCGAGAGCGGAATCGTTGGTTTATGACGACTTTTACAGAAAGGCATTTTGAATATCTATGGATTTGTTAGTGTCGAGTCAGCAGCCATATGACGAAATGAAACTTCAAATGAAATTGATACCAAACCTAAGTGTGTTTGAAACACAGTACTTGTATTCGTGGGTCCAGAACAACCTGTCGTTGTAATATTTCGATGGCGATATAATATAAACAGAGCTTGCAGATCTGCGACGTGAACTATTTTAAGAAAATGTATACTTGCTGTATGTTCAAAACGATTTACGAGCATTGAAAGTATAAGTTGAGGCAGGAAGGAAAACAATCGTTCGCGAAAAGGAAAAATAAAAATTTGTGGCAGCCGCAGTAGAAGAGGGCCTATGTAGGTACTGTGTACGAGTCCTTTGTATATGGTGACGGCGTATATGATGTTGCAAATAATGGTATGTCAAAGATATGTGGAAATTTCGATTCGGAGCAAGGTGTGTTTTGGAGTCGGAGGTGTGTTTCGGAGGTGGAGCAATGGTTCGTTTCGGAGTCGGAGCAAGACTCATTTCGGAGTCGCAAAATGTTTATTGCAGAAGCACGTACTTTACTTAGTTTACCATTGCTTAGCACTGGCGATTCGCTTTCAGATGGAGAGCAAGCGGTAGGTTCATGCACGGGGATCGATGGAGTCGATTGCTGCCGTTGCTGAACTGCCGGCGAACAAGAAGTCTGGAGGTTCGTAAACCGGAGATCGACAGTTGGTAATGTACCGACCGTTAACTGATGGTTCCATTCGTGTCTGTCCATCGTTTTTCGATCGTCGAATGTTCAAGTGAGAGAGAGAGAGAGAGATAGAGATAGATAGATAGAGAGGGCGAGAGAGAGAGAGAGAGAGAGAGAGAGAGAGAGAGAGAGAGAGAGAGATAGAGGGAGAGAGAGAGAGAGAGAGAGAGAGAGAGAGAGAGAGAGAGAGAGAGAGAGAGAGAGAGAGAGAGAGAGAGAGAGAGAGAGAGAGAGAGAGAGAGAGAGAGAGAGAGAGAGAGAGAGAGAGAGAGAGAGAGAGAGAGAGAAAGAGAGAGAGAGATAGAGAGAGAGAGAGAGAGAGAGAGAGAGAGAGAGAGAGAGAGATAAATGTGGCAAAAGAGGTATTGCCTTGAGCTTCGAAATCTAAATTTACAGATTCATCGCGGATCTTCCGAAAAAAAAATCGGTCATCACCAGTTTCTGCCACTGAAATAAAGTCGCGAACAAAAATATTAAGCTACGGACAACAATAGAAATGTTCGTATTCCTGGCTGCCTTGACTTTCGTCTTATGAATTTATGAAAGCCGCGTGTGACATGGAATGATTCGATTCAACATCCAGACCGTCACTAAAGTCGTGCGATATACGAATGAATATTTGGTGCAGTTGACGGAGGTGTGGATACTTATGAGATATTATGGCATAATGTCGGCATATTAATTGCGAAGCTGTGGTCGCTGTACGCGGACCTTTTTCGATTATGTTCCCCAGTGGGGGGAGTAATATGGTATACAGTGCGAGATCTAGTGAGAGTGTATATCTTCGTTGTAAGACTGACCTGAAACTTACATCATTACTGTGGAAAGTTAAATTTGTCACTTGTAGTGTAGTTTCTTAGAACATGAGTAGTATTTGAGTAACGTTACGGGCGTCTGCAACCATCTTACATTGGTAGCACTCGCCATTTTGGCACGGCTTATGCGCTCTTTAGTTTTTGCTTTACGACCACTAAATTTGTTTTTATTTTTGCTATTATTTAAGTAATATTTTAGTAGTTAGTGATCGACCTGCTTTGTCTTTTTCATTGACTTGGACGTAACTACTGATGACCTGGAGCTAATTATGCTGTGATGTATCACATGTTATTGATGGGAGTTTGAATTTAAGAGAATGTGAAATGGAAGCTGCATTGGCGAAAGCATATGTAACGATATTAGCGAGTTTGAAAGGAATGAGTATGAGATTGTATTTGGTTGTTGAGTTATGGTACCATGTAATAAGTGCCTTGCGAATCCCAAAGTTTATTAATATGGAGTGCACGAAGTGTGGAGAGATCGATGACGAATTGAATGGGTTATGAAAACATCGATTCTCGTGGAGTGTACGAGTCCGTAGACTTCGTACAGGGGGGAGAATGTTACGGACAGAATCGATGTTTTATCGACTGCGGTACCCGGCGTAAGTTTTTTCCCACAAAGGTGGTTTTCCCTACGCCATTGCACACCCGAATGGGGGTACCTCTCAAAATGAAGCAGGCCTGTTAGGTAAATTATGTAAAAGGCCCTTCAAAATGGTGACGATCTCGATAAAATTATTTGTAATTCAAATAGTATATTATCGATGTAAAGTATGACGTTGTAGTCTATTTAAATGATCGAGAGTTCGAAAGGTCGAACTAAGATGAGAAAAAAGTGACGGTCGGGTTGGAGAGAACGTTCCGGAACGTCGGAGGGTTAGGGAGTCCGCGTCGCGATTGGATCGTCACCGGTCGATCGGAATAAATTTGATTTATAGTTGTGACCGATCAAATCGTGTGTTTTAATTAAAGCCCTTCCACCAGTCGTTTATAACTACTATTGCGATAATCGCAAAGCTCTTTTCCTATTGGTTCATTTCAATGCTGAATAACTTGAAAACGGTAGCTTGAAAACATTTTCGGCAAAGGAACTTTCATTTCAGAATTTTTTTTAAGGTATGAAAAATTGACGATCGGGTTTTTTCAGAACGTTTGGGAACGTCGTCGGGTTAGGAAGTCCGCGTCGCGATCGGCTCGTTACCACGGGATCGGAATAAATTTAAAACATTCATTGTCGACCGATCAAATTGTGAATTTTATTTTAAAGCCCTTCCACTATTCGTTAATAAAAATGGTGCCGAAACCCGGGAACAATCGCCCGGAATGGTGGAAGTGGCTAAGTGGTTTATGAAAGAGATTTTGAATTTGCCGGTTAGGTCGGAATTGCGAATCATCTGGCAAGTTTCGGTGATTGGTGGCGGTGCGGTATGAACATCGCTAAATAATATTGCAATAGATTCGCGAGAGTTGGTTACTGGGGTTAGCTTGATATTTCACGTTTAGAGGCATGGTGGCGGGACGTCGCTTTTCAATGTCCATCGACGAACGAACAAGAGAATGAAAGTGGGGAAGCGAAATTTGGCGACAACGTGCCGGTGGGATTTATTCGAGGTGCGCATGTGGATCGAGGACCCGCTGATCAAACCATGGCAAATTTGAGGTTCATGGTGAGTGTGCAGAATATCGGTGATTTCGAACGCCTTCAGCTGACCAATGAAACCGCGTTGATCACAGCTGAGCGCTGCCGCCAGTTGGCAACGACATCGATGATCATCGAACGAACAGCGAGATGGTGAGCGTTGGAAGTTTGAAAATGATCGCGAGGTTAAATTGTCAGTTTGTCACAAAACGGGTCGCATCATCGCATTTTGTTTTTAGTTTCGTTTTATTCTCTGATGTATAGACTTTAGCATATTTCATGACTTCTTGCTACATTTGTACTAAAATTGATAGCTTTCGATGTCGGTGATTCGTGCGAGAGGTCAATCAATTGATGCACTTCGTCGTGTATGCGCGTATAAATATTTTACGTCATCTGATTTGCCTTTTAATGTAAGTCAAAAGAAATTTCTAGATTTTCGTCATGATTTTGCGTCAAGCATTTGTTTCGCGGCTTCCCTTTCCTCTAAAAATGGAGGGTTCTGAAGTTAAATAGTTACCACTATTTGCGAATGCCTTTTTGAAAATAGTTTGAAATAAATTTTACTCGATTTGGAAATTCAAAATAAATAAAAGAAATATTACTGTTTTGTTCGATACCGTTAATTGCCCATTGCCGAGACACGAGTATGGCGTTGATGTCTCATATAAAAATAAAGTTTTATCAAATTTGATAATATGTGCGGCACGATAAATGTGATTCTGGATAAACATCACATGTTCCTGAATTTCGCAAACAATATGTTACCAATATAAATAGTGGTCGTTTTTTAATTGAAGCCTTAAAATATACAGTACCCACATTCGTACGTAAAGGTGAAATTATCGACTTATCGTTCGTCGGTAAGGAAGAAATCTTTGAGATTTATATTGAAAATGATTGATTTACTTTGGAACCCTCTCAACGCGAAAAATATATTTTTATTATTATTATTATTATTATTATTATTATTAATTAATTAACGGGCGGAATCACCCTTTTTACTAAATTGTTGCCTTATTATTTTACTATATGATTTTGCGAGAGCTGCAGATCGACTTAGACAGATGGCGCCATACTTCACATTTGTGTATGAAATGGAGGTCTGCAGAAACCTACAGCAAGTACAGCGACGGTCATGAGTCGATTTCCGCCAGATAAACAATACTTTCGAAACGTAAACACAAACAACGTGGCTCGTCTTACCAACAGCGAGCTGCTGCTTGGAAACGAAATCGAAAAATTGTTCACCAGACGGGGATCGAACTCACGACCTACGACTTCGTAGTCCAGTGCGTTAACCGCCTGAGCCACGAAGCCGATTTTAATTTTATGACTCAAGTGTGCAGCCACGTATTTTTCGAACTTTGTATTATCTAGTACAATCATTATTTCAGTGTATGGCTCAGTGTTTATTGTTGACATTATTCGATAGTCCCTTCGTTTTCCATAAAGACTTCTTCTAGCCTGTTTTGTGCTAAGGCTATGGCTCGTCGTGCGTTTTTGAACTTTTCATTCGATTGTTCAATGCCTTTTTCTATTCTATGAGAATGGCGATTTCTTGCCAGTGTAACAGTTTCCTGTCCTACTGATAGTCCTGCTTGCTCTAATAATGTGATGATCGTTTTAGCACATCCGACGTTGTATTCACAAGCAGCTAAAGATGTTGCAATCTCAACTCTTCTTTTTGATACGAACACTTCTACTATACAATTATGTTTGTATCACGGGGGTGAAAGTTCATTTTACGCCCGTGTAACGAAAATATCTACTTTTTGAAGAGATCATTATTTCGGCTGGGGAAATGGGCGAGAATTGAAATTTTTCTAATATTAGTACATTATTGTACAAGTGTTGAAGTGTTTCATCTAAGAATGCAATTACATTCGAAGAGGACATTTCCACATGTTCTAGTCCTGATGTTTTTTATCTGAGTAGATGAGGTGTACCGACATAAAATGACGTAAATAGCTCCACTTCTCCATTTCGGCGTATAATGCAAAAATTTGTCCTGCGATTATTTTTTATATAAATATAATCATATATAACAATCTAATGAAAAGTTCAAAAACGACGAGCCATAGCCTTGCTAAACATGGTACAAGAAGTCTGGAAGTATGAAAAAAAAGAGGAACTATGTACGGAGCAGAAATGCTGTAAAAATATATTTTCAAAATCGGCTTCGTGGCTCAGGCGGTTAACGCACTGGACTACGAGGTCGTAGGTCGTGAGTTCGATCCCCGTCCGGTGAACAATTTTTCGATTTCGTTTTCAAGCAGCAGCTCGCTGTTGGTAAGACGAGCCACGTTGTTTGTTTACGTTTCGAAAATATTGTTTATCTGGCGGAAATCTACTCATGACCGCTGCAATACGCAAAGACCGACCAAAAAGCAAATGCAAATACCTTGGACTCACGCAATATCGAAATTTTAGCCTTTCGGAGTTTTGATTTTCGGAACTTTGTTCCCCGGCCTGTACTTGGTGTAGGTTTCTGCAGTCCTACATTTCATACACAAATGTGAAGTATGGCGCCATCTTCGTAAGTCGATCTGCAGCTCTCGCAAAATTCTCAAGATTAAAAAAAAAAAAACAATATAGCAAAAATTAAGTAAAAAGGGCGATTCCGCCCGTTAATTAATAAATAAAAAAAAAAAAAAAAAAAAAAAAATGAAAAAGAAAATGTAAAAACTAAAAAATTCAAAAAAATTGAAAAAATTATTACAAAATTTTTTTTTAATAAAAAGATATATAGAAATATAATATAAATTTATTTCTTATGTTTCAATAAACATTCATTTGGAATTTATCGTATAATGAACAGTTCTTGTAACCAAAAAGTGGTCGGTTTTATTAAAAATCGATCATAAAACACCTAAAAAATGCATCTCCTCCGTCAATTTTGGGTAAAGTGTAACCAAATTTTTTTTGTATGCTTTTTTTACGATTTCAAACAAAATTACGCATGGATTTGATGATACGTGGCTTAGATCAAAAATAAAAAATTCTAACTCGGCCAAAAATTTTTTTTTTCTTTTTTAGACTACACCACTTAATTTGTGAAGAAAAATGATGCTTATAACAATTTTTTCGATTTTTTGTAATTGCAATTTAATGTAGCTGAAATCTCACCGGTGTCTCCCCTTAATAAAGCATTGAAAATGATGTAACCGAATAGTGTAGTTGAAATGTAATTGGTTCTGCAAGCTGTGTTTGAATTCACCAATATTGACGATGATTAATTTATTCAAATTACAGGTTGAATTAAATAATTTACATCAGTAACGAATAAGAATTCGAGAAAATTTTAGAATGGGGATAAATATTTTAAATTCTAAATTCGATCTATTCAGAATCAAATATAAATACGTGCATATATACAGGAAAATGATTAAGTCGATAATTGTAAATTTTAATAATTAAAAGTGAGGTAAGTTGGATGACGATATATTAGGCATCTAATTAGGGGAAGTAGGGGCAAAGTGGGATGGTTTTGGAAAAACTTGTGTACAAAAAATATGGCGCATAAGAATGGTTAGGTGTGGTTTAGAAACCCTTATTTAGGTCCTCAACTCACTTATTATGAAACGCATTTTAAAAAAAAGTATCTGTTTAATATTCCAAATTTCAATTTTACGAAAAAACTTTTTTTTGAGAAATCTGAAAATCCAGGGGCAAAGTGGGACGGGTTGTTAAAATTACTTCTGGAAAGGTTTGACAATTCATCCTCAACCCCAAGTTTGAAATCATCCTCAACCCCAAATGAAACAAATAAAAAACGAAAATTGAGTGTAAGAGAAAACTATTAAGTCATCCAATTCAGATTTTAATTACGCTTAATTTATTGATACTTACTAATCGATTGAAAATATGTATGAATTTACAAACTGACTTCGACTCCCTAGGTCATGTTCGAACGGTTGGTAAATACTGAATGGAAACTGAAATATGTTTAAAAATTTGTATTACGATAACTCTTTTGTAAATAAACAATGCAAACAAATACATAGGAAATGTTCTACTACAGCGAATATATCAGCACTCGTGCCTAACATCGTCCTTAACACGCACTAAAAAAAGCGCGCAAATTTTACGCATAGTATGTCGAAATAGTAATTTTCGATACAAGGGGCGTAAAAGTTTTTTCTACGAATGTGACGGTTGATGCATTCACATTGGTACAAAAAATATTTTCGCCCATGCGTCAAACAATATTTTATGTTGCAAGTGTGAGTAAAACGCGCCCAAAAAAGTGAAAAATGTGTAAAATAGCATTTTATGCACACTGTAACATAAAACACCGTTCGATGCACGGGCTTAAGAATTCGATTTTACGCACTGGTCCTATCTAATCATATGTTAAATATCAGTGCGTAAAATCGCATTTTACGCCCTTGTAATGAAAAATATAATTAATTTATTATATTAATTTAAATAAATGTTTAATTTTAAAAATTTTAAATGCATAATTTTCGTCACTGAATCTCAATGTTATCGGGATATTCAAAATTTATTTAAATGCACATGTAAGATTTTATATATATACCTAGATATTTTTATTTTATAAACCTTCGATTGAAATTGTAATTTTTTGTAAACAATAAATGATTCTGAAGAGGGCAGACATTATGGCCAAAACGTAAAATTAAATTTTATTATTGTAAAACGGATCGTACTGTTAGTGTAATCCGTGTATAAATTCACAATCAATCTGTCCCACCAACCACATTATTCGGTTTGCCGAATGCTCCCCTCCGCCCTCCGGCCTTGTTGGTGCAGGAGTCGGTAGATGCGTGGGGGGCGCGCATCAATTATGAAATTATTTTAAGTACTTAACAAACATAGCACAGATGTTTGAAACGTTTAAAGTTTTAAAACCCAGCAAGCAAACCCTGAATTGTTTTATAAAGTTCGGCCGATACTTGACAGCCGTCAGAAGTTTCCATAACCAAATTTAGAGAAATAAAATTTTATATTTTTGTGTGTAATTTTATATTTTTTAATAAACATATTGTATCTTTCCTTTCGTTCGATGATAAAACAAAATTTTGTATTTATATAATGAGATACTTTTTCAGTTTTCAAGGTAATGGTCACTCCGCGAGCACAAATCGGTGCTGGAATGAAGGCTAAATAACATCTATTTAATTTAATTCGATTTCTGAATCGTGATAAAATCAGTGATAGAATCAGTTATAGCTCCAGAGATCCTCACTGTCTAGGTTCGGCCAACCAAATACGACCTCAACCACGAAAAACTTTTACCCCTGATCCCCGAATTCCAAACCTTCTGCATAAGGCGACTATAATTAACCGAGTCGAAAGCTTTCGAAAAGTCTACATAAACTGAATTGATATTGTTGCTTAAAAGACGAAATTATGTAATCGCTATATAACAAAAGGTTTGTGACGGTAGAGCGCCCCCTAATGAACCCATCCTGCTCCTCAACAATAAATCGGAAAAGAAAATCGGAAAAATGTTTAGCAATAAGAAAAAATAAGTAACTACTTAGCGCACGGTGCACGAATGTTCTAAATTGCACGGAAAACAGTGTGCTAAGTAAGCACTTAGCTCACACGTTAAAAAAAATGGTATACGATACGCGTGCACGTAGGTGATCCCCGCACTCGCGTCTATAACTCCGCTCCGCTCGTGCGCGAATCACCTACTTAGCGCACTTGTATCGTAATGTACTATTATGGATTTGAATCTGTACTATTTCTGGATGATTTTGCACCAAAAATAAAAAAAATCGGCGGAGCCGTTTTCGAGAAATCTCATTTTCAATGCTCACATTATTAAAAATTCGACATTTTAAAGGTATAATGAACACAATTTTTAATATTTTTTAATGAAATTTTGCAGCCAGTTTATGTTAATCCTAAGGAAGGTTGGTACTGAATTTCGTGAAGATAGATTCATTTTTTGGACACTTATTAACTTTTTACGTTAATTTATTTTTGTTATTTTACGTTTTTCGCCGGTAACTCGTTTTGTCACATCTGTTTCTATGTATATGTTTGTCATTTGTTCTTAATTCAGTTACAGTTTACCTATTAATAACCTATAACAGTGTATGGTAGCTTAAAATTCATTTTAATTTTTTTATAATGTCAAAAGATCATGCAGCTACTCACGATGAAAATCGACTCAAAGTTTGTTTATTGTGCTTTCGAAAGTGTAAAGAAATGTTTCCTATTAACAAAAATTGGAAGATGACGTTAAAAAGTTGTTCGTTAACTACACCGACAACGAAAATTTCCCAGGAAGTTTATGTGGTTCGTGTAAGAGAAATGTATATCGGGAGAAAAATGGTGATAATATCGAAATAGAGTTTCCGAATTTGTCAGAATTCCAAATGCCAAAAGATACAAGGTCGAGAAGTAACAAGAACTGTGACTAAAGTTTGCGAAATAGCAAGGAGCCAACCTAAAAATTTATCTGCTGATGCGTTGAAGATTGTACCTAGTAAGTATTCAAATGTTAAATACATTGAATATAATTTTCAGTTGTACTTTAGATAATTTGATGATGCAATTATTTATATTTATTCGCACAGAACGCCAATCAAGATCGAAAAATAACGTTATCGCAAGCGGAAAATCTCATGTCTGTAATGAACTTTCTCGCATAGAAAATCTATCAGACTGCATTATGAATACGCCAGCGAAGACACAAGATCAAATAATTTCATCTGTAATAAAAATCAAAATTGATGTAAATGACAGTGCACGAAATTCACAATTAACTTTAAGTCAAGCGCATGGTGGTCAGCCTCTTCATATTAAAATAGGAAAAGAAAAAAACGATATTTCTCTGAAAAAACCTTTACTTTCTACGGACGATTTATCTACAATAAAGACAGATTTGAATTTGAGTAATCGTGGCATATTTAAAATTGCTGCTGCCGTACGTGTCGCTACGAAAAGTAGAAAAATCATACAACACGGACTAAAATCAAAACTTGTTTCGAATTCCCACTTTTTTGACAATTATTTTAATTACAAAGAGTTTAAATTTGTAAATATTAAGGCTAATACGTCTTGTGATGCTCCTGAAACAGTAATTTATTGTACAAATCTTAATGCTTTTATTGATTACATTAAGGAACGACGACAAGTTTCAGACGTTCATTTGAAATTAGGCATCGATGGAGGAGGTGGGTTTTTGAAGATCTGTCTTTCAATTCAGTCAAATGAATTTATTAATTTAGAGACCGAACAAGAAACCAAACGTCACATGTATGAAAAGAGTATTGTATCAAAACAATTCAAGGATTCCGGAGTTAAAAAATTACTTTTGCTAGCATTAGCTCCACACTCCCAAGAAAACTACACAAATGTATCTCAGTTATGGAATACATTAAGTGTTAGTACTTTCAATGGCACAATAGCAACTGATTTGAAGTTCGCTAATATGTTAGCAGGTCTTATGAGTCATAGTAGCTTTCATCCATGTACGTGGTGTGATTCAAACAAAAATGATCTGAATGTTTGTGGCACTCTTAGAACTGTCGGGAATAATTTGGAAAATCATGAAAAGTGGCTTAAGTCAGGAGCTTTGAAAGAACACGCGAAAATTTTCAAAAATTGTACAAATTCGTCATTATTTGATCTTGATAAGAATAAAACCTTTTTAGAAATAATTCCCCCACCAGAATTGCATTTAATGCTTAGTGTGGTCAATACATTATTCACACATATGCTAAAAGAATTTCCAAACGAATCTTCTGCTTGGGCAAACGCCTGTCATGTCCAGCGAGAGATAACACGTGGTGGCTCATCATTTAAAGGGAATTCGTGTAAAAAAACTTCTAGAAAGTATTGATATACTACGCAAGGTGCCAAAGTTAGGTTTACTGAAGTATGTGAAAGTTTTTGATGATTTTAAAAAAGTTGTCACTTCATGTTTCGGAAATAATCTGTATCCAGATTACAAAAATCATATAGCAGCTTTCAAAATGAGTTACATAGACTTGGAAATCAATGTTACCCCTAAAATTCACGCCGTATTTTTCAATGTGGAACAATTTTGTGACAGAGTGCAGAAGGGACTGGGATTCTTCTCTGAACAAGCCATGGAATCTGTACATTACCATTTCCAGTCAATGTGGGAAAATAACAAAGTTTCAAAAACTCATCCGGAGTATGCAAACAAACTTTTGCGCGCAGTTTGTCAATATAATAGTTTGCACATATGAAAGAATTTCATATTTTTCAATTTAATATTATATTCTGCTATCCATGTTTAATATATATATATATACAGGGTGATCCAAAAGTCCCGGAACAGCAAAATATCTCAGCGGGAGTGCATTTTCGGGGAAAATGTTTTAGACAAAAGTTTAAGGATTTTTCCCTGGCTATTTAATGGCGATATTGAATTTGACCTTGAACATGACCTTGAAGGTTATTTCAAGGTAAAGTTAATTTTTTTAAATGGGAACCCCTATTTTTTTTCATGGATTCTGAAAGAGCGGGAAATTCTACGTCCGAGTATGATATGATCGATTTTTCCGGCAAGGTCATTTCAAGGTGAAACTTAAAACTCCCGTAACGGCGAAATATCTCAGAGGGTGTGCATTTCTTTGGAAATTGTTTCAGACAAAAGTTTAAGGATTTTTCCCGGGCTATTTAATGGTAGCACAGAATTTGACCTTGAACATAACCTTCAAGGTTATTTCAAGGTCAAGTTTGTTTTTTTTAATGGAAACTGCTATTTTTTTTTACGGATTCGGAGAGAGCACAAAATTTTACGTCCAAATATCCTATGGCCGTTTTTTTCGGCAATGTCATTTCAAGGCCAAACTTAAAACTCCCGGAACAGCGAATTAACTCAGCAAGAGGTCATTTTCGGGTAAAATGTTTCAGACAAAAGTTTCAGGATTTTTTCCGGGATATTTAATGCTAGCATAAAATTTGACCTTGAAAATTACCTTGAAGATTATTCTCAGGTCAAGATTATTTTTTTTTTTAATTGGAACCCCGTTTCATTTTCTTAACGAAGTTATGAGGATCTTCCGGTATTGTGAGTGGTTAAATTCATTTTGTTCAGTCGATGCTATTACTGGACGATCTGCTCTAGGGAGATCCTTTACAGTGCCGTAAACTTCGAAACAATTTATTGTTCTGCCAAAAGTCGATTTAGGAATCAGTTCCTGTCCCTCGCTTGTCCTCTAATTTTGTAAATAGAATAATAAACTGTTTAAAAAAAAGTGTATACATACATCTTACGCAACACTTGTGCAAAGTGAACTTGGGCGCGCGAACAGCGACAGAGAGCACGAGTCACCAGCGAAGTAAATAAACAACATACATTCACATTGAATTTATACATACGTGTACAGTCTTATAAGGTTACATTTTGGTCTTAACTTTATCGTTTTGTGAGATACATGGCCTTTCCTATCTAAACGTATTAAGCATCATTTCAGTAACAAAATACATACGTATATTTCGTACAAAGAGCAATGGCTGCGCTAAGTGAACGAGAAAGAATAACCATTCTCATGATGAGAGGCTGGGGTGATAACCAGCGATCTTTAGAGAATGTGCGAACCTTATTTAACGCATCATTTAGAGAGGGACGAGAACCGATTTCTAAACTACTGTTAGCAGAACAATAATTCGTTTTGAAGTTCACGGTACTGTGAAGGATCTCCCAAGAGCAGGTCGTCCAGTAACAGCATCAACTGAAGAAAATGAGTTGAATGTCGCGCTGGCAATAACGGAAGATCCTCATACTTCCATCAGGAAAGTTAAACAGCAGCACGACTTATGTTACGGTACAGTACAACGGATCTTAACTAAAAACTTAAAATTTCACCCATACAAAGTTAGACTCGTACAACAATTGAATGAAGACGATCCTGATAGACGCCTACAGTTTGCGGAATTAATGATGAATCGAATAGATGCTGATGCCGGTTTCTTGAATCGCATCGTATTTTCTGATGAAGCTACATTCTTCTTAAATGGGACAATCAATAGACATAACATGTCTTATTGGAGTGAAACCAATCCTATTGGATGGTCGATAGTCGTTCTACTCAATATCCTGAAAAAGTAAACGTATGGGCAGGTATTATAAACAATGCGGTAGTTGGGCCCTTCTTCATCGAGGGTACCCTTACTGGTCAAAAATACCACGATATGTTGAGGGACGACATCATCCCTGCTATTCAGGTTATTGTAGGCGAGGATTTCGATCAGACTTGGTTTCAGCAAGATGGTGCAGCAGCACATTATGCAACAGATGTTCGCAATTATTTGAGTGATGTATTCGCAGAACGGTGGATAGGTCGAAGGGGTGTAATAGAATGGCCACCAAGATCTCCGGATCTTACGCCCCTTGACTATTTTCTATGGGGTTATCTCAAAGATAGAGTGTATCGAACGAAACCGGTGAATATTGAGGAAGTAAAACAACGAATACGGGATGAGATCGCGGCTATAGAACCAGATATGATTAAAAAAGTCGTATCGACTTTTTATAATCGCTTGGGATATTGCCAAGAAGTTCATGGCAATCACTTTGAGCATAAGCTTTAGTAAGATACATAATTTCATCAAAATCTTAGTATACCCATCTTGCCTTAACTGTCTGGGGACACCCACACAGACACACACACGCACACGCACACGCACACGCACACGCACACGCACACGCACAGGTGACGGCGAGGGGAACCACCTGAACAAAGCACCCCGAAGAGGTGTAAACCCGACCGTGCTACCTCCACGCGGTACATCTTGGGTAATGCTAAAGCCGGCGGTAGCATTGGAAACAATGTAAAAATGTTACCCATACATACGGTATTTATAAACGTATCGGATGTAAAAAAAAAAATGTATATTTTTATCCGGGAACAATGATAATGCATTGCACTTTCGAAACTCTGGAAACATTACGAAAATAAAACGGGGTTCCAATTAAAAAAAAATAGTCTTGAGCTTAGAATAAGCCTCAAGGTAATTTTCAAGGTTAAATTCAATGGTGCCTCTTGCTGAGTTAATTCGCTGTTCCGGGAGTTTTAAGTTTGGCCTTGAAATGACATTGCCGAAAAAAACGGCCATAGCATATTTGGACGTAAAATTTTGTGCTCTCTCCGAATCCGTGAAAAAAAATAGCAGTTTCCATTAAAAAAAAACAAACTTGACCTTGAAATAACCTTCAAGGTCATGTTCAAGGTCAAATTCTGTGCTACCATTAAATATCCCAGGAAAAATCCTTAAACTTTTGTCTGAAACAATTTCCAAAGAAATGCACACCCTCTGAGATATTTCGCCGTTACGGGAGTTTTAAGTTTCACCTGGAAATGACCTTGCCGGAAAAATCGATCATATCATACTCGGACGTAGAATTTCCCGCTCTTTCAGAATCCATGAAAAAAAATAGGGGTTCCCATTTAAAAAAATTAACTTGACCTTGAAATAACCTTCCAGGTCATGTTCAAGGTCAAATTCAATATCGCCATTAAATAGCCAGGGAAAAATCCTGAAACTTTTGTCTGAAACATTTTCCTCGAAAATGCACTCCCGCTGAGATATTTTGCTGTTCCGGGACTTTTGGATCACCCTGTATATACAGGGTGGCCGATTTATCTGAAGACATCGAAATATCTCGAGAACTATGCACAGAATCAAAAAAGTTGTCGGATGAAAGTTGTTCGACACGAAGGGGGGCATCCAGTGATAATTAAATTTACCCCCTCCCCCAACCCCTGGGGGTGGAGTGGGGGCAAAAACAATAAAACTTAAATAGGAACCCCCAGTTTTTATTGCAGATTTGGATTCTCCAATATTGACAATTTTCGCCCGCGTAGCGGATATGGAATACGGTCATTCTAACAAAGCCGGGAAAAAATACATTTAGCGTTTCCCAGGAACAACGACATGGACGTAGTATTTTTCTGTTCCCTTTGGGGTGCTTGTTTTACGTGAGTCCCCTTGCCTCTCACTGTCTCACTGTTCACTTACTTGAGTAAGTGTTCGAAATGTTGACCTTCCACTTCAATGCATTTATTTATTCTTTCTTCAAATGACTTTATACATGATAGAATCATATCTGCAGAAATTTCTGCGCAAGCAGTTCTTATGCGTTCCACCATGTTTTCACGAGTCGTTGGTACTTGTTCATAAACCTTACCTTTTAGGTAACCCCATAGGAAGAAATCCAGAGATGTTAGATCAGGTGACCTCGCAGGCTAATTAATGGGGCCACCTCTACCAATCCACCTACCATTGTAATCACGGTCTAGTATTTCCCTTGCTACTCTTGAAAAATGTGCTGGGCAACCATCATGATGAAACCACATTGTCCGTCGGACGTCCATAGCAACATCCTCAAGTAGTAATGGTACTTCTTGTTCTAGGAAATCTCGATATTTTGTTCCATTCAAATTACCTTCAATGAAATAAGGACCAATGAGTTTATTTCCTATGATTCCACACCAAACGTTCACCGACCAAGGACGTTGATGATTAACTTGTCGTACCCCCAGTTTTTATTGCAAATTTGGATTCTCCGGAAAAAAGTACACCAATTTGACCTAGGAGCTATTGCATTTTGGTTCACAGGTGGCGCTGTAATCGATAAAAATACAAATTTATCTGAAGACATTGAAATACCTCGAGAACTATGCACAGAATGAAAAAAGTTGTCGGATGAAAGTTGTTCGACACGAAGGGGGGCATCCAGGGGGCAAATAGGGACAATTTGATCCCTTTATGAAAATTTAATATTAAAAATTGTGCATACAATATGGAAGCAATTTTATAAATAAGTTTTCTACCTTCAATAAAATTACATTTTAGGTTTTAAATTTATTATTTAATAAACAAAAAGAGGACATCACGCAATCCATTAAAAAACGCGTCATGTCCCTTCACTCAGCTCATTCATTCTCTCTCTGTATGTTTTTTCCGAAATGAGAATAAATAAGCTGAGCATTGACGGTCAAACCAGCTTCTATTAAACAAAACGAAACTCTTACTTCATTTGGGGATTTCGTCGCCATCTACCGGACCCCGAGAGAACTCACGTGGTTTCATACATGTACATCGCTTGCATTTCGGCCATCACCGGCGCCGGTTCTGTTACATAACGCTAGAGGGCGACATAACTCGAAAATAAAGTAGCACATCATTTTATACATAAGTTGAGTCACACGTAACCAGTTCACCTACATTTTTCTCTACTTTCCTGAAGGGAAGTAAATGGATATCGCGACTTTCTAATCCCCATATTAAAATTTAGTATTCACGGTCTCTCAGTGTAAGACTGTTTTTGAAGTCCATTGTATTGGTAGTAATTCGGTCGGAGGTCACTTTGCTTTTAGAATAACAACTTTCCGTTTACGTGACTATTTTTTGTCTACCCTTCATTGCTTAAATCGAATTGCAAGTTAAAAATGAATCCTGCTACAGTTCCCGAAAAAATCGAAATGATTCTTATTTATGGTGAATGTAAGAGGAATATTGACGATGCTGTTGCGTTGTATGCTGAGCGTTTTCCAGATAATGCTCGCTCGCGTTCTTTTTTTTACAAAGTTGTGAATGCCTTTCACTCTGATGGCAGCGTACAAATGAAAAAAAGGAAGCGAAGATTAACAGTTACAGGAGAAGCTAACGAAGTAGCTGTACTAGCAGCTATTCACCAAAATCCACATGTAAGCACACGACAATTACATCGCGATTCCGGCATTTCCAGAGACAGTATTCAAAGAATATTGCATCGTCATAAGTTTCACCCATATCACATTTCACTGCACCACGAACTAGATGGCGATGATTTTCATAACCGCGTGGTGTTTTGTGAATGGGCATTTCAAAAAATGCAAACGAACCACAATTTCTTTGCTAATGTATTATTTTCAGATGAATCTACATTCACGAACCATTGTGGCGTCAATAGGCATAATATGCATTATTGGAGCGTAGAAAATCCATTGGTTACGACAAGTTAATCATCAACGTCCTTGGTCGGTGAACGTTTGGTGTGGAATCATAGGAAATAATCTCATTGGTCCTTATTTCATTGAAGGTAATTTAAATGGAACAAAATATCGAGATTTCCTAGAACAAGAAGTACCATTACTACTTGAGGATGTTGCTATGGACGTCCGACGGACAATGTGGTTTCATCATGATGGTTGCCCAGCACATTTTTCAAGAGCAGCAAGGGAAATACTAGACCGTGATTACAATGGTAGGTGGATTGGTAGAGGTGGCCCCATTAATTGGCCTGCGAGGTCACCTGATCTAACATCTCTGGATTTCTTCCTATGGGGTTACGTAAAAGGTAAGGTTTATGAACAAGTACCAACGACTCGTGAAAACATGGTAGAACGCATAAGAACTGCTTGCGCAGAAATTTCTGCAGATATAATTCTAACATGTATAAAGTCATTTGAAGAAAGAATAAATAAATGCATTGAAGTGGAAGGTCAACATTTCGAACACTTACTCAAGTAAGTGAACAGTGAGACAGTGAGAGGTAAGGGGACTCACGTAAAACAAGCACCCCAAAGGGAACAGAAAAATACTACGTCCATGTCGTTGTTCCTGGTTAACGCTAAATGTATTTTTTCCCGGCTTTGTTAGAATGACCGTATTCCATATCCGCTACGCGGGCGAAAATTGTCAATATTGGAGAATCCAAATCTGCAATAAAAACTGGGGGTTCCTATTTAAGTTTTATTGTTTTTGCCCCCACTCCGCTCCCAGGGGATGGGGGAGGGGGTAAATTTCATTATTACTGGATGCCCCCCTTCGTGTCGAACAACTTTCATCCGACAACTTTTTTGATTCTGTGCATAGTTCTCGAGGTATTTCAATGTCTTCGGATAAATTTGGATTTTTATCGATTACAGCGCCACCTGTGAACCAAAATGCAATAGCTCCTAGGTCAAATTGGTGTACTTTTTTCCGGAGAATCCAAATCTGCAATAAAAACTGGGGGTTCCTATTTAAGTTTTATTGTTTTTGCCCCCACTCCACCCCCAGGGGGTGGGGGAGGGGGTAAATTTAATTATCACTGGATGCCCCCCTTCGTGTCGAACAACTTTCATCCGACAACTTTTTTGATTCTGTGCATAGTTCTCGAGATATTTCGATGTCTTCAGATAAATCGGCCACCCTGTATATATCAATTCTACAGTATGAAAAATATAATAAATACATTTTATATATTTTAATGTAATGTTACAGTGATATGTCATTTATAATATTAAAAAAGTAAAATTTTCAAAAATTTGAAAATTCAAAATGGAATTTCTCGAAAACGGCACCGCCGATTTTTTTTATTTTTGGTGCAAAATCATCCAGAAGTAGTGCAGATTCAAACCCATAAAGAAAATTTCCAGTGCAAGAACCTTTCAGTTGGGGCCAGTTCGGGCGCACCGTGGGGATTTATTGAAGAGAAGCAACAAGGGCTCAATTAGCGCCTTCGCACATCTTTTTACAAAATACGGTGGTTTCTGGGCTGGACCGGAATTAACATTATCATCCAGACTAGTTAGAGCAACTTCCACTTCTTCCGCCTTGATAGTGATCACGTCAAAATTTATGTCACAGACATCATACAAAGTGTTAGGACAAAAATACGATGACGCTTTATAGACGGAAGAAAAATAACTAGAAAATAAGTCGGCTTGACTGTTGTTACGGGCGGAATCGATGTTTTATCGACTGCGGTACCCGGCGTAGGTTTTTTCCCACAAAGGTGGTTTTCAAATGGTGCCGAAACCCGGGAACTATCGCCGGGAATGGTGGAAGTGGTTTACTTTTGGAATGTTGGTGACCGAATGTTGTGTCGCATATGTGTACATGGGACTGTCTTTCGCGTGCGTGTCTACGTGCTGGTACATTTCGGAATATCATCGGGAATTCTTTTGGACATTTCTGGAGGAGAGCGACCGCCAGGAGGGTACACCGGAAGGATGGACAAGTAGGATATAGTGGATCGTCATCGAGCGTCAGGATTGGCCCGTGTACTTCATCAAAGGTTCGAATTATCGATCAAGATGTCTGCATCAGCGAGTGTAAAGGGACTTCAGCATGGTGAGCTATGCGTTTTTCGATAATGCGATGAAATAATTTCGTAACATCCGTATTTTTAATGTTTTATAACGCGCTCGCTTTGTGACTCCATTTCGGTTCGTGATGCGAGATCGCGTTCTGTTGTCTTCCACGACGCGGCGCTCCGACTCCGATTTCAAATTCGACAAGTTTGATTGATAATATACAGGGTGTCCGAAAAGTATGGAAACACTCAAATACCTCGGAAAATCGACATCGAATCGAAAAAGTAAAAATACACGTATTCAATGGTTTCAAGAGAGCTATCCAGTGACACCTAACACAACCCCCCACCCCCACCCGCTGGGGGTGATAGAGGGGGTAACTTAAAAATTTTAAATGGGAACCCCCAATTTTTATTGCAGATTTTGCTTCCTCAGAAAAAGTTACGTAAATTTTGCCTACCATTATAATTGTTTTTGTTGACAGATGGCGCTGTAATCAACGAAATTAAAAAATTATTCTAAAAAGTTTTAAAAATCTCGCGAAAAACACAACGGATCAAAAAAGTAAAAACACACGTATTCAATGGTTTCAAGCGAGGTATCCAGTGACACATAACACAAGCGCAGATCTCCGCCGGCTGGGGGTGATAGAGGGGGTAACTTCAAAATTTTAAATGGGAACCCCCAATTTTTATTGCAGATTTTGCTTCCTCAGAAAAAGTTACGTAAATTTTGCCTACCATTATAATTGTTTTTGTTGACAGATGGCGCTGTAATCAACGAAATTAAAAAATTATTCTAAAAAGTTTTAAAAATCTCGCGAAAAACACAACGGATCAAAAAAGTAAAAACACACGTATTTAATGGTTTCAAGAGAGCTATCCAGTGACACCTAACACGACCCCCCACCCCCACAGGCTGGGGGTGATGGAGGGGGAAACTTAAAAATTTTAAATGGGAACTCCCAAATTTTATTGCAGATTTCTCTTCTTCAGAAAAAGTTACGTAAATTTTACCTATTATAATTATTTTTGTTAACAGATGGAGCTGCAATCTGCGAAATTAAAAAATTACTAAAAAATATTTAACTTGACGTACATGGAATAGCATACCACGTTTTCAGAATTTTAAATAACGTCTTTTGCCTTTAAATATTTCTAGTTTACCGATTCTCACCGCGAGGAGGTAGACGATTTTGAGAATCTTCTGTTTTACTTTTTTTTTTATTTGATTTCTGTTTTTTACCTTTTTTTTATTCTTCACTATTAAATTTTTTTATGTTTTTTTTTTAATGTATTTGCTTACCTTTTCTTCCAGATATTAAAATTCTTTATTCGCTCCCCCCTTGTAATTGTGCATACAAAGTTTTTGACAGAAAAATGAAGAATCGACATCCTTATTCTACGAGGAAGTGAATGTCGTGTATCCGAATAGCGTAAATGGTGACCAAATCCGCATATGGTGTTATGGCTTTCTTGCATGACTGTGATTTTGTATACTTGTGTGAAAGTACTGTAGGTATCGCTTGCGGAAACCCATTGCATACACTCGGTCGATTTTTTCAACTGCCAGTGTTACAGAGAAAGTAGTCAATAATCGAACATCGTCAGCGTCCAAATCAAAACAGCACGTCTTAGTATTAGTTAAGCTCTATTGTTTGAATGAGTCAAGGTCTCGGTTATTTTTCAGCTTTGTGAAAATTACACATGCGAGCGTCACTCTTGTCGAAAACTTGGTCAAATTCGTACCGCAAAAAATCGCAATTCTCTTCGTTCTCGCTATTTGATACTTAATGTAATGTTTCTCTAACATTTGAATTTCTTCTAATTTTTTATATTTCTTTTATTTCTTCATTCTTTGCTTCATATTTCTTCCATTTCGATACATTCTGTATTCTGCCTCCTGTTGTAATTTGGCATACTATGTCTTTGACACAAAAAGAAAGGATCGAAATCCTTATTCTGCGAGGATGCGGCGATAAAAAAAGAACATACGAACAAGTCGTCCGCCAATTTAATGATACCCATCCTGATCGTCTACCTATTTGCAAATCAACTGTTTGTAAGACTGTTTCTCGGTTTCAAGATACTGGCTCTGTCAATGATCGACCAAAATCAGGAAGACCAAAAACGTCCACGAACGAAGACAACAGTTTAGCGGTCTGTGCAAGTGTCGTTGAGGACGTCCATACTTCGGTAAGAAAGATTGCGCAAGCCACTGGTATCGGCAAATCGTCTGTCCATGAAATATTAAAAGCAAATAAGTTCCATCCATATAAAATAAAATATGTACAAGAACTTTCGGAAGATGACTTCGATCGGAGATTAGAATTTTGTGAGGAAATGATGAGACGTTGTGACGAAAATGAATTATTTCCTTTCTGGATATGCTTCTCTGATGAAGCTACGTTTCAGTTGAGTGGAGAAGTTAATAGGCACAACCTACGATATTGGTCGGACGAAAATCCTCATTGGATGAGAGATACTCACACACAACATCCACAGAAAATCAATGTTTGGGCTGGCATTTTGTGCAATCAAATTGTTGGGCCTTTCTTCGTTGAAGAGAATTTCACGGCTGAAAGGTACTGTAATTTGTTAAATAACCAGATTATACCGGCAATACGAAATATTGCTGGTATAGCGTTTGATAATGTCTGGTTTCAACAGGATGGAGCTCCTTGTCATTTTGGTTTGATTGTACGCAATCTATTAAATAATATTTTCCCCCGACGTTGGATTGGTAGGAGGGGTTCGATCGAGTGGCCACCGAGGTCACCTGATCTAACTCCTCTGGACTATTTTTACTGGGGTTTCTTGAAGAACAAGGTCTACGAAACGAAACCAAAAGACATTGATGAGTTGAAAGAAAAAATAATTCAAGGTTCTAATACAGTATCTCAAGAAATGCTGCAAAAAGTTTATGATAACTTCTATGCACGATTGGGATATTGTCAAGTTGCTGAAGGACTTCAATTCGAACATCTTATAAATTAGTGGGCATAGACATGTTAAAAATCCAGTAAAGAAAATAGAAGCGAAGGAAAATTTAAACTTTAAAATAGAAAAAAAATTAAAAAAATAAAAAAAAAACAAATAAAAGGTAAAAACAAAAAAAAAATATACAAAAATAAAAAAAAAAAGATTCTCAAAATCGTCTACCTCCTCGCGGTAAGAATCGGTGAACTTTGAAATATTTAAAGGCAAAAGACGTCATTTAAAATTTTGGAAACGTGGTCCGCTATTCCAGGTACGTGGTTCGCTGATTGCAGCTCCATCTGTTAACAAAAATAATTATAATAGGTAAAATTTACGTAACTTTTTCTGAAGAAGAGAAATCTGCAATAAAATTTGGGAGTTCCCATTTAAAATTTTTAAGTTTCCCCCTCCATCACCCCCAGCCTGTGGGGGTGGGGGGTCGTGTTAGGTGTCACTGGATAGCTCTCTTGAAACCATTAAATACGTGTGTTTTTACTTTTTTGATCCGTTGTGTTTTTCGCGAGATTTTTAAAACTTTTTAGAATAATTTTTTAATTTCGTTGATTACAGCGCCATCTGTCAACAAAAACAATTATAATGGTAGGCAAAATTTACGTAACTTTTTCTGAGGAAGCAAAATCTGCAATAAAAATTGGGGGTTCCCATTTAAAATTTTTAAGTTACCCCCTCTATCACCCCCAGCGGGTGGGGGTGGGGGGTTGTGTTAGGTGTCACTGGATAGCTCTCTTGAAACCATTGAATACGTGTATTTTTACTTTTACGATTCGATGTCGATTTTCCGAGATATTTGAGTGTTTCCATACTTTTCGGACACCCTGTATATATATATATATATTATCATGTATTCAAAACAAAATACCGTACCGATAAAGATTATTTAAGTTCGAACGGCTTATACCTTTTAAAGAAAATAAATCATATTTAGTTGCGACGAATTGGATTGGAGACGATTTTCTCGGTTAGACGCGCGATCGTGTTTTGTCGTCCTCCACGACGTTCGATTTGAGAGTTGAGATTTTGAGAATAATACTTACGACGCTTCACTGACCGTTTTATAATTCATGATCGTATTTGTTATTCGATTATAGTTTTCTGAATCCGTGATGTCGACGACTTCTTAATACTGAATTAATTTTTACATCTAATATGTTCAAGTGCATTAAAATTGATTGCTTTCGGAATTCGGATTTCGGTGTCGGTAGTTCCCTGTAAGAAACAGTTGACGTGCTTCGTCGTGTATGCGCGTATAAATATTATACGACATATGAACCGCTTTTAATGCAACGGAAGAAAGTTTTATGATTTATATTGTAATGGTTGATTTACTTTAGAACCCTCCCAAAGCGAATATCTATTACAAAAATTTTACCTTTAAGAATGTACGATTATTATAGTAGAGTACTAACAGTAATGTAACCATATAGGGCAATTGAAATGTAATTAGTTCTGTAAGCTGTGTTTGTATTCACTAATATTTGACGATGAATAATTTATTCAAGTTACAGGTTGAATAATAATTTACATTAGTGACGAATAAGAATTCGAATAAAATTTTAGACCGGGGATAAATATTTAAAATTCTAAATTTAATTATATTGAGAATCAAACATAAATACATGCACATATACAGAGAAATAGAACGACAAATTATTAAGTCGATAATTGTAAATGTTAATAATTAAAAGTGAGGATTCTACGAAGTTGGATGACGATATATTAGGCATCCGATTACGTCCAAATCACTCTACGATACGTTTGGCAAAATTTGTATTCAACGTTGCAATTTGGCAATTTAAGCCGAAATATCGATCTTCGAGTTTATTGAATATGAAATACAAAACAGCGCCTTTGACAGGTGTTCTGACGAACATCATCTTTCTCTAGATGCCCGTAAGAACATCGCGCCTTTATAAATTGAAACTGAAATTGAATTGAAAAAAATTGAAACTGTTGCGGACAGTTGGAATCGTTCTAAAAATATTGCCGCCGAGACGCCTGCTTCGAGCGAATAAAGATTTAGTTTTTTGAAAGCTTGACCGCACGCTTTATGTTACCCGTTTTGAACATAAATCTGGTGCACTAAAAGATAATCGAAACAACACCGACTTAAATAGGTGTTAGTAAAACGTCATGTTTTGTCTGATGTTTGTGGAAACATCACCCCCACTTTCTCAAACAGAAGTTTGATGAAAGATAATATTATTCGGTACATGTTCTAAAGAATGTCATATTTTGATTGTCGTTTCCAAGGTTCAGTATGGCGATTGAAATTTGAAAAAACATGACGGCGAATGATTATTGACTTATCATGTGGATGGAAGAAATTTGATTTGTTTGTAAATATGGAAACAAAGTACTACGATGGATGTGTACTAGGAATATGATTCTAATTGCAAATAAAACCGAAAGTCGACCTTTTCGTGAAAGGTTTGGTATCGATTTCAAGTAAAATTTTGTGCGCGAATGACAAATTGAATGATAACAACTTAATATAAATCATAGTACATATTATAACGATTGTTCACGTTTGTGAAGGTCATGATCGATTGTACACAGGTCCCGGTTTTGGACGATGGAGCGCGGGCCTGGCGTATTTATAGTTGCCCTTGCCTTTGATTGATATGTCCCATTATTTAGATGTTGATGATGACATGATGAATCGTAATTGAATTGATTAAAATTTCTATACGTATTTTGGACTCGTATTCGAAAACGTGAGCCTTTTAATTATTAATGTTTTAATTATTAATATTCGTTTTTACCGAATTTTCATGAAAACTCCTCGAAACGATCGCAAGAGTCGATGGTCACGATCTAATCGCCTTCCTACTTTACGAGATGATTGTATTTTGTGAATCATTCACTTATGGCTATTTTTTAAATGAAGCATTTGAATGCATACGAAACTCGGGCAGTCGCGAAACGGCTGCAATCTGACGAGATGAAAAATTTAATGAAATTGATACCAAACTTGAGTTGCTTTTAATGCCTGACAGTTGTTCGGGTCGTGAGTAAAGTGGTCGCGATTATATAGTTTCTTGTTTTTCAAAATGTTCTGCTTAAAGTGACATAATGCTACTATGGCAATACAATATAAACAGAGCTTGCAGATCTACAACATGTTCTATTTTAAGAAACGTAATTTGGTAGACGTCGAAAACGATACACAAACGTAATCGGATAAGTTGAGGCAGTCAGGAACAACAATTGTTACGGACATAATTGTCATAGATATAGGTACTGGGCACATTTGTAAAGGTCCTAAACTGGCGACGATATGAATTATTATGCTGTGTAAACTGTTTTTAAAATAGTTTAAAGGTAATTCGTGAAATGTAAAGGATAAATATAATGAATATTAATTATGAGGTGTGGAATGAAGCTTTATGTATGAAATTGAAACTGGCCGCAGATTCGAAAAAAGAATGGTTCGCAATTACAAATACTAAGTTTTCGAAAAACCAGCAACTCTGAAATGTCAATTCATTCATAAGTAACAATAATTAAATAGTTGCAATAAAATAAATAACAATTTTTAGTAATATTCCGAATATGTGGCTGCGAATATGCGGTTAGTTTCAGTTTCATGTTTTTGAAATTCTTTTATGTGGCCATTGTCTCCCTTCTAAATGGACAGTAGTAGCTCTTTGGTTTCGATCACGTGGATTCGAAGTCGCGCTTCGAATTTTGGTCAGTGCTGGCCATTGAGTGAACAAGAAGTTTAGAGGTTCGTAGCATGGCATTTTGATTTGGTTTGAATTTATTATGAGAGCTCACTGTGAACACGAAGTTCATAAGTTTGGATTGCGGATAATGTCCGATTTTCCACTGTATCGCCTCTAAATGGATAGTAGCCAGTTGGTTTCGAGCACGTGGGACGGAGTAGCGCTCTGTCTTTAGTCAGTGCTGGCCCTCTGGTGAACAAGAAGTTTGGAGGTTCGTAAGGTGGGACTTTTTATGTAAACCAAAATTCAAATACCCGTCGATAAAGCGAATTTATATCATTCGAAATGGAGCGTCATTAGCGACGAAATTTGTGTTAGCAATGGTGATTGCATTTTTTGTATCGGCAGAATCTCGCGAGCCGAGATGGAATTTTCGCGTCCGTTGATATCGTCGTTCGTATAGTCGCCAATCGCGTCGTTAATGGTTTTGGAGAAATAAATTTCCTGTTTTTTAAAAACCCGACACCGCTCGTGTTGTTACAACAATTATTTGCCAAAAGGAAAAATTACATACTTCGACAACTTGAAGTGAAAGGTTGTCGCTATTTCTGGACACTTGAATAGAGCCGTAATCTGAAATATTATTCAAGTGCATTTATTTTACCAGATTTCAGAAAAGGTCATACGGCGACTATATCGGAGAGAAATTATTTTAAAAGATGCAAAAAAAAATTTATTCCGATGACAATTGTTTTATTAATCGACGGAGACGACAATTGAAATGTTTGCATTCCTGGCTGCCCGCCTTAACTTTCGTTTTGTGATATTTATAAACACGATGTGTGGCATGGGTTGATTTCGTCGAAAATCCATAGAGTCATCAGAGTTAATATGCAACTTGTAAATGAATAATTCTTATAGTTGAATGCTTAAGATGTGGTGATTTTCACATGGTCATGGCGCAATGTGTCTGTACTGATTGCGAAGATGTGTGGTTGCTGTGTGCGAATTTTGTCGATGATGTTCCCTTAGCGGGGGGAGCAGTAATACGGTATGCAGTACGAGGTCTTGTGAGAATGTACATATTCGTTATAAGACTGACTTGAATGACTTACAACGCCACTATGAAGATCTCGACTTGTTTATCGTGGTGTAGTTTCATAGAATATGAGTAGTATTTTGACGACCTTCAGTAGTATTTGAGTATTATTACAGACATCTGTAAGCCTCTTACATTGATAGCGAACCTTCTTTGGCATGGTATATGCCTTCTTCTGACTTTGCTTTATAAACACTAAGTTTGCCTTTGTTTTTGATATTATTTAATTAACATTGTAGTAGTTAGTGGATCTACCTGCTTTATCTTTTTTACTGACTTTGGACACAAATACTAATGATCACGACAGAACGGTGATGTGAAATGTCACATGATGTGATGAGTTTGAATTTATGGAAATCTAATTGGAAGCTATATTGATGGTATCGAATGGAATAATATTAGAGAATTGGAAATGAATGAGCAAGATATTGTACTTGGTTGCTAAGTTATGATGATGGTACTATCTAATAGTACCATGCGAGTTGAAAGATGTTGATGCAAAGTGCGTGACGTGTGAAAACTTCGATGATGATTTGAATGGGTTATGAAAACATCGATTCTAGTGAAGTGTACGAGTCCGTGGACTTCGTACAGGGGGGAGAATGTTACGGGCGGAATCGATGTTTTATCGACTGCGGTACCCGGCGTAGGTTTTTACCACAAAGGTGGTTTTCCCTACGCCATTGCACACCCGAATGGGGGTACCTCTCAAAATGAAGCAGGCCTGTTAGGAAAATTATGTAAAAGGCCCTTCGAAATGGTGACGATATCGATAAAAGTATTTGTATTTCGAATAGTATAATCGATATATAATATGACGTTGTAGTCTATTTAAAGGTTCGAGAAATTGAAAAGTCGAACTAAGATGTAAAAAATTGACGATCGGGGTTTTTCAGTTCGTTTAGGCACGTCGTTGGGTTAGGAAGTCCGCGTCGCGATCGGGTCGTCCCCGGTTGATCGCTAATAAATGGTTAACATTTTCTTTCGGTCGCTCAAATCGCGTGTTTTATTTAAAGCCCTTCCACTATTCGTTAACAACTGTGACTATCTGAGGCTAGAATATCATCCCATAACATATTTCTAGGTAGACCGAAATTCTTATTTCATTTGTTAACAAATTTCCAAAAAGCTCTAATGTTCTTATTAATGCCTGTCTCTAAGTCAGAAATATACGCTTTATATAACAAACGTGATAACCTGATACATTTTGAGCGCAAGTGCTTAAATTCCACGTAATCGCTTTGTAACTGGGAAGACTTCCACTTAACGTGTGCTATTTTCTTTTCGTGAATAAACTTTATAAGCTCAACTGAAAACCAATGGGGATACGAATTGGAAATAGTTTTCTTACGAGGTATAAATGAATTAATAGCAGAATAGAGGACTAAATAGAATTTATCTAAACAAACTTCCATATTAACATCACAAAACAATGCATTATAATCCGTATCCTCAAGAAGGGAGACAATACTATCATAATTACCACGGAAAAAATCGAACATTAAAACGCGATTTGGGATACAATTATTAGACGGTAGCGACACTTCGAAAAACGACGCAGAGTGATGCTCGTCCGTTTGCAACACCTGATCTTGAAGTCCGAGATTACGCACAAAAGTACTTGATGCAAACAATAAATCAAGCGAATAACCTTTGCTTGGATGTTCATCGGAAAGTTGACCATGTCCCATGTAAGAAAAGAATCAGAGAAACAGGTTTACATCGTTGGCGAACGGGTGAAAGATAACAAGTTACATCCAAAGAGAGTGGATTATTGGTCCACCGGACATACGGCAGATTAAAATCACCACACACAATGAATCTTAGCCAGGATACTGTGAAGTAAGATTTTCTACAGTATTCTTCATAAACTTCCAATGATGACCCAGGTGGAATGTAAACCACGATGAGAATAAACTTGGTAGAGGCTACTTTTAAATGGAGAAAAACAGCTTCGGAAGATAATGAAGAGTGTATTCGGGTGACGTCAATCGATTTCTTGATAGCTGCTAAAAACCCGTGTAGCCGATGAATCTTCAGCAGAACATCTATCACAAAATCACGACGAAAAATTGTATAATCCGAAAATCCCAACTCAGAATCGCCAGTATGAGGTTTCAGCCATGTTTCCGTAAATAACAAAATGTCAGGTAATATTGTTAATTGATGAATGTTTGATTTCGAATAACTTAGTTTATTATTTAACGAATGCACATTTTGATAAACAATAGTGAGGCTGCTACTATTGAATAAGTCTTTATTTACGAAAATTATTGTCCGCTCCGAAAGAGAAGATTTTTGAACCGAAATAAAAACTGGTTTGTTTCTCACAAATCTTATCACTTTAGCGACAGTATTGTTATTATTATTATAATCATCTGCTTCGGATTTTAGAGCAGAGAGATGCTCTCTTTGTTTAGCGGTTTTATCTGTAGAAGCAGAAATACCTGGTGGAAGAAGATTTCGATTCTTTACTACACGAAGAACTTCATCACGAGAGTGTAGATTGGCGACTATAGGACGAGGTTTGTTAGCAGATAGGTTGCCAATACGTTTTATAGAAATAGCTGTCAAATCAATATTGTTGATATTAGCTAGTGCTTCTTTGGTGCGTTCGAGGTCCGTATTCTGGTCATTGGAAGGATTCAACAATAAAATTGAACAGTAACGTTCCAACGAAGAACAAAATAAATGGTCTATCGAATAATGTCAACAATAAACACTGAGCCATACACTGAAATAATGATTGTACTAGATAATACAAAGTTCGAAAAATACGTGGCTGCACACTTGAGTCATAAAATTAAAATCGGCTTCGTGGCTCAGGCGGTTAACGCACTGGACTACGAAGTCGTAGGTCGTGAGTTCGATCCCCGTCTGGTGAACAATTTTTTGATTTCGTTTACAAGCAGCAGTTCGCTGTTGGTAAGACGAGCCACGTTGTTTATGTTTACGTGTCGAAAGTATTGTTTATCTGGCGGAAATCGACTCATGACCGCCGCTGTATTTGGTGTAGGTTTCTGCAGTCCTACATTTCATACACAAATGTGAAGTATGGCGCCATCTTTCGAAGTCGATCTGCAGCTCTCGCTAAATCTTGCAATTGAAATTCCGAAAGAGTCTCATTTTCGAATAAAACATTACTGCATTTCGACCATTCGAGAAGTTCCATTATTGCCGCTGCTTTGTATACAACGTCTTTAGCCAGTACTCTAAACGTTACTGTTAACGATAGAATAAACGCCGCTGAACAAAAAGTTCTCAGAATCGATCAAAGAACACGCTGAATTTTTTTCAGAATTTTTTGAACAATTTTTGAATTTTTTCCAATTTTTGGATTTTGAAAAATTCAAAAAATATTCAAAAAATTCTGAAAAAAATTCAGCACATTCTTTGATCGATTCTACGAACTTTTTGTTCAATAAAAATTTTTCAAGAAGTCTACGATTTTCCGACAATTCATCATTTTTGTTTCCATTTGACTATTACGGGTTAAGGGTGGTTTTGCAACCCTTAGATGTAACAAATAAAATAAGTACATGTCATAACTCTTTATTATGGACCTCGACCGCCCTGTTTTTGGTAATTTCACTGAATTTTTTGGTGTATTTCGCATTGAAAATTGCACTTTTTTGAAAAAAATAGCCTTAAAATTACCCTTTATTTTTTTTAATTGAAGAAAATGGGGGTTAGGACATTGTCTTTTCATATTCTAAATGGCATAAATCGATAGAGCGACCTCGAAAATAGTGGATTATGGCTTTGGCGATTTTTTTAGGGGCTGAAAATATATAGTAATACGTCGTTCAACATTGACGGACAAAACGGACACTTTGGGACGAAATGGGATAATGACATCGTACACGGGAAAAAACTCGATTGTCGTTCTTACTACTTTTGAAGTATAGTAAGAATAGTATTGGCTGCTGTAACGAACTTATTGGTTTAATGCAGAAAAAGGACGATTGTCACAGTAACAAGAAATAAATGGTAATCCTTATTACGAAAGTTGTCTATGTATTACAAGTAGGTTAGTTAGGGTAACCAATTTTGATTGGTAAAATTTACTACCCGCTTAAATGGTTATGTCTACCACCCTCGTCGCTGTTGGCGACTATTTCGATATAAAATGAAATTATGTATACAATCGAGATTACAGACGAGCATACGCGGCTCTTAAAACTCGTCAACGATAGAGTGTGCGCCATATTTGTAGCGTTTAACCTGACTTCAGCACTGAAATACGAAGTTTCAGGGAGTTTACGAATGTGAAAAATCTCAATGTAGTATTCTATATTATCATGTGTATATGCTTAACATATATCTACCCAAAATTTCCTGTCTTCATTTTTGAATTTTTAGGTCTCATTCCTTCTTTTGATGGGAGTTATTTCATCGATCCCCCCCACCCCCCCCCCCCCCCACCCCCCCCCCCCCCCACCCCCCCCCCCCCCCACCCCCCCCCCCCCCCACCCCCCCCCCCCCCCACCCCCCCCCCCCCCCACCCCCCCCCCCCCCCACCCCCCCCCCCCCCCACCCCCCCCCCCCCCCACCCCCCCCCCCCCCCACCCCCCCCCCCCCCCACCCCCCCCCCCCCCCACCCCCCCCCCCCCCCACCCCCCCCCCCCCCCACCCCCCCCCCCCCCCACCCCCCCCCCCCCCCACCCCCCCCCCCCCCCACCCCCCCCCCCCCCCACCCCCCCCCCCCCCCACCCCCCCCCCCCCCCACCCCCCCCCCCCCCCACCCCCCCCCCCCCCCACCCCCCCCCCCCCCCACCCCCCCCCCCCCCCACCCCCCCCCCCCCCCACCCCCCCCCCCCCCCACCCCCCCCCCCCCCCACCCCCCCCCCCCCCCACCCCCCCCCCCCCCCACCCCCCCCCCCCCCCACCCCCCCCCCCCATTAGAAATGGATTTTATAAATAATTTGTTAATAACTATTACGGGCTAATCGCGTGCAACTCTGAATAAAATTGATTATTAAAGTGGACGATTTAATTTTGTAAAAGGGAAAAAATTGGAGCCCAAAAATGAATCTGTGCCTTTTAGGAATGATTTTTATGTATAATTTGTTAATAACAATTACGTGTTAATCGCGGGCAGCTCTGAATGAAATTGATTATTAAAGTCGATAACGTAATTTTGCGAAAGGAAATAATTGGAGCTCATAAGTGGTTCTGTGCCGCTTACAAATGGATTTTATAAATGATTTGTTAATAACAATTACGTGCTAATCGCGTGCAACTCTGAATAAAATTGATTATTAAAAACGATAATTTAATTTTTCAAAAGGAAAAGATTGGAGCTCATACAGTGGTTCTGTGTCGTTTAGTAATGATTTTTATTAATAATTTGTTAATAACAATTACGCGCTAATCGCGTGCAACTCTAAATGTAGTTATTATTAAAGTCGATGATTTAATCGTGCAATTGGAAAAAATTGCAGCTCAAAAAGTGGTTCTGTGCCATTTAGAAATGATTTTTATGAATAATTTTTTAATAACAATTACGTGCAAATCGAATGTACCTCTGAATGAAATTGATTATTAAAGTCGATAGTGTAATTTTGAAGAACGAAAAAATTGGATCGCAAAAAATGAATCTGTGCCGTTTAGAAATGGTTTTTATGAATAATTTTTTAATAACTAATAAAATTTAATAATAATCATCAGTTTATATCGATCGTTCACACTGGTCAGACGAGTGTTTGTACTCGCTCCGGCGTTTCTTTACTAAAATTACAGCTGTTAATTCTGAATCAGATTTTGTGCTTTATTGTGCTAATCGCATCGGCTTTTCTTCTTAGGAGAAGTACAAATCGATTAAAAAATAAACAAAAAAATTTTACTGTATATATATATGATTTTTTATTCGTAAAACATTACCGTTTCGGTGTTTAATAATTATTGAACCTTCGGCCTTCCAGTAATGTGAAAAAGCTGTGAAGTGACCTGTGCATAAAAATTTTAATTCGTTTTTTACTTCTGTGATTTCTTGTTTAATTTTTTGGATTATTAATTGGATTACTCTATCAAGATATTATTAACGGCATATTTTGTACACGAAGAATTTCGAATAAGTGTTACCTCAGTATATGTGTATTGTGTTTATTGTTGACAGAATTTGAGCGTTTATGTTTTGTTGTATTGTCAACTCGTCGAACTGTATCGATATAATTTACAAGTGCCGTTACCAAATCACTATTCGGAAACTTTCAGTTTCTACATCTGCACCTTCACCATATTTTTAGATTTGATGCTCTCAAGATTAATAATTTTATTTTATTTCATTGACTAACGACGTTTTTTATGTTTGTATACATTTGAGTCTTGCTAGCATCATTACTTTTACTCAGTGTAGCAATTATTATTAGATGCTAGATTTTTTAAAATTATTTACGGTATGACGACTTTGAACTATGCGTGCAGCTCTTAAGCGTAAGGCCAAAAACTCATTGGGCACATTGCACTCTCCTTTGGAATCAACCTTGCACTCACCAATCACAAAACGCCTCCGTTCTTATAGAATTTCTTCTTGTCCTAGCCCTGCTAGTAAGAATAATTTGGTGTTGTGTACAGGCGGTTGCAACAAACCGGTGGTTAATCCATTAAATTGCTGTCTTTGCGCCGCTTATCTGCATCTCGGCTGTGTGTTTAAACTGCGTTCTGGATACATTTTGACTTGTAACGGGAAACATATTCATTTGTGTAATAGCTGTGTCAACGAGAAAAAAGGAATTCCTGAAAATATTCGTGGAATCCCTGTATTACGAGTGAAGCGCCACAAGACTGGAGCGAAGATTCTGAATTCGTCAAATCTTATTACATGTCTTAATATTTCTCCTGTTATTCACACTGAACGTGTTAGCACATCTATTGTGACAGAAAAATTAGTTGCTACGGAAAATATGTTACCAGTTCAACCTAGCACTACTAGCGCGCCCGTTGTTGAGCCAACTAACATCGCAGATTTGGCCAATTTCATTCGTGGCTATTTTGAGACCACCAACTCTAATCTGGCCTCTATTGACGCTCAGATGTCTCAGTTTTCCGCTCGAATGAATATTATGGAGACCCAACTTCAATCACTCCTATCTCTAAATGTGAAGGTCTCTACCATAGACGAAAGAGTTTCTAATTTGGAGAAAACTGCTCAAAATCATAATTTAGATGCTGATGATTATGCAGATGAAATTGAGGATCGAATTACTCGTTCAGCTAATCTCATGATATATGGTATTCCTGAAGCAACGCCGCCTAACGACCATAATGCAGATCTTCAGAGTACTAAAGAGTCATTAGCTAAGATCAGTAATATTACTACATCATCAATAACTATACGTCGTATCGGACAGTCATCTGCCTCAAAACCTCGTCCTATTATAGCCAGTCTTCATTCCCGGGATGAAGTTCTGCGCGTGGTGAAACATCGGAATCTTCTTCCACAAGGCATCTCAGTGACTACGGACAAAACCGCAGAGCAGAGAGAGCACCTATCCGCTTTAAAATCAGAGGCAGATAATTATGATACACTTAACAATGAAGATGTTAAAATTATAAAATATGTTAAGAACAAGCCATTTTTGATCACTGTGCCTAAAGCTTCAACATCTTACTCAGGAGCTAGCAATGCTTTTCGTAAATAATGGTCTCTTTAAAAATAATAATTTGATTATATATTATCAGAATGTGCACTCCTTAAACAATAAATTAAGTTTCTTGAAGTCAAATCTTCGCCAATTAACTGTGTCACCGGATATCTTATTATTTACGGAAACTTGGCTGAAACCTCATACTGTGGACTCTGAATTGGGACTTTTTGATTTTTCAATATACCGTCGAGATAGGCTTCCGGAAGATTCTTCGGTTTCTCGAGGAGGAGGAGTTTTAGCTGCCATCAGAAAGTCCATTAATGTTACTCGTCTATAGCCTACAACATCTTCTGAATCGTTATTTCTTCAACTCAAATTGGCATCGACTAAAGTCATTCTCATTGTCGTTTATATACCACCTGGATCAGATTTTGATGTTTTCGCAGACTTTCTTAGCACCGTTGATAATCTGTCATCACAGATGCCGGGGCACGAAATTATTGTGTGTGGTGATTTCAACCTTCCACACCTTCGGTGGTCGAACACTCCGCTTTCGATCGACGTGATTAATTATCTTACACCAGATCGTAAACGATGTGCAGAATTGATTCATCGAACCTTCTCCTTCTTGGGTCTTAGTCAACTTTATGAGGAACACCCTGGTAAAGGATATTCCCTGGATTTGCTGTGTACACTAAATTCTCACGTACGGAATCTCGTACTTCATGACCAGTTGCTGCAATCTGATGAACATCATTCGGCGTCTTTTTTTGAAGTTTTTGTACCTGTGAGTTCGAACTTACCGAATCGCGTGTTAACTTCTGATTTTTTGCGTGGCAATTATGATGCAATTATTAATTCTCTTGGAGATATAGACTGGAATGTATTGTTTTGTGATTTTAATATTAATATTTATTTAGATAAATTTTAAAATGTCCTTCATTCAGTAATTAATACTTTTATACCGCGTAAGAAGGCAATTACTAGTACGTACCCTCTATGGTATTCCGCTGAACTAATAGAACTTATTTGCGATAAGAAATTAGCAGATATTAAATGGAAAAGTTCACATTTATATGCTGACTTCTTGGAATTTAAATGCTTGGGTACTAAATGTGTTAGGTTATCACGCTTGTCATACAAATCATATATTTCGGGTATTGAAACAGGCTTTCACAGGAATATTAGATCTTTCTGGAACCATGTTAAGAAACTTAACAAAAATTCGGGTTTACCGGGCAATATGTTTTGGAATGACAAGCTAGCCACTGATAATCACAGTATAGCTGATTTATTTTCTGAATATTTTTCATCGGTTTATCGTACTCCATCGCCTTGTAGCATAAGCTCGGTACCTTGCGATATATTTATAGATTCGATCAGTTTCACGGCGGAAGAATTAAAACTTGTTATAGCAAATTTGGAAGACAATGTCAACTCGGGTCCTGACCAGATTCCACCTTATTTCGTAAAACGATGTGCTAATGTGTTAATTGAACCCTTGCTGCTCCTCTTCAATAAATCTCTCCGTTCTGGTATATTTCCAAACGCGTGGAAATCCGCATTTATTTACCCCATCTTCAAGTCGGGTAATAATCATGATATATCCAATTATCGACCAATATCGCTACTAAGTTGTTTTTCCAAATTATTTGACGCTCTTATTACACGGAGAGAAATCTGAAAGGATGAAACTGTAGGTATTCCTTCGCCACTGTACTAAGATTTGATGCTGGTGCTGCACCATGTGTCGCGTAATATCAATGTAAGAAACCCACAGTCTCAGACTGTGAAAACGCTTAGGATGAGACTGCAAAACTGCGATGCTTTCTTCGAGGCTTTCTCCCGCCTAAGTTTTACTTTTTAGACTACGGCTCTCGGGGACTTTTTTGTAGGAAATTTCCTCCTCTACAAAAAAGGTTTAGTAAATTTTTGCTCTATCTTGCACCGTTTTCGATACGGAAGCAATAGAATGAAAAACAACGTATTCAGCGTTCGACGCCATGTTTATCTTTTGTTTTAAAAACTCGATGTTCTTCGTTCTATCGCTTCCGTATCGAAAACGGTTCAAGATAGAGCAAAAATTTACTAAACCTTTTTTGTAGAGGAGGAAATTTCCTACAAAAAAGTCCGTGAGAGCCCTAGTCTAAAAAGTAAAACTTAGGCGGGAGAAAACCTCGAAGAAAGCATCGCAGTTTTGCAGTCTCATCCTAAGCGTTTTCACAGTCTGAGACTGTGGGTTTCTTACATTGATATCACGCGACACATGGTGCAGAACCAGCACCAAATCTTAGTACAGTGGCGGAAGGAATACCTACAGTTTCATCCTTTCAGATTTCTCTCCGTGTACTAAACATCTTTCTAAATTTTTTTCCCGTATAATTGTTGAGGAGCAGCATGGCTTAGTGCGCGGGCGCTCAACGGTCACAAAACCTTTCGCTATATAGCGACGATATAATTTCATCGTTTAAGCAGCAGTATCAAGTTGATTCGGTTTATTTCGATTTTTCAAAAGCCTTCGATTCTGTTAATCATGGTCTATTACTGCAAAAGGTTTGGAACTCTGGGATACGAGGTGTGCTCTTTTCTTGGCTTAGGTCATATTTGGTTGATCGAACTCAGTCAGTGAGGATCGCTGGCGCTGTTTCTGGACCTGTTACAATTACATCTGGGGTCCCTCAGGGCTCCCATCTTGGTCCTCTATTGTTTATTCTTTTCATTAATGATCTACCTGACTATTTCAGATCAGCCAAATATCTCATGTATGCGGATGACATTAAACTCTTTTACACTATTAAAAGTCCAATGGACGCGTCGAAATTGCAAATGGACATTAATAATTTGTTTACGTGGTCTCAAGAAAATGATCCACCCCTCAACTTAAAAAAATGTCATGTAATTACCTTTTATAGGGGTAGATATCATTTTATATATGATTATTTTTTATATGATACTTCATTGACTTTAGCTGAATCCACGTTGGATCGAGGTGTCCTCTTTGACAAATCACTGTCTTTTTCTGGACACATTAATTCCATTATTGTGCGAGCCCTACGTGTGTTTGTAAAAAGGGTTACGATAGATTTTCATAAGCCTGAAACAATTGTATACTTGTATAAAACGCTTGTTGTACCCATCCTAACATATGCGTCTGTTATCTGGTCGCCATTTACGCGAGCTATGTTTGCCCAGCTTGAGGCCGTACAGCATAAAATATTAAGATATATTTCATATAAAACGAAAAATCCATGCGCTTTGTTGATCATAATTATGAACCAATTATGACTGATTAAAATTTGATGTCTTTGCGGCAACTTCATTCATTCTATGATTATATATTTGCATTTAAAATCGCTACAAATTGGTTCAACTGTACTAGTGTATTTGCATTATTTTCTCATCGCGAAATACTGTATAACCTCCGAACTCCGAATTTTTTTCTTTACGAATTACATAATTCTGCGAATTATGAATTTAATTCATCTGTCCATCTATTGCGACGCCTGTGAAATATTGTTCCACCGCATCTAAGGGAGTGTGAGTCTGTTAGTGCCTTTAAAGCACAAATTCGTGCCTTTGTTATGTGTACGTGATGGTAATATAAGACTTTGATTATTTTTTGTTTTTTTTTATGCGTTTTGTATAGTGTGCCGATGTTTTACTTTGTATGTTTTTCGTTTTCTTTACCGGCGATCGATTATTTTATTTTGTTCTGTAAAAAGGGCCTCTAGCCCGTTTAATTAAATAAATAAATTAAAAAAAAATAACAATTATGTGCAAATCGAATGTACCTCTGAATGAAGTTGATTATTAAAGTCGATAGTGTAATTTCGAAGAACGAAAAAATTGGAGCGCAAAAAATCGTTCTGGGCCGTTTAGAAATGAATTTTATGCATAATTTGTTAATAACAATTACGTGCTCATCGCATGCAACTCTATGTGAAATTGATTATTAAATTAGATCATTTAATTTTTCAAAAGGAAAAAATTGGTGACCCAAAAGTGGTTCTGTGCCGTTTAATGATGGTTTTTATTAATAATTGGTTAATAACAATGACGTGCTAATCTCGTGCAACTCTGACTGAAGTTGATTATTAAAGACGATAATTTAATTTTTCAAAAGGAAAAGATTGGAGCTCATACAGTGGTTCTGTGACGTTTAGAAATGATTTTTATTAATAATTTGTTATTAACAATTACGCGCTAATAGCGTGTAACTCTGAATGAAGTTGATTATTAAAGTCGATGATTTAATCGTGCAATTGGAAAAAATTGGTGTTCAAAAAGTGGTTCTGTGCCGATTAGAAATGATTTTTATTAACGATCGGTTAATAACAATTACGTGCTTATCGCCTGCAACAATGCATGAAGTTGATTATTAAAGTCGATAATTTAATTTTTCAAACGGAAAAGATTGGAGTTCATACAGTGGTTCTGTGACGTTTAGAAATGATTTTTATTAATAATTTGTTATTAACAATTACGCGCTAATAGCGTGTAACTCTGAATGAAGTTGATTATTAAAGTCGATGATTTAATCGTGCAATTGGAAAAAATTGCAGCTCAAAAAGTGGTTCTGTGCCGTTTAGAAATGATTTTTATGAATAATTTGTTAATAACAATTACGTGCTAATCGCATGTATCTCTGAATGAAGTTGATTATTAAAGTCGATGATTTAATCGTGCAATTGGAAAAAATTGGTGTTCAAAAAGTGGTTCTGTGCCGATTAGAAATGATTTTTATTAATAATCTGTTAATAACGATTACGTGCTCATCGCCTGCAACAATGAATGAAGTTGATTATTAAAGTCGATAATTTTATTTTTCAAAAGGAAAAGATTGGAGCTCATACAGTGGTTCTGTGACGTTTAGAAATGATTTTTATTAATAATTTGTTATTAACAATTACGCGCTAATCGCGTGTAACTCTGAATGAAGTTGATTATTAAAGTCGATGATTTAATCGTGCAATTGGAAAAAATTGGTGTTCAAAAAGTGGTTCTGTGCCGATTAGAAATGATTTTTATTAATAATCTGTTAATAACGATTACGTGCTCATCGCCTGCAACAATGAATGAAGATGATTATTAAAATAGATAATTTAATTTTTCAAACGGAAAAGATTGGAGTTCATACAGTGGTTCTGTGTCGTTTAGTAATGATTTTTATTAATAATTTGTTATTAACAATTACGCGCTAATCGCGTGTAACTCTGAATGAAGTTGATTATTAAAGACGATAATTTAATTTTTCAAAAGGAAAAGATTGGAGCTCATACAGTGGTTCTGTGACGTTTAGAAATGATTTTTATGAATAATTTGTTAATAACAATTACGTGCTAATCGCATGTATCTCTGAATGAAGTTGATTATTAAAGTCGATGATTTAATCGTGCAATTGGAAAAAATTGGTGTTCAAAAAGTGGTTCTGTGCCGATTAGAAATGATTTTTATTAATAATCTGTTAATAACGATTACGTGCTCATCGCCTGCAACAATGAATGAAGTTGATTATTAAAGTCGATAATTTTATTTTTCAAACGGAAAAGATTGGAGTTCATACAGTGGTTCTGTGTCGTTTAGTAATGATTTTTATTAATAATTTGTTATTAACAATTACGCGCTAATCGCGTGTAACTCTGAATGAAGTTGATTATTAAAGTCGATGATTTAATCGTGCAATTGGAAAAAATTGCAGTTCAAAAAGTGGTTCTGTGCCGTTTAGAAATGATTTTTATGAATAATTTGTTAATAACAATTACGTGCTAATCGCATGTATCTCTGAATGAAGTTGATTATTAAAGTCGATGATTTAATCGTGCAATTGGAAAAAATTGGTGTTCAAAAAGTGGTTCTGTGCCGATTAGAAATGATTTTTATGAATAATTTGTTAGTAACAATTGCGTGCTAATCGCATGTAACTCTGAATGAAGTTGATTATTAAAGTCGATGATTTAATCGTGCAATTGGAAAAAATTGGTGTTCAAAAAGTGGTTCTGTGCCGATTAGAAATGATTTTTATGAATAATTTGTTAGTAACAATTGCGTGCTAATCGCATGTAACTCTGAATGAAGTTGATTATTAAAGTCGATGATTTAATCGTGCAATTGGAAAAAATTGGTGTTCAAAAAGTGGTTCTGTGCCGATTAGAAATGAATTTTATTAACAATCCTTTAATAACAATTACGTGCTCATCGCCTGCAACAATGAATGAAGTTGATTATTAAAGTCGATAATTTAATTTTTCAAACGGAAAAGATTGGAGTTCATACAGTGGTTCTGTGTCGTTTAGTAATGATTTTTATTAATAATTTGTTATTAACAATTACGCGCTAATCGCGTGTAACTCTGAATGAAGTTGATTATTAAAGTCGATGATTTAATCGTGCAATTGGAAAAAATTGCAGCTCAAAAATTGGTTCTGTGCCGTTTAGAAATGATTTTTATGAATAATTTGTTAATAACAATTACGTGCTAATCGCATGTATCTCCGAATGAAGTTGATTATTAAAGGCGATGATTTAATCGTGCAATTGGAAAAAATTGGTGTTCAAAAAGTGGTTCTGTGCCGATTAGAAATGATTTTTATTAACAATCTGTTAATAACAATTACGTGCTCATCGCCTGCAACAATGAATGAAGTTGATTATTAAAGTCGATAATTTTATTTTTCAAACGGAAAAGATTGGAGTTCATACAGTGGTTCTGTGTCGTTTAGTAATGATTTTTATTAATAATATGTTAATAACAATTACGCACTAATCGCGTGCAAATCTAAGTGTAGTTATTATTAAAGTCGATGATTTAATCGTGCAATTGGAAAAATTGGAGCTCAAAAAATGGTTCTGTGCCGTTTAGAAATGAATTTTATGCATAATTTGTTAATAACAATTCCGTGCTAATCGCATGCAACTCTGACTGAAATTGATTATTAAAGTCGATCATTTAATGTTTCAAAAGAAAAAAATTGGTGACCCAAAAGTGGTGCCGTGCCGTTTAGTGATGGTTTTTATTAATAATCGGTTAATAACCGATAATAAAGGAAATAATAATAAAGGATTCACTCTATGGTTAAATTAAAGAGAACCACGCTTTATTTTGTTATATTATTATTTTTTACGTTTTTGTTGTTTTGTCAATGGAGGAATTTATCCAAAGCATAAATCAGTTCTATACAGTCCCTAGTCGAGAGTGGTTGTATTTGTTTACGCTCCGAGTTTCGTAATTAGTGCGTTCAATTTATGTCATTTGTACGTTAAGTCAGTCGACGGGTTGGAAAATTTTAATTAATTTTCAACGAAATTTCTTCTGACCTTTTTCCAGTGGAAAAAAAAATAATAAGTGCCAACTGGTGCACTCTAACATTAGTGCGTACATACATACAAGAGTGTCACCTATATTTAACGTATATTTTTACACACAACTGGTCGTTCATTGATATATTTATAATGCCACTATTGCATTCTCCGGTACGGTCTGCCCTAATGGACATCTCTGCTGGTGAACCATGCATTTATTGTGCAACTACCGATTCGCCATGCACTGAATTATGCGACAAATGTAAACGTGCGGCACACTCCGAATGCATTGATCCAAATTGTCGCACGGATTCTGAAAAGTTCATCTGTTGTGCTGTCTCGGAAGATATTGCAGGCGTCGTTGATGCTGTATCAAATAAAAAGTGTGGTGGGGGTAGACCTGTGCGTGTGGGTAGACCTAAAGGCACATCGAATTCGAAAGGCACGTCAAATCTTAAACGGCAGCGTCTTAACGATGACAGTTCGCAGTCGAGTGACATGAATTTTGAAGAACTTCTTATGGAAAAATTTGCTTCTTTTGAAAACAATATGCTGGACATAAAGAAGTCGCAAGAAGTCGTACAATATACAATTGAGAAAAAAATTGTGGAAGCCACTGATCATATGGCCAGAAAATTTGAAAACAAATTTGGTAGCTTCTCCATGGAAATTCGTGCCATTGTTGACGAACAGAATCGCCGTTTGGAAACTTTGGAGCAACAGAACGAAACAATTAGTGACTTAAAATCTCAAGTCGTCTTATTAAAGGCTGAAAACAGGCGGTTGCATGAGCATAATCGTGTTATTGACAATCGATTATCTTCGGTCGAATTCATCGAGAAACAATGCGATATTGTCATAGTGGTGTTCCCCAAGTTGACAACGAGATTTTGGTAGACTCAGTGTGTGCTATCGCTACGTCACTCGGAGTCTCCCTCCAACCATCTGAGATCGAACGTGCCGGTCGCATGCCTCTCCCGTCGACTAATTCTAACACTTCACAATCTAATGTTCAAACGACAAGTGGGAATCCCGATAATAAACGCAGATCGAAATTATCCCGCCCGCCGAACATTTTCGTGCGTTTCATGACTCGCGGCAAAAGGAAGTTGCTGTTAGAAGCACGGCGAAATATTAAAAATCTAGATTCTGCTGCAATTTTTCCTGAAAGACAGAGAAATACAATTTTCTTAAATGATTATTTACCTCAAGACCGATATAAACTTTTTAGACGTGCTCAAGATATGAGTAAGCAAAAGGGACTGAAGGTCTTACGTCGAGGTCCAGTAATTTTATTACGTGCTGAAGATGGCGCTACGACGCAGATCAATTCGACTGAGGAATTGGATGCCTTTTTGAGACAAATCTGACATAATAGTAACTCACTATCAAATTCGCTTCAGTTATCGGCACTCGATCATCCGCATAGATTTGCTGCTCGTACGCTAAAGCAACCACGGTATTCAAAGTTCAGCAATATAACAGTCTACTACCAGAATGCAAGAGGAATTCGAACGAAGTTATCGAAAATTCGAAACAACTTATCCTGCTTGCAACCATCTCCAGATGTGAACATCTTGACTGAAACTTGGTTACATCAAGACATTATGGACTCGGAACTGGGTTTTCTGGGTTATTCTGTACTATCGCACTGATAGATCATCATCATCGAAGCAGAGAGGAGGCGGCGTCTTGATTGCGGTGAAATCATATGTATCTTGTGGCCTGCTGTCGTCAGCATTATTTGCGAACTCGGAACATTTGTGCCTATCTATTGCATCCGAGTTTGGTAGATTGATAGTCTCTGCATCATATTTTTCTCCATCGGCTCCGGAGAGTGATTATAATTTATTTGCAAATATGATATAAGACATTGCTTTAAAATTTAATAATTGCCAATGGGTTATTTCCGGAGACTTTAATTTAGCAAATGTTGTTTGGAATCGTGACGGTCCCGGTTTTAAATGTACGGGTTACATCTCTGCGAGTATTAAAGCAGCGTCTAATACTTGTAGTGACCTATTCTCGTTTCTAGAGCTTTCTCCTTATTTCCCGGCCCATCCTAGCAAGGGTTATACTTTAGATGTTCTTTTTTCATCATGTGTTAATACAGTGTATCATGATAGCCCTGATTTCTTAGTCCCAACCGATTCTCATCATAAACACGCTTACTTTTATTTATCCCATAATCAAATTCAATCTGTTGAGTTTAACATTATATCATATAATTTTAATAAAGCCAACCTTGCTGGGCTGGGTAGGGATTTGTCGATGGTGGACTGGAAATGTAAGATGGAGATATGTTATAAATGGAGATAGTAGTAATGTTGAGAACTACCGTCCAGTTTCGGTTATTAGTTGTATCCCGAAATTATTTGATTGCCTCATTGCAGCAAAATTGAACGATGTTTTGATGTCTTATTATTGACAATCAGCATGGTTTTTGTAAGAATAAATCCACGGTTACAAACTTGCTTTTATTCTCAGATTTTGTGTCTAATTCAACCGCGTTAAATAATCAAGTTGACACCGCTTATTTGGATTTTTCGAAGGCTTTCGACAGTATTAATCATGCTGTGCTTTTAGGCAAACTAAATCATTTGGGGTTCTCAGGCTCATTCATGAGATGGATGGATTCGTACTTAAATGGTCGAACTCAGCGTGTAAGATATAAAAACTGCAGATCGAAGCCTTGCGTTGCTTCCTCGGGAGTTCCGCAGGGGTAACATCTGGGGCCAATTCTTTTCAATATTTTTATTAATGACATTATAGAATTCGTAGACTATTCAAACATTTTATTGTATGCGGACGATATAAAGCTATACATGCAGATTCGTTCACCCATGCTCGAAGCTCCAAAGAGATCTAGATTCAATTGGACGGTGGTCAGCGCAAAATGGACTAAATCTGAATATCTCGAAGTGTAAAATAATGTCTTTTTCTCGGCGACCTGGTGAGTTCGAATTTATGTACAAGTTGTTGGGGCTTCCAATTTCACGTGTCGTCGAACAATCGGACCTGGGTGTTATAATGTGGTATAACTTTTCATTTAAAAAACATTTAATACATGTGCATGCGAAGGCATCAAGGATGCTCGGCTTTGTGCAACGAGTCACAAGAGATTTTAGAGACCCGTGGTCGATCGCGTACATCATACGAACATTAGTATTACCACATTTGCTGTATGCCTCTCCTATCTGGTCTCCTTATACAGTAGCCGATATTGATTTGTTACAGAGTGTTCAGCGAAGAGCTCTAAGATATCTTGCTTCTATGTCCGATCAACCAATGTCGCGTTTTGAGCACAACTTCAATTATATTTCATCAAAATTCAAATTTCCGACTGTATATTCGACTCATAAATATTATGACTTATTAATAGTTTTCCGTATTTTAAATACCTTGCCAAACTCAAAATTGTCCGCATTATTTCCGCGCAGGGACAATCCGTATTCTGTTCGGAACCAAAGAACGCCATGCGAGACCACGTGTATGAACAACTATTCATTTCATTTTCCGATTCCTCGCCTTAAACGTGCTTGGAATAGTCTGAACATTGACATGCGCTCGTGTGCAAGTTTTTATACTTTTAAAAGATGTATATCGGCTAGTACGGTATCCTGTTATGTGTAATTGTATATATGTAATTTATATTTTATCTGCGTTTTATTGTTATATTCGTCGACCCTCTGTATATGGTTCATTATTATACAATTATTATTATTATATATTGCGCGTAGTATTTTGTAAAGGACCATTTTGGTCCGTAGAGAAATAAATAAATAAATAAATAACAATTACGTGCTAATCGCATGCAACTCTGAATGAAATTGATTATTAAAGTCGATCATTTAATTTTTCAAAAGGAAAAAATTGGTGACCCAAAAGTGGTTCTGTGCCGTTTAGTGATGGTTTTTATTAATAATCGGTTAATAACAATTACGTGCTAATCGCGTGCAACTCCAAATGTATTTATTATTAAAGTCGATGATTTATTCGTGCAATTGGAGAAAATTGCAGCTCAAAAAGTGGTTCTATGCCGTTTAGAAATGATTTTTATGAATAATTTTTTAATAACAATTACGTCCAAATCGAATGTACCTCTGAATGAAGTTGATTATTAAAGTCGATAGAGTAATTTTGAAGAACGAACAAATTGGATCGCAAAAAATGAATCTGTTCCGTTTAGAAATGAATTTTATGCATTGTAACTGTCTTTTAGATTTTTTATTAATTTTAGTGAGACGTCTATACGTCAAACTCCAAAAGAAGTCGGTCTTGCGCCAACAGTTACAATAGTCGCGCACCTTCAATAAAAATGCACGGCGAGCAAATTTCGAGTTAGGAGTAACGTGTTCCAATATTAACGGAAACAGTTATCCCAAACCAAACTTGCCAATACCCGGGAAACACGAGACGACTACTAATATGTCTTAACAAAAACAATCCTTAAAATGAGATTCGAGATAACTTTAAGAGGGGGAGAAGATTAAAATGAAATATATAAAATATGGTTTAAGATAAATAGGTTTATTGATATAAAAGATATTTATTGCCCGAGAGATATGAGAAGCCGGAACAGTGCCGGTACTTACAAAATTTGGTGCTTCGTACACGCTTCGAAAAAGGCTCTGTCTCAACCATTAGTGGACGTCGCTTGCCCTGTCCGTTCGCCGAAATCTCGAACTATCGCACAATAATATGGACGTCGGTTGTCCACAAAAACTACAAAAACGCGGTCGTCCAAATCACAAACAAATATAGACGACTGTCTTTACAAAATATTTCCCGAGCGGAAGCCAAAACAAAGAACAATTCTTTTCTTTACGCTCGCGGATCGAAGGTACGCAGAGATCTCACTTTTCGGTTATGGCGAGTACCGTATTACTCTCCACAGGGTTGCCGGCTCTCGTCGTCTTGGCTGTCGGCTAGTTCTGAAATGTTACTAGTCATACAATTATTACACAATACGGAGCCACCGATCAGTATGGAATACTTCCGGCGTTCCAAAGCGGAAAATAATCCTTTCGTTGAACGCCTTAATTACAGATACTGCGTTCACCGTTTTCACAGGCACACATTCGATCCAGCGTGTGAATAAATCCTGGAAGACTAGTAAGTATTCTCGACCTTGAGAACTTTTAGGAAATGGACCCATGGGGTCTGCTGCAACTATTTTCCATGGTCCAGGTACCGGTCGACGACCAAGATGGAGCCATCGGTGGAATTTAAGTTCTTTGACAAACAGAACATTTCCGTATATATTTCCCGATATCCTTTCGCATCGTCGACCAGAAATAATATCGGGCAATCCTATCGTAAGTTTTGCGATTGCCGAGATGTCCTGCTGTAGGAATGTCGTGATTTTCTATTAAGATAGTCTTTCTATTTTCTTCTGGGACGACTAGCTTCCAAGCATCTTCGTCGTCCATTAGCGTATCTAAAATTGGATTTGGTCGATACACATATAGTCGACCACCGATCATTTTCCAATACGGAAACTTATGAGGTTCGTCCGCTACTTGTCGAGATTTTTCGACGTACCATTTATCCTTGATTGGAGAATTCTCTTGAACGGAACTGATGAGAATATGCTCATCCTCTTCGTACATACGCGATAATGCGTCAGGCACATGATGTATGGATCCTCTTCGATGTTCGACCTTGTAGTCGTAACCCTGTAACTCCAAAGCCCATCGAGCTAGGCGACCATTGGGGTTTCTTAAATTACAAAGCCACTGGAGACGACTGTGGTCGGTAATTACCTTAAAATGGTAACCCTCGACGTATTCACGAAATTTGCGAATGGCCCATAGGACTGCCAAACATTCACGTTCATTGACAGAATATTTTTGTTCGGCTAGGGTTAATGTTCGACTGGCGAACGCTAGGACACGATCATCTTCGTCGAACGACTGGCTCAGAACGGCAGAAATCCCTGTGTCACTAGCATCTGTTTCCAAAATATATTCTCTAGTGATATCAGGTCGATGCAAAATAGGTGCAGTACTTAATAAATATTTTATTCGATCAAACGATGTTTGCTGCGCTTCTTCCCATATATAAGGTTGATCCTCCCGGGTTAATTAAGTGAGTGGCTCCGCTATAGTGGCAAAGTCACCCAAAAATTTACGGTATCACGAAGCCATACCCATGAATCTTCTTAGCTGTTTTAAATTCTTTGGCGTCGGGTATTCTACTATCGCTCGGATCTTCTCGGGGTCAGGCCGAAAGCCATTTTTATTAACTAAGACCCCTAAATAACGGACTTCTTCCTTACCAAATACGCTCTTTTTTAAATTAACGCTGAGACCAGCGTCTTTGGGACGTGTTCGACCCATTTTACATGTTCCTCGAACGACTTTGTTACTATAATAATGTCGTCCAAATAACAGAACGCATATGGATCCAATTCGGGACCAATCAACGAATCAAGCAACCTTTGAAAAGTAGCGGGTGCTCCACTTAAACCGAAAGGCATTCGACAGAATTGGAACAACCCTTTGCCTGGAACCGTAAATGCTGTGATCGGCTTCGATTGTTTATCCATTTTAATTTGATGGTAAGCGCTTCCTAAATCTAAAGTAGTAATATACCTAGCACTTTGCAGTTTCCGTAAAATGGAATCCATATAGGGTAGAGGGTAGGCGTCTGGCCTCGTTAAAGCATTCACTTTACGGTAGTAGACACAAAATCGCCAAGTACCGTCTGACTTCTTGACCATGACGACAGGACTCGACCATGGACTTGAAGACGGTTCAATAATACCTTCTCCCAGCATCTCTTGCACTTGTCGGTGCATCTCTTCTTCTAACTTCTTAGATACTGGGTAGTACCGCAGTTTTATAGGCCGGGCTGCACCTACATCAATTATATGCTCAACCAAATGGGCACATCCAATAAGTGGCGTCCCTCCAGGTATAATCGACTGGACGAGGGCATATAGTCGACTTTGTTGCTCGTCTGTCAATTTCTGAAGGTCTGACGTCTTCTGGCTCTCCTCGAGTGGAACAGAGACCAGGGCGACTTCCACCGGAATTCCTTTGACACTCCCCTTCACCGTAATGAAGTTTTCGCAGGGATGAAGTATCGCGTCAAATTTACGAATAAAGTCAGCCCCTACCAAACAATCTCGCTCCAGGCTAGGCATGACTAAGATAGTGAGCCATCTTACCGTACTTTCAATTCTAAATGGTAATCTCAATTGTCCGGTGATTGTCACAGTTCTTCCATCCGCGACCCTAGCACCACTACCTCGATATGGTTCTATGTGGAGACCAAAATCGTCGGCGAGTCGATAGGCGATACGCCGGATTACGGTACGAGCCGCCCCCGGATCAAACAAAGCTCTCAAATGGTGACCATAGACAGTCACAGTTATCCACCAACGAGTAAAACCTACTTCCATCGCCATGTATACTTCCGACGGGCCTTGATTGGTTGCTCGAGCTTGTGATGGGGAGGTCTGTCTAAGAGAATCAGGGACAGGTGCGACCTCTACTACACGTCCCTGCTCTCGTTTTTCCGAAATCGCGGACAATTATATTTCTTAAATCCAGGCAATCCACATCCATAACATTTTAGGTCGCCAGGTTGACCATTCTGCTTGTCCATAATCCCAGACGAGGACTTACTCTGCCCCACCCTCGATGAAGGACCATCTTGATTCATAGGACGATTCCCAAAATTCCTATCTGGCAGGCTCTTTGATTCCATCCATAGTTTCTTTTTGCCCTTGAATTTCTGACTGAAGGGTAATGTCCGCCGATCCATCGTATTATAATCAGGACGTCTGTCCACTGCTCGTACTGTTGCAGACATTTCCTTCTGGAGTGATGCGACCGCATCTTTAAGGGTAGAATTAACCGTTGAGGTCAACCTTTTTTCCATGGACTGCATCCATCTAGAGCACGTCCCTTCCACCAGTTTCTTCACATCTACACCTCAAAATTCGTTCGGTCTCCCTAGCTTGATAGAGGAGATCGTCGAACGAATGGACTCGATCCCGCTGTACCGCCATCTGCAACTCTGGCCTTAAATTTTGGTGTAGCCAATCAAGTTGCGTTTCCATTGACGGCTCCGGAACCCATCAATTTAAAATAGATCTAAGACAGGTCATATAGTCCCGGACTGATTCGTCCGGACCCTGAGTCCTCATATGGACCTCTCTTTCTAGTCGGCGTTGGACATTACGATCGCCTCCATAACACGAACGAGCGTCTCTGCAAAACTGTGCCCAGGTACCCCAATTTTTATACGAAAATCGGTACCACTGAAGGGCGACTCCTGTTAACAAATGAGGTAGTGCGTGTAGTAGCTCTTCATCTGATATTCCGGCTATCAGGCTACATTCTTGAACACGCGTCAGGAAATCCTCGAGGCTGTGTTGCTCATCGCCGGCATAGGTAACGTTCCAACGTCGGACCACTTCCCCTAGGTCTCTTGTTCGGAGGGTCTGATTCAGCCGTGCATAACTTCCTTGGCCGATTCTTTCGTTCATTTGTCTTGAACGATCTCCCCCCTCCCTAGGGTCAACGTGAAAAGGTAAATGTGGCATTTCGACCCCATGATCGGGTCGACTTTGTTGTGGAAGTTCTTGCCTCCCTTCCTCCATCAAAATGTCATCCGACTTTCCTGGAGAATTGATGTCAAAAGTATCGCGAAAAGTCACCTTATCATTCCTGGCCGGCTGGCCTAATGTGGTGCTATTTGCTCTATTTGACCATCCTTTTTCCAATTGTTGGACGACTAGCTGACTAATACGCAGCGCCCATTCATCCAAGTCGATTTCTTCACTGTTATCCTCTTGTATGGATTCGTGTAGTGATTGGTTTGTATCCTCTCTTATCGGGTTAATTATTACCTCTTCCGTATTATTTGTACTCGACGACTGATTCTATTCTCGATGCACTTGAGCCTGAACCCTAATTGCATTCCTATCTTGAGTTTCTCTAACCAACTCTACGAAGGACTCTAATAACGCATCGCGACGCGACCTACACTCTCCTTCTGTTTCTTGGACTCTAGTTTGTTCGAAGTCTGCGGCTGTATAATTGCCTTCCAGTCTATCTAAAAGACGATTGACGCGTATACGTGGTCGACCCGATTTACTTAATTCGAGGCGTTCCAAAGCCTCATCTAATTCCTTAGTCGACAAATGGAATACCCATTCATCTAAGTGATAGTCGTTGTGGCTCATTTTTCTTTTAATTGGAACTTCAAAATTTTCTATTATTAAATAGGTCAAAATTATACCTATGCCCACGACTATCCCGACTAATACGAATGTATCCGTTCATAAAAATAATAACTGAAATTTAGACGCCCACTTAATAATATTATCGTATCAACTATTGTTATTGTTGATATCTTTTTAATAAAATTAAAATAAATTACCAATACATTCAATAAAAAACAATTTTCAAAATTAATTTGACGTCCTAATTTTAAAAGAAAAACCCTACCACTTATACGCACGTTCGTCCTCAATCGTCTGTTAATTTATTTACTAAATGGATGACTCAAACCCCAATTCCTGTTGTATTAATTTAATATTAAATAGTTGAAGAAATTACTTCAATTAATTTAAAATTTCAATTATTTATTAATTTAATTCAGTCGGTATTAGAGGTATCTGTTCATCCCGTGGAAATATTTCCTATGACTATCATCTCTGTCATCCATTTATTAAATTTTAGACGACCTAACCAACAAATATCCTCCTATTTGATCGACTTAGTTTTTCGCTTTTATTTCGTCGCTTTAAAATATACTATTCAGCCCAATCGAGTCAATACCATAAATCCGTACATATGTTTTAATTCGTATTAAATAAAATAAATTTCTCAATAAAATTTTAATGACCTTAAACTATACGGTCGCCTACTATGATCAAGTACCCATGTAACACAACCTAAAACTTAAACGACCAATAATTCCAGTATTTATAAAATTTTGTTAATAAATAACATATACCCTCTTTATAAGACAACACAAAACGTCATAAACCAATAACGTACTTTTTTATCTTGTCTTGTAGTAACATTTACAAAACAAAGCCTATTATTGGTCTCATATTTTTGTATGTAAAGACGTCTATCCAATTATAAATCGTATTCTAATTTTATTAATTAATATTTAACACACTTATATGAATTAAATAGACGCTAACTGTCAATTTTGCATTAGACGTCTATTATATTTCTGTTTGATCAAATATTGTTTTATATGCCTATTCAATTTTAAAATAACTTTTATTTATTACAACTATTCAATAATATATGTCTGACCCATTTGTATACATTGGTCAGATACTAACTGTATATTTAAACTTATTCGTTTATCATATTTAGTAATCGTAGAATATTATTTTCAAAAATTGAAAGTCTAAGTTATTCACTAAGAACAATATATTATATTATAATTTTATGATATATTTCATGATCAAACGATTTCAATAATTTAATGATAACTGTCTGACCTAGTTATATTCATTGGTCAGATGTTAATTATCTATTAAATTTTAGTCGTCTATTTCAGTTATTATTAATGACTATTATTTTTCATAATTTAAACTTGACGTTATTTGAATAAAAACTATGTAAGCTATTATAATATCTCATTATTTTCACTTATTGTTCAAATACATATTATGACATTCAAAAGGTTATTACTTGTTATTGTTTATCTCTATTATCTGGTTAGATTTTCAAAATTTGTCGATTAATTAGCAACGACAAAATTCTTTTCCTTTATTGTAAATATTCACACCTTTTTTTTTCATTAATTTCTTACTTTTAAAACCATTAACATTACCAATTATTTAAACTTTCCTGAACGTCAAGTCAAACATGAAAATAATGTCACTTTTCACCTTTCAGTCGACTAACTACCTCAATACGTCGACTCTATCTATTAATTTTTCTAATACAGTTGACTTGTTATACTATTTGTCGAATTTAATTAATATTTGTACAAAAATAGTCGATTTTATTTAATTTAATAGTAACTTAGTCGACTTTACCAAAATATATACTATGTCGACTGGTTACCTATTTCCTGTCTTTCCTTTATATTTAATATTTTGACTCGTATAACTGTCACAAAGTTTACATATACCAACACATACACAAGGCATATATTTCTTTTTAATTCTACTAATTGACCAATCAGGTCAATTTTGTTCGGGCGCCATTTTGTAACTGTGGTGCAATCATGAAATAATTAATAATTTTAAATTTATTCGTGCCGTTTTGTAACTTGGTGACTGTCGAATTTTCGAATATTTAAAAAAATAACACGGTTGAACTTTTATAATTCAATTTTGTTCAGGCGCCATTTTGTAACTGTCTTTTAGATTTATTAATTTTAGTGAGACGTCTATACGTCAAACTCCAAAAGAAGTCGGTCTCGCGCCAACAGTTACAATAGTCGCGCACCTTCAGTAAAAATGCACGGCGAGCAAATTTCGAGTTAGGAGTAACGTGGTCCAATATTAACGAAAACAGTTATCCCAAACCAAACTTGCCAATACCCGGGAAACACGAAACGACTACTAATATGTCTTAACAAAAACAATCCTTAAAACGAGATACGAGATAACTTTAAGAGGGAGAGAAGATTAAAATGAAATATATAAAATATGGTTTAAGATAAATAGGTTTATTCATATAAAAGATATTTATTGCCCGAGAGATATGAGAAGCCGGGACAGAGCCGGTACTTACAAAATTTGGTGCTTCGTACACGCTTCGAAAAAGGCTCTGTCTCAACCAATAGTGGACGTCGCTTGCCCTGTCCGTTCGCCGAAATCTCGAACTATCGCATAATAATACGGACGTCGGTTGTCCACAAAAACTACAAGAACGCGGTCGTCCAAATCACAAACAAATATAAACGACTTGTCTTTACAAAATATTTCCCGAGCGGAGGCAAAAACAAAGAACAATTCTTTTCTTTACGCTCGCGGATCGAAGGTACGCAGAGATCTCACTTTTCGGTTACCGGCGAGTACCGTATTACTCTCCACAGGGTTGCCGGCTCTCGTCGTCATGGCAGTCGGCTAGTTCTGAAATGTTACTAGCCATACAATTATTACACAATACGGAGCCACCGCCGGAGCCTGGGGAATAACGAAAATGCTTTTTCCTATAACCGGGTATTAAAATAAAGATAAAACAGCATTTTCGTTACAGCATAATTTGTTAATAACAATTACGTGCTAATCGCATACAACTCTGTGTGAAATTGATTATTAAATTCGATCAGTTAATTTTTCAAAAGGAAAAAATTGGTGACCCAAGAGTGGTTCTGTGCCGTTTAGTGATGGTTTTTATGAATAATTTGTAAATAACAATTACGTGCTAATCCCATGTAACTCTGAATAAAATTGATTATTTAAGTCGATGATTTAATCGTGCAATTGGAAAAAATTGCAGCTCAAAAAGTGGTTCTGTGCCGTTTAGAAATGATTTTTATGAATAATTTGTTAATAACAATTACGTGCTAATCGCATGTAACTCTGACTGAAGTTGATTATTAAAGTCGATGATTTATTCGTGCAATTGGAAAAAATTGGTGTTCAAAAAGTGGTTCTGTGACGATTAGAAATGATTTTTATTAATAATCTGTTAATAACAATTACGTGCTCATCGCCTGCAACAATGAATGAAGTTGATTATTAAAGTCGATAATTTAATTTTTCAAACGGAAAAGATTGGAGTTCATACAGTGGTTCTGTGTCGTTTAGTAATGATTTTTATTAATAATTTGTTGATAACAATTACGCGCTAATCGCATGCAACTCTAAATGTAGTTATTAATAAAGTCGATGATTTAATCATGCAATTGGAAAAATTGCAGCTCAAAAAATGGTTCTGTGCCGGTTAGAAATGAATTTTATGCATACTTTGTTAATAACAATTACGTGCGAATCGCATGCAACTCTGAATAAAATTGATTATTAAAGTCGATCATTTAATTTTTCAAAAGGAAAAAATTGGTGACCCAAAAGTGGTTCTGTGCCGTTTAGTGATGGTTTTTATTAATAATCGGTGAATAACAATTACGTGCTAATCGTATGCAACTCTGAATGAAATTGATTATTAAAGTCGATCATTTAATTTTTCTAAAAGAAAAAATTGGTGACCCAAAAGTGGTTCTGTGCCGTTTAGTGATGTTTTTTATTAATAATCGGTTAATAACAATTACGTGCTAATAGCGTGCAACTCTGAATAAAATTGATTATTTAAGTCGATGATTTAATCGTGCAATTGGAAAAAATTGTAGCTCAAAAAGTGGTTCTATGCCGTTTAGAAATGGTTTTTATGAATAATTTGTTAATAACTGTTACGGATAGAATCGTTGTTTTATCGACTGCGGTACCCGGCGTAGGTTTTTTCCACAAAGGTGGTTTTCCCTACGCCATTGCACACCCGAATGGGGGTACCTCTCAAAATGAAGCAGGCCTGTTAGGTAAATTATGTAAAAGGCCCTTCGAAATGGTGACGATCTCGATATAATTAATTGTAATTCGAATAGTATAATATCGATGTATAATATGACGTCGTAGTCTATTTAAATGCTCGAGAGTTTGAAAAATCGAACGAAGGCGTGAAAAAGTGACGATCGGGGAGAGAGAACGTTCCGGAACGTGAGAAGGTTGGGAAGTCTGCGTCGCGATCGGATCGTCACCGGTGGATCGCAATAAATTAAGTTATAGTAGTATAAGTTTATTGACCCATAAGTGAATTACATAAAATTCTTGAGGGTAGAGTGCACCAAAAAATAATATAATTAGAACACAAATGGTACACAACGCTTACAATAAACTGAACTTATGAAACAAAATCGCACGCAATTACAATTACAGACGAGTAAGACTATACAGTTAAAAAACAATATACTGAACTTATAAAAACAAAATCGCACGCTATTTCAAGTGCAGACGAATAAGACTATACAATTGAAAAATAATATACTGTTCTTGTAAAAACAAAATCGCACGCAATTACAATTTCAGACGAGTGAGACTATACAATCAAAAAGCAAGGATAAAAACTAGGCCTTATGTTATAAAACGACTGGACTGTGATTGCCATAATGTACAATAGAGAGAGAAACTATAAATCCAGGAGAAATTGTCTCCTAGCGAAGCATGAGCTGACAAATCCAAATAGGATTTTCAGCACACGAGGGTCGGCGGAGTGTAGCAAAAAGGCCACTATATTCTCTCCCGAACAGTTCGCCAAAATGCTACTACGACGGAGTCTGGATCTTGAAGGGGTAGAAAGGGGACAGTTGCACAGGATGTGAATTAAAGTCTCCCTTTCACCCGTGTTACAAATAGAGCATGGCTCATTCGGGTTATACGCGTAGAAGGTACTACCGACATAAAACGAACGCGAGAATATAGTGGCTGTTCTCAACTGTATTTTTAGGCGCAAGTGGGATATCTGGCAACGTTCCGGAGCAAGAGAGGCCAGTCCGTCGGAGAATTGCCTATATAGAGGCATCTGGATCGAGTCCGATTCGAAATAGCGTTTAAGGTCACGATTACGCTGAAGGGAGGCATAACTTTCGCAAGTGGAGGCCACCTTGGACTCCCAATTTGCTGCCGAAAAATCATCCCAAAGATTTTCGTATAGAGGCGAGCCTAGGACCAACCTTAACTGAGTAAGCCAGTTTATTGCCGAAACACCATTGTCTCTGGTACTAAGTTCATAAAGCCTTATTAATCCGAGTCGCCTCAAACTATCCGGTGGTTGCTGCAAATATTTAAGTACTAAATTTAACGCTCTACGCACTATCTCGACCGATATTGGATAAAGCCCCAATTCGAGACGCAAAAGGTAGGGCGGTGTCGACTTAGGGAGCTTAAGCCATTTTTTAAAAAACTCGACCTGCACCGATTCAAGAGAATTTAGATGGCCTAGGGCCCAGCAGGGAGCCGCATACAACAAGGTAGATATAATGGAAGCACCGTAGAGTTTTAGTGCGGCACTGCTCGAATCACATCTAGCTGAAGCCATTATAGCCAAGACCGCCGCAGTGGCTTGGCGAGTCCTTGCTATAGCGTTTTCAGCCGCCTTCAGCCCACTCGCCGAAGAGGAGACGATTGATCCTAGGTAAGGATACGTGGCCGCAACTTCCACCTGCTGGTTTGCGTAGCAAAAATTTCTAGAAAAGGCGTCTAGAGGGCCGCCTCTTCTAAATACTATAATTTTAGTCTTAGATAGGTTGACTACAAGGTTGTTCAGATTGCAAAATGACTCTAGCGTCCTCAGTTTCATTCTAAGGTCAGCAGGGGAATACGCGAAAATCGCCAGATCGTCAGCGAAGAGAAGCATCATGAGGTCGTATGTTGATGTGTAGTCGATTCCTCTTAAGCCTTGTTCACGAAAATATGACACGATGTCGGAGATATACGTAATAAAGAGCAGAGGACCCAAAATTTCCCCCTGCAGGACCCCCTCGGTCACCCTGACTCGGTCGGTAGAGCCACCCGCACATAGAATAGACGATTTAGCTGAATCGTAAAAGGCTTTAAGCACCCTAACCATTTTGGCGCTAATCCCTATATTGTATAACTTGTGCCAGAGTTTTGTGTGGGGGATCGAATCGAACGCTCTGCGGAAGTCAACAAAAAGGACATAGCACTTTGAGGCTTTTTTCCTAAGCTGAATCTGAATTGCTGCATTTAATGTAAAAATGTTGTCTTCCGCAGAGCGCCCTCTCCTAAATCCTGCTTGCTCTTCCGGGAGTATATTGCGCTGGGAGAGCCAGTACTCCAGCCGCGCCGCAAGGACCTGCATAAATAATTTCGTTAAAGCATTAGTTATGGCTATGGCACGGTAATTTTCAGGGTCTGAACGGTCACCCTTTTTGAAGAGCATGAAGAGATCAGCCACCATGCACCCCTCGGGTGGCAGCTCATTTACTAGAATGACATTAAAAAGATCCAAAACATAGGAAAACCACTCTCCCGTGAGTAGTTTCCACGATTCTGCTGGGATGCCGTCCGGACCTACAGCTTTACCCGATTTTAATCTCCTCATGCTCTCCCGCAGCTCCTGGGGAAGAATAGGGCCGTCAAGATCTTCGTCGAGTGCCCCATAGAATGTTAAAGACGCCGTTGGCCTCGAAGGATAGAGGAGCCTCAAGTGACCGGCCCAAGCCTCCAGGGACACCGGTGAGGCACAAGGTGGCGCCCGCCTGTGCCTCCGAACCTCCGACCAGAAACTTTTGGCATCTCTCACCCCAGCGAAGGCATCTGCTATACTCGTAGTATGGCGTTTTTTAGCTACTACCGTTGATTGTTTAAATTTTTTCTTGGCAGCAAGGTAGGCAAGTTCATAAGAGTTTTCATAATTATTCGACCGAAGGAGATGAAGGGCTCTGTTCATATCTTTTTTTTGCAGACTTACAAGACGCATCGTACCACCGAGGTGTAAAACGCCTTAAGGTGTTGTCGTTGAGCGAGCGACCATTCAAAAGTATAAAATTATTATTAAACATGAAATCATAGAGACATTTTCCACGGACATTATATCGACTATCGCGAGTTTGTCTGGCAGCAACGAATTGAGTCTCCTCAAACAAGTTCGGAAATTCACGTTCAAAGTCAAGGTCACCGGTCCACGAATTGAAATCTCCTCCTAAAATAAATACACTATCCGGAAATTTGTCTGTTAAGGAGTCGAGGACGAGCTGAAGAGAAGATAGCAACAAAGTAAGGTCAGAATTTGGCGGAAAATAAAACGAGCCTTGAATTAACGGAAGCGGATGAGTTCTAATTAGTATAAAAAGCCAGTGGGCGGAGATTTCAATCAGCACCGGTGATCCTGACGACGGAGTAAAAGTTGACAAGCCGCCGCTGAATCGTCCTCTTGAGCCTTCACGCGTTGCCGGGACACAAAAGTTCACTAAATCTTGGGACGATGAAGGTGCAGATGGCTCAGCACACCATGTCTCACTAAAGTTTATTACCCCATGTTGATGATATTTCATAGCCATGGAGTAGTTGTGAGGGCCATGAATGTTCCAGAAGATAACAGAAAGTGGAAGGTCTCGCCGATGAGGTGGCTCCACTGGCAGATGAGTTTGGCGAGCTGGTAGTGCTGATGTAGAGGGTTGAGAAGTCAGTCGGTGGATGATGGCATGTTGAGATGTTCGGCAGCCCCTGAAGCTGGTACACGGGGCTGCAACTATGCGTTTTTTAGATGGGAACGATTGGCGCGCGATCGAGATGCGCTTGGAGCTAACGTGATCGGCTGAGAGGATGAGAAGTCGACCTCCATTCCAGTAGATGATGTTGAGACCTCCGGTATAAAGGTCTCCGCTACATCCGACCAGCTGTACCAAACACCATCCACACGAATCTTCTGGTATTTACGTTCAGTCTTTTTGTGGTCTGCTCTTGCCTTCTTTGTTAGCTGCCGGGCGTGGTAGTCAATACGTCGTTCCCTGGCCGTTTGGTCGGCGTCAATATAAATGTTCTTGCCCGCTAGGAGGCGTTGTTTCTGGGCAATGATGTGGAGCTTGGAACGGTACGAAGTAAGTTCCACTATTATTAGTTCGAGATGTCGAATACATCTTTTAAAAATTTCTCCACACAGGCAGTTGGATCACCCGTCACCTTCAAGCCACGAATTTTGATGTTCTTTTTTTTCAGTAGCTTGTTTTGCTGCTCCAGTTCAGAGGTCAAGTGCGCAATTTGAGCCTCCTGATCTTCTATTTTGGCCTTCAAATTGGTGACCTCACTAAGGACCTCGTTCCTAAGGTCCGAAATGGCATCAAGGTTTGATTTGGTTGCCGCATCAACTTTAGCATCAATTTTTGCAGACAGGGCTGCAATGATGGAATCTTGCATGCTTTTTAGTTGACCTTCCATATTTTGGATGGGTGGACCAGTCGTTGTAATAGGTGAAACAGCACAGAGTCGCTTGGGCGGAAACTCAACCAGGGCGGCTGACGGAGAAGCTTCAGGAGAGCAAGCTCTCTTCCTTCGTAAAAAAAAATCTGTAATTGGTTTGGATTGCAGTTCTCTATACGCGAGCCATTTATTCGCAGTCCCGGGCCTTCCTACTCTTGCTAAGCGCGAGTGAAGTGTAGCTGGCGACTCGGTCTCCTGACCAGTCGAGCTTACTGGCGTAGTCGGTGGAGAGTGGGAAGGTGTGGTCGACTCCTCCTGTTGCATGGACACCCAGGACGTGCTGCCTCTCGCGGGACAGTAGCCAGACACTAGTTACCGACAGTTACCGACACCACAGCTTTGCCTACGGATGTAGAGGTCCGATGGTGCGCAGAAAAGATGCGCAGTAACTATGCTTGGCACGTGTGAGTTATATACAGTAATGAGTTTTATTCTTAAATAAAAACTCACCCGCCTTCTATTCCGGTGTGATGCAGTCAGCAGTCGGCGAACAATATGACAGGAAATAATGGGTGCATATAACCTGGCATGTAATAAAAATTTGACAGCGACCTTGCAGTGACTTTTCAAGGTTAGAAATGAATCCGACACACGACGAAGACTGAGAATTTTCTTGGACAGTACAGATTTAAAATTAAATAGAAGATTCTTGTAGGACAGTTCACGAACTACACTGGTGACTTCGACACGGACAATTATGCACAAGCAGTTTTAAAAAGATACATAAAAACACGGAGCTAAAACTGTCAGCGTGTGCCACCATTCGGTACCGGAAATGCCTGTCAACAATAAATTAATCTCGCAATAAATTAATACGTTTTTTAGTCGGCCGATCAAACCGCGTGTTTTATTTACAAGCCCTTCCACCAGTAGTTTACAAAATTGGTGCCGAAACCCGGAACTCAATCGCCGGGTAATGGTGGAAGTAGCTTTTTGAAATTTGTGTCGCACGTGTGATGTATACAAGAGACTATAAACCCGTGTATATGAGTGACTAAGTGCTAAGACATTTCCACAAATCCTTTGGACGTTTGTTGAGGACAGCGACCGCCATAAGGGTACGACGAGGGGATGCATGACTTGAAGATGGCAAATCGAAATCTACCGTAAGGATTCGCCCATGTGTTGCAAGAGATTCGGTCATCGGAGAGGATGTGTGCATCGTCGACGGGAAAAATGAATTTCGGCAGGGTGAGCGGCGTAAAGGTTAATGTAATATAATATTTATTGCGGAATGTTAATGGTTCGTAACTCGTTCGCGTGTTGCTCGTTGGGATCGAGGGTTCGGCGTAACGTGGTTTTTGAATCTGTGGAATAGGAAAAAGGTTGATCGCGATCGAGAGCATTGACGTGAAATTGCACCGCGTCTTTCTATCCTAAGTAAAGAAAGAGAATCGAAAATATTCCCAGCAAATTGTAGGCGATTTCATCATATAGACGCGCGATCGTGTTTTGTCGCCCTCCGTGACGCCGACTCTAAAATTCGAACGTCTCTCTTTGTACTAGAGATGCTACACGGAGAGACTAGAGGCAAGATTTTCGTCCGGCCCTCTACGCGCAATAAAGGTACTAGACCACCGGACGAAAAATCTAGGTAGGCGCGCATAAAGATCGTGCATACTCCGTGGCCAAATCGAACGTGCGGAGTATAAACATTCTCCCCACTCTGCCGCACGAAATTCCTCCAAGAGTCGGACGATTTTCAGACCTGGCTCGGACGATTTTCATTCGGCAGTCGGCAGTCTCAAACGATTATGTCATGCATGACTTAACCGTGCAATAAATATGTATTTTATTTTTGTTTGCCTTATGCAAAGTGTCATTTCCGAAGTATTTTTTGCTGCCGAAAACAGTGGTGGCCTCAAAATTTCTTTATCATGCACAATTTTTTAAAGAAATGAGGTGAAATATGTCAAATTTTGTTTTTTACCACATGAATCATTTTTTTTTTGTAGCAGATTTATAAAAACAGTGGATCTATTGGAAAATTTAAATTAAATACTTCGAAACGATTTTGTATGTCTTTCTGTAATAATTCGTAAAAATAAATATTTTTATACGAAAGCTTCATCAAAATTCTGCAGAAACCATGTATTGTAATAATTTATTATACTAATTTTTTGGAGTTAAAATCATTTATAAAAATCATTTATAAAAATTAAAGTAGAAATTTTTATTTAATCTAAACAGTTCTATAATATTTAATACAAGCGATATATTATTATTATATATGGTCCGAATTCATTTTCATGTCCTAAGGATAAGAGAGTTAAATAAAGAAAACAAAAATATGAAAAAAACAATTACACATTTGGAGTGGAATGCTCCATATGTTCGATTTTTTAAGTAGAAAGATAGTATATAGATATAGATAATATATAATATATAATATAATCAAAAATATAACACTACCCACAACATAAGTAGTATAAAATGTATAAATATATATATACAGGGTGATCCAAAAGTCCCGGAACAGCAAAATATCTCAGCGGGAGTGCATTTTCGGGGAAAATGTTTTAGACAAAAGTTTAAGGATTTTTCCCTGGCTATTTAATGGCGATATTGAATTTGACCTTGAACATGACCTTGAAGGTTATTTCACGGTCAAGTTAATTTTTTTAAATGGGAACCCCTATTTTTTTTCACGGATTCGGAAAGAGCACAAAATTTTACGTCCGAATATGCTATGGCCGTTTTTTTCGGCAAGGTCATTTCAAGGTGAAACTTAAAACTCCCGTGACGGCGAAATATCTCAGAGGGTGTGCATTTCTTTGGAAATTGTTTCAGACAAAAGTTTAAGGATTTTTCCCGGGCTATTTAATGGTAGCACAGAATTTGACCTTGAACATAACCTTCAAGGTTATTTCAAGGTCAAGTTTGTTTTTTTTAATGGAAACTGCTATTTTTTTTCACGGATTCGGAGAGAGCACAAAATTTTACGTCCAAATATGCTATGGCCGTTTTTTTCGGCAATGTCATTTCAAGGCCAAACTTAAAACTCCCGGAACAGCGAATTAACTCAGCAAGAGGTCATTTTCGGGTAAAATGTTTCAGACAAAAGTTTCAGGATTTTTTCCGGGATATTTAATGCTAGCATAAAATTTGACCTTGAAAATTACCTTGAAGATTATTCTCAGATCAAGATTATTTTTTTTTTTTAATTGGAACCCCGTTTCATTTTCTTAACGAAGTTATGAGGATCTTCCGGTATTGAGAGTGGTTAAATTCATTTTGTTCAGTCGATGCTATTACTGGACGATCTGCTCTAGGGAGATCCTTTACAGTGCCGTAAACTTCGAAACAATTTATTGTTCTGCCAAAAGTCGATTTAGGAATCAGTTCCTGTCCCTCGCTTGTCCTCTAATTTTGTAAATAGAATAATAAACTGTTTAAAAAAAGTGTATACATACATCTTACGCAATACTTGTGCAAAGTGAACTTGGGCGCGCGAACAGCGACAGAGAGCACGAGTCACCAGCGAAGTAAATAAACAACATACATTCACATTGAATTTATACATACGTGTGCAGTCTTATAAGGTTACATTTTGGTCTTAACTTTATCGTTTTGTGAGATACATGGCCTTTCCTATCTAAACGTATTAAGCATCATTTCAGTAACAAAATACATACGTATATTTCGTACAAAGAGCAATGGCTGCGCTAAGTGAACGAGAAAGAATAACCATTCTCATGATGAGAGGCTGGGGTGATAACCAGCGATCTTTAGAGAATGTGCGAACCTTATTTAACGCATCATTTAGAGAGGGACGAGAACCGATTTCTAAATCTACTGTTAGCAGAACAATAATTCGTTTTGAAGTTCACGGTACTGTGAAGGATCTCCCAAGAGCAGGTCGTCCAGTAACAGCATCAACTGAAGAAAATGAGTTGAATGTCGCGCTGGCAATAACGGAAGATCCTCATACTTCCATCAGGAAAGTTAAACAGCAGCACGACTTATGTTACGGTACAGTACAACGGATCTTAACTAAAAACTTAAAATTTCACCCATACAAAGTTAGACTCGTACAACAATTGAATGAAGACGATCCTGATAGACGCCTACAGTTTGCGGAATTAATGATGAATCGAATAGATGCTGATGCCGGTTTCTTGAATCGCATCGTATTTTCTGATGAAGCTACATTCTTCTTAAATGGGGCAATCAATAGACATAACATGTCTTATTGGAGTGAAACCAATCCTAATTGGATGGTCGATAGTCGTTCTACTCAATATCCTGAAAAAGTAAACGTATGGGCAGGTATTATAAACAATGCGGTAGTTGGGCCCTTCTTCATCGAGGGTACCCTTACTGGTCAAAAATACCACGATATGTTGAGGGACGACATCATCGCAGCTATTCAGGTTATTGTAGGCGAGGATTTCGATCAGACTTGGTTTCAGCAAGATGGTGCAGCACCCCATTATGCAACAGATGTTCGCAATTATTTGAGTGATGTATTCGCAGAACGGTGGATAGGTCGAAGGGGTGTAATAGAATGGCCACCAAGATCTCCGGATCTTACGCCCCTTGACTATTTTCTATGGGGTTATCTCAAAGATAGAGTGTATCGAACGAAACCGGTGAATATTGAGGAAGTAAAACAACGAATACGGGATGAGATCGCGGCTATAGAACCAGATATGATTAAAAAAGTCGTATCGACTTTTTATAATCGCTTGGGATATTGCCAAGTTCATGGCAATCACTTTGAGCATAAGCTTTAGTAAGATACATAATTTCATCAAAATCTTAGTATACCCATCTTGCCTTAACTGTCTGGGGACACCCACACACACACACACGCACACGCACACGCACACGCACACGCACACGAACAGGTGACGGCGAGGGGAACCACCTGAACAAAGCACCCCGAAGAGGTGTAAACCCGACCGTGCTACCTCCACGCGGTACATCTTGGGTAATGCTAAAGCCGGCGGTAGCATTGGAAACAATGTAAAAATGTTACCCATACATACGGTATTTATAAACGTATCGGATGTAAAAAAAAATGTATATTTTTATCCGGGAACAATGATAATGCATTGCACTCTGGAAACTCTGGAAACATTACGAAAATGAAACGGGGTTCCAATTAAAAAAAAATAGTCTTGAGCTTAGAATAAGCCTCAAGGTAATTTTCAAGGTTAAATTCAATGGTGCCTCTTGCTGAGTTAATTCGCTGTTGGACGTAAAATTTTGTGCTCTCTCCGAATCCGTGAAAAAAAATAGCAGTTTCCATTAAAAAAAACAAACTTGACCTTGAAATAACCTTCAAGGTCATGTTCAAGGTCAAATTCTGTGCTACCATTAAATATCCCAGGAAAAATCCTTAAACTTTTGTCTGAAACAATTTCCAAAGAAATGCACACCCTCTGAGATATTTCGCCGTTACGGGAGTTTTAAGTTTCACCTTGAAATGACCTTGCCGGAAAAATCAATCATATCATACTCGGACGTAGAATTTCCCGCTCTTTCAGAATCCATGAAAAAAAATAGGGGTTCCCATTTAAAAAAATTAACTTGACCTTGAAATAACCTTCAAGGTCATGTTCAAGGTCAAATTCAATATCGCCATTAAATAGCCAGGGAAAAATCCTGAAACTTTTGTCTGAAACATTTTCCTCGAAAATGCACTCCCGCTGAGATATTTTGCTGTTCCGGGACTTTTGGATCACCCTGTATATAATAAGTTATTATATTAAATATATAATATATTAATAATTATGCTGTAATAGATGCCATATATCGTGCATTCCATGTCAACCGGGCCAGCTTGATATCTCAAAAACGGGTATTTTTTTTACGAAATTTTCTACAGATCATTTGTAACATGTGAACTTTCACCCTGAATTTTTTCAGAATTACGTTTTTTTTTATTTCTAAATGGCGGACGAAAGTATCTCAAAAAAACGTATTTTTGTTGTATTTTGTGTTAATTTAACGTAGTTTGGATAAAAATAAATAATGATAAACCCGAGATTAATATTTCATTTCTTATTTATTGCATTTGGTAGTGTTATATTTTTGATTATATTATATAATATATATTTCTGCCAGCTTTATACCGGATCTGTGCATAGATATCTATATCTTCAGTAGGATACTCGATTAGCGCACAAAATTTTATGCTGTAATATACTATTATGTATACCTGGTTAAATGAAAAAAATTAATAAATAAAAAATAAAAGAAATTTTAATAATGATCGAAGCACAGATAGTGTGTATATAACATTGTCTAATGTCGATTATGTCTTTGACATGGTAAATACTTTTGCTGAAAACGATGGTGCTCTCATAATTATTTATCATGTCACAATTTTGTGAAAATTTAAAATAAATATGTCAACATTTTTGTTTTTGACCATATTCCACCATATAAATAAAGTAAAAATACACACTTATCTTCACTTTCCTATCATGATGTCATAGGAAAAGTCTGCACGAATAAGTATTTCCAAAATGATACCTTATAAATTTAAGGCAATTATTTGTTTGCTACAAAAAAAAAATGATTCATGTGGTAAAAAACAAAATTTGACATATTTCACCTCATTTCTTTAAAAAATTGTGCATGATAAAGAAATTTTGAGGCCACCATTGTTTTCGGCAGCAAAAAATACTTCGGAAATGATACTTTGCACAAGGCAAACAAAAATAAAATACATATTTATTGCACGATTAAGTCATGCATGACATAATCGTTTGAGACTGCCGACTGCCGCATGAAAATCGTCCGAGCCAGGTCTGAAAATCGTCCGACTCTTGGTCCTTGGAGGAATTTCGTGCGGCAGAGTGGGGAGAATGTTTATACTCCGCACGTTCTATTTGGCCACGGAGTATGCACGATCTTTATGCGCGCCTACCTAGATTTTTCGTCCGGTGGTCTAGTACCTTTATTGCGCGTAGATGGCCGGACGAAAATCTTGCCTCTATAGTCTCTCCGTGTGGTAGCATAGTAATTTGAATCGGAGCGAAATACGTTTTCCGTCATTAGGTTAGGACTGTCAATTGTTTTTAGAACACCGTTGAAGCGATCGAGCGGGAATAAAATACTTCGACTTGATGTTTAGAAATTGAACTCCGAATTCTCTAGGAACGCTACATTCGGTATTGTGAACTCGTTTATATCTGGGTAAATGAGTTTTCTCGCGATAGAGATAAGGATAATTATGGGATGACAATATCGGAAATATTTCTAAATGCAATTTATTTAAAAGTTTCGTTATAGGTTAAAAAAATACTAGAGTCAGTTCCACGAAAGAGGGGAAGGTTTAATAAATATTTAATAATAAGTATAGATTTGGTTGATTTTCAGAAGAATATCAACTTGATGAATATATGGTGAAAATGTCATTTTTGAGAGAATTTGAAAATATAACACGTTTGATAGTTATTCAAAATAACACCGTTTGTATAATTGATGTTTCTACAAAGGTACTTTCTGGGAGGTGTTCAAACGAACATCGCCTTCGGGAAGTTCGAACTTCGAATTTCGGCGTTATGGCAAACACGAAAAACATAGAATCTGTAAGATGACCGGGTTCTTGTTTTTAAATTTAGATGCTCCTTTGTTTTTTGATAACAAAGAGGTTGGTGCTTCTCGAAATACCCCTCGAGAAGTCAGTCAAGGTCCCGTCCGGTTTGGCTGGTTAAATAAAAAGTTATACGAATTTCAAATAACATAAAATTTGTAAAATCAGCTCTCTATACTAAGTGGATTAATGGCTCCATTAGAAGGTGGCAACTATTATCCACCAATTGTTGCTCGATTCCAGCTGTTTTTAGGGACATAAATAAATAATTCTGTCAAGGTCAGGTCTGGTTTGGCTGATTAAATAAAAAGTTATGCGAATTTCAAATAACATGAAATTTGTAAAATCAGCTCTCTATACTAAGTGGATTAATGGCTCCATTAGAAGGTGGCAACTATTATCCAGCAATTGTTGCTCGATTCCAGCTGTTTTTAGGGACATAAATAAATAATTCTGTCAAGGTCCGGTCCGGTTTGGCTGGTTAAATAAAAAGTTATACGATTTTGAATAATATAAAATTCGTAAAATCAGCTCTCTATACTAAGTGGATTAATGGCTCCATTAGAAGGTGGCAACTACAGTCCAGCAATTGTTGCTCGATTCCTACTGTTTTTAGGGACATAAATAAATAATTCTCTCAAGGTCCCGTCCGGTTTGGCTGGTTAAATAAAAAGTTATACGAATTTCAAATAACATAAAATTTGTAAAATCAGCTCTCTATACTAAGTTGATTAATGGCTCCATTAGAAGGTGGCAACTATTATCCACCAATTGTTGCTCGATTCCTACTGTTTTTAGGGACATAAATAAATAACTCTGTCAAGGTTCCATCCGGTTTGGCTGATTAAATAAAAAGTTATGCGAATTTCAAATAACATAATATGTGTAAAATTAGCTCTCTATACTAAGTGGATTAATGGCTCCATTAGAAGGTGGAAACTATTATCCACCAATTGTTGATCGATTCCAGCTGTTTTTAGGGATATAAATAAATCATTCTGACCCGAATAATTCCTGTCCTGCCATTAGTCCACCCTGCTTAGGGAGCTGATTTGAATTTTCGTTATTCAAAATTGCATAACTTGTTTTTTAATCAGCCAAACCGGACGGGACTGGGTCAGAATTAATTATTTATATCCCTAAAAAGTGTAGGAATCGAGCAACAATTGCTGGATAATAGTTGCCACCTTCTAATGGACCCATTAATCCACTTAGTATAGAGAGCTGATTTTTCGAATTTTATATTATTCAAAATCGCATAACTTTTTATTTAACCAGCCAAACCGGATGGAATCTTGACAGAATTATTTATGTCCTTAAAAACAGTCGGAATCGAGCAACAATTGCTGGATAATAGTTGCCACCTTCTAATGGACCCATTAATCCACTTAGTATAGAGAGCTGATTTTACAAATTTTATATTATTCAAAATCGCATAACTTTTTATTTAACCAGCCAAACCGGATGGGACTTCAACAGAATTATTTATTTATGTCCCTAAAAACAGTAGGAATCGAGCAACAATTGCTGGATAATAGTTGCCCGCTTCTGAACGAGTCATTCATTAGTCCCCCCTACCTAAAACTACTTATTTTTTTTTAAATATGGGAATCTATTTGACGAAACCCTATATTCTTTGAGTAATCTTTTAGCAACAAATGAGCAACAATTAGCTGTGTACTTGTTTTTCTATAGGGTAGGTTTTTTTCATGTTTTGAGCTATGTTTGGCTAGTTTTTATACAAGCTGGCCAAACCTGCTTTTTTTTTTTTAAATATGGGAGCAACAAATACGGGATTAGGTCAACTTTTGAGCAACAATTGAGCAACAAATGTTTGCATTAGTTTGGGTCGGTTTGGCCATAGATGCTCGGCTAGCATTTAGTACCTGGATTTGGTAGGGTCGAGTCAGCCGCCATATGACGAAATGAAACTTCAAATGAAATTGATACCAAACCTGAGTGTGATTGAAACACAGTACTCGTTGTATTCGTGGGTCCGGAACGACCCGTCGGTGTAATATTTCGATGACGATATAATATAAACAGAGCTTGCAGATCTGCGACGTGAACTATTTTAAGAAAATGTATACTTGCTGTATGTTCAAAACGATTCACAAGCATTGAATGTATAAGTTGAGGCAGGACGGAGAACAATCGTTCGCGAAAATAAAAAATAAAAATTTGTGGCAGCCGCAGTAGAAGAGGGCCTATGTAGGTACTGTGTACGAGTCCTTTGTATACGGTGACGGCGTATATATTATGTTGCAAATAATGGTATTTGACCATTTGCGAATTAATTTACGGTTAAACGAAATGATCGATATGTGGAAATTTCGATTCGGAGCAAGGTGTGTTTTGGAGTCGGAGGTGTGTTTCGGAGTAGGAGGTTTCGCACGTTTTTGGAGTAAAGAGTTTGGTACAACTCGAAATCGGACATAGGACTCCATTTTGGAGTATGGTACATTTGCCTGCTGGCGATTCGCTTTCGGATGGAGAGTACCCGGAAGGTTACACGCGCGGGGACTCGGGGCGGCGAGATCTGCCGTGGCTGGCCTGCCACAGAACAAGAAGTCCGGAAGTTCGCAAATCAGAGGTACTTGGGGTACATGGAGAAGTCTGCCGGCGATTCGCCTTTCGATGAATAGTATCCGGAGAGTGACACGCGCGGGAACTCGGGACGCCGAGATCTGCCATGGCTGGCCACCCGAGGAACAAGAAGTCCAAAGGTTAGCAACCCGGAGGCCAACGGTCGGTACCGACACACGATTTAATACACAGGATAAATTTGGTTGGTACATTTGGTTGCACATCCACGAATAGATGTCTATTGTCTTCCGTCTTTGGTAGAGAGTGAGAGAGAGAAAGAGAGAGAGAGAGAGAGAGAGAGAGAAAGAGAGAGAGAGACAAAGGGAGAGAGAGAAGAGATAAATATTGGCAAAAGAGGTATTGCCTTGAGCTTCAAAATCGAAATTTTCAGATTCGTCGGGGATTTAAAAAAAAAAAAAAAAAATCGGTCTTCACCAGTTTCCGCCACGTAAATATGCTACAGACAACAATAGAAAGGTTCGCATTCCTGGCTGCCTCAACTTTCGTCTTGTGAATTCATGAAATCCGCTCATGACATGGAATGATTCAATTGAACATACATACCGTCGCTAAAGTCGTGCGATATACGAATGAATATTTGGTGCAGTTGATGCGTAATGTGTGGATACTTATGAGTTATTATGGCATAATGTCGGCATATTAATTGCGAAGCTGTGGTCGCTGTATGCTGACCTTTTTCGATTATGTTCCCTCAGCGGGGGAAGTAAAACGGTATACAGTGTGAGATGTAGTGAGAGTGTATATCTTCATTGTAAGACTGACCTGAATGACTTACAACGCTACTATGAAAATCTCGACTTGTTACCGTGGTGTAGTTTCATAGAATATGAGTAGTATTTTGACGACCTTGAGTAGTATTTGAGTATTATTACATACATCTGTAAGCCTCTTAGAGTGATAGCGAACATTCTTTCGCATGGTATATGCCTTCTTCTGACTTTGTTTTTGATATTATTTTAAGTAATAGTTTAGTAGTTAGTGATCGACGTGCTTTGTCTTTTTCACTGACTTGGACATAACTACTGATGACCTGGAGCAAATTATGCTGTGATGTATCACATGTTATTGATGTGAGTTTGAATTTAAGGGAATGTGAAATGGAAGCTGTATTGACGAAAGCATGGGTAATGATACTGACTAACAAGTCTTAAAGCAATGAGTATGAGATTGTGTTTCGTTGTGGATGTATGGTACCATGTAATAGTGTCTTGCGAATCCCAAAATTTATTAATGTGCAGTGCATGATGTGTCAAGAGTTCGATGGCGAATTGAATGGGTTATGAAAACATCGATTCTTGTGGAGTGTACGAGTCCGTAGACTTCGTACAGGGGGGACAATGTTACGGATAGAATCGATGTTTTATCGACTGCGGTACCCGGCGTAGGTTTCTCCCACAAAGGTGGTTTTCCCTACGCCATTGCACACCCGAATGGGGGTACCTCTCAAAATGAAGCAGGCCCGTTAAGTAAATTATGTAAAAGGCCCTTCAAAATGGCGACGATCTCGATATAATTATTTGTAATTCGAATAGTATAATATCGATGTATAATATGACGTCGTAGTCTATTTAAATGCTCGAGAGTTTGAAAAATCGAACGAAGGCGTGAAAAAGTGACGATCGGGGAGAGAGAACGTTCCGGAACGTGAGAAGGTTGGGAAGTCCGCGTCGCGATCGGATCGTCACCGGTGGATCGCAATAAATTAATACGTTCTTTAGTCGGCCGATCAAACCGCGTGTTTTATTTACAAGCCCTTCCACCAGTAGTTTACAATAACAATTACGTGCACGGAAAAAAAAAGTTGGTTGGCACAGTTACTAAAGTAGTCATATTTACCAACTAGATAGTAAAATGTGACATAGTCATCTCCGATGGTTTCATTTACTACCTTCAGATAGTAAGTTCCTGAGATGCACGCTTTAACTAACTAGATAGTAACACCAGACAATTTCGGCATGTTTACATCGACGTGTTCGGTATTTAGATGTACTATCTATGTATATGTCTCTCTTGTACACCCGCGTCAGAGATTACCGCGTGCTACTCACTCCCTCTCTCTCTCTTATTCCGTGGAACAGCTTCAGAATAGCGACATAACCTCCAGTCCTCTTCTATACATCAGGGATCAGGTTGACTGTTATTCTTATCTCTGTTATGTCAGCTGATCAGTGAGTGAGATCGTGTTGATATAAAACGTTTTTAGTCTCATTTTCGAATAAAGCTATCGCTATAAAAATATATATGCGTATATCTTTGCACTTGAATTAATCTTTGGTATCGGTTCTAAAATGTTCTATTGATCATTAAACTATCACGGAAAGAAATCTGATAGCACTTTCTAATAGGAATTGCACTCATTCAGTACAAATTTTAACATTGCTGTTATGGGAAAACTGGGTGAGTGTAGTTCTCATTGGAAAGTGCTACGACATATTTTATCGATTGTAAATTAGTATTTTAGTACAAAATTAGCAAAAACTCTTGTCAAAATAAAGTTTTACATCAAAAGTCTTTTATCGGTAATAAAACTTTGGTCGAAGGAAGGTTTTAGACTAGAATTCAACTTCAGATATCGTGTGACTTTAGTGTGTTAAATCCTATGCTTATACACAGGCTTTAAATCGTTTTTGCTCTCAGTATGTCATATAGGTGAAGATTAATATATATAGTTTAATTATATTTCTTAAATAAATACAAGTGCGAGGATAAAAGTGTAGTGAATAAGTGTAAGTGAATGGCACATAGGGAAACTGGCGGGTTAGATCATCTCGATAAATATGTATTACATAAATAAAAACTTGAAATGTCATGTTATTTTAATAATTTTATATTTACATGTAAAGTATACAGACATATATTTACAGTGCACATTTCAATGTTACATATAATTTACCGTCCTGCATCCTATGAAGTATGACAGGGAAAGGTGAAAAAAAGGCGTTAATACCTTCTACGAAAGCATTTTGCATGCTATCGTGTACATAATATGCGTGCCAATTTTCATTATATTGGACAGTTTTGAAATAGATGATTTTTCTTATCTGGGTACATGGCATCGAAATCTTGCAGTAACTATTCAATTTATAGAAAATTAAAATTTCTACAAAGCAAAGTACAGTCATGATTCTGCTTTTTTCTTACGAATTGTAAACCTTGAGGTTGTCGTAAGGCAATAAAATTACGCATATACTGATCGACGCTGTTTTGGTTGATGGGACGGAATGAGGTCTTTCTCTTTTTTATATTTTGTGCAGGTTCAATAGGTGCTCGTGTTACGCCCCCGTAACTAAATAAATAATTACTAAAAAACAGTTGTGAGAAGTGTAACCACATTCATAGTAACTGAGCATTGCTTAATAATTCAATTCGACAAATAAACTGCTTTGCATGAATCATACTGGACCGAAGGCTATCACTGGGCAACAGCAATTTCATTGTTTTCTAAAAACTTTGCCATTATTCACGAAAAAGAAGAATCAAAACCGGTATGCCGAAAATTCTGTAAAATAAGTAATTCACGTGATATTACGTCAGCCGAACATCGCACTTAGATTTGTCCTCCAAAGAAAAACCTTCGCTATATCTAAGAAAACAAGTACATAATACAGTATACCGAATAAGAATATTATACGTAAATTTCCGAAAACACGATGTCGTAATCTTCGTTACAGCATTTCAAAATCTTAAATAAATATTCTATAATTTAATAAACATTCAATTGCGACAACTTTTTCAGTAGATTTTTCAAACGCGACAATATCCATCATCGATCATTTTTATACGTTTCTTTGCGACAATGTGTTTAATTCCAATTTAATGCGACATTCGAATATTTTTGTAATTTCAAATATGGCTATATTTAAGTGCGCCAACAATTGTAAATTCTATTCCGACAATATGTTTAATTCGATTTAAGTACGACAATACTTTCAACCATACATTTTTGTAAATTTAATTACTACTGTTAATCACGACGATAAAAATTGCCAATTTAATTGCGATAACGTTTAATTACAACAGCATTAGTATCCGAATAGTTTCACGATATTTTCAGTTTAACAATTCCAAACATTTTTATATTCTGCCAACGTCGATGAGAATGCTTGTTATTCTATATATTGAAAGTTGCAAGTGGCATAGCACAGAGTCCAAGATTCGCATGGATCTCATTATATTTGCCACATTATACATAATTCATATTGAAATTCAAATATTGTTAAAAACATGTAGAGATATGACGGAACAACCAGAATCCAGCATCTTTCCAAGAATTCCTTTCACTTTTCCTACTCCCAAAATTTTATGATTCGCGACCATGGGCCATCTTCATTATAAAAAGGGCGTGCGCAAACAACCAGTCAGTTGGTTAGAGTTCCAGCCAGTTAGCTAGAGTGTCAACCAGCGTCAAACGCTCAGACAGTTCAGCCAGTCAGTTCCAGTCAGTCAGTCAGTCAGTCAGTCAGTCACTCAGTCAGTTAGAGTGTCAACCAGCGTCAGGCAGGCAGTTGAAGATGATGAGTGGATAAGTTCCAGCCGCTCAGCCACACTTCGGTCGTAGGTGACACCAGAAGGAACGCATGTGCCAGATGCTTGGGAAAAAAATATTAGACGGCTCCTCCAAATTGTTCAGAAGGTCGCTTCATCGCTCCCTATCATTCGTACCTTATACCTTTCCTATTCTGTCTAACACCATGTTTTTGAAACTCAAATAAAATAAATCAAATTTTTCCTGAAAACATTTGTACTTCTTTATTTTACCTTCACCTTTATTCATTTCTTTTGCATTAGCAGCAGCCCCCACAAATTTTCGAACTCAGGATTGACGCTTCCAGTCGATGCAGTCTTTTCGCGGTTGTGTCGAGGAAACGGTATTTGCAACCAAAAACCCTTGCAAAACGCCTTTCCCTCCGGCCTTAACACTCGAACAGTAGCCATTCTAATGTCATGAGTCAATGACATGACATGAGTCGGCGTGATGGTCGTGCGGGCTAAGGCGTCAGTCTTAGTCCGCCCGAACTGAACGTCGCGAAGGGCCCGAGTTCCAATCCCCGTCCTGCAATTTTCTCTGCTTATGTCCAGTGTGGAATAACCGGGGAACGTTGCTGGGCGAAGGTACGAATTTGGGATCGCTGCCGACCCCCGTCGGCAGTTATCGGTACCGTCCGCGTCTTATCCGCGGTCGGTACGTCGTGGGTCTTATCTCGGATAAAGATGGGATAAGCCCCGCGTCGTACTCGCTAAGGCACAGACCGTCGAATCTGCAGTTGGTACCGATATTGGGGTAGGGGGGACTGGCTCTGGGTGGGTGTTGTGTTTGCCTATAGTTCTGTCTTGTACTGTCTGTCTCTGTCCTGTACCTCTCCACCCGAGAGCCGACCCGCAAACAGACATATTCGTCATTAACGCGGGGGAAAATTTCCTGTCCTTTGTCCTTTTTTTGTCCTTTTGAGTCAATGACCATTTTTCAAGAACGAGTTGCCACGGTTCCACTCCGGTTTTAAGCCACTCTAGTGCCTCATTTACATCTGTATTTACTAAAAATAGAGTTTTCAAAAATACTTTGTACATAATACAGATTTTATAATGTACTCAATGACGCTAACTACAGTGTACTTTATGAAATTATTAACTTGATTCTGTGGAATAATAATAATTAAACAAATTTTTAGTGGAAACGGTCAGAATATAGAATGGGTTTCGTGCATCAAAAAAATTAAAAAGACCAAAAAAGATACGTATACTTATATACTTTATGTACTATTATATGTACTTATATACTTTAGTAAAGAAACTGCGATTGGCGATAATTTTACACACCTGTTGGTTGAGGATTATCATCAGTTACTTCAATACCGCTGGAGTGACGAATACTAGATCTCGATCCCGTAGACCGCAATTTCTTCAATACATTTGTATACTTGAGTACAATTTCCCTTTCGGATTAACGACAACATCTTTGTTGCTTTTTCTTGGAATATAATAGGAACTCTGCAAGTATTTCATAAGATCATGAAGATGGAATGAAGATTCAACATTGTAGAGATCAAATCTTTTCAAAAAACTTCCCGGAATCTCCTCAGGAAATATTTCGCAAATTTCGCTGGCAATTTGTTGAAATCTACGGGGTGTTATTCTGAAAGAAAAACATCCATCATACGTCTGGTTTTTACTGATAAGTAATACTTTTAAAAAATAAACACCAACTTATAAATATCAATTTATCGAGAGACGTCTTTGTGTGGAGATATTAAAAAAAAAATTTCTCGTATGTTATTTCGAATTGATCACTTTTTCTAAGTTCCTCGTATGACCACAAATGTAACCGAAGCGAGATACCGATCAAGGCGAATTGCTTGAGTTTGAGATCTGATAGAGAATTCTGCTGATAGTTGCACTCATGTACTGCACGTATTCTGCCCTAGCAAAAGGTGCACGTGCGCGATGCAAATTTGCACCCCACAAGTGCAGATTTTTAACATGCGCTCTTAGGGGATGGTGCAGACACGGTGCAAAGCCTAGAATTTGGTATTAGAAACCTCTATTACCATTTCCTGAAGGGTGAACTGAGTGCAGGGATCTCATGCGTAGTACAATTTTACTGCTAAAAGTTACTACGGGCAGTGACGGATCCTACCAGTGGTTCTAATCCATTTTATATTTTCGTTACTTCCAATTGTTCTCAATCATGTTTTTCGTTCCTACGGTACTATCGGTACTATTTATAATTGTTTGACATACGTATGCGTAAAATTTGATTTTACGCACCGGCCTATCTAATCCCATGTTAAAAAAAATCCTATTTTACGCACATGTATCGAAATGTACTATTATTTACTTTGAGATTTGTTTTAAATTATTCATCTACTTTTAACCAATCAAAACACTTCTTACCCGTGACAAGAGTTCTGATTTTGGTATTAAACATCTGATAATATCTTTACGAATTAATAGAAGTGTTGATCATTAAATATGGATTAATATTGAAAGAAAACTATTATATAATTAATATATTACATGCCTCACAGTTGTCTCCCATTTCACCTCATATTATTGTTTCCGCTTGTTGAATTATCTAACCGCTTTACTTTCCCTGTCGACAGTACTTGTTGTCCACGTACGGATGCTGTTAGATGTTTGTATACACTCTAAAAATATAGTTATAAAATCAAAACATATTGAAACAATAAAAATTACAATCAATTTAAGGGACGGCTAAATTGCTAAAAACCGACTCGCTCTTTTCATCAAATTCGCTTTTACCAACGCCGTATATTTTCATTAAAAGACATATGTTTGGGGTAGAATTTACAATGAATTGATATTTTAAAGCTATTTTACATATTTTTATGAATGTTGGTAAAATTTCAGTGACTTCGGTTCAGAAACGAGCCAGAATACAGAAGAATAAATTTCAGAGGTAACATCGCGCTCTGTTTGACCACTACAAAAACTTATTCTTTCGAATTCTCGTCCGTTTCTGAACCGATTTCGTTTAAATTTGACGTATATTCCTACAAAATGGAACATTTCATTGAAAATCAACATTTTTGGTAAAATTTCATATCATAATCGTAACAGTACAAGTATATTTCGTAAAATTTTTATAAATTTCGGAAAGATTACAGTCAAGAGTTGTAATAATAATATAAATACATAGTGAACACCCAAGAGCATCGATTGTTTCCCTGTCACTCTTGGGGTCTTGGGTGTACCGATTGTTCGATTGTTCGTCTTGCGTTTGATCGATCGACGATCGCTGCGAGAACAGCGAGACATGCCGAGCACGAGGCGCCATAACGTTTATCGAATCATATAGAGGTGTGAAGATCTGCGAAATTGAAGTGAAATAAAAATTGTTGTGAAGAGTTCAGTAGCAGGCTTTTGTGAAGACAATTTTCTTTCGAAACGAAAGTTGAACTTAAAAATTGTAAGTTTGTACAGAATATATGGTTATTGATAATTCGATAAGGACTTAAACGGAATTGAAATCTGCCGTATTTTTCAAAAACTGCGTTTTAACGTACGAACATGAATTTAATTTGAAATCACAGCGGTATAACTGAATCAGAGAATTTTTTTTAACTTTTTTGCGTACTCCACGTTATTCAGGAAACATTTTAAAAGTGATTTGTCAAGTTTTGGGAAATAAAAAAAAAGTTTGTGATCGAGTTATACTGAATTCAAGAGACTATGTTAACTGCAAAATGCAGTTATGCACGTAGTTTTTCGAAAACACAGCAGAAATGATCGTTTCAGAAATGAATTAATTACAATAGTTTTACACGCATGTTTCAGGTAAATTAAAATACGGTGTAAACGCTGCTTTGTTTAGTACCTTCCATATTTTCCTTTTCCTTTGCACGTTTTCACGGTGATGTATTCGTGTTCTGTATGTAACTTGACCTTGCAAAGTATACACTTGTACAATAAACATCAAGGAACACATACGAATGAAAAAGAGATAACTGTAACTTGTAAATATCTGAACTGCGGTAAAATTTTTGAATCATATGCACGATTCCGTTCGCATATTTACAGATCACATAGTAAAGAATCGCAAGGAAGTTTTTATGCGCAAAAAGAAATTGATTGCCCCGTACAAAATTGTTGTGAGAAAGTAAATGTAAGTTCTCTCAATAAACACTTGAAAAATCACATTCAGCAAGGTATTAGTATTTTATGTCCATACGATTACTGCAATGAAACAAAGCCGATATTCCATACTGTTGCATCATATTCGATGCATTTGTTCCGAACACATTCATCAGGAAAATCGAAATTGAGTGAAAGTTTAACTTCATTACCAATCAATACAGGTGAATCTTCTATCGATTATGCACACTCGTTGCAATTATTGAATGCTGATAATAGTGAGAAAGAAGATGAAGATTTACATTTACCACAGAGTACAAATGATTATGCAGACGGGTCGCAATTATCGAATACTGATGATAGTGAATTCATAAATGTTAATGAGGCAACAGTTACGAATATTAATATTGAGAAGAGTGACTTGGGAGAATGTGGTAAAGTTCTTCGTAATTTAATTTTACAGTTAAGTTTGAAACATCATGCTTCTGAGACATGTGTTAAAGAAACAGTACAAGAAACCTTCCATGCATTTTCAATTGCTAAAAATCAATTTATGACTGGCCTTGGCAATTGTAACTTATCAAAAGAGCACAAAACAGTCGTCATGAACATTTTCAATGATAGTTTTAGTGAAATCAATGATCTTCTCGACCCAAGTTGTGGAATTTTAAGAAGTACATATTGCCGCAAACAATACTACATTTTACAACAATATTACATTTCCCATGGAAATTGATCTGATTAATGATGATGGTGATCAGACTGGCTGTTATTACAGTTACATTCCAATATTACAAACACTGACATCGATGATTTAAAAAGAAAACATTCATGAATATTGCCAGAACTCAAATAAATCACGACTCAATCCTCATATTCGAGGACTATTTGATTTCCAGGACGGCACTGTTTACAAAAATAATTATTTTTTTCAAAAAAAACCCCGCAGCATTACAAATAATTTTGTTTCAGGATGGATTTGAAATATGCAATCCACTGGGACCATCCAAAGGCAAATTTAAATTAATCGGCATATATATGATAATAGGAAATATTCCACCTCACTTGAGGTCTAAAGTTGATAATATCAAACTTGTATTATTGTGTTTCGAGAAAGACATCAAAACATTTGGGTGGAAAAAGATTGCCCATCAATTAATATCTGACTTGAAGGAACTCGAAACGCAAGGTATACGTGGCTATGTGGCAGGAAGAGAAACGCATTATCTTGGAACATTACTTGCAATGCTTGGAGATAACCTTGGTAGTCATCAAATTGGTGGATATTCAGAAAATTTTAGCAGAAACCAATTTGTTTGTCGGTACTGCGAAGTATCAAAAGAAGATTTACAGGAGGATCCGTTCCGAGTAAGGCAATTAAGAACCGTCGAAAGCTTTGATCAATGTGCAGCCGAAGCTGAAAAAAATAATGGTCATCCTGTAAAAGGCGTAAAGGGTCAATCTGTTTTGAATGAATTGCAATTTTATCATGTGGCAAATCCCGGACTGCCTCCATGCATTGCACATGATCTGTTTGAAGGAATTGCATCATATGATTTGTGGCTGTCAATTAAATATTTTGTTCAGCAAAAGAAATGGTTCGACTTGGATTTTCTAAATTTTCGTGCTAATGATATAAAATTTGGAGACTCCGCACTATTTATTCCTGAAATAAAATTAGCAGGAAGAACTATTTCCAAATTGCATGGCTCGGCAAGCCAAATTAGAAAATTGCTTACAATTTTTCCAGCGATTGTCGGTCATTTAATACAATCTTTTGACGACCCTGTATGGAATTTAGTATTGACCTTGCAAAAAATTGCAAGTATCGTGTGTGCACCAGCCTTACATATAGGACAAGTCGCAATTTTAAAGGACAAAATAAGTATATATTTTATTTTGAGACAGCAATGTTTTCCAAACAATCCTTTACGCCCGAAACATGAATATTTATATCACTACCCCACTCTGATGCTAAAATTTGGCCCATTAAAGCATTCATCCACTTTGAGATTTGAAAGCATGCATCGAGATTTCAAAATCGAAGTGAAACATGGGATGAATTTTAAAAATATTCTACGAACGCTTAGTGAAAAACGACAACTGAAGCAAGCAGTTTTCTCAGATGAAAACGATACTTTTGTTATGCCTAAAGATGCTGAACGATGTATGCAAAATGCTTTCGATAACACTTACAGTGTGCCACAAACCAATAGCACATTACATAATGTCGATCAATCTTTTGATGAAGATATCGATAAGTATAGTTGCAAGGAAATTTGCTATCATGGGATAATATATAAAAAAGGAATGTTCGTATTCGTAGATAAAAATGACTTTGATAATTATGTCATCTGTAAAATACAAAGTATAATCACTAACAGAAATGGCACGGATGTTCAATTCATTGGACACTCAAAATCATTGTACTATAATACTTTCTTGGGTGTGTACGAATATGCAGATGTAAATGAGTGCGATTCACAAACATTACGTTCCTTCAAGATTTCCTCTTTATTATCCCCAGATCCTGTTCCCCAACTGAACATCGGCTCTGTTCAAGTTTTTCTGCCGAAGTACGAGCCCTTTGATCCAACCATGTAAGGGTAATGTAAGTGAATGAAAAACAAACATTGAATTTCATTTATTTTATTTCAAGTTATATATATTGTTTTTTTTTTAATTTTTCGTATTCATATGTTTTCGTATTCACGCCTGCTTGTATATGATTGCTTAACAGTAAATGGGATGCAAATAATATATTGTCCTGTACGTTTAATGTTGTATCATGTGAGGGAAAATGAGATATTTTTTATTTATGCAGCTGCATGTGCTTCATTGAAACTAGACAATTTTTTTACATGTGTTATATTTTCGTAATTTTTTCAGATGCCAAATTGTGTAAAGGTCTGGTCGGCTAGCAGACAAAAGAAAGCAGCCATCATCGTTGGAAACAACATTAATGTCGAATCATTTATATTATTAGGAAATGATAAGTTGAATATGAATGGGAATAGTATTGTCTTAGAAGAAGATGGAACTGCAATTAACGAAGAATCTGTGTTGAAATATTTTATCAGTGAAAAATCAACCTTCATGTTACTTGGAAAAGATGAGAAATGGTCTCCAAATCGTCCACAAACCGAGGAAAACAACGAAGAAATGGAAACATCTCATACCATGGAAACTGTGGGCAATAGTACCTTAGTTGGCGACTATGTTCTAGCAGCATGTCAGTCTAATTGTCAGGTAGATGCAAGATTTGGACAATTTCAAGGTCACTTGCAAAAAGTTCGTGACGCAGAGAAAATAAATACAAAAAATGATGAAGAAGAAAATGAAAGAGAAACAAGTCAGACAGAAAATCAGGATGTTTCAGTCCAAGACTTTTTGAAAAATAGAGAAATCGCTTTTACGGAATGGAGCGATTATCAAGTGCAGTGGAAGTTGCTTCCTGCACTAACTTTGTTCAAACTGAAGGAGAGATCACGCTGCAAAGATATCATTGATGGTGTCGTCAAAATAATCATAAATGACATGCGTTTTCATGGCATTTACATTCCAAGAAGTGCTTTGAAAAACGTAGCAAAGAACTTGTTGCTAAGTTTCCACAATCTTTTGAAGACAGACATGAGGATGGTATCCGTTTCGATAATGGGTACAACGTTATATATGACAAACTGCGTGAAAGAAACAATTATTTGAACCGTCCCCAGAAGCGCCAATCACTAGAGAATGAACTACAGCTTCCACTGAAAAAGCGTGCCGTTGCAAATCAATTGCGAGGAGGTTGTCCAAATTGGCAACCGACAGAACCAACCATGCTTAACGAAGATTTTTTAAAAGAAATGATAACGTCTTTAGCAACTGCTGACTTAGATGCACTGGATCCCGAGGCGGATTCTGAGAATTTTAAAAAAATCATGGATATGTTGGAATTAACATACCCAAACTGCAGATTATTTTTAAATAATGTCTGTAAAATACCAACCGTAACAGATATTGCAAAGGAGTGGCCCATTCTCCTACAAAAAAGTGCCATACATTGGCACTTTGCGAAATTAACAGGGCATTCAGTCACACAATGCAACGCTAAATTTGTTGAAAAACTTCTTCACGTCCACAGATATAGAATTTACAAAGGATACACAGGCGGACTTGAAGACAGCCAAAATACAAAGTACTTCTCGGCAATGCTTACTGTTCTAAAGCATTTTAAAGAGGATGCTGAAGCTTTATTTCATACGGTATGGCATTTGATATAATTACATTTATTATGATGCTTCATTTTTGTACCGCATTATAACAATAAAAATAATTATCATTTATTATTAATTAGGAAACTGAAAACGAGGAAGCCCAAGATGATAGAAGCAAGAAGTATCCTGACTACCCCTGCATCTTATATAACAGTAAGCATTTTTTTCTTTTTAAACAAACTTTTTGTCTGATCTTAAACTTTACTTACGGAAGAAAAAACTTCAAAATTTTCTATCGTTTTTCCAATCTCGAAGTGTGTTAGTATTTCCTCACAGTCATCCTTTTACGTAGTAATCCAACCCAACAAGTGTCTTGAAGCAATTACTTGCCATATTTTTGGTAATTTGAAATTTCAGTTTTAAAGCTCAATCGAGAATCCGAAGTCACGAATTTTTTTATTAATTTTAAGATTATATGTACCGTTAAGGAATTATGAAATGAATTTGTATTTGCGACTCTGAATTCAGATTCTTGAATTCTGAATTCATTTTCGTTTACTGAGTTGCTCATTTATGGCCCAAATATCACTAAAATAATATTAGATACATTAAAACTGAGCATGTGAATTCACTACTCCAGTAATTATATAATCGGTTATTTATAAAACTCATTTTTTTATGACCATTGCAGACGAGCAAACAAAGTATCACATTTTATTGGATAATGAAAAAATCATTGAAAGTGACAACTTAGTCGAAGCTTTGCAAACACTTTTATGTGTGTACTTTGTCTTCAATAGAGTGTATCCAAAGCCGCTAGCTTGCACCATGTTGTTCATTCAGCTGTACTTTTGCAACATTTCCGCTGAAAAAATAAGAGCAACTGAAAGCCACAAGAAGATGGTTGTCACTTTATTTAAGAAACTTTCAAGTATGAAACATTGAAGAATACAGTATTGAAATTTTGGGTTACACTCTGAACTGATTACTGAAAGAGTAATTTAAAGACAGTTTTATTGTCTCCAAGTCAAAATGTAGACAAATACTTCAGAAGAATGGATCTTAAAGTGAGTAACAATTTTCGAAATTATAGTATTAAGGAATAAAACATATTTGTATAATGAAAATGTATAAAATGTGCTTTATGTGTTTCAGAAAAAATACAAGGAAAAAAAATAAATGAAACGACAGATTTATGGATTTACATTTTAGCAATACGTTACTCACTTTCATACTTGTTTCCGAATTATTATTGAAATAAAAATGAGAGATTGCTTTACATAATGACAGCAAAAATGTTTAAGAACTCAAAATTGGATCTATGGTGGACGCGTTTGTGACAGCAGATAAAAAAGTCTGGTTACAGAAAAAAAATGACCTTACAGTAGAGTATAGTTTTTTAGAAATTGATATTTATTTTCACGTTGTTACAATTTTCTATACTGTTACCTGTTCTTAGACTTGTAGAATCTTTTTGTACTTGAATAAAATTTGTTCAACTTTAATAAAATTCCTAGAGAAGAAGACGTAAGTTTTTATATCCTCGCCTCATTATAGAATGCTCTTTGATAAGTAGTATAAGGAGTTGAATATAATGCTAAGGGCTGTCGAGCGTGGCGAAAAGCGACTATTAAAACCTACAACCTGGAGCAAAATTTTACTCGCTTCTTGACACGCTCGAGGACCCTTAAGGCAGAAATTCGTAATTACATGTTATTCGTGCAGCATACACGCATTGTATCACAGGCACGTCTGTAACTTACAACAGTAAATTATGTTATTTTTTTAAGTTTCCTTTTTTTCTAAAACATTCAATTACTTTTTGTCACCTTCATTGATACATATAGCTTGTGTTCGACTTGAGGGGATCGTATACTTATCGTACACTCTGGCATCAAACCGATCGAAGCAAGATGCCATAGTTTAGATCCACAGTAAACGATAAGTATATGATCCCCTCTAGTCGAATGCAAGCATTAATTATTTCTATATTTTTATGTTGAAAATGGTTTATATGTTCTGTTTTTACCCTGCATTTTATCTGTTACACACACACACACACACACACACACACACACCTCCCAATAAACGAAAAAGCATTGGGAAGCGTTGACGAGTTTCACAAATAGGATTCGTAAAGGACAAAATGAAACCTTCTGAATGATTTCCAATGCTTCCTCGTTTACTGGGCTGTTGTTGAAAATTACAAAATGTGGTACACGCAATACAAGAAGGATTTACAAGAACCTTGTAAAACGACAATTAAATATGCGAAATTTATGGGTTGAATACTGTGATTTTACAAGGATCTTGTAAATCCTTCTTGTATTGCGTGAACATATCACCACATTTTGTAATTTTTAACAGTAGGTGTAAAACTGCACTTCGAAATATGGGCTCTTTACGAAAGAGAAATGGAATGAAGCACAGAGGTTAGGAAATTTACAACGTGGAGATGTACATTGACGAATGCTTACGGAAAATGCCGACGTTGAACGTAGGTTATTTTCGAGCCAACGCCGAAAGTGGTAATATTACTCGGAAATTTTTTACAGTGTGCTACCAGACAGCAGTGACAATTTCATGGGACCGAGATTGCTTTTTAATGGTTATATTGAGTTATCCTAAAAAATATAAATACAAAATCACTATTAGATTTGTTTTTGGTATATGTATATGCATTTTATTAAAGATTGACCTTGAAATGACCTTGAAGGACATGGTCAAGGTCAAAGTCAAGGTCATCATCTTACTCCCCGCTTGAAACCATACAACTTTGCTATTGGACATTTTCTCCTAAGTGCATTCTAACTGAAGATATTAGGGGGGTCCGATACTTTTCGATGACCCTGTATGTCAAATTTGAAAAGATGCTGTACAATTTTCAGATGAAGCACACTTTTTCAAATTTGACAGTACAGTACTTGATGGAATGTTACTTCAGTATAAATTTGTATTGATTTAGTACTTTTTTAAAAACAAATCATCATAATCATCTAAGAGCATTATCGGTCCTGTGAAATTCTTCAGATTGTGGGGAGCATTCCGGATAAAAAGATTACTACGTGTTTTCTAATTTTACATATAAAAGTGTACAGAGCGAAGCAAAAGTAAAACGTCAGTTATTTAGTGTATTTATTTTTATTATTATTATTTTTTTTAAATAAAAATCAATATGATAATCAAAATGCAACTGTGGTCATATGGAACGTATTTAGGAATTTTACCATTGATGATAATTGTAATAGATTCCACTGACAGTTACACTCACTGAGTAGTCCCATAGGTGCTTATTTTAAAGAGTGAATTTCCTTGATTGTGAGAATAAAAAATTCCTCTTATGAATTATGGGCTGAAATGATGATATAATGTTGATATAGGTTTTCTAGTTTTCAGAAAATTGAAGATGAAGCTCTCTGTCATCAAGTTGGGTATCTTCGCAAATGAATTGGGACTTCGTAACTTCTGAATAAGTCTGTTGTTTATCGGCATATATTTATTCATTCTCTTAATGCTGGTAATGTGTGTGTGTAGTTAACTTTCGGATGCAGATTTGGAAGTTGACGTGCAATTTCTGTTGGTTGTGTTACTAGGGTATTGATGATCAAATACATTCATATTGTCATGTATGTGTACCCTAATTCCTTTCCCAGATATGCACACATTGATAGCGTTAACAGGGTAAATAGGTTAAACATGGTTTTTCCCATGACTAAAAGTATAGAAATGTGACATTATGCTAAAATTACTTGTACTATTATAAGTGATAATGTCATATACATTGGGCGCATTCAGCCGAGTGTTACCGCATTACCTACCGGTTAGTGGCAAACTTCAGGCATGCATCCACGTGGTACCCACGTGGTATTGCGCGAAATTCGAAATGTCATTTTAAATATAAGATAACCTGAGGTTTAAATCTCAAAGTGTTATTTTCAAGTCATTTAAAATGACTAATAATGCAAATAATGCCGTAATTTTTGGTATAATATTGGATGATGGGGCGATAGATAACGTCATGAATGAAATTGTTGGATTGGTGGAACCAAATTTAGAACTTCGAAATGTGGTGCACATAGGAAATCGAGAAACGAAGCCCAGAAACGAAAATTATTTTGAGACAACAATTCCACGGTACAACGACGTATTATTTCAAGAGCACTTTCGAATGAATCGTCCTACATTTCAGGTAAGTGAATTAATGCAATGAATTATATATGTTAATATATTATATAATAAACGAAGATGTGCATATAGTACACGTACTTGCTAAAAATACTAATTAAAGTACTAGTTAAAATTTACTAATTAATAGATTTTAAATTCCTTTTCAAACTCCTGTTAAACTTTTGATTTGTGCTGATCAGGATGTTAAGGATGTGCCGATTAGGACGAAATAAATATTATATACAAATTCATTTATACAGGCTTTATTAAATGAGATTGCTCATCACGCAGTGCAAGATCTGTCCATTCACAGAAATACTACTATTCCCCTCGATAAACAGCTTCTGTACACAATTTGGCTGTTAAGTAAACAAGAATCATTTCTTGCTGTCGGAGATCGGTTCAACATACCAGAAAGCACTGGACACGGAATATTTAAATTTATTGTGAACGTTTTGTACGAATTAATGCCAAGAAATATTACGTGGCCAACTCCTGGACAAAAAGTATTATCCTCTCAGGTAAAAACTCTGTTGAACAAAATGATAAAAAATATAAAAGAAGGATTTAGAATCTTTACTCCAATCATTTACATATTTCATCATCCTAAATCTATAGGTCTTCCAAGAAAGATCGGGAGGAATACCTGAAGTAATAGGAGCAATTGATGGATGTCATGTTCCAATCAAACAACCATTCGGCAATGCAAATGACTTTTTTAATAGGAAACAATTTCAGTCAATCATTTTGCAAGGTATGGGCAAATCCACGGAACTTTTAACTGTAATTTAAGAATATAAAAGTTAAAAGTTTCATGGATTTGCAAGTTCTATACATCATGTAAATTAAATACAATTATATCAATTTATGTAATTATATAAAATGAAGATATAAAGAAATGAGTCCATAAATAAATAAATTAACTAAAAATATACAATGATTTTCAGCGGTTTGTGACCATTCAGCGAAATTTATCGACATATTCATTGGAATGCCGGGACGTATGCACGATGCCAGGGTTTTTCGAAATAGCGATTTATTCGACCGATTGTCTAGTGTCGAAAACCCTCTTTTGCCACATAATCAGCACTTAATTGGTGACAGTGCGTACCCTTTAATGGTTAATTTGTTAACACCGTTTCGAGATGATGGCCATTTAAACGAAATACAAAGTCGCTACAACACCAAACTTAGCAAAATTCGATCGATAATCGAAAGAGCATTTGCTTTATTGAAAGGCAAATTCCGAAGACTGAAACATCTCGATGTTGCAGATCCGGACTTCGGAAATATTATTATTGCCGCAGCATGTGTATTACATAATTTTATTATTAAGTTTAATAATGAAGACGAGATTGGAATTGAGGAAGAAGTTCTTGAATACGAAGACCATCGAGAGCAAGGAGATGAAAAGAGAATGAATATCGCTCGAAATTTGTAAATAAATGTGTAAATAAGTTATTTTTCCAGATTTATTAAAAGAAACATTTACTAACATTGTTTATTTATTTATTTACTGTACTTAAAAACTGACGTAATAATTCATTCCTTTCCCTTTGAATTTCATTACTTTCCTGCACCTTTTGCGCTAACTTTTCCAAGGCTGTTATGCGTTCCTTTTCGACTGAAATTAATTTTTGCCTTACATCTCGCAACTCTTTGGCGTTGTTGAGTTTTCTTTTTTTAAATGTTTGTGTTGTGTCGGTTGAGTTTTGCGGTTGGGAGAGGATCGCTGGCTCCACCTCATTTGGTTCTTTTTCGGTGATATTAATTTCGTTCAAATCATCAGGTAAAGAAGCGTCTGTTAAGAAAGCAGTTATTGTACGACCGATACCGTCCGACCGAAGTTCACAGTCTTATCGTTAGCAAAAATTTCCTCGAAAGTTTCGAAATATTCCCATGAGATGCGGCCTTTTCCAGTACTCTTTTTACTATTATTATCTTTTATGGTTTTGTAAGTTTTGTTCATATTCCGAAATTTTGTACTGAGTAAATCATCAGTTAATCCAGGATACCCGGCCTCTTTCATTTCTGACGCGATACCTGCCCAACAGGTTTTCTTTCTTTTTTTTTGGATCACGAAAATCATGAACTCGGTTTAGATATAAATTTAACATTAATTTTGTATTCTTTACTGACCATTCGAACGTGGGTTTAGAAACTGTAATTAAAAAATGTTTAATTACTTGAGGGATATTTGAAAAGTCTTTAATTATCATGGATGATTTACACTATACCGAACCCCTGTAAACGAAAATGAATTGAGAAATAAATAACCGAATTAAAAAGGATTTAAAATATTAAAATAAATTCATTTTTGTATTTCAAATTAATTAATTTATTAATGAATTAATAAATGCCAAAAAAAACTAATATTCTTTATGTTACAAATGTTTGAATTAACAAATCAATGTAATTAAATTACAATAAAGAGTTTATACAGTATTGATTTTTAAATTTATGAAATTTATAAATTATAACATTCAAGAAGAATTAATAATGGAATTTTTGATAATACGTGAATAAGGTAGCATTATTAATTTTTTACTTTTTTCAGAAGTTGTTCCACTTTCGCTGGGTGTTGAATTAATCTGCGACGTAGCTAAATGATCTTTCATGTACGTATCAAAAAATTGTTGGTCTAAAAATGTGAATTGAATACTTTTATTATCATGCCATTAAATGTATGTAAGCGTTTAATTTATTTCATTTTTAATTTTTAAAATTTTTAATTTCTAAATTTATAATTTAAATGAATTAACCATTTTGCATTTTGTGGTGGGTGTTCAATGATTCGACGATGGTGTACATTTGCCCGCCATAGCTGTAGTTTCCTTCGAAATATATTTCTTGCATTTTTTTTAATAATTAAATTTAATCTCGATCTGTCTCAAGCTGTCTAGGTTAACACTTAACTATCAATTGACACTTCGTATTTCGCGCTCATTTCATACACGTGGGCATTTGCCTGAAGTTTGCCACTAACCGGTCGGTAGCTCGGTAATCATCGGCTGAATGCGCCCATTATATATGGGCAATTCTCTGGGACTTTTGACTTCAATGTTACGGTCACTGTACCTTTTTGTAATGGAATATTTACTGAAGATTTTAAAGTGTGCTTCCATACACGGGTTAAGAACGTAATTATTTCAATGTACCGCGAGTTTTATCATTTTTAGAAGCTTAATTCTGCTGTGCCGAGGATGTTACGGTCCTGACTTAACCTGGTTACCTGTCAAATTCGCAAATAATATTCTTAAATAACTGGAACATGAGTTACAGGACGTTTTATTTTCAACTGGCCACAGATTTGGTGGATTCATAGATTTCGAACCATGTAAAGTTTATGTCATTATAATTAAGTACTCTCTAAATATTTGGAAGTACTTCTCCTGTTACGGTCCTGACTCAAAATTTGAGGGCAGTTTTTGAAACTAAATATCTTTGTTTCCCGAAAGCGTATTATTCGCTAATTACTTTGAAAATCATTCTTAGATATTTATTTTATAGCAATTTACAATAGCAATTTTCAGCAATTTCTTGACATGTTTCGTATAATTTTTTCATAAATATGTGTCACCTAAAGGTTAACAGTTGCAGAGATTTGGCCATATATGTAAATGTACAGTTAAATCTAATAGAAATATTCGAAAGAAATTATATAAATTCAATTAATAACTATTATTTCTATTACAAAACTAAACTTTTATCCGTAATACATATATTTAAAAAAAACATATGTAATATATTATTAAATGTTTCTATACCCTTTGCAAATCTTTTTCAAGACTAAAATTGGAATTTTTAATCACAACCCATTCACAAACTCAGACTTAAGTTTCTAAATGAAGTTCAAGATCTAAAATCTGTCGAATGAGCGTTACTGAAAATTTCAAATTGAGGTTAAAAAAAGCTGCAGAAAAGCAGAATAAATCATCTTAATAACAACAAATATCGTTTAAAGTTGTTATTTTGTATTAATATCTTTTAAGTTTTAGAATTATACTACAAACTTTAACTGTCAGTAACATAGGTATACAATTTTTGCCCTATACATCTGACTGATACCAAATTGTATTGAACTATCGAATATAATTTGGAGATTTCAATCGAGTAGTGATTAAAAATACCAGTCTAATAATCCTAACCGACAAAAACGAAAAGACAAGTAGCGAAGACAACACCTATAAATACTTACTGGCATCATCGCTTTTAACTCGGCAAACTTTGCTGCAAATTTGGACCGATGTCCAATTTTTAGTATCAGGGCTGATATCATATTGGGATCCAAGTTCCATAAAGCCTCAAAATCTATGTCTTCTTCTTCAGAAAGACACATAAATTATATTTTTCAATATTTCATGATGAAGAAAAAAAAATAGTTTTTAAGACATACGTACACTTTTTTGACACATAATTTTAAGACATACCTTCAAATTTTGAAATGAGGTTCTCAAATCCCCAAGATCTCAAAATATATGGCTCACGTTGAAATTATCCATATTTTTTTTCGAATTTGTAAATGGCTGAAACTTCGTATTTAACTACTGAAGTCAGGTTAAACGCTACAAATATGGCGCGCACTCTATCGTTGACGAATTTTAAGAGCCGCGCATGCGCGTCTGTAATCTCGACTGTATACATAGTTTCATTTACTATCTGAATAGTCTCCAACAGCGACGAGGGTAGTAGACATAACCATTTAAACGGGTAGTAAATTTCACCAATCAAAATTGGTTACCCTACTCTCTAAATTTCTTGGAGTGAAATTTCACTCCAGAAGAGTGGCAGACTCGATCGATAGTTGCGCCGCGCTCGGACGACTAGAGTATGAAGTCATCCGATTATATTATGTAGACACCGCATAATCGTGCAAGGCCACCGGAAAATCCTGTGGCTCCGGACGAATTTCATATGGTAGAGGGGATACGTTTAACGTGCAGCACTCACACGATCAGCGTGCCGAACCTCTCATACGATCATCGCTCCACGGGTCTTTCCGTGTGAGTGCGTGTCTATATTTCACTTTTTCCTGCATTTAAATCGATAAATAATGTCCAAAAATAAAATTGAATTCTTCTTAATTCATTATAATCCAAGAATTAACGTTAAATATAATTAAATAAATTATTTAATATCAAATTTCTTAATTGCCGAAAACAACCATATCTGTGTCAAATATCTGTGACTTAACGTTTTGAGAGCTGAGTTTCATTTCCCTGTAGAAAAAATTGACGTAGGAATTTGACACTGAATTTATGTTTGCTTTCTTCGTCACTTCTAAATCGTTTTTCAGACGATTCTTTTTATAAAACTATTTCTGATTTTGTTGACTACCATGTAGGTTATTCTCGCTCAGTTGTGCTGCTGGAAAGTATTTAAGAATAAACGTGGAAATTATTACCGTGAATGTCAGATTTTCTAACCTATCCTTTCAAAGCACTTTTCTATCTTATTTTAAAAACTTTAGCAGGAGCAGAATTAATCAAAAATCACTTACACGGGAGCCAGTAAAATAAAAAGTAGTTTTATAAAAAGAATTGCCTGAAAAAAGATTCAGAAGGGACGACAAAAGCTGACGTAAATTTAGTGCCAAATTCCTACGTCGATTTTTTTAATAGGGTTCTGGATTAGTGTCTAGATCGTGTAGATTAATATGAATTGATTGCATTTCACTTGAAGACTTCATATGTTGATTTAAATGCATAACAAAGTTTGGAATATAGACATAGATTTTTGAATCCTAAAATTTTTGTTTAGAAGAATATTTTCTGAAAATAGACATTTATATTCTCAATCATGAATATTTGTGTTTATTAACTAAATGTGCAGTATTGTAAAATATACATTTCATTTTTATTGAACAGTATTTTTTCTTTTCATAATGTAATTTTTTAGTGGTCCTGTGTAATCTGTAAAAACTAATAAAAGTACATTATTTTTATATCATATACAGAATCTTTCTTTTAATATTCGCATTATAAGGAGCCCACCCACACACACCCCTTATCACTTTCACAAATCATATACATTATTTTACAGCAGTCACTTATGAAGTAAGGTAATCACTTATCAACAGCTAATTCGGATGGTAACGATGTTGAGGTTGTTGATGGTAAATGCATTGCAATTTCATGCGGCTGAAATTGTTGTGTTTGAATTTTCCTAGGTGGTTGAGTTTCTCTTTCCTTATCCATTTGACAATCTTTCCAATCAAGCCTGTCAGAGACATCAAGAATTCTATCATAACGCACAACTTCCCTGCCAAACTGAAGCGAAAAATCTTTTTTGATCCGGTAATAGAGCGCATACTCGTGTCTGGTAATTCGACGTAAAAATATAAAGTTCCCAGCGGTGCAATTTTATGCATCATTACGTCTAATTCGTTTAAAGCTATTTTATAAACTAATGCAATTTCCTGAAATTGAAAAATTAAGTTTCATTGATTTTGTGACCTAATTTAACCTACATTATTTATTTATTTAACAATGATTACCTGAAAAGTTTCTTTGACAAACGGAGCTTGATTTTTATGAACAGGTACAGCTTGTAATTGACAAAGAAAACTGGCACTCTATCTGTCTTCTCATAATATTTTCTAATTGCTTCTTTATAGTTTCGAACTTCCTCTTTTATATGATCCGGCAAAACGGATAAACTTTGATGATGAGCCATTGGCAAAATTAAAAAGTGATCAACTACAACTCCACCTATTGCTAGTACCATGTACACATCTTTTCCAACAGAAATAAACCTCAACATTTTTGTTAATTAACATTTTTCTTTAAACTTACGGGTTCATGTATTTCTTCGATTATCTGGAGAATTCTTTTTCGGGCTCCCATTTTTATTTTCAGTTCATTTTTAAGGTCATCTTCGGTTATATCTCTTAGAGTCTGCCCAGTAACGCCTTCACCTGAACAATATTTAAAACCAATGTTCAAATCAAAATATGCCTTAAAACAAAATGGGAATTATTTTCGCCACAGTTTGTCCATTCAGATTATGGTTTTTCATGTAGCAATCTCTCATTTTTTACGAATACATGTTCTTCTGTCGTTATTACTCTGTATGCATTTAAATGTCCGTCCAAATATAACGTATTCCATACTCGGCAGTAGAAATAAACGCATTCATTTTCTAAAACAACAATTTCTTCTATTTTTCCAAATGTTGGAAGATTTGTTGGAGACTTTAAACCAGATGTCAAAACAATAAATAGACCCACACGATATGCTATACCATAATATTCTACAATTTTACAGCTGAAAACTTCATCTACCTCTACAAAACCTAAATGCATTAATTCACATTTAATTAATGTCAAATTCACAAATGCAAGTGAACCATTGGTACATTTCAAATTTGTTTCTGCATATTCATCAGTCATTCCCCAGGCATGACATTGTGCAATTTGGCAAAGTCTTATCATTGTTTTTGGTAAATTTTTGTAATTGCAACAAACTGGACCGTTCCTTACAAGCATATTATGTTTTGCCTCGTATCGCATGCACCATACATGCCTCAGGGGGGCCCTGTTCTTTCAATACATTTTTTATAATGTTGTAAATGATGTAATTTGTTTATTGGATTTACATCTGGAAATAGTTTTCTAAATAATTCTTCATGCATTTGCATTAGCTCATCAAAGTACGGTAAAATAGATTTTCTTAATTTCGGTGCAAAAACAATTTCCATTATACGATTTAGTAACAAAATGAGTTCTAAAAACTCGTCGTCTGATGGTACTAAATCTTGGACTAAGAATGGAAATGCCCTCATCAAACACCACGTTTGAATAGCCGTTTGTTTTATACCGTGATCTTTAATATTTCTTAGATGATTGATATCAAAATTGACCGACGGTTTATTTTTAACTTCTGCTACTCCATATTTGAACATATGCACTCGACTATTAAATGTTGTCAAAGGAAAATATTTTTTAATGCATATATAAGTTCGTATAGCCAATTTCAACTCTAATTTGCAAACCCCTTCTAAAAGGTCATGCATAGGGTCAAAGACATAGTTTGAGGTACAGTGAAAATAGCGCAAAGTATGTAAAGGGCTATTTTTTTCTATGCCTGTTACTAACTGATTTCTTTCATCTTGTAAAACAGTGGCTAATTGTTCTTCGTGCAATTCTTTTGTCCTAACTTGGTATGTTCCATTTATGTTACTGTGGAATTCTTGATGACTTATTATGCACAGCCTGCAAAAATGACGTGCTGATGGGCCTGCAAAGCCGAAAAGTTGATGGGCAGCTAGTCCAACTGCACATACTAAATGCAAGAGATGCTCATAACGTATGTGGCTGACCGTCAACTAAATACTCTTACCCCTCCATCACTTTCTAGCCTTTTCATTTCTTGACAAAATGGAGCTAAGATTTTTGTAAAAGAATACCGATTTATGTCCATTGTGTTGCAAATTGCTAAGACGTTAATGCCATTTAATGATGAGTTGACATGAGCTGGTAAGTTCTGTATTGTGTAATAAAATGCTCCCAATTTATTGGCAGACACTTTAAAACCAAGTGGATTATTAACTACCACATCGTCATAGTGTAATTGAAGGCAAAGCTACTTAATAAATCATCTTGTGCTGGTATTGCAATATTGCTTAAATAAGTTTTTACACTTTTATTTGACAATAATAACTGCAAAACGTTAATTATGGGAACATATTGGAACGTTTCCCTAACTGTTTTCGGATATTTCTGTTTTGTAGTATTTAGGACTTGTTCGATTCTTGTACCTAGTACGATTTCAATAGGCTCAACAAATTTATAATTTGCTTTTAGGCAATCGATTTGACCATCTATTGTTTCCATTCCTTTAAAAAAGCTATCGTCATAGTTAAATTTCTGTAGTAAAGTATTTTCATCCATAAATTTGTCACCATTTTTTTGATCACTTAAAAACTATGAAACTTCGTTTTTAAAATAAGCAAAAACGTCGGTTAATAATTTCTCGGTACACGATATTATTTTAATTAAATCATTTCCACTCAAATTATAATTAGTTCTTATATTGGCAATCATTTTTTGGACAGATTCTGTCAAGATCTTTTTTGAAATATTTATTTATAGTGTTATTAATACCTCTTAAAACACTACTTTTCAAAAAATACACTCTTCGTCATATATACATTGTCATTTCTGTCATCTCTGCTCAATTTCTCAATTGTTTTTAAATGATTACTTTATTTTGCTAAATGCTAGTAAATTTCAATTAATTCAAACATATCAATAAAATTTGGAAATACATACTTTAATAAATAATTAAGAAATAAAATACATATTGTTCCGGTGTGATATATATGTAACATTTATTTATGTAAGTGATCATGTATAATCAGCGCAGGCGCGATGATTTCATTGTAAATTCGACGACTACGATCAACGGGCACTTGAAGTTTAGACTTGATCGAGTTCGCACAATCATTGACAAGTGCTATATATGGCTGAATTAGAAATATAACAGATTATCATATTAAATACAGTCCACTGATTTAACCATAACAAGACACATATCGTACTTTTTAAAATTTCGCAGGCCTCATGTGTTACGCCTTCACAATTGAGATACTCCGCTAGAGCCTTCTCACACCTGATTGTAGCCTAGAAATTACAGTACATTTTTGTTACTCTTGCTTTGTAACATTTTCTTAAAACTCATGTGTAAGTTAAAATCCACGCATTCGACCTTTATTAGGGTGGAACTAGTTGATAGCAATAAGATATTTGTCGTCATAAATTTGTTAAAAGACTATCGATTTGCATACATATACCATTGTCCAACTTAATAATTTAATAATTTTTTATGTTTCATTTAATTTTTTAAAACAAAACATAACCTAACTCTTAAATTAATTCTTCAGGATTTCCGAAAGAAACAAGTTTTGCGCTGACTTGCTCCAAAATTCAAATTTTTTACACGTTTGCTGCCGCATCTTTTCAATTCAATAGTTTCGATACTTGATAAACGAGAGAAAATGGCTGCGTCCGTCACCTCCCTCTTCTCCTGTTCACCCCTCTCTCCTGGTCACGCCGATCGCCCCCTATCACGCTTGTCTCGAGCATGCATGCGTGCACATGTGTGGGGGTTCACCGACGCGGCTTCCGTGTTTGTGTGCGTCTTTAATCCCTTCGCCGACCCTTTTAATCTCTTCTGCAGAAATGCGTCAGAATCGCCGCAGACTAGTCGGCAGGTGAGAATTTCCAGCAAATTTGCTGTATATGTGATGACGCATATTCCGTAGTTCTGCCGACATATCGTCCGCCTGATTTTCCCCTTATATGCGGCAGTATGCAGCAGATCTGGCTGTCTGGGGTGAAATTTTCACTGTTAAAATTTTAGAGTGTGTACTTCACAAGCACAATAACATCGTCGAAAACTACTACGCCATTAATTTTACAATATAATGATACAACATCTGGATGCAGACGAGCTAAGCTCAAGCATCCTATAAATTTTGCGAAAAATTTATCTAAATTGCTAACATACACGCAATTAAATTACATACTGGAAATATTATTTATGTGTTATAATAATCATATATAAGTTAGAATTAATGTATGATAATGTATACTACATTGTATTACTGTATGTGTGCAATAAATATCAATATCAAAAATAAAAAAAATAAAATATAAAAAATATACATGTGGTGTAAGTTGGCACGTATTATTTATGTATATTATATATATTTTTTCAATTGAGTACACTTCCGGTAACGATCGGTTGAACACGCGTTTGGACTTCGTCCCGTGTTTCTGACATATATTTCACTGCCTGTAATTGGTTATGCAGTGTTGAACGTTTTTTTGTTAATTTATTAAACCGTCCTACAGTGCTGTCTGTTTGTGCAGTAAACGGATTCAGTAGTTTTTGTGCTGTCTTAAGTTAAATAAGTGCATCTGAATATAACCTTCAAAGTCTCTCGACAGCGGTGCACGCTCCTCACTTGCTTGTGTGTCAGCCTAGACACTTGTCCGTTCGTGGCAGCACGTTCCGGGCAGGCAATATATGTTCATGTACGAGGAGGACTTGGCCACGCCTTCCCTCTCTCCTCAGAGAACGCCGCTAAGATCGACTGGTCAGGGGGAGGAGTCACCTGCTACAGTACACTCGCTTCCATCAAGAGTAGGGCGGCCCTCGTCAGCGACAAAATGGCTTGCCTATAGAGATCCGCACGTCAAGCCTATCTCTGAATTTTTCACCCGTATGAAACGTGTTTGCTCGCCCGAAACTTCTCCATCGGCTGTTTCGGATAATCTACTGTCAAAAAGGCACTGCGCTACCACAGTCTCATTCAAGGAGCCAGTTTTAAATATTGATCGTCGAGACTCCGATATGGACAAGCAATTTAAAGAGCTACACGACTCGATTATCCAAGCCTTGTCTAAGAAAATCGACGACAAAGTTGATACAGCCACAAAAACAAATTTGGAGGCTATTTCGGATCTCAGGGTAGAGGTTTTAAGTGAAGTCGCCTCCCTAAAAAAACAAACTGGCTGAAAAAGACTCAGAGATTCTCCACTTAAAATCGGAATTGGAAAAGCAAAATAAGCTCCTCAAAAAGAAAAATATTAAGATTAGAGGGCTAAAAGTCTCTGGCGACCCAACAGCGTGTGTAGAAAAATTCTTGGAGGCTGTTTTCGATATCTCGAATGTCGTAGACACAGCATTTCAAATACGGAAAGAGCCTCCTATTCTTATTGTAGAATTGCTCCTTTTTCGTTCGAAGCAGCACATTATGTCTCTCAAGAAGCAGCGTCTTGCTGGTAAAAATATCTATATTGACGATGATCAAACGGCCAGGGACCGCCGCATCGACTTCCACGCCAGACAACTGTTAAAAAAAGCTAAAGCTGATGGCAAATCTGCTGAAAGGAAGCTGCATAGGGTGCGTATTGAGGGGGTTTGGTATGGCTGGTCGGATTACGAGAATTCCTTCGTACCGGAAGTGCCATTAACAACCAATGGAATGGAGGTGGGTCCGTCTTCTTCCTTACCGATCGCATCAGCTTCCAGTCTGCCACTTCCTCGCGATACTTCTGTGCACCAAAAAAACGCATAGACCCAGCCCCGTCGTCCAGCTTCAGGGGCTGCAAGCCACTCCAACACGCCATTAGCCATCGCTTGGGACCTCGCTCGCTCTTCATGGACACTAAATCGCAGCGCTCTCTACCCACCGAGGCTTCTCTTTCTCAGCAAGATTCAACGTTGTCTCTAGCGGTTTGGAATATTCATGGCCCGCATAATTTTTCAATGGCAACCAAGATCCAGCCTGATCGGATCATGAATTTTTCTGAGACCTGGTGTACTGAGCCAACTACTCCACCTGAGATTTATGGTTCAGTGAACTTCTTCGTTCCAGCTACACGGGAAGGTTCAAGAGACAGATATTCCGGCGGTTTGTCAACATTTGTACCATTGTCGGGTTCACCAGTGCTGATTGAATCCTCCCCCCATTGGATTTTTATACTAGTTAATTCTCACCCGTTTCCATTAATTCAAGGTTCGTTTTATTTTCAACCTAATTCAGATCTTCCATTGTTGTTAAATTCTCTTCAGTCAGTCCTTGACTCACTTTTAATTAAATTTCCGGACAGTATGTTTATTTTAGGGGGTGATTTCAATTCATGGACTGGTGATTTTCCGAATTTGTTTGAGGAGACTCAACTCGAGATTATTAGAAAAACATGTGATGAAAGAATTAATTCTCGGGGTAAATATTTATACGATTTTATGTTTGAAAATAACTATGTTCTTTTAAATGGTCGTTCGCTCAGCGACTCACCCGCTCAGTTTACCTTTTTGGATAAGGGACGAAGCATTGTCGATTTGGTCTGGGTCTCTGCCGCCCACTTGTACATTGTTAGAGATTTTTTTATAGATCATGATGGTGGAGGCTCGGACCACTTTCCGACAGTCGTTCCGCTTTCCTTAACACTATGTAATTCGCCCTCTTTTTCGTGTTCGTCAAGCACTGCACCGTACAGATTTAAAGCGTCGTGGTCCCTTGAGGGTGAGTCTCGTCTTGTTAAGCGCATGAGTGAACGCAACCCGTATGAATTATTTTATGACCATGTTGCGCAAAGCCCGTCATTTGATGCCTTCTGCTCCGGTTTACTTGGCATTCTCATGCAAGAGGGTTTAGTAACCTTGGCCACTTCGTCTGAGAAGAAAAGTAGCTTAATACGTGCTGTACCGCAGTGGTATGATTCGTCCTGTAGGTCTGCCAGAAAAGCTATGAACAGGGCCCGTCATCTCCTGCGGTTGAACGGTCATGGGAGGCCCTTCGAAGTTTCCTATCTTGCCGCAAAGAAGGAATTTAAACAGGCAACAGTTGTTGCAAAAAGGCTTCACTCCTCACGACTGGCTGACGCCTTCGCGAGAGTGAGGGACTCCAAGGGTTTCTGGTCCACGGTTCGGAGGCATAGGCGGTTTACTTTGTGTAGTTCGGCTGTGTCTCTTGAGGCCTGGGGCGGGCACTTGGAGCTCCTCTATCCTCCGAAGCCATCATTGCATTTGACCTTCTATGGGACTTTTGACAGGGATCTTGATGGCTTAGTTTTGTCGCGAGAGTTGATGGAGAGCATGAAGAGACTAAAGTCTGGCAAAGCAGTTGGTCCGGACGGTATTCCGGCTGAAACTTGGAAGCTTCTCTCCGGAGAGTGGTTCTCTTATGTCCTAGACCTTTTTAATTTGATCCTGTCAACTGAGCTGCCTCCAGAGGGGCTGATGCGGGCTAATCTCTTCATGCTCTTTAAAAAGGGTGATCGAACTCTTCCCGAAAACTACCGTGCGATAGCCATTACCAACGCCTTAACGAAGCTCTTTACGCAGGTGCTTGCGGCGAGATTGGAGAACTGGCTCCAACATCGAGATATACTCCCGGATGAGCAAGCCGGATTTAGAAGAGGACGCTCTGCTGAAGACAACATTTTTACGCTAAATGCAGCAGTCCAGATACAACTTAGGAAAAAAGCCTCGAAGTGCTATGTCCTTTTTGTCGACTTCCGCAGGGCGTTCGATTCTATTCCTCACAACAAACTCTGGCTCAAGCTATATAAATTGGGGGTTAGTGCCAAAATGGTCAGGTTGCTTAAGGCCTTTTAAGAGTCAGCTAAATCGGCTGTTGTATGTGATGCCGGTACAACTGAGCCTGTTAGGGTGACTGCGGGTGTTCTACAGGGAGAAATTTTGAGCGCTCTGCTTTTCAATTTTTATATTTCCGATATTGTGTCCTATTTCCGTGAACAAGGCTTGAGGGGCATTGATTTTACATCCATTTATGACCTTATGATGCTCCTTTTCGCTGATGACCTGGCGATATTCGCCTACTCTCCTGCTAATCTAAGAGCCAAATTAAAGGTGCTTGAGTCCTATTGTAGTTTGAATGGCCTGGATGTTAACCTTGACAAAACGAAAATACTAGTTTTCAGAAGGGGCGGCCCTTTGGACGCTTCTTCTAGAAGCTTCTTCTACGGCAATCAGCAGGTCGAGGTGGCGTCTACGTACCCTTACCTGGGTACAATTGTTTCGTCACCAGCGAGCGGGCTGAAGGCAACTGAGAACGCTATCGCCAAGACCCGCCAAGCAACGGCGTCTATCTTGTCCATAATGGCCTCAGCAAGATGTGACTCTAGCAGTACCGCCCTTAAATTGTATGGAGCCGCTATAATATCAACTCTCCTTTATGCTGCTCCCTGTTGGGCCCTCGGCCACCTGCATCTATTGGAATCAGTGCAGGTCGAATTTTTTAAGAAATGGTTCAAGCTTCCAAAATCGACCCCGGCATACCTGTTACGCCTTGAGCTGGGACTTTATCCAATTTCGGTTGAAATTATACGTCGTGCTTTAATTTTAGTCATCAAATATATGCGCCAAGCCCCCACCAGTTTGGCGCGCCTCGGCCTATTTAGGCTTCTTGAGCTTAATATGGGTAACTCGGATGTATCTTGGATAAATTGGATTTCTCAGCTGAAGGCAGTCCTCCCTACATCCTACTACCCTAATTTATGGGCTCACTTTACGCCAGAAAATTGGGAATCTAATTTAAAGTCAACCTGCGAGACTTTTGCCACTTCCCTGCGTAATCTTGACCTGCGCCGCTATTTCGAGTCTGAATCGTGTCAGATTCCTATATATAGGCAATTTTCTGACGGTCTGGCCTCTCTTGCTCCTGTACGCTGCCAGCTTTCTCATTTACGCCTTAAAGTTCAGTTACGAAAGGCCACCACATTCTCACGTTCATTTTGTATTGGCTCCACCTTGTACATGTACAATCCGACTGAGCCGTGTTCGGTTTGTAACACGGGCAGAATGGAGACACTGATGCATATTTTGTGTGAGTGTCCTCATTCCAGCCCGTCAAGATCTAGACTCTACAGGAGTGGCTTGGTCCCTGATTGTGCGATTGAGAGTGTGTTGGCCTTTCTGATCCATTATTCCGATCCGCGTATTATAAAAGCCCTCTTTGGTTTTGTCTGCTCGTGCTTCAAAAGAAGAAAATTTCTTTTGGAAATGTAGGTTACCTTGCGTAGTTTTATTTTTATTTTTATAGTTTTATTTGTATTTTTAGTTCTTCTCCCCCAGACCGTCTAGTGTACTGTACGGTAATTGCGTGTGCGTTATTGTTATTTTACTTGTATGAAAGGCAAGCCTGTCGGTCGTGTAATGTAATCTACTGTTTGTATTTTTATTTTTGTAAATTTTTTTCCTCTCTATTGTGTACTCCACCCAAAAGAATTTATGTATATTCACTTATGGGTCAATAAACTATACTACTATACTATATATATATATTCTTTATTTACTACACGTTTACGGGCGATAACACCCTTTTGACATGAAATATTAACATTCACTTGGGGCAATTAAAATAACAAAAGTTATATAAATTTAAATAAGATTAGAATAAGACAACAATATAATAAGACTAGCAGTAATACCGTAACACCAAATCACGTGGTATACAATTTTTCTAAGGCTTATTAATCAATTTCTCCTTAATTTTTCAACATGTTCCCTATTTACACCACCTTTTGACTTTTTTCACTTTTTGATAAATCAACTGTAACTTTTTTCTGAGACACGATTGAAAAAAATTTCTAAATTAAAAAGTTGGACTTTATGATCTTTCGAATGCCGCATAGTGCATTTTAAAATTCATAACTGAAAAAATTCTGTAAGAAAATGAAAAGAACTGTGCCAAGTTACACCACTGTCCCCTACTAAAGACATAGACAACAAAGTATAGAATTCACTACTATTAAAATTGTTTATAAAGATAGATTCTGTTTATAAAGTTCGACAGTTTCATAATTTACAATTTTATCATTTTTCTTACCATTACAAAATGTAAATTTGATTGAATTTGTAACTGTTCTGAATTAAAATAAAAATATTTCTGAGCGAAAAACACTGCCTAAGGGGATCTACACCGGAATTTTCAACGGTTTTTGTACATTTTTTAGGGTTTTCGCAACATCTGTCCTATTATTTCTTATACATATGCATACCCAAGTAGCACGCGGTGGTTACTTTAGCTGCTGTAGCTAAATGATAGTCACGGAAACGTTTCCACGGGTTTAGTGAAAGCCAAAATGCAGCCAATGCTTCCCGCAGCGCTACTGAAACCTTTTGGCAGCAAAAATTGGAGCTACTATGAAGCATGTATTCTGCAGCGCTACAAACTCACTGCGGCAGCAAAAAATTGCAGCAGCTTTGTAGCATGGCATCATTGGTTGCAATCAGAGTGCTTCAAACTGCTTCCGGCAGCAAAAATTGCAGCAGTAATGCAGCTCATAGTTTGCAGCGCTACAAAGTGCCTGCGCCAGCACAAGTTGCAGCAAATATGCAGCAATATTAGAGGTTATGTACACGTCTAACTGTATACGGTTTGTAAAGAGGCCGTTTGCAAAATTCCTCGTGACACTTCTAATAAAAAGGAACACGATGAACGTTAAAAAATTCAAGGGCACCTTCGCAAAGCAGCTTGATACGTTGAAAAATTTGATCTTTTTATCACGCACTTCTGTTTTGACCAAGATTGTGGATTTGGGATAACACGGTCATCTTTGCAAAGGGTATAGCCATTACGACCTGGTAGCCAAAACAAAATTCCATTTTCTACCCAATTCTCTGGCACCGTGCAGAGGTTAATAGTGCCATTTTCTATTGTTTCCACGATTATCCACATTCTAGAAAATTACAAAAACATGAAAATCGTCAAAATACGTAATTTTTCAGAACAAATTTTTGTTCTTACCTGTTTTCACTCGAAAAACCTGATTGTGCTCACTTTTCTAACTTTATTCGGCTCTATCCTATCACTTTTCGCGGGAAAATAAGGAAGCGCGTAATGATGAACGACATTACCCATAGAAGATAGAAATTTTGTGGTGGGTACTCGTAATTTTTCAATAAAATTCACTCTATAATGCGTCTTGCTTAAGAATCATCAAGTCAGTATAGTCTGCGGTAGCGTAATGGTTAAGGCGTCGGCTTCGTAATGCGAGCGTCGCGGGTTCGATCCCGCTTTCCACTGGATTTTTTTTCTGCGATAATTTAATTTATTTCTTATGAGCGTTAAGTATGTAAAAAAAGTATTGTAAAAAAGAATATATATGTAATATAAATACCCTTAACCCACTCCACTCTCCTCTTCTATCTATTTCCTATCCTGTTCGATCCTGCTCTCTCTCTCTCTCTTTCTCCTCTCTCTCTCTCTCTCTCTCTCTCTCTCCTCGTAACTTCAAGAAATCAAAGTATCGAAATTTGTTTTTCGGTGCTACTAAACATTTGTTAAATAAATATGTTATTCGAGTATTTAGTTGTTTCTCCCAATTTTTTTTTCAGTGCATTAAATCTGAAATCGTGCTGCCGTGACGTTGCACACACAAAATTTTAGCGGTGGTGACGACACCGAAACACTATCGCAGCAAGTCCGTAGCAAATGCATCCGACATAATAAATCTTTGCTGCAATAACGTCACCGTAGCTGTTTTGTAGCTTTTATGCAGCAAAATTGCTGGCAGCACAATAGCAACGGCAGCATCAGTCAAGCTACCACGACGTATTGGCAGACAGTATAAAATCCCCATTTCAGCTACGACGACGTTTCCGCAGTAGCTTCCGGAGCGCTACAAAGGTAGCTGCGGTGACTATTATGCTGCAACTCTTCGCTGCAGAAACGTCATTGCAGCTACTTTGCAGCTTGATGTGCTACTTGGGTATGTAGTATTAGAAAAAAAAACAAAAAAAGGATTATCAAAAAGTATTAAAATTCATTGCAAAAATACCGTGAAAAAACCACTTGATATTTTTTTCTTTTTAATCAATACTGTATAACAAAAAAAGTATTTCAATTTTTCTTAATCATTATTTGGTTCCTCCTTTCAGTATTTGGTTACACCATCTTGCAATTGATCGGGAAGGCTGAGTGATTCCTGTTCTAAAAATGATGGTGGTAATAATTAATATTTTTCAGGATCTATAAAAATTAGTTTGGTAGTGCTACCCAGTTTCAAAAATATACGCCGGGAACCAAAGTTGCAAAAAAATTAAATGGTATTTTAATTTTAAATTGTCTAATTTTTTGTAAAGTTTCCGAGTTTTTTATTAGACGCAGAAATTCTTACAGATTGAATTTGATAAAGTTTTAAAATGTTCCAAGTTAAATATTTCAGATGCTTGAAGATTTATTTGACGAATTTTTGATGATCTTAGAAACTCCATACATATATATTCCAATTTCCCATATTGGAATTTGAAAAAAATTATGCCCCTCCAGTTCCAAAACATTTCTTGGTAGTTTTTCTGTAATAGTTCAGTAATTTTGTATGTTCATTGATAGTCTTCCGATTTTTCCAATATGGGTAAATCCACGAAACTTTTAACTTTCGGTGGCACAATTATTTTTTTTTATAATTTCAAGCACAATGTTGTCCATGGGCATATGTCTTCATATGTCCTTTACAAGTAATAATTCACTGTCGTGACTCATTTTTACTAAAGGCCCTTGAGATGCGGACTTAAATTACCTGAGTTTTATACGTAAGGCTGTAAAATAAATGTAAGTAATTTAATTCAGATGAAATTTAGCACTTGGGGGTTTCTGAGGTCACTGATCATGAATCTAACGTCCAAATTTATAGTTTCAAAATGGCGGATTCAATATGGCGGACAAAAATACTAAAAATAATTAGATTTGGATGGAATTTGAGACTTGGGGGTTCTTGAGGTAGCTGATGATAAATCCAAAATCATAATTTATACTTTCAAAATGGCGGATTCAATATGGCGGACAAAAAGGTAAATATAATTAGATTTGGATGGAATATGAGTCGTGGGGGTTTCTGAGGTTGCTCATCATAAATCCAACGTCAAAATTTATAGTTTCAAAACGGCAGATTGGATGTGTAGGACATAAATGCTAAAATGTAATTAGATGGAACGTGAGACTTAGGGGTGTTCGAGGTTGCTTACCATGAATCTAATGTCAAAATTTATGATCTCTAAATAGCAAATACAATATGTCTAACAAAAATTTTCAAGACCACAGAAAGTTACAAAGATTTGTAAATATAATGGTGGATTTATATATGGAGCAAAAAAATCCACAGTCATTTGATTTGGGAAAATTCGGTACCTGAGTTTTTTGAAATCATTGATTAAGGTTGCTTTAAAGTGACAAAGTCAGTGATATCCGTACATGTAAATACATTTTTTAACACTCAGTGCCGAAAACTCGATTTTACACACTAGGGCGAAATTTTCGTGTACGTAAAATCGAGCTCTACGCACGTTGTGTTAAAAAATATTGTATGGAAATATCGATCTCCGTCTCGTGTTATTGACTTCACACTTGATGAAGATCGAAATTTTCGCCCTTGTTGCATAAAGTACTATTCTGATATAAAAAAATTTAGCGGATTTTATTAATAAATAACGTTAATATATATTAAAAATAATCAATTTGAAGATTTGTAAATTATTACTGTATTTTTTATATAACTATTTATATTTTATATACACGTTACATAACAAATAAACATAAATGATATTGGGTGGCTTGAATTTTATTAGTTCATTTTCGATTGTTCTGCCTTTTTCTCGCATTGGATATATTCTTCCTGGAATTAACGGCATTTCTTGACTCAGGTGCCTTATTTCTTTAATGCGGTTTTCTAACATCTGATTTTGATTTTCTATTATGTTTATCAACTGTCAAATAGCGATCAGGATTTAATGCATAATGTTTGCATGGCGGATTTTGTTGACATTCATTGCAAGACAAGTAATTAAGGAATAATGTGTCCCCTGCTATATTTGACCACATTAGTTGATGAATTTTCATAGAGTTTCGGTGCTGGTTGTAAGTTTTCAATTAGAAGTGCGTCAATTTGTATCATATGTTCTTCCTTTATCAAAAACATTTTCACTTTAGAATTCTTTGATTCAATGACATTAATTATATCTTGCGCTGAGGTAACATCTTTACCGAATGTTACAGCTCTATCACACAGTCCTTTAACAGTTCCACCTGTTCCATCAGCACAACTTTTGCCATGACTGGAAGTTGTGAAGTTCCATGTAGCGTAATCGAGTTTCAATACTTTACAATGATATGAAAATAAGTAGAAATTTGTTTTGTTTTTGTATTACGTGGAAGGTCCGTCGCTTTGAAAGTGAATTATTTTTAGATTGGGGACATAATTTTTTATCAGTTCTAATATCCGCTGCATGTGTGCCCAAATAGCTGAAGCATCGTGACGTAAACATTCGGACACAGGGCAGAATGAAATACATTGTATTTCTTTAGATGTCATTTTGAATTTTTTCATTCTGACTACAGACTTGTAACCAGCGACTCCAAAAATCCCCACATAGCAATTTATACGAAAATATAAAAAAGTTGTCATAATATGTCCACCATATCGGATCCACCATTTTGAATTTTGTAAATCTGACTCCAGATTCATGATCAGCGACCCCGAAAACCCCTAGATATCAATTTATATGAAAATCCAATTGTATGACCAACGTTTGTATTTGGAAACCAATACTTGGTGGGGAAATTCGTGGACAGGAAACTGAATATAACAATTTTATAATAAAAATTTCATGCGGCCCGTGTAGATTGGGATAATATATGTTAAAATACAGTGATCAGGCCATACATGAAAGCAATTCCAATAGAAGTATAGATGTGCCATATAAAAATGTCCTCATTTTGAAACAGTCACGTTTTGATTCTATAGATTTCAGGTGCTACTGCTCGGTTAATATTAGGAGCACATTTATTAATAATAGCCGAAATTCTTTATTAATGAATGTAGTATCCAAATCAAAGTTGAAATTTGGGACAGCTCTTGGGCCGCACTTTTTATGGCATTAAAAATGCCTCAAAATGCAATTTTCGAAAAAGTAGTGTCACGTAATTAACTCAATGTAACTTTCTGTTTACGTACGGCACACTTATGGCATGTGGGTTTTATGTTTAACCAACCATTTAGCTAAAGATTACACGTGAAATTGAAGCGAAACATTGCGGGCCGCAAATGTGGTATTGATGGGATCACACAAATTTCTAAGAGTGTCAATTACGATTTCGGCATTTTCGTGTTTATAAATGTGTAATACAAACAGAATACGCACTATATGGCCTAATATTTATATTCATATTAAAGAACATAAACAACCTTATATACTTAAACTGAAATGCAATTATAATAGAAGTAGAAATCGTAGATTTTCAAAGCGCAAGTCCTGTACCACGAAGGTTAAAAGTTTCGTGGATTTGCCCATATGCCACTTTTGCACACTTGGACAATAAGAACCATAACTAATAGAATTAATTCGTTTTTAAAACTGTTCTGACGCTGCTAAGCATGTGCCTCCATTTGTTTATCACGAAATATTGTTTTTACGAATGTTTGAAAAAGAGATCGAGCTCATAAAAACAAATTGCGTTACAAAATCAACATAATTAAGTATTTTTCAAAGATTCACGAAATACTTTAATTGCAAAATTCGAAATGGATAACCATGACAATTTGTTATCTCATGTATTGAAACGGTAGAGATTTGGTGAACTCTCTAGCTTCCAAAAAAAAAACATTAATTTAGAAAAATATAAATTTTAACTTATTATTACCCACTTTATAAATTTTATGTAACTCCGTACGATTTCCGCGTTCTATCGTACATGATTTGCGGACACTAAGTAGCGCTTCATCGTACACGATGAAAAGAGTACAATAAAGTGCCCGTATACGTACTCTATTCAAGCTGCAGCGACCAATAAACGTATGCTAACGATGCGTCTATATCAAGAGGAGCGGTCGCTCCTCGCGCCAGGTTCTTATCAATCAAACCTCCGAATCACCTGTACTATATATATATATGTATATATACAGGGTCATCGAAAAGTATCGGACCCCCCTAATATCTTCAGTTAGAATGCACTTAGGAGAAAATGTCCAATAGCAAAGTTGTATGGTTTCAAGCGGGGAGTAAGATGATGACCTTTACTTTGACCTTGACCATGTCCTTCAAGGTCATTTCAAGGTTAATCTTATTTTTTTAAATAGAACCCCCTACATTTTATTGCATATTCTTATAGCTTATCTCGAGAGCTTTCCAAAACACTATAATAAAATATTTTTTTATTAAGTACTTTTTGAGTTATAAAGGTTTGAAGTTAACAATTTGTTAAGTGGTGTGCGAGTCCGACCAGTTAAGGCAAGAGTGGTGTGCGAGTCCGACCAGTTAAGGCAAGAGTGGTGTGCGAGTCCGACCAGTTAAGGCAAGAGTGGTGTGCGAGTCCGACCAGTTAAGGCAAGAGTGGTGTGTGAGTCCGGCCAGTTAAGGCAAATTTAATTCCAATTGGTTAGCTTGGGCAAAATATTTAATTGTACCAAACAATTCACAACAAATGTTCAAATTGTTGCCCTTCAACAGCCTGGCAATGTGCCAATCTGTTATAAACAGCCGAAACCGCATTCCGGTACGTTTCTGGCGGTATTAGTTCTATCTCTCGAGTTATTCTCCCTCTTAAATCATCTAAATCTTGAGGCTTGGTGGCATAAACTTTACTTTTCAAGTAACCCCACAAAAAAAAGTCAAGTCCGGAGACCGAGGTGGACACTCAATATGACCCCTTCGCCCTATCCACCTGTCCTGAAAGACCTCATTCAAATATTGACGGACAATGACACCATAATGAGGTGGAGCTCCATCCTGTTGGAAATAAATTTCATCCATATTTCCACCAGCTATGTCTCGAATAGCTGGAACAATTTATTCGCGAAGCATGACTAGGTATACCTACATTTTATTGCATATTCTTATAGCTTATCTCGAGAGCTTTCCAAAACACTATAATAAAATATTTTTTTATTAAGTACTTTTTTAATTATAAAGGTTTGAAGTTAACAATTTTTTGACACAAAATGTAGAATATCTTGTAAAATATTATTTAGTTTTCAGTAATCATAACCTTAATACTTTTGTGCGCGGAATAATGAGACCAATTAATTGGTTTAAAGAAAATACATTAATCGGATCCCCCTAATATTTTCAGTAAGAATGCATTTTGGAAAAATGTCCAATAGCAAAGTATTGTACGGCTTCAAGCAATTATGCTAATAGGCTCTGGCGAAAAACTGCCCGAACGTAATCGCGAGAAGCTGCTCGAATGCGTGATTTCCGAAGGCGTTAGCGGGAATCTGACCGAAAGCGTTGGCCAATCTTTATTCTCTCACTCTCGCAGGCACCAATGTACGAGCTCTTGAGCAAACAATACGGATCACTGATTTGAAACTTTGATGCAGTGCTGTCTTCTTCTTAGCGAGCAGCAGTCACCTCGTGGACGAAAACGAACAGCCTCAAAAATTTTTTCTGTAACAAAAGAAACCATTGCGCTTCAATTGATTATCCCAAACATCTTCATTTTGTTTCCAATAGCCCAGAAATTTTTCGTAAATATTATTAATTGATCTATTAGATTTTCAGTTGCTCCACGAGCTTTTTGCTAGTGCAGGTTAAAATAAACAAATCGATAGTTGGACCAACACTTAATAATTAGTATTTTTCTGTACTTAATTATCTAGATCAATTTCCTATCACTTACCTGATTAATTCTTCTTCGCTCTAATTAAGAATGGCGGAGCTTTCTGAAAGAGATCGAATAACACTGTTAATGATGCGAGGATGGGGAGATCAACAAAGAGGGTATAAAACAGTAACGCGATTATTTAATGAAAATTTTCGGAATGAAAATAATAGGATCTCCAAAAGTACTGTAATCCGTACTATTCAACGTTTCGAGGCCATTGGTAGCGTTAAAGGCCGCCCAAAATCTGGTAGACCTAAAACAGCAACAAATAATGATAAGGCATTAGATGTTTTACAGTCTTTCGTTGAAGATCCCCATATTTCCATCAATCGCGTTGCACAAGAACACGAAATCGGTCATGCATCTGTCAGTAAAATTCTGAAATTGAATAAATGGCATCCATACAAACTCCATTTGGTCCAAGAGTTGTCCGAAGACGATTTTGATAGACGCATCGAATTTTGTGATCTTATGATGGAGATGATTGTCGACGATCCTCTATTACTTGATAATATTGTTTTCTCTGATGAGGCAACATTTGAACTGACTGGAAATGTAAATAGACACAATTGTAGATACTGGAGTGACGTTAATCCTCACTGGAAAAGAGACAATCATACTCAATATCCACAAAAAGTTAACGTATGGGCTGGTATTCTTAATGGTAGACCAGTTGGCCCTTTCTTCATTGAAGGCAATTTGACATCACAAGTATACCTAGTCATGCTTCGCGAACAAATTGTTCCAGCTATTCGAGACATAGCTGGTGGAAATATGGATGAAATTTATTTCCAACAGGATGGAGCTCCACCTCATTATGGTGTCATTGTCCGTCAATATTTGAATGAGGTCTTTCAGGACAGGTGGATAGGGCGAAGGGGTCATATTGAGTGTCCACCTCGGTCTCCGGACTTGACTTTTTTTTGTGGGGTTACTTGAAAAGTAAAGTTTATGCCACCAAGCCTCAAGATTTAGATGATTTAAGAGGGAGAATGCGCCCCCCGAACTCCCTGCTGCCCCCCCCCCCTCTCGCCCGCTCCTCTAGCCTTACCATCACTCTCTGCTATCCTTCTATAAAATGAATCTTTGTAAACTTGGAAATCGTATCTTCGTTACATAAAGTATCGTATGCAACGTGGAGGCAAGATCTTTGTACGCCTCGTGGATTCGTATACTCGACTTCGGCTTGCAAACGAAACGTTCGCTCGTCTACGTTTCGTATACGAAACTTCTGCTCGGCGTATTAAGACCAACTTAGCCTCCATGTTACATAATGTACTGTTCTATGGAGAGAATTAGATTTCTTTTAGTGAAAAATGACGCACGCGTTCAAAACAGTATATTTTTCATGGTTTTAGAGTAAGATATTAATTAATATTTTGATGTTGGGTATTCATTATTTTTCATCTTATTACAAACCATTTCTAGATAGTTATGGGCAGATTTACATCAATAACTTTTATTCCTGTTTTTAGCAAACAAAATTATTTAAAAACAAATTTTGACATTTCTGCAGTTTCCCGTTGCTTAATTACGATTTTTCAATTTCAGAATCAATTCTGAATTTACAGTGGTCCCCGTCCTAACGCATATTCCATTCCAAACGCATATTTCTTTCCCGTCTAAATGCATAGATTCCCCTTTGTTCCTCTCCCCACAACACGATTCTTAGTTGCTAGCGTTGCTAGTGAGACATCTACGCGCATGCTCAGTGTGATAAATGCAAAGAGACTTTTGCCGTAGTGGGGGTTGAGGGAGGATATGCGTTTGGATGGGGGCGGCCATTTTTGATGGAACGAAACATATGCGTTAGGACGGGGACCACTGTATAGGAAAGTTTTTTATAATACGGGAAGAAAATAGCAATTCTTAACGCTATTCAATTTGAACCTAAACATAAATTTAAAAACAAAAACAAAACGAATCTTGGAAATCATATTTCAATCTACCTTTATGCGCGGAATATTCTTAAAGAATGTTTATCTATCTTTTTATTTACAAGTAACGCAACAACTAGTTAATTGACATTTTATTAAGCTCGGTTCGAAATAAACTAAAGCTACAAGGAAAATATATCCGTTATAGAGGCAATTGCAAATTAAGTATGAAAAAAAAGCATACAATGTATATGGATTAATTACATTTCTTGCTTAAAATGTCGTATTTATAAAGTGGACATTGAAATTGGTAATGCAAAAAACCGCTTTTCTCACTTTTAAGTTGCAATTTCAGGTTTTAACAAATATAATCTACTAAATTAGTGGAATGAATGAATTTTCACTCATTGATGTCTAGTTAATAAATTTCCAAATGTAATTGACGATAAAATACAATTTTTACTATATGCCACAGTTAAAATCAAGAAGATTTGGTGAAGATTCCTAGTTTTTGATTCGATGACAATTTAAAGGTGTGTATTAAGGTTTAATTGAGAGATGAATGTTGTTGACGATTGAAATTGATGAAAATTTCCAAACTTGCAAGTTAGTAAATATTTCACTAGCTGCGCAATTTATTTAATCAATATTTGAAGATCTCAAAAGCTTCAAATTTTTATTGGAAGTTGAGAATAACGTTGCAAAACCTAATGAAGAAAATACCACGGAACGACGACGTCACTCCGTTCGTCCCGTTCCAACACGAGGCTGCTGGTCCTCTCCTTCGTTGTCGCGAGGGTGTGCTACACCAAATTCTGAACTCACGAAGTGACAGCAGCCGAATAATCAAAATCACGAGACGGACGTAGCCAAACCGGATACGAAAGAAGAACGCCGATAGGATTGAGAAAATAGCGTAAGCCTCTTTCTCTTCCGTTATAGTAAACAAATAACATTGTGTAATATCAAAAATATTTTATGTTGGTGAATGTATGTATGCAATGAATGTGTGGCCGCGTAAGTTATTCTCGTCCCGTATAATTTATTTAATTCCACGTAATTTATTTCCGACCGCGTAATTTATTCCGTTTGACTATAATTGACGAAATTTCGATAACGGGCACCCTCGTGTTTCACGCATTTCCTTTCGAACTGTAGGAGAATGCCAATTGTACATTCTGAACATAATTCTCGAAACTCGGGGGTGCTTGCGTGCTGACCCCCCTTTTATACTAACCTAACCTCTAACCATGTAAACATGGGTAACAATTGCTTTTATACATAATCGCTTTACCTTGCAGAAATCTATTACGGTCACTTTCATCGCTCATTTGCGAGCTTTCTGTTGAGATTACGAAAATTATGTGCTAAACCTTTTTTGCAGAGAATTTTGTGCTCTACAATTTTTATTTGAAACATTTTTTCATCCGATTTGTATTCTTCATGATAAATGGAAAAAACTAAAAAAAAAACACGATTTTTAGGTGTTTTTTCAAGATAGCGGCTTCAGTGTAGCAGAGCGCCCATTTTTTTTTGTCATATTCGTAATCAGGAGGCAAAAATACACAAAACTAGTATGGCACAATTTTTTTTTGCGATGTCGTAGCTTTTCCGAAGGTTTACCCTTTCTTTAATACTTTGTCTCCTATATTGAATTGTATTTCTCTGTGTCGTATATTGTAGTTGTGTAGTTGTTTGTTTTGTGCTTGTTGTATGTTTTTATGTATTTCATCTCTGTATGAGTTTATTATTTTTAATCTGTCTATCCAGTCTTGTGGTGCGTTAGGTATTATTCCTCTGGTTTTTTCTATTTGGTTTCTTGTTGAGTGTATTGGTTGTAATTCTCTTCCTAAGTTTAGGAATGCTGGTGTGTATTATGTTGATGTGTGATAAGATGTTTTTAGCGCGAATTGGTAGTCGTGTATGTTTATGTCCCATTCTCTGTGATTTTGTTCTAGATATGCTTGTATTATTGTTTTTATTGTTCGGTTTGTTCTTTCTGTCGGGTTTGCTTGTGGGTGATAAAGTGATGTTGTATCGTGTTTTATTCCTAGTTGTGTTATGTTTTTTATGATTTTGTTAATATATGGTTTTTCGTTGTCTGATAGTATTGTTTTGGGTGTGCCCCATCTCATTATTATGTGAGTTAATAACGTGTCTTTTATTGTTTGTGCATTAGCTTTTTTTATTGGTATTAGTTCTACCCATTTCGTTGTTATATCTTGAAATACCAGTAAGTATTGATTACGTTTTTATATCCGTGAACTTCACAACGTTGAAAAATTTCAACGGTCCTCGGCAGAACCGAGAAGGCGTACCAACATGAGCCTCATAAATGTTACTAGATATTGTAATTATTTATTGATCATAACGATTTATTTTTCTTGATCTACGGATACATAATTTAATCATAATATAACAAATTGTATACTTTTTAATGACCACAAATAGATAACAATCATTACCAAATTAATGAATATTGATTTTTCTGATTGAATATTACCCGTCTAATTATTCGCAAGTCTCGATATGAATTACATAGAAAAAACTTACAATTTTTTCGTGGACGAGAAAGAGAGAGAGGAGAGCGATTACCAAGGTAATTATTTTCTTCAAATTTCATCTGGCCAGCACCATTTCAGGCTCGTCTCTCGAAATGGGAATTTCGTTGATTCGTGCACTAGTAGTATCACATCAGGGCGATTTGTTGAGTCCAATAACATGTCGAGCTCGAATACATTGGATTGATACCATAAAAAATTAATTGGTCAGCGCTGATCGTGAACTAAAGTAACAGAGGGTATGACGTCACGACTCTTACCTCGAATTCCGGCGTGGCACTTCGAATATTTTTAAGAAGAAAAAAAACTGAAAATTATGTTCCACATGTGCGGTATTTGTCCGGCATTTCTCCGGCACTTCTCCGGCCTGGCACTTAGAATATTTTCAGTAAGAAAAAAAACTGAAAATTATGTTCCACATGTGCGGTATTTGTCCGGCATTTCTCCGGCACTTCTCCGGCGTGGAACTTGGAATATTTCCAATCAAAATAAAAACTGAAAATTTTGTTCCCCATCTGCGGTATTTGTCCGGCATTTCTCCGGCACTTCTCCGGCGTGGCACTTAGAATATTTCCAATCAAAAAAAAAACTTTGAACATTTTTCTGCAATTGTGCGGTATTTGTCCTTCATTTCTCCGGCACTTCTCCGGCGTAACACTTAGAATATTTTCTACAAGAAGAAAAACTTTAAAAATTTTGTTCCATATGTGCGGTATTTGTTGAAATGATCTGCTTCTCATACAAATAAAAGAATATTTTGAATAAGAAAAACAACTGAAAATCAGTTTCTCGAATCACCACTACATTGTCGCCGCACGGGATAGAAAAGGAAAGAAAAGTATTGATTTTCTGCGCGAATCCTATCACTTTGAATCCTAATTTTGTCACACTAACAGAATCCTTTCCATTCTTATCCTATGTTTATACACAATGTACAGTCTAAGTTTATCCATTTTTATCCACATGTATCCCACTTACACTTTTATCAATATGAATCCGAAAAACGGATACAAACTGTATCCCCATCAATAAAAATTCAATTCTTATACTTTGTTGGTCTTAAAAGGGATACAAATGCAATCCTTAGTAATCCTATTCCTTTCTGGGTTGCCAGCCCCTGGAATTTAATACTCTTCTATCCCATGAAAGTATACAAATTCTTTACATACTAATCCTGATCAACTTTTATTGCCTGAATACTTTTCTATTCAATTAAAGTATTGATATGGAAAGGATTTTTATACTTTAATTCAATAGAAAAGTATTCAGGCAACAACAGTTGATCAGGATTAGTATGTAAAGAATTTGTATACTTTCATGGGATAAAAGAGTATTAAATTTCGGGGGCTGGCAATCCAGAAAGGAATAGGGTTACTAACCCAGATAACACATGATATTCACTGTATATTCTAAATTCATACGAAAATCTCCCGTGAATATGGGTAATATTCTCAGAATATACTCAGAATATACTCAGAATATCGTAAACAGCATATAACATTTCCTATATTCTAAACATATTCTCAGAATACCGAAAACAGAATATTGAATTTATTTCAAATTTCATATATTCTCAGATAACATATGATATTCGCCGCATATTCGAAACTCATATAAAAATCTTCTTTGAATATCCGTAATATTCTCAGAATATACTCAGAATATCATAAACATCATATAATATTTTGTATATTCTAAGCATATTCTTAAAATATCGAAAAAAATATTACATTTATTTCCAATATCGTCTATTACCCACATATCCCAAACTAAATCTAAATTTTCCATACTCAAGAATTAAAAATAAACACGCCTAACGTATATCCTGTGCATATTCTCAGAATATTATATTTATTAATTTTTAATTTTTGAAATTTTCAAAATTCATGTAGGTCTTTATCGAACTCTACCTTCTGCTGATTATCTCGAAAATCCCTGAAAAATGTATAAAAGCGAGTACGGTTTTAATATTTTTTTTTTTTTTTTTATTTATTTTTTTTTTTTTTTTTATTTTTATTTATTTTTTTTTATTCATTTGTTTATAGTCGCATCGACTTCAATGGTCATTAGCGACTACTAACTTACATATTTAAGTAGATGGTTAATATAACAATGGGTTATAATGCATAATAAAATTTTATAAAGTACTTTAGATTTTGTTGTAGAGATTATTTAGCTCTAGGAATTGTAGAGTCTTGTTGATTCCTTCATTGGTGTTCAAGCAGTCCTTCAAGTTTTCTGCGATATGGAGAGCATCTCTTGATTGGTGGTAATCTTGGCACTCCAATAGTACATGTTTGGTTGTTAGCTTGCAGTTACACTTTGTGCAGTTTGGGGCGTTTTCTCTCTGGAGTAAGTGCGAGTGTGTTAACTTACTGTGTCCTATTCGAAGCCTCGTTATTGTTGATTGTTGTCTCCTACTTAGATCGGTCGGGTTTCTTTCAAAGACATTTCCTCTTACTTCATGAAGTTTAGTGTGATTTGCTGCTGTCCACCTTTTGTTCCAGTAATTTATAACATTTTTCCGTATAAAGTTCTTTATATCATTAAGAGTTCCGTCTGTATGTTGGTCAGTTGCTGTTCCAGCAGCTTTTTTAGCAGCAATATCAGCACGCTCGTTACCTTCGATTTCTTTGTGGGCCGGTATCCACATGAACTTCACCGTTTTATTTCCACAAAGGTTAATTCGGTCATGTATTTGTTTAATAAATGGGTTTTTTGGGTTGAGGTTTTTCATCGCCTTTACGACTGACCGAGAGTCGGTACAGACTAAATAGTCAGTATTACTTAATGTTGCTATGTAGTCTAGTGCTTTTACGATGGCGTATGCTTCACATGAAAATATGGAGTAATATGTCGGTAATGGCCACTTGAGTTCCGTGTCTTCTGTAACAACCGCACACCCGGCTCCTTTTGGCGTAACAGAGCCGTCTGTATAAATGATTTTTGTTCCAGTTTTCTCTCGTACGATTTCGTTGAAAATTTCAGGGTAGTTCGCATCTTTTTCTAGTTCACAGAAAGAATCGTTGCATATTATATTTGGTGTCCTTACATCTTCAGATAAGCTACATATTGGCACTGGCAGAGTGATTTGTAGCTCTCTTTGGTAGTCTATTATTCTGATTGGCAGAGGTCTTGTGAAAGACGGGCGCTTGTTGTATGCTGCAGCCAAATCTTTTGAAGGTGTTTTAATGAGGTTATATACTGGATTTTTGGGCGTTGCAGAGATTTTAGCAGCGGCTTCCAAAGTCAGTCTCATTCTGCGAAGGTTCAGGGGAATTTCTCCGCTTTCTGCTAATATACTAAGTGTAGGGCTGGTATGAAAAGCACCTACAGCTAGTTTCAGCGCTGCGTTGTGTATCGGTTCGAGTCGAGAAGCATATTTGGAGGAATCGTAGATGATTGCCCCGTAATCTAATCGTGACAGGATTAATGCTTTGTAGGTGTTTAACAGTACTTGCTGGTCAGCTCCCCAAGTTTTGCCACATAATATTTTAATGATATTTAAAGCAGATTTTGTCTTCTTTTTAAGGTCTGTAATATGCGATTTCCAATTTAGTTTCTCGTCAAATATCATACCAAGTATTTTTAGATTTTTAGTGTACTTAATTTGACTATCATATATTTTTAGTGTTAACTTTGTTTTCGCCGTGTCTTTTTTCGAGAAGATTTGATACTCTGTTTTATTTTTTGAAAATTTGAAACCGGTTTGTTCTGCCCAGATTTGAAGTTTAGACAAGGATTCTTGTACGTGTTGTATGGTTGTGTGCAGTTTTTTCCCGGAACAATAGATTGTGAGATCGTCAGCAAAAAGGCAGCAGTGCACTGGTTTGTTGACGCTGTTTACGATGTCATTTATTGCTACCAAAAAAAGAGTAACACTTAATACGGAACCTTGCGGTACTCCGTTTTCAATTGTGTATTTATCTGACAGGTGCCCATTTGTTCTTACTCGAATCAATCTTTCGTCGAGGAATTTCATAATAAAGGCAATCATATTTCCTTTTACTCCGTTGTTTAATAATATTTGTATAATACGATGGCGCCAAACCATTTCGAATGCCTTTTCAATGTCTAAACCGACCATAACAACATGATGATTATGTATAAATGCGTTTGTTATTGCAGATTCCAATTTTATAAGATGTTCGGCTGTTGATCGGTTTTGTCTAAAACCGTTTTGCTCTGTGCAGAAAAAATTTGAATCTTCTAGATGTTTTTTAAGTCTTTTGTTCAGTATTTTTTCCATCAATTTACACATGGTAGACGTCAAGGCTATTGGTCGGTAGTTGGTAGGATTTGACTTGTCTTTACCCGGTTTGGGGATTGGTACCACTGTTGCTTCTTTCCATGCGCTTGGGAAAACTTGTTTTGTCCATACTATATTAAAGAGGGCAGTTAAATAGCTTAAGGCGTTTTCCGGCAGCATTTTTAAGAGAATATTCGGTACATTGTCAGGACCTGGACTTGTATTTTTTGTGTTATGGAGAACATTGACTAGTTCTGTTCCATCTATAAGTTTATTAAGTAGCTGATTATCGTTTTTACTTAGTTCGTTTTCATCAATGGGAATCTGGTTTTTCTGCCTAGTTACAAATTGTGGATCGTAGTTGGAGTCACTTGAATTACTAGCAAATGTAGACGCTAATTCATTTGCAATTTCTTCTTCGCGGAAGACAATGGAATTGTTTTTTTGTAGGTAAGGAATATTTAAGTTAGATTTATTCCCTTTAATTCTTTTTATTTTATTCCAGACTTGTTTGGTTGTGGTTGATTTCGTCAATGACGATATGTATTCCGTCCACGAATTTTTTTGGGCCTCTTTGAATGTTCTCCTACATATTGCCCTTTGCTTTTTATATTCCACTTTATTTTCAAGTGTATTTTGTTTTTTGTATCTGTTAAATGCATGATGAGATCTTTTGAGAGCTTCTGCACATTGTTCGTTCCACCATGGGACTTGTTTTTTGTTTTGTCGAAAATTGTACCATGGAATTGTTTGGTCTGCGGCGGTGTTTATAATATTCAATAAGCCATCAAATAGCTCATCAACATTGTTTAATTGCTGGTTAGCTTCAGGTTCTGATATGAGATTTATTTCTGTTGTTATTTTTTGTTGATATTCCGTCCAATTGGCTTTATTGTAGTTTCTTCTTTTTAATATGCACGGTTCAGGATTGCTCTCTTCTTCGATTGTTATTTTAATTGGGAAATGGTCACTGTCATATAATTCTGAGAGAACTTCCCAATCGCATTTTTCTGCCAAGATAGTGGAGGCAATTGCTAAGTCGATCGCACTGAGTGTGCCACTTGTGCTGTTGAAATGTGTTGCTTCTTCTTGGTTTAGTAATATTATATCCGGTCTGTCAAGTACTTCTTCAATCTTGGAGCCTCTGGCGTCTGTTCTCGTGGAGCCCCATAGCGGATTGTGGCTGTTGAAGTCTCCAACGAGTATAAGGGGAGTTGGGAGTTGTTGTAGTAAATCATCGATTTCTTGTTTAGAAAATTGGTAACTATTCGGTAGGTATAAATTGCATATTGTTATTTTGGTTGGCAGGTAACATATAACTGCAACTGCTTCAAGGTTTGTAACTAAGTTCAGTTTTGTGAAATTAAAACTATTTCGTACGTATATCGCTACTCCTCCACTTGCATGTATTGGGTGAAGTCTGTTTTTGTGCACAATTTCATAACCTCGGATTTGCGCGCCGTAATCACCTTTAAAATTTGTTTCCTGAAGGCATATTATGTCAGTATTTGAATTGCTAATGAGTCTGTTAAGGTTTTCTTTTCGAGGGAAAAAACCATTCAGATTCCATTGTATGATTGTTTTCGTCATTTTTTTTTTTTTTTTTTTGTTTTTGTTGAAAGTGCTGATTAGCTGAGTTTCTAAGTTTTACGATGGATTTGATGGCTCAGTTGTCTGCGTTAGACGCTTACGAAGTGAAGTACATGTTGTCCTGATACTTCTATTTTTACAGTTCGGATATACTACGTCGTTCATAAAGTCGAGAAATGTTTTTATATCGGGCGCATACTCGAGTACCATGTCAGCTGGGGATTTTATTCCTTTTGTCTTCTCCAGGATACTTTTAAGTTGTATATAGTTGAGGAGCTCATCTTTACCATCAAGATAAGACTTTATGGTTTTCAGCTTTAAATCAAGTTCGTCTGAGAATTTAGATTCGTCGTCTTCATCTTGCGTATCCGTGAATTGCGAATCGCTAAACTCATCTTCTTGATAGTCCATTTCATGTGTAATTTGTTCGTTTTGTTCGCTGGTATCTTTTTTTGTCTTCTTTTGTTCGCTTTTATCTTTGCCTGTATTCGAGTTAGTTGAGGTTATTTCGGAGTGAGTTCTTTTGGGTTTTTCGTTGTAATTTTCTTTTAAGTAGTTTCTTAATTGTGTTTGATTATTTTCTTGTGATTTATAACTGTCATCGGTCGTATTATTATTCTGAACAATAGCGCTAATCGTTTGTTGTGTGACGTAATCGTTTGTTATCTGTGGACAGTGTCTCGATAGGTGCCCGTCTTGTTTACATTGAAAGCATCTGAGTGTGTCAGTACTTGTAAATATATGAAAATCCATTTCTTGGTAACGGAGTTTAAACAAGTCGGGTATTAATTTGATTTCTTCGGGTTTCACGTACGTTTGGCGTCTAAAACATTTGACATGACTATATTCCTCCTTATTAATGGACGCTTTAAGCGTGGTTATAGGTGCGCAACGTGTCACTTTCAATTGATCAAGAATGTTTTCTATGAAGCAATTTGGAATATCTGTAGGCACATTTGAAAAAATTACTTTTTTTAGTCTTGATATTAAGGGCCTAACAGTGACTTTTTGATTATTTATTTCGACGAATTGGTACTTATCTGCTACTTCTGCGACTATTTTTTTGTCCGTTAGATAAATGCATAACCTGTTGTTGGAGATTCTTGAAGTACTTATAACATTTTTTGGTTGCACTATTTCACCTATTGCACTCACGTAATCTGTCACTGTAAGATTTTCGACACAGTCTATAATCAGTCCTTGGTCTCTTTTCGGCGTGGCATTGATTTGTGTAACAACTGAAAAACTGGATAAGAATTCACTAGATAATTCAAACGTCGGGATGCTCTGGGGGTTTATTTGGCTTGAAGCCATTTTTTTGTCACAAGATAACCGGGCCTAGCCCAGTAATTTATATTTTGCCTTTATCTTCGAATTCAGTTAGCGCGCAGTGTTTGTAAACACGTGTGTACACGACGAATTACCGACGTAGACTGGTTTTAATATTGTGCACTGCGGGTAACACAAATATCAGTTTATGTTACACGGAAAAAAATAGTACGTCGCTCCAGCCAGATTGCCCAGCTAAAACAGCTTCCCACTGCCCAGCAGGTCGCGATGTCAGTCGCGAGTGAAGACGTAAAATGACAATTAAAATTCGAAAACCTTAAAATTTTTTTTTCTATAAATAGGTATACTTTTCTTATGTCTTTAAGAATATTTCTACATAATTTCTAGACGATGTGGTTATTTATATTATTTTTATATGATTTTTTTTAAAGTCGTTAATAGTGAAAAAATCACTACTTTTTTCATTTTAAGGCTTCCGTATTGATTACCGTGTTAGATACGACAAAAATGCACTGAACCTTTTTTGTAGAGCACAAAATTTCCTACAAAAAAGTCATGGAGAGCCATAGTCTAATGTTAATAGATACGTCACGAATAAGATAACTATCTCTGTTCTAAAATTTCAATGATTTATTCAATAACATCCAATGTTTTTTATGCCGTACATGTTAACATTAGACTTTGGCTCTCACTGACTTTTTTGTAGGAAATTTTGTGCTCTACAAAAAAAGGTTCAGTGCATTTTTGTCGTATCTAACACGGTAATCAATACGGAAGCCTTAAAATGAAAAAAGTAGTGATTTTTTCACTATTAACGACTTTAAAAAATCATATAAAAATAATATAAATAACCACATCGTCTAGAAATTATGTAGAAATATTCTTAAAGACATAAGAAAAGTGTACCTATTTATAAAAAAAAAAATTTTAAGGATTTCGAATTTTAATTGTCATTTTACGTCTTCACTCGCGACTTACATCGACCTGCTGGGCAGTGGGAAGCTGTTTTAGCTGGGCAATCTGGCTAGAGCGACGTACTATTTTTTTCCGTGTATAAATGGTGTTCAACAGTGGTAGACCGATGGTCGGTGTCGCGCGTGTTCACTATTTATTGTTAAGCGCCGCACGCAGTGGACTACAACTGGATAGGTGACCGCATGAGAGAACAGCTTGTTTTAAGATTATTAAATCATCCTAACAATTTAAAAAAGTAATAAAATTAAATAAAACGATAATAAAATTAAAAATAAGAAAAAAATTCATTTTTTTATAAAAAGAGAACAAAAAATTTTATAGTGGATGATATTTCTAATTTGATAGGATTAGGATACAAAAATATTCGTTGCATCTTATCCCTTTCGATCCACTCTGATTGGGATAGAAATGTATTAAATAAAATCGTGACAAAAAGAGGATACGAAAGTATTCATAAAATTCCTATCCTTTTCTATCCACTTTTTTAAGCAGGGGGAGCTATCTGATCTGTCGTGCTGCTTTGGCAATGATTTCTGCACTTAATCTACATGTAAGAACATAAAATACAAATGACAACCGATTTTAACAAAATTCAGTATCTGTAACTGGAATTCCAACCACTACAAAGGATCTCCTGAAAAATATCGAAGAACTTTATCAAGAATGGACTAAAAATTGATGATTTTTATATCTTTCCGAAAATTCTTAGTCAGTTATTGAAGAACTTCTCTGCTATTTTATAGGTCATCACGTATAATGATTGGTACTGCATTTATAGCCCGAATTTTAAAAAATACCTTCATTCATTTTTTATTCAGATTTTCAACATAGATTCCTACCTTATCCATTGACGACTTTAAAACCCTTTTAAGGTCTTACCATAAGGTAGGAAGTTCATTATTGTGACGTGAAATGAAAACGTGAATTATAGATGACTGAATAAAATTGTCAAACTTCGGGCTCTGTAAAGGCAGTTCTAATTAATAAAGGCGGTTTCCTATAAAACAACAAAAAAATTAATTGAGAACTGACATAAAAGTCACTTATTTCCAAATTCTCATTCAGTTCTGAATTCATTTCTTTGGCATATTCTAGGATACCGTCGACAGTAAATTGAATTGCCCTCGCAGAACTCGAATTTTTAAAAATCAATTTAGTCATTTTTTATTTAGTTTTTGGTTAAAATTCCTACCTTATCGGTCCAGCACTTTGTAACCCCCTTAAGGCGACATGCATGAACTTGCGTTAAAAAAACGTAATTAAAAAATGCCTGAATGGGGTTTTCAAAATTGTGACTCTGTATGGATAATTTCTACTTTCTATATACGGACAATTAAGAAAATAAATGAAGAATTGACCAAAGTTACTGGAAATAAATAGAAATCACCTTTTCCCAATAGAGTTGGTCAAATTCCAAATTAATTTCTTTGACATTCCTTAATTGGCCGTATATACAACAGTACAGAGCCCGAATTTCAAAAATTGATTAATAAAAGAAAAATAATTAGATATACATCATTGTGTTTGCGTAATGTACACCCAGCTCGCTTAATTCTGTCCTTTCCGGGTTTTGTTGTCTTTGTCTTTCACATACAGTGATACATTTCAAGACAAAGAAACAAAAACCCGAAGGGACAGAATTAAACGAGTTGGGTGTATGTAAGTGCATATGTGTTACCTACATATTATAATTCTTCCATTTTGGCCATTAGAGGATTACCCATCTAATACATGGTTCGGTAGATTTCCTTCTATACCATCGCAACCGTCTCGAGTTCCAATTTTACCTGACGCTAGCGCCACAGACAAGACTTAACATGTACATACGGCACATTGGGCGCATTCAGCCGATGATTACCGAGCTACCGACCGGTTAGTGGCAAACTTCAGGCAAATGCCCACGTGTATGAAATGAGCGCGAAATACGAAGTGTCAATTGATAGTTAAGTGTTAACCTAGACAGCTTGAGACAGATCGAGATTAAATTTAATTATTAAAAAAAATGCAAGAAATATATTTCGAAGGAAACTACAGCTATGGCGGGCAAATGTACACCATCGTCGAATCATTGAACACCCACCACAAAATGCAAAATGGTTAATTCGTTTAAATTATAAATTTAGAAATTAAAAATTTTAAAAATTAAAAATGAAATAAATTAAACGCTTACATACATTTAATGGCATGATAATAAAAGTATTCAATTCACATTTTTAGACCAACAATTTTTTGATACGTACATGAAAGATCATTTAGCTACGTCGCAGATTAATTCAACACCCAGCGAAAGTGGAACAACTTCTGAAAAAAGTAAAAAATTAATAATGCTACCTTATTCACGTATTATCAAAAATTCCATTATTAATTCTTCTTGAATGTTATAATTTATAAATTTCATAAATTTAAAAATCAATACTGTATAAACTCTTTATTGTAATTTAATTACATTGATTTGTTAATTCAAACATTTGTAACATAAAGAATATTAGTTTTTTTTGGCATTTATTAATTCATTAATAAATTAATTAATTTGAAATACAAAAATGAATTTATTTTAATATTTTAAATCCTTTTTAATTCGGTTATTTATTTCTCAATTCATTTTCGTTTACAGGGGTTCGGTATAGTGTAAATCATCCATGATAATTAAAGACTTTTCAAATATCCCTCAAGTAATTAAACATTTTTTAATTACAGTTTCTAAACCCACGTTCGAATGGTCAGTAAAGAATACAAAATTAATGTTAAATTTATATCTAAACCGAGTTCATGATTTTCGTGATCCAAAAAAAAGAAAGAAAACCTGTTGGGCAGGTATCGCGTCAGAAATGAAAGAGGCCGGGTATCCTGGATTAACTGATGATTTACTCAGTACAAAATTTCGGAATATGAACAAAACTTACAAAACCATAAAAGATAATAATAGTAAAAAGAGTACTGGAAAAGGCCGCATCTCATGGGAATATTTCGAAACTTTCGAGGAAATTTTTGCTAACGATAAGACTGTGAACTTCGGTCGGACGGTATCATCGATGTCGAAAGAAGTTCCGCCAAACACTTCTAATACACCTGCTTCAATAACTGCTTTCTTAACAGACGCTTCTTTACCTGATGATTTGAACGAAATTAATATCACCGAAAAAGAACCAAATGAGGTGGAGCCAGCGATCCTCTCCCAACCGCAAAACTCAACCGACACAACACAAACATTTAAAAAAAGAAAACTCAACAACGCCAAAGAGTTGCGAGATGTAAGGCAAAAATTAATTTCAGTCGAAAAGGAACGCATAACAGCCTTGGAAAAGTTAGCGCAAAAGGTGCAGGAAAGTAATGAAATTCAAAGGGAAAGGAATGAATTATTACGTCAGTTTTTAAGTACAGTAAATAAATAAATAAACAATGTTAGTAAATGTTTCTTTTAATAAATCTGGAAAAATAACTTATTTACACATTTATTTACAAATTTCGAGCGATATTCATTCTCTTTTCATCTCCTTGCTCTCGATGGTCTTCGTATTCAAGAACTTCTTCCTCAATTCCAATCTCGTCTTCATTATTAAACTTAATAATAAAATTATGTAATACACATGCTGCGGCAATAATAATATTTCCGAAGTCCGGATCTGCAACATCGAGATGTTTCAGTCTTCGGAATTTGCCTTTCAATAAAGCAAATGCTCTTTCGATTATCGATCGAATTTTGCTAAGTTTGGTGTTGTAGCGACTTTGTATTTCGTTTAAATGGCCATCATCTCGAAACGGTGTTAACAAATTAACCATTAAAGGGTACGCACTGTCACCAATTAAGTGCTGATTATGTGGCAAAAGAGGGTTTTCGACACTAGACAATCGGTCGAATAAATCGCTATTTCGAAAAACCCTGGCATCGTGCATACGTCCCGGCATTCCAATGAATATGTCGATAAATTTCGCTGAATGGTCACAAACCGCTGAAAATCATTGTATATTTTTAGTTAATTTATTTATTTATGGACTCATTTCTTTATATCTTCATTTTATATAATTACATAAATTGATATAATTGTATTTAATTTACATGATGTATAGAACTTGCAAATCCATGAAACTTTTAACTTTTATATTCTTAAATTACAGTTAAAAGTTCCGTGGATTTGCCCATACCTTGCAAAATGATTGACTGAAATTGTTTCCTATTAAAAAAGTCATTTGCATTGCCGAATGGTTGTTTGATTGGAACATGACATCCATCAATTGCTCCTATTACTTCAGGTATTCCTCCCGATCTTTCTTGGAAGACCTATAGATTTAGGATGATGAAATATGTAAATGATTGGAGTAAAGATTCTAAATCCTTCTTTTATATTTTTTATCATTTTGTTCAACAGAGTTTTTACCTGAGAGGATAATACTTTTTGTCCAGGAGTTGGCCACGTAATATTTCTTGGCATTAATTCGTACAAAACGTTCACAATAAATTTAAATATTCCGTGTCCAGTGCTTTCTGGTATGTTGAACCGATCTCCGACAGCAAGAAATGATTCTTGTTTACTTAACAGCCAAATTGTGTACAGAAGCTGTTTATCGAGGGGAATAGTAGTATTTCTGTGAATGGACAGATCTTGCACTGCGTGATGAGCAATCTCATTTAATAAAGCCTGTATAAATGAATTTGTATATAATATTTATTTCGTCCTAATCGGCACATCCTTAACATCCTGATCAGCACAAATCAAAAGTTTAACAGGAGTTTGAAAAGGAATTTAAAATCTATTAATTAGTAAATTTTAACTAGTACTTTAATTAGTATTTTTAGCAAGTACGTGTACTATATGCACATCTTCGTTTATTATATAATATATTAACATATATAATTCATTGCATTAATTCACTTACCTGAAATGTAGGACGATTCATTCGAAAGTGCTCTTGAAATAATACGTCGTTGTACCGTGGAATTGTTGTCTCAAAATAATTTTCGTTTCTGGGCTTCGTTTCTCGATTTCCTATGTGCACCACATTTCGAAGTTCTAAATTTGGTTCCACCAATCCAACAATTTCATTCATGACGTTATCTATCGCCCCATCATCCAATATTATACCAAAAATTACGGCATTATTTGCATTATTAGTCATTTTAAATGACTTGAAAATAACACTTTGAGATTTAAACCTCAGGTTATCTTATATTTAAAATGACATTTCGAATTTCACGCAATACCACGTGGGTACCACGTGGATGCATGCCTGAAGTTTGCCACTAACCGGTAGGTAATGCGGTAACACTCGGCTGAATGCGCCCATTATGTATGTGTGATGGTGAATTGCTTGTTTGAGTTCATGGTTGAGTTGAGCGTTGAGAGCATAAAATAACCTAAACCACCTAAAAATAAGTTATTCGGTTCGATTAAGTACTTATAGTACTTATATAGTTATACAACGTGACACCACATATGTCAAGATGTTGAAGAGGATTCTTGACCATTTTAATGGGTCGAAGTCAACCAGCCACAAAAGTTGCCGTTTACTATTGAATGCGCAACAGGAACTTTCGACTGAGGGACTAGTTTTCCGTAAGTTATACATATATTATGCTACTAAATACTTAGTTTCTATCACATAGAAATATTTTCTTTTCCATTTTCTGAACAACTTAAGTTTAGTATAATCGCATTAATTCTGACGTTACTCTCCTCTTTGCCATTCAATATGCATGTATCTTTATTTAAATAAGTCCCAGAGACGAATCAAAACCTTTTACCATTTTGCAATAAAAGATTTTGCAAAATGGTGATGTTTGTTAGCTACTTTGTGTTTGCTACGATAATGTACTACTATATGAGTACATCATGCATGGTTTAATATTCTAAATTTCAAGAAGTATTTGTTACAACTCCTATGTTTTATTATTATTATTGTTATCAAATTTAAATTTAACATATTAATAAATGAAACATTAAGAATTGAAAATAAACTTTGAAACTAAAAATAAAAAACCTGTATCCTGTTCCACGTAGAAAATATTTTCATTTATATTTTACCTTTGGTGGCTGAAATGTTTCAGTTCTTTCGATGATAAAAGTTCTCTTACAGCAACATCAAGTCATGTGTTTAGCCTCAAATAATCAATGGATGAGAAATATACATAAAGAAATTCATCATGTAGTTCTCTGCAAATCTGTGGTGGAATTGTTCAAAAGCGGTCATCAATTTAAACTTCTTTTTGACTGAGTATTTTCTCTCATTTAATGTTATGCGACTTGATCAAATCAAATTTTGCAGGCTTTTCAGATTCTAGCGTAACTCGAGACCTCGTTATGTGGTCAGTTTCATGCCAAATGGCATACACGAGTGACAAATTGTGGAATTTTTAGCTAATTTTACTATACACTTTGATCTTCTTGGTCTCTTTCAACGTGTGTTACATTTGATTTGTAAAGTACAATAAACTGGAATAAATTCAAGTAAAAGTAGTAAACTAATAATAAAATTAGAGAACAAGAAATAAAACTTATGTTCAATAAGATCAAGCCGAACAATAACATGAAAAAAAAATGGCAAATTTGTCCTGGCCAATTTCTTTTTGAAGTGACTTTGTAACCTGCTCTACAGTTTTGTCAGATTCTCAAGAGCTTAAAAAGATTTAAATGGATCAAATTTCCTAATTTCTATTCCAAGAAGAGGCTCAATAAAAAAATGGTCCAAATTGAGGTCCGACTCAACTTTTCCACTGATTCATTACATTTGTTTTAGACGTATACAGTTTAAACGAGAAATTGAACATCTAATAATTAATTTTACTACTTTTTAATATGTATATAACACACTACAGATATTAAATATATTACATAATTTTTAATACATATATATATATATATATATATATATATATATATATATATATCTAGAGACCTAAAATTGTAGAGATACAAAATTTTTTCCAATTTTAGTAAACACTTTGATCTTGGCTCTTTCAACGTGTGTTACATTCGTTTTCTAAAGTACAATAAACTGAAATAAATTCAAGTAAAAGTAGTAAATGATCTCACTAAACTAATAATAAAATTAGAAAACAAGAAATAAAACTTATGTTCAATAAGAATGAAGCCGAACTATAAAATGAAAGAAAAATGGCACAATTAGTCCATCAGGAAATGCATACGACTGGTATAAATTAAATAAAAACGAATGCAATAACATCAATTTACGGAGACATTATTAGATACGTTTCAAAATAAATCATATAGAACTAATATAAAAAAACAATTAGAAGAGAATTTTCAAAAACCAACAGAAAAAATAATAGATTTTATATTACACTACAGGACATTATTAAACCAGTTACACCCACCATACACACTAGAAAAACAATTAGATAAAACATACGAACACTTAAGACAAGAATACCAATACCACATCAGACGTTATGAAATACACACATTCAAAGAATTACTAACTCAAAAAAAAACAGAGAAAAACAAATCACACACAATTACACACCAAAAACACACACACCATTAAACATCTACACAAAAGAATTCACACCTACACCACACACTTACACGCAAAAAACACAACATTACAAACCAAAAACATGTACACCACAAACAAATAATTACTCAACTTACAAAAATTACAGACAACAGACAGAAAAAGAAAAAACACAAAATATAGTAGAACAATTCTACAAGTGCGGACAATGAGGACACTACAAACGAGAATGCCCAAAACAACAATCATACAAACAATACACAAAACAACAAGGAACAGGGAAACCGGAATTGAGGCTAAAAGAATGGGTCAATTTAGCTTCAGAAATAAAAGACGACCCTCGTTGGTACACACAAATTAAAATAGGTTACACTCAAATTACCGCATTAGTTGACCCAGGCGCAACAAACACATACATAGGACAAACAGGCATACAGAAATTAGGAAACAAAATAAAAGAAAAAATTAAAATTACAAACAACGATATTAAAGTACAACTAGCAAACGACACTAACATAGAAATTATAGGAATAGTAGAACTACCAATTACATTAAAAAATAAAACACTCAACACAAACATAAGAATAGCACCGGACATAAAAATAGAATGCATTTTAGGAATAGACTACATAAAAAAAGCAAAAATAATACCGGACTATGAACAGGAAACATGGTTCTTTAAAGAAACACCGACAAACATTGAACCAATGAAAAACCAAGAATAAACACACACATACAAAAAAAAAACTTTATTACCAACACCAGACATACTACCAAACAGAACACTATACAGTATACAGGAAAAAACACCTACAAAAACACACACAGGACTGATAGCACTTACACCAACACAACAACACGAAATCCAAGCAATAGTACACAAATTAACAGAATATAAAAAAATAGGGCTAACCAGACTGACAGAACACACAATTGACGTACAAAATCACAGACCAATAAAACAACGGGCGTACACAGTATCACCAATTATTAAGAAAAAAATACATGAACAAGTAGAGGAAATGCTAAAAGATGGAATCATTGAACCATCAAAAAGCGATTGGTCAAGCCCAATAATAATGATAAAAAACAAAATGGCACGTACAGATTTTGTCTAGATTTTAGAAAATTAAATTCAGTAACAAAAAAAGACGCTTACCCGCTACCAAAAATGGACTCCATACTAAAAACATTACCAACAGCAAAAATAATATCGAAACTAACCGCTGTCATAGCACCAGGAAAAGGACTTTACCAATTCAAACGAATGCCATACGGATTAACAAACGCACCAGCCACATTCCAAAGATTACTAGACAAAATAAAAGGACACGACGAAAATCCTCACATATTTGCATACTTAGACGACATTATAATTGTATCAGAAACAATTGAAGAACACAAACAACTACCAACAAAAACACTAAATACAATAAAAGATGCAGGTTTAATTATAAACACGGAAAAATGTGAATTTGGCGTAAGCCAAGTAGAATATTTAGGGTACATAGTAAAGAAACATGGATTACAGATTAATCCAGAAAAAACAGAGGCAATACATAACTACCCAATCTCCAAAACACTAAAACAAATACGCAGACTTTTAGGAATGGCATCATGGTACAGACAATTTATACCTAATTTTGTACAAATAACAGAACCAATAACACGACTATTAAAAAATAACACACAACTACAATGGGGACAAGAACAACAAAACGCATTTAATTACATAAAACACAGACTCACATCTTCACCAACACTAATACGACCAGATTTTACAAAAACATTCCACATAAGTACAGATGCAAGTGACACAGGATTAGGAGCAGTATTATCACAAATAGTAGAAAATAAAGAACACGCCATAGCTTACATAAGTAGGGCACTCTCACATCAAGAAAAAAAATACTCAGCATCCGAAAAGGAATGCTTAGGAGTAGTCTGGGCAATAAAGAAATTCAGACAATATATAGAAGGATATCACTTCAAAATATACACAGACCATGAATCATTAAAATGGCTACACAATTTAAAAAATCCAACGGGCAGACTAGCAAGATGGGGACTAGAATTACTCGAATACGATTACGAAATAAAGTACAGGAAAGGAACACTAAACTACATACCAGACGCACTCTCACGCAAATATGAAACACATAACACAAAACACACAGAACACCTATCACCACTGTCAGAGAGACAAACAGACAATTGGTACAACAAACAAAAAACAACAGTACAAAACAATGAAGACTTATATCCAGAATGGAAATTCGAAAAGGAACAACTCTACAGATACATACCAGACCCACTACACAGCAACATTAGACCAGACCCAAACCCATGGAAATTAGTAATACCGGACTCACAACATAAAAAAATACTACAAGAAAACCACGACGACACACAAGCCGGACACATGGGAATAGAAAAAACATACAAAAAAATAGCAAAATCATATTACTGGCCAGGACTATACAAAGACGTAGTAAAATACATAAAATACTGCGACATATGCCAGAAAGTCAAAATAATACAACAACGACCAGCCGGACACATGACAAACAGACAAATAGGAGAACCATGGACAACAATAACAACAGATATAATGGGAGCAGAACCATTATCAAAAAAACGTATATCCGTGAACTTCACAACGTTGAAAAATTTCAACGGTCCTCGGCAGAACCGAGAAGGCGTACCAACGTGAGGCTCATAAATGTTACTAGATATCATTAGACTTTCTCTACGAAATACGACATAAAATACGGAAAATAGTTAACGACATCCATTATAATAAATATAAAATAAATAATAACACATAATACACCGAAATAAATGCGAATATGCATAATAATTATAAGAAAATATGTTGCGCCAATATCATAACCTATAGACGTCAAATTTAAAGTACAAAAATTGGCGATCCCCGCTAAATGATTTTCACGTGACCCTTAAGCATTTTTCTGGATTAATTTTCCCGTTGAATAGTTTCGGACGAGTTCCTGAGGGTTCCAAGACCATACCTAGAAGACGCAAACATTGCCCGGCCTTTAGTTCACTTTGTATCGAATATTTTCACCTAGTCGGAAAAATGGCCCTGGGACGTTTTCCTCGATATCGAATATCTTCAAATAGTCGGAAAAATGTCGCTGGGGCGTTTTCCTCCATTTATTTTCTTGTTTAATAGTTTCAGACGAGTTCCAAGTGGTTCCAAGACTATGCCTAGAAGTCGCCAACATTGCCCGGCCTTTAGTTCACTTTGTATCGAATATTTTCACCTAGTCGGAAAAATATCGCTGGGGCGTTTTCCTCGATTTATTTTTTCGTTTAATAGTTTCAGACGAGTTCCTAGGGGTTCCAAGACCATGCCTAGAAGACGCCAACATTGCCCGGCCTTTAGTTCAATTTATATCGAATATTTTCACCTAATCGGAAAAATGTCGCTGGGGCGTTTTCCTCGATTTATTTTCTTGTTTAATAGTTTCAGACGAGTTCCTGGGGGTTCCAAGACCATGCCTAGAAGACGCCAACATTGCCCGGCCTTTAGTTCATTTTATATCGAATATTTTCACCTAGTCGGAAAAATGGCCCTGGGACGTTTCCCTCGATTTATTTTTCCGTTTAATAGTTTCAGATGAGTTCCTGGGGGTTCCAAGACCATGCCTAGAAGACGCTAACATTGCCCGGCCTTTAGTTCACTTTGTATCGAATATTTTCACCTAGTCGGAAAAATGTCGATGGGGCGTTTTCCTCGATTTATTTTTTCGTTTAATAGTTTCAGACGAGTTCCAAAGGGTTCCAAGACTATGCCTAGAAGTCGCCAACATTGCCCGGCCTTTAGTTCACTTTGTATCGAATATTTTCACCTAGTCGGAAAAATGGCCCTGGGGCGTTTTCCTCGATTTATTTTTTCGTTTAATAGTTTCAGATGAGTTCCTGGGGGTTCCAAGACCATGCCTAGAAGACGCCAACATTGCCCGGCCTTTAGTTCACTTTGTATCGAATATTTTCACCTAGTCGGAAAAATGGCCCTGGGGCGTTTTCCTCGATTTATTTTTTCGTTTAATAGTTTCAGACGAGTTCCTGGGGGTTCCAAGACCATGCCTAGAAGACGCCAACATTGCCCGGCCTTTAGTTCACTTTGTATCGAATATTTTCACCTAGTCGGAAAAATGTCGCTGGGGCGTTTTCCTCGATTTATTTTCTTGTTTAATAGTTTCAGACGAGTTCCAAGGGGTTCCAAGACTATGCCTAGAAGTCGCCAACATTGCCCGGCCTTTAGTTCACTTTGTATCGAAGATTCTCCGCCAGCCGGAAACTAGACTCTGGGGCGTCTCCCCGGATTTCTTACCTCGTTTAATAGTTTCAGACGAGTTCCTGGGGGTTCCAAGACCATGCCTAGAAGACGCCAACATTGCCCGGCCTTTAGTTCATTGTATATCGAATATTTTCACCTAGTCGGAAAAATGGCCCTGGGACGTTTTCCTCGATTTATTTTTTTGTTTAATAGTTTCAGACGAGTTCCTAGGGGTTCCAAGACCATGCCTAGAAGACGCCAACATTGCCCGGCCTTTAGTTCACTTTGTATCGAATATTTTCACCTAGTCGGAAAAATGTCGCTGGGGCGTTTTCCTCGATTTATTTTTTCGTTTAATAGTTTCAGATGAGTTCCTGGGGGTTCCAAGACCATGCCTAGAAGACGCCAACATTGCCCGGCCTTTAGTTCACTTTGTATCGAATATTTTCACCTAGTCGGAAAAATGGCCCTGGGGCGTTTTCCTCGATTTATTTTTTCGTTTAATAGTTTTAGACGAGTTCCTAGGGGTTCCAAGACCATGCCTAGAAGACGCCAACATTGCCCGGCCTTTAGTTCAATTTATATCGAATATTTTCACCTAGTCGGAAAAATGTCGCTGGGGCGTTTTCCTCGATTTATTTTCTTGTTTAATAGTTTCAGACGAGTTCCAAGGGGTTCCAAGACTATGCCTAGAAGTCGCCAACATTGCCCGGCCTTTAGTTCACTTTGTATCGAATATTTTCACCTAGTCGGAAAAATGGCCCTGGGGCATTTTCCTCGATTTATTTTTCCGTTTAATAGTTTCAGATGAGTTCCTGGGGGTTCCAAGACCATGCCTAGAAGACGCTAACATTGCCCGGCCTTTAGTTCACTTTGTATCGAATATTTTCACCTAGTCGGAAAAATGGCCCTGGGGCGTTTTCCTCGATTTATTTCTTCGTTTAATAGTTTCAGACGAGTTCCTGGGGGTTCCAAGACCATGCCTAGAAGATGCCAACATTGCCCGGCCTTTAGTTCACTTTGTATCGAATATTTGCACCTAGTCGGAAAAATGGCCCTGGGGCGTTTTCCTCGATTTATTTTTTCGTTTGATAGTTTCAGATGAGTTCCTGGGGGTTCCAAGACCATGCCTAGAAGACGCCAACATTGCCCGGCCTTTAGTTCACTTTCAATCGAATATTTTCACCTAGTTGGAAAAATGGCCTTGCGGTTCCGCGAACTTGTTCTATAACGGGAAAAAAGCCGAAAAATTAGAAAAATGTAGTTGCAAAAATTCCATCTTCTTGGTTTGTCTAAAGCATTACTTTCATTATTTGATACTTAATAGTATAATGCGATAAATAACCATACCAAGTTTCATATTCTTATCAATAATAATTTTAAAGTTATTAAGTGTGTACGTAAAAGTTACCTGAGTCTGGAGAATGACCCATATAGGTCATTCTGAGTGAAAAAAGCCAAACTCCCAGTCCAAAATTAATTTACACCAAAAAAATTAATTTCCCAGGAACTCGCCTGAGTCAAATCAACGAGAAAATAACTTCATGAAAATGTCCGATATAAAGTGAGCTGAAGGCCGGGCAATGTTGGCGTCTTCTAGGCATGGTCTTGGAACCCCCAGGAACTCATCTGAAACTATTAAACGAAAAAATAAATCAAGGAAAACGCCCCAGGGCCATTTTTCCGACTAGTTGAAAATATTCGATACAAAGTGAACTAAAGGCCGGGCAATGTTGGCGTCTTCTAGGCATGGTCTTGGAACCCTCAGGAACTCGTCCGAAACTATTCAACGGGAAAATTAATCCAGGAAAATGCTTAAGGTTCACGTGAAAATCATTTAGCGGGGATCGCCAATTTTTGTACTTTAAATTTGACGTCTATAGGTTATGATATTGGCGCTACATATTTTCTTACAATTATTATGCATATTCGCATTTATTTCGGTGTATTATGTGTTATTCTTTATTTTATATTTATTATAATGGATGTCGTTAACTATTTTCCGTATTTTATGTCGTATTTCGTAGAGAAAGTCTAATGATATTGTAATGCGTTGATTTGTACGTCAGTTAGGAAGAGCGCTGTAGTTACCGCGTTGATGCGTGGGGACGGAGAAAGAAAGGGAGAGAGAGAGAGAGAGAGGGAGTGAAAAAATAGGAAGAAGACAGAAGAACTGCGAATATTTCGCAAGTTACTGATAGTTCCGATAGGTGATAAATCCGTAATAGTAACTCGCACCGATTGGTAGGATATTCCCTAGTGCTTCGTAGGGAGACGACGTAGTTTACGAATTGGAATCGAGAAGGTGTCTCTGTCGAGCGGGACTACGGTTTTGGGAAGAACACAATCTAGTCTATGTGTGGTCTTAAAGGTCCTCGTACATTAGGCGGCAAGAAGTCGTGATTATTCGCAGTCTTTCTCGGGATAACCACCACGGAGATCGGATCGTCCTGGCGATAGTGCACTTCAAACTAAACGCAGCGAATATTCTGCATTTTGGAATAGAGGGTCCGTACGTCGGTCGTCGACACAAGATAGAGGCTACAGTCTGTTGCAGCATCCATGGGCATCTTGAACTTCACCTGCAGGAAGAAGAATTTTCATTGTTTGATGTGTGCAAACAATGCCAAATTTGCATTTACCGAGGAGCGCCTTATGCAAGGCTGAAAATCTTCTGTCTCCTCGGCGTGTTTCGATCGGTGGTCTCTCTCAGTGGTCGTGCCGTCTCTCTTGTATACTTCAGGACGAAACAGGACGTGGTGCAAATTTGAAACCATCCACTTATTTTTTAAATACAATACATACATGTACATTTCATAGCGTCGGAAAGGATTTGACACTAATTGTTAGAAAATAGTATTCTAGTATCAAAATAAAAAAATTGGTCGTTGGAGTCTCCCACTTTCCGGCGTGCGCCCCGTTATACCTTGTATATTTATACCATGTGTATGTATACGTCCCTCGCGTGAAAAGGTACCGCGCATGTCACGTTGCCTATGTCATATAACAACCCAGATAGCCAATGCTGCTGAGCAGAAAAGGCAAATAAATGCTGTTATTTTCTCCTGAAAAATACCACATTATTTTGTGTTTTATTTGGGAAAAGGAAAAATATAAGGCACAAATACAACGTATTTCTGTCGAAATATCTGCGATAAAATTGTAAAAAATAACGGAGAGTTTTTGAGTTATTTTCGTCAAAACTTTTGAAGAAAATACCTTAAAACTCTCATGTTGCTTTTCCAAATTCCCTCCTTTAATTTCCTCGGATTATCTCCCTATTGACCCCTTTGATCTCTGCCGCAAAAATCCTTGGCGCGACAGCGGCCCGACGGCGTCACCACCATCGTTCTCTACCCTTCCACCGCGCAAGCACGCTCTCGGGGATTGGTCGTACGCGCGAGGAGGGAAGAAGCGCGATGGATGACGAGAATCCGAAAGGAAAAACATTTAATACAAGTGGTTCGGCTGTACGAGTTAGTTAGTGGCTGTCGTTAAAGTTGTTTGTGTGATTTTTCAGTTTACAATAAACGATTCTTCGTTATAAAATAATTGGGAAAAGTGTGCTCTGTGCAGTGGCAAAAATTTACACTACTGAAAAACGTGTGAATTACAGGGGAGTTGCAGGTGTAATTTTGTCTACGTTAAGTAAACGTCATCAGGTGAAGTTTTACATTTTATATAATATTTATTATTTATATTTTATACGATGAATCGAGAACATAGATTGAGGAAATTTTGTATTCGTAAACCCCTCTTTAATCTGTCTTCTCGACACCGACGACGAATTGTCGCTGCAGGGAAGGAACTTGCAGCAATTGAGCAATCGCATGTTGTCATCCCCAATGATGTTGATACTTTGAATGTTGCAAATGATTGTGAGCATTTAAATGTGAATGAGGGACGTATTTTAAGTTCTTTGGAATCGCAAGATTACGAATTATCATTAACTAATGATGATGAGGGTAGTACATCAGATGGTGGTTCGACTGATACTACCCAAGATGTTCATTTTGAGAATCATGATTCTTTTATGGACAAATTAGCAAGTTGCTTCATTCAACATAATTTCAATCATACGCAAGGAAATGCGATTTTGAGTCTTTTGCGTCAACATAATTGTTTTTCTAATTTACCAAAAGATTCTCGAACTTTGCTAAAAACCCCCCGCACTAAGATTCAGTTAAGAAATGTTTCTCCAGGAGAATATCTTCATCTTGGCATAGTAGCCGGTATAACTGAGATCCTTCAAGTTTTACCAAACAGTGCAATTCTAGAACTTGATATTAGTACTGATGGGGCCAGTTTAGATAAGTCGGGTAAAATTCAAATGTGGCCTATTCAATGTAGAGTAGCTAATATACCAAAGAGCCAACCCGCCATCATTGGTATTTATCGAGGTGCACATAAACCTGAAAGTGCTCTTGACTTTTTTAAAGATTTTAATAATGAATTTAATAATATAATTGAAAGTGGTGGAATAGTGATAAATGATAAAGTTATACCCGTCACTTTGAGGTGCTTCATAGCTGATGCTCCAGCACGCGCATTTATTCTTAATCACAAGTCTCATGTATCTTTTTCTCCTTGTTCAAAGTGTAAGGTAAGTGGTAGTCGTCTCGAGAGAAGATATGTTTATATCGGAATTGATAATATTCCTCGGACCCATGAAGAATATGTCACACATCTCGATATCAGTCATCATAAGCAAGGCGAAAGCCCACTCTCGTATCTTCCAATAGATATGGTCAGTAATGTACCCTTTGAAAGCATGCACCTAGTATATCTTGGTGTCATGAAGAAATGTTTGTCTGCATGGGTAGGGGGCAATTATTCTACTACATCTAAACTTTCTCGATCCAATGTTACTACACTGTCTTATAGACTTTCTTCTCTTCGGAAATGTTGTCCTCGAGAGTTTAACAGATTCCCTAGACCTATTGAAGAATTCTCCAATTTTAAGGCAACTGAATTTCGACAATTTCTTCTTTACACAGGCCCAGTCGTTTTAAAGGGAATTTTAACAGATAATTTGTACAATCATTTTTTGCTTCTTCATTCTGCAATTCGTTGTCTATCAGTTTCTTCACCATCAGATATACAATTAAAATTTGCTCGTCTAGCTTTGAAAATTTTCGTTAACAGATGCAAAGTATTTTACGGGTTATCTTTTGTTTCATACAATATTCATTGTCTACTTCATATTACAGATGATGTCAAAACTTTAGGAACCTTAGATTCATTTTCAGCATTTCCTTATGAAAACAATATGAAAGTTTTTAAAAGGTATTGCAGAAAGCCTCATCTTGAGCTGCAGCAAATTGCTTTCAGACGATCTGAAAAAAGTTGTACCCTTTCATCCAAATGTCCAAATATAATACCAGAAACTCCATTAGCTTCTTGTCAACATACTGATGGACCACTTCCAGACAATCTGAGAAATGTATTTCAATATGCTAAATTAAAAATCTGCAATTTTTCACTGGGACGCGAACTGCACAATTCTTGTTGTATTTTAGGTGACGGATCAATATGTGTCATAAAAAACATTATTGCTATTGAAAGCACATATTATGTATATGCTCACAAATTTCGTCGAATTGAACCATTTTATGATCTTGGTATAAAATTTTTCCTCAGTTGGTGTTTTTAAATGTTCACATTTATCGACTGATTTATTTGCAATTAATGCAAGACAAATCATTCAAAAATGTTATAAAATGCCATTCTGGTCAACATCATTGACGGATGATACGGACAGCAACGATGATAATGAAAGTATTGAACCTGAAACCAATACTTTCATTGTTACCACAATGAATGAATAATTACATACACACACACACACACACACACATTATGATTTACTTTTTTGCAAAATATATACACTTGTTTTGCTACTGTTTTCAGAATTCTGCAGCATTTTGCTCTTACGAGCATGAAGTTTAAGCATTTAAATGCTAACTGTATCATCGACCAGCTATTCAAAAAAGCTCTTAAGAGCGTGAATTTATATTCATTCCAAATTGGATAATACAACGAATAAATATTTTGCTCCTACGAGCATGAATTGTGCTTAAGCACTTGAAGCGTACTTTATCAAAATAGTACAAAAGTAATGTCAACATGAAGGAGATAAGTATTTTCTATAATCATTAAATTGTAATTCTATAAAATTAAATTTTCTATAATCATTTCTATGTAATTCAATTTCTTATTCGAGTATATTAACCTAATTTCAGAATGGAACGTACTCCAAGACAAACCAAAAAACCTGTCCATTTCTCAGACATGGTAGAATTTGAATCGTCATCTGAAGATGTGGAAGGTCCTAGAACAGATCCAATTGACTCTCATTTTTCGAATGATCTGCTCCAATTGAGATCAGAAATGCGAGAGAACATTCATCAATTGGATAGAGAAGTAGTTTCCCAGCAACAAGTACAGTTGCCCCAGGAAAATTATTTTCAAAACCCACAATTAGGTCATGGGGTTCAAGAGTGTCGTCCACGTATACCACCAAACCGCTGTCACCCATATATGCGAAGTGTCTCTTACGGGTATCAAAATACTCCAGCTTCGCCTACACCATCAAATTTGTACCCTTCTTCCTTCTCCTCAATAAACAAAAATTATGAGGAACCCTCTGTGCTTGGACAGATACTCGAAGAAGTGAGGTAATGCAAAAAATAATAAAAATAAAATTTAATAATTAAACTTGAAACAAATCTAATAATTACATGTATGATGATCTGCTCGTAGAACAATCCGACGACAGCAAGATGCGACAACGCACCGAATTCAGTATGTATCTTATTCTTTATCATATTAATTTGCATAATAATAATTTAGAAATACAATTTGTACATTAATTTTGCTTAAGTCTATTGAACAATGCCTTCAGGAGTTTGTTGCCAGCACCACCCATGACCTTACGTAAATACAGCTAGACTTGAATTCTATTTTTTATTATAATTGATATCATTGTAACCATCGTACATCCTTTTAGATTGATTCGTGAGAAACTAAGCAACGAAGACCATGGAAGTATCTCCGAATAGAAGTGAGTATATATTGTATTGACAGCAATTTTTTGTATTTAAAACAATATTTCTTTCAATGATTTTGCCAATGAAATTAATATAATTTTCTTAATTTTCTTTTCTTTTCCAGGAATGAAATGTGCCAAACCTTAATGGGAATGGAAGAAAAACTGAGAACGAATATAAATTCTATTCGTGGATCTCAACTAGGATCTAGGCCATCCATACCCAAAAAACCGCAATGCCTACCATTCAAATCATATACTGAGTTGAATTCTTTCAACAATGCAACGGAAGAAATATATAATAATGTTGTAAGTATATTCATTTAAATAACTTATTGTTTTTAATAAGTAATCAATAAATTTATCGGTAATCCGAACCAATAGTGTCTGAGTTTTTTCAAATTTCGTGCGACAAATATTTTGCCAGCCAATCAACTTTGAAACTCATTTTAGATGGAATGTGACACGAAATTTAAATTAAATTAAAGAATCTTAAGAATGATTCTTTAAAAATGTGAAATTAAGATGATAAATAATAGAAAATTCAGAAAAAATGAAATGAAGAAAAACACTCAGATACTATTGGTTCGGATTACCGATAAATTCATCGATTACTTATTGAAATATCACCGAACGATAAATTCATCTTCATCTGTATCAACTTATTGTTTTCCTTCTTTTTTTCACTGATGATTGCAAGACAGAGAGCATGACATACAAGATAATTTTACTCGTATATAGGATATACGACATAGATATCTAAAAAAATATTGCAATTGATTTCCATTTGTCGGAAGTTTGCACGTATATTTCTGTTTTCTTTAAAATACTTCATAAAATTATTTTAGTAGTTTTTAACCAAAATTGTCAAGCTGAAACTGTATCATTCTTTACACAAATTAACGTAACCATTAGCATTGATTGATAGTACTATGAGACTTTCATTATAAAAACATTATTAGAATTTATATCGATTTATTAAACTTATATTTAAGCAACATTAACACATATGTTAAGTAACACAAGTCTTCAGTGAATTTATTTTCAATATTCCTTCGCCAGTAAAAACCATAATCAGTAACACTTTCATTCTATGGTACAGTGTATATGTATATATACAATTGTCTCAGCCAGGTTTGATAAAAATTGTACAACGGAAGCCATGATTTCTTAAAAATTCTCATTTTTAAATTACATAAAAAAATTTATGCTGCGGTGTATCTGTTCAAAATTTTGCAGATTTAATTGTACTTCTAGTTTTTCAATGCCAAGGAATATTATATTGAAATTCCTGTACACATATATTTTGTAAGTCAGGGATTTAATATTAATTTATATTTAAACAACTGTACATACTTAATGTTATTATTGCAGGTACACTTTCTTTCCAAAGTTGGTGGGTGGACAGCTCGGCAAATGGCCAATTTGATAATAAAGGAAGCTGTGGAGGATTTGGCCATTGAAAATTTGACATTTAAAGGCTGGAAGGGGAAGTCATCCTTCAAAGACTGCCGTTTTGGCAAAGCGTGCTATGGTTAGTATTTTAATCTAATTTATTTTCTTATTAATTAGCTAATACTTGATATATCTACTAATATATGTTGGCTTTATTTTTGTTTCAGAGGCTCTAAGCATGAATAAAAATTTTGACATGTCAGCCAGTGTGTTTGCTGATGCCATGACAGAAGCTTTGAAAGCTTCAAAGCAGAGGTTGCGAAGTCGGCAACGACTACAAGAAATGGCAACAGTAAGAGTAGCGGCACCAACACCACCAACGGCACCACCATCAGAGCCTTAGTGCTATATCATTCGAATTATTATTTTTACATTATTTACGATTTATATTTATATTCGTAGGGTATTATTTAAAAATACATATATTTTTAATAAATTATATAACGTTTTTTCTTTTATCCCTTTATTGCTTCTATCCACGTTAATTAATAACGACATGTCATTTCCTTAAACTTTAAATTGATTAATGACGAACAAACTTAACTTTCTTATGAAACCGTCAACTCGTATTAAAGATGTCTTAAGTCGAACAATTAAAAAATTTGGGTTTTGTAAGTCATTCTACATAATATACACTCTACAAAAATACTAGTGAAATTAATTCAAAATTAAATGAGGACTTTACAAAATAAATTGTTTTACAATATCTGCAACAGAAATAATTTTATTTGGATAATTCTCATTTAATATTGAACAATTTTCAGAGAATATCTTTTCTAGGATATTAAATTCTGTATGTTAGGTTGAATCATCCTTTCAAAGTCCACATTTTGAAACAAAAGAATACGTTTCAACTCTTTTTTTATTTATACACTTGTTGATATAACTGTGCTACTGTATTAGAATCAGTCAGCTGTTACACCTATTAATTCATGCGCGCACGGATCAGTGTTCTCAGATGTAGTAGGAAATGTGCAGAGGCGGGGGAAGCTCCAACACGCAATGGGATAGCCCGAGCTTCTCCCACCTCTGCACATTTCCTGCTATATCTGAGAACACTGGCACGGATACCTCCGTGAAGTTGACCGGCCATTGTAACGAAATCGATCGAAAATAGCGCGAATCGTTTGCGATTCGTTTGCGAATGATTGCGATTACCGATTTTTCGTTTGCGAATTCGTCGTTTTTGAGTTATTTGCAAAAAACGAAATGGCCGGCTAACTTCACGTTAGCATTTTTGAAAACGCAATTACTCGGCAACCAATCGACCAATTTCGCCCAAATTAGGCTTGATCGTTTGCGATTCGTTTGCGAATTATGAATTAAAAGTGCTTTTTCCGATAACTTGAAAAATAAAAAAAAATAAATTATCCTATATGTCCCTTATATACAAAATTCATTAAAAGGTTTGCGATTTTTTTACAATCGGTCTCAATCGTTTGCGATTCGTTTGCGAATTGAGAAAATATAGCAATTTCCCGAATATCATAATAAATAATGCGAAAATAAACGAATTATCGAAAGTTACTAGATCCAGCCCACCTCGATATACAAAATCCTTTAAAAGGTTTGCGATTTTTTTGCAAACGGTCTCAAACGTTTGCGATTCGTTTGCGAATTGAGAAAATATAGCAATCTCCCGAATATCATAATAAATAATGCGAAAATAAACGAATTATCGAAAGTTACTAGATCCAGCCCACCTCGATATACAAAATCCCTTAAAAGGTTTGCGATTTTTTTGCAATCGGTCTCAAACGTTTGCGATTCGTTTGCGAATTGAGAAAATATAGCAATTTCCCGAATATCATAATAAATTATGCGAAAATAAACGAATTATCGAAAGTTACTAGATCCAGCCCACCTCGATATACAAATCCCTTTAAAAGGTTTGCGATTTTTTTGCAATCGGTCTCAAACGTTTGCGATTCGTTTGCGAATTGAGAAAATATAGCAATCTCCCGAATATCATAATAAATAATTCGGAAATAAACGGAGTATCGAAAGTGACTAGATCCAGTACATCGCGATATACAAAATAAAAAAAAAGGTTTGCGATTTTTTTGCAAACGGTCTCAAACGTTTGCGAGTCGTTTGCAAATGATAGCGCTTACCAATTTTTCGTTTGTGACTTTGTCGTTTTTAAGTTATTTTCTGAAAAACGACATGGCCGGCCAACTTCACGATCGCTTCAAAATCCCTTAAAAGGTTTGCGATTTTTTTGCAATCGGTCTCAAACGTTTGCGATTCGTTTGCGAATTGAGAAAATATAGCAATCTCCCGAATATCATAATAAATAATGCGAAAATAAACGAATTATCGAAAGTTACTAGATCCAGCCCACCTCGATATACAAAATCCCTTAAAAGGTTTGCGATTTTTTTGCAATCGGTCTCAAACGTTTGCGATTCGTTTGCGAATTGAGAAAATATAGCAATTTCCCGAATATCATAATAAATAATGCGAAAATAAACGAATTATCGAAAGTTACTAGATCCAGCCCACCTCGATATACAAAAATCCTTTAAAAGGTTTGCGATTTTTTTGCAAACGGTCTCAAACGTTTGCGATTCGTTTGCAAATGATGGCGCTTACCAATTTTTCGTTTGTGACTTTGTCGTTTTTAAGTTATTTTCGGAAAAACGACATGGCCGGCCAACTTCACGATCGCTTCAAAATCCCTTAAAAGGTTTGCGATTTTTTTGCAATCGGTCTCAAACGTTTGCGATTCGTTTGCGAATTGAGAAAATATAACAATCTCCCGAATATCATAATAAATAATGCGAAAATAAACGAATTATCGAAAGTTACTAGATCCAGCCCACCTCGATATACAAAATCCTTTAAAAGGTTTGCGATTTTTTTGCAATCGGTCTCAAACGTTTGCGATTCGTTTGCGAATTGAGAAAATATAGCAATCTCCCGAATATCATAATAAATAATGCGAAAATAAACGAATTATCGAAAGTTACTAGATCCAGTACACCTCGATATACAAAATCCTTTAAAAGGTTTGCGATTTTTTTGCAAACGGTCTCAAACGTTTGCGATTCGTTTGCAAATGATAGCGCTTACCAATTTTTCGTTTGTGACTTTGTCGTTTTTAAGTTATTTTCTGAAAAACGACATGGCCGGCCAACTTCACGATCGCTTCAAAATCCCTTAAAAGGTTTGCGATTTTTTTGCAATCGGTCTCAAACGTTTGCGATTCGTTTGCGAATTGAGAAAATATAGCAATTTCCCGAATATCATAATAAATAATGCGAAAATAAACGAATTATCGAAAGTTACTAGATCCAGCCCGCCTCGATGTACAAATCCCTTTAAAAGGTTTTCCGATTTTTTTGCAAACGGTCTGAAACGTTTGCGATTCGGTTGCAAATTTTTCGTTTGCGACTTTGTCCTTTTTAAGATATTTTCGAAAAACGACATGGCCGGCTAACTTCACGTTTGCCTATCATTCTGCACTTTATTAAATTTCGATCAAACTCTGTCCTCTGCTTTCCCACACCTAAAACATATAGTTCTATCATTTTCCCTCATTTTGTTTGAGATGGGATACACTCGAGGCGCTACTTTACAGAGTATTAAAAATAGGCTCGCAGGCAACTGCGATCTCCCCGTTTTGTCCAGTTCTTTGGTTCTAGATTTTTCCAGTGTTCCTTCGTCCCAGGAAATGCACTGCTTTTTTATATTCAGTTTCTGTTTGAATTCTGAAGAAATTGGACATTGCGCTTAAAACATTTTCAATTACAGGACGTATTTGGTATGTTAATACACTTTCATTATATTTGTTAAGTATAATGTGTAATTAATTTTGGGTTTTTTTATAGTAAATATATAATATTTTATTAAAACTGTAATCTTTACATTGAGAATCATTGATTGAGAAAAATAAAAACAATGACCATATCAATTTTGATTCCATGCTAATGCAAATATTTTTTTTTTTTTTTTTATTTAACCCATTTGTATTTACAATCTATTCTATGGAATAATAAGTAAAAAATCTATTAAAAATTAACTAAGGCATTGCAAAATAACCTCCCACTGAAGGCTCTGCTATTAAGTATCTTACATTATTAATTACATATTGTGATACTAATTAAATTTTATAAACATTTTTAATTTTATTAAAACCTATTGGACAGGTTTAACGGTTTGAATTTTTTCAATCTTCTGGTCTGGTCTCTCGTTTCCAGCAAGTTTGTAGCCAGAATATTTGAATGTCTTTTTAATCTTTCTTGGTACTTGACACTAAAACTTTTTATTTCTTCTTTCACTGTCTTTACATTCAGATCACAATGTATCACTTCATTTGGCACATACCAAGGGGCTTGCACAATAATTCCTAATATTTTTTTACTGGAATCGTTGTATGATTTCGATGTCGGAGTTGCTGGCTGTCTTTCTAGTGATAGTTGGGATTTTCTTTCCAACATCCAGTACAAGTTGTGCAGCTTTTAATCCAAGTTCCTTCCTTTTGGTCCATAAATGCTTTTTCCTTGTTAGTCAAGGTGGATTTCAAGATATTTCACTTCGTCTGCCATGGGCAGTACTTGATTATTTAATATTATTGGGGGACATGTGGCCTTGCGCAATGTAAATGTAACTTGGGTTGACTTAGTTTCATTCACTTTGATTCTCTATTTTTTTAACCAGCTTTCTACAAGTTGCATGTGTTTCTGTAGCTTCTTTGTTGCTGTTCCCGCTTCGCGATCTGTCACTAAAAAAGCGGTATCGTCTGCAAAAGTTGCATTTTGGATGTTACTCGATGTTGGTAAGTCAGCAGTGTATAAAAGGTACAGGGTTAGTCCGAGTACACTCCCTTGCGGATCCCCGGCTGTAATAGTATGTAGGGATGTTTGTTCTCCTTGGAATTTTACATGGTAATGCCTATTTAATAGATTGGATTTTATAATTACAAAATAGTTGGAAGGTAATTTCTGTTTCAGTTTGCAAAGCAATCCTGTGTGCCACACCTTATCAAAGGCTTGTGCGATGTCTAAAAATACTGCATTACAATATTTCTTTTCTTCAAAGCCTTGACTTATTTTATTTACAATTCGATGCACTTGTTTCAGTAGTAGCGTGATGTTGTCTGAATCCAAATTGATAATTAGGTATTAATTTCTTTACAGCGATAATGTTTCTTAATCTTGAAAGTAATAATTTTTCAAAAAATTTTGAGAGTACCGGTAGCAGACTGATAGGTCGATAAGAACAAACATTATTTGTTGGTTTTCCCGACTTAGGAATAAGTATAATTTGAGCTAATTTCCATATTATGGGGTGCTTACATAAATAATAATGGGAGTATGATCGGATGATAGATCTAAATGCAAATATAATGTTTAGTTTATAGTGTTATAAATTACGAATGTGTGTGTGTGTGCAAGCGAATGCAAATATAATAATGATCTTAATGTTACACATTTTGAATTCATAGGAATGCAAATGTAATGTATATTATTATTATCATCAAATTATTAATGATTATTTACGAATGCAAATATGATATTAATTTATTAGTGGTACAAACTATGAATCCGTGCAAATTCGAATATAATGTTGATTTATTAGTGTTGTAAATTATGCTCCATGTGAATGCATACCCTGGTAAAAATGAAACGTACACGAAGGGTACGTACTCTTCAACGAAGCGTTTTTGGACATTTTAAGAGTACTCGCGTACTCCTTATGGAAAAGTACTTCGAGAGTGTAAATATTTAAGTATACCATATTCTTATTAGGAATGAAACAAGGCATACGGGAGTGTACTTAATGAAGCGTTCTTCAAGATGAAATAAAGCGTGTAATAGAGTGTCGTTTGTCAATTTTTATACAAGTATAAGTTTGAATTAAAATATTTTATTTAACAATATTTAAAAGCAATTACGTTATATATATTTATATATGTGTATAGGCGCAGTGTGGCATACTTATATTTACAATCATATTTATATTTTACTCAGAACTCATAGCATTAATCTCCAGAACATCCGTACGGAACAATGCAAACAATAAAACTAAGAATTGTCTTAAATTTTAACACAAATATCATATGACATTATAAATATAGTGATAGACCAGTGGTCCGTATCCAACACGGTCGTTGATCGCGTAAAGCATCTGTGTTGAGGAACAGTACTTGAATCGGTGACTGCTTGAAATCTCAGCTTTTTTAAGATACTTTATTTATCTTAAAAAAAGTTTTAAAATTATTAAAATTAAATAATAAACTAAAAATAAGAAAAAAGTGAAAAATACAATTTTTTATTAAAATCTCTTATTGTACATTTTGGAAAGCGGTATTTAAGTGTACGTACGTTCGCTCTTAATGTCCAAAATCACTCCTGCTGTACGCTTATTGTACTCTTACTGTACACTTCGGGATGCGGCATTTAAGTGTACGTACTTTTCGTGTACTCTTATCGTAATGTACACGAAGCGTACGTACTCTTCATGTACGCTTCCATTTTTACCAGGGTATATAATATTGATTTATTAGTGGTACAAATTATGAATCCGTGTGCATGCAGATATTAATATATTGATTCATTAGCGTTGTAAATTACAAATCCTGTTTGGATCAATTTCTGTATTGCTCTCAAGTTTAGGCACCGTATTTAAACCCCCCCCCCCACCCCCCCCCCCCCCCACCCCCCCCCCCCCCCACCCCCCCCCCCCCCCACCCCCCCCCCCCCCCACCCCCCCCCCCCCCCACCCCCCCCCCCCCCCACCCCCCCCCCCCCCCACCCCCCCCCCCCCCCACCCCCCCCCCCCCCCACCCCCCCCCCCCCCCACCCCCCCCCCCCCCCACCCCCCCCCCCCCCCACCCCCCCCCCCCCCCACCCCCCCCCCCCCCCACCCCCCCCCCCCCCCACCCCCCCCCCCCCCCACCCCCCCCCCCCCCCACCCCCCCCCCCCCCCACCCCCCCCCCCCCCCACCCCCCCCCCCCCCCACCCCCCCCCCCCCCCACCCCCCCCCCCCCCCACCCCCCCCCCCCCCCACCCCCCCCCCCCCCCACCCCCCCCCCCCCCCACCCCCCCCCCCCCCCACCCCCCCCCCCCCCCACCCCCCCCCCCCCCCACCCCCCCCCCCCCCCACCCCCCCCCCCCCCCACCCCCCCCATTTATATGGATGAAGACGGAAACATATATACAGGTGATTATAAAACCTTAAGGATGTTCATAACCTTATAATCGTTTCCTGGCTTCGGTTACTTCATTCGATAGTCTCATTTTATTTTCCCGTCATTTGTGTTTGCCATCCTTTGTTTTTGTACTCTTTCGGACTATGCTTCATCCACATTGCATCATTGTTGTTTGGAATCGTCACTGAAAAACTTTGCGCAAGACCATAATTGGAGATAGAAAAATATAACGCGTTTTTACCCATTTGTAACAGCTTGAATTCTGAGTTTAAGGATTGTTTTTGCTTGACATGTCGCATACAATACTTGTTACGTGCGCATGTCATGTAAATCTGAAGAGGAGGCAAAAAACTAGTTTTCAATTTTTGCTACCGCAATGGAAAGTACAAATCTTGAGATTACTTGAAATGAAGTTAAAAACAATTACAGTCCCCATTATCATAAATTTACTTAAAACTTGAGTGAAACACAGTTACAACTCTCAAACGGAATTAATATTTCATTACAACAATTTTTGTCTCGGTACTTGGATTGAACATGGGTTCTCTTCTCCTATGTCATTTAGCGAAGGGTTTACGTGATGAACATATAACTACATTTTATTTCCAAAATTTTCTTGCTATCAACAGTCCTTATACAAACAATAATTATTTCATCCGTAGGTTGAAAATAATTTTGTTTAAAACAAATTTTACGTTTCGACAACATATGCGGGCCCTCTTCAGAATATATTTCAAAATCGGTTATATTCATTGGTAGAACTTGAAAAACGTCATTGACTAAAAGGGTATTGAGAGATAGAGGATCGAAATATTGTAAACTACCTTCCTCAATTAAAAACGCAAGTAAAAACTATTAAATGTCACAAAATCTGGACATTTTTCAAATCCCACCTTACGGTTTGTTCACGTTAGTCTGAAAGTCTTGATTCTACCTCTGCCGTGAACAAAGTGTAAGGTGGAATTTGAAAAATGTCCAGATTTTGTGACTATATTTAATAGTTTTGACTTGTGTTTTTAGTTGAGGAAGGTAGTTTACAATTGAGGCTCACAGAAGAAGAACCGGTTAAGCGCTAGAACCCGCGACCCGTAGTAAGTAGTAACGGTCAGTTTCGCTGTATTTTGCATTTCTCTTGTTTCGATTAATAGATAGCAATGTGCCACCCAGGACAGAGTTGTAGGAATTGAAAATACCTTCAATTTAAGCCATCACTCGTTTCGATTCGATGAAAATTGAGTCCAGGAGAGCCTTTGGAAGTTGTTTTTCGCTGTCAGACAGTCGCCGGTGGGACGTAGGAATAGCGCGAATGCCGAAAGCTTCCCTGGACTCAATTTCCATCGAATCGGAACGAGTGATGGCTCAAATTGAAGGTATTTTTAATACCTACAACTTTGTCGTAGGCGGCATATTGCTATCTATTAAGCGAAACGAGATAAAAGCAAAAAAATTGCGAAACAGACTGTTACTACTTACGACGGGTCGGTTCGAGCGCTTAACCGGTTCTTCTTCTGTGAGCTACAATTTTTCGATCCTCTATCTCTAAATGCCCATTTAATCAATGACATTTTTCAAGTTTTACCAATGAATATAACCGATTTTGAAATATATACTGAAGAGGGCCCGCATGTGTGGTCGAAACGTAAAATTTGTTTTAAAAAAAATTATTTTCCACCTACGGATGAAACTAATTATTGTTTGTATAAGGACTGTTGATACCAAGAAATACTTTGGAAATAATATTGCATTTGAGCGGTCAAGAAATTTTTGAACCTATAGCAACATTTCTGAACTACTATAATTACATTTTATTACTGCATTTCATACATGTGTTGGAAAAATGATTAAAAAAGTGATTAATGCGAAATAATAATAGTACATTACTTGTTGCTTTCTCTGTTACAGCCTCACAAGTTGCCAAATTCCTGTAAATATTTTGCCACACAAAAAAATATGGATTGTTGCAAACATGAATAAAAATGTTATTTTATATATATATGTCGCATTTTTAATTATTTACTCACGACTACATTCCAATTCTTATTTTTTTGTTTGCAATACTTTTGATAAAAATTTCAATGGGAAAATAAGTCCCGAATAGCACCTAGTTAAGCTTCAAAATATATCAGGTAATTCCCTCGAGATTCACGGCACACAACTGAACCGGCCTGGACTTATCCGATAATTTTGAACCTCTTGTAATTTTACACGTGATAATACAGGATAAAGTTGATTGGAGATGGATTGAAAAGCATGAAATGATATTGAAATAAGTCGGGTTGATAAGGAGTGGGACTTATGGCAGTATTTCGGATCAAGACACATTCAATTGATCTTCCTGATCTCCTCGATCAACCTTAAGCATGCTCGATCAGTTACTATGAAGCATTTCTTTCCAAGTATATGTTGTGATTAGAATAACAAAATTATAAAACGAAGAAAAAGGATAAAGTCCTCAAAATTTATTTACAATATTTTTTATTGGCGTTCGATTTTTATTTTTAAAGGCGTTCGATTCCGTTGATCACGGCATTATGGTGGACAAATTGCGTTTGTCCGGCTTCGGGGGATCACTGCGTGCATGGATTTATTCCTATTTGACAGAACGGTATCAGGCTGTCCGAATAAAGGGATATATTTCCGTTACTATTTATTTTATTTATAAATGATTTGGGGAATGTTATATCCCATTCCCAATTTCTCTTTTATGCCGATGACCTGAAACTATTCAGCATTGTTAAGTCTCCCTTGGACGCCTCTAAAATGCAGCGTGATCTCGAGCGAATGAACGATTGGTGCCCCTCTAATCGACTTTATCTTAATTTAAATAAATGCAAGATAATGCACCTCACTAGATCACATTCTACCTTCCGTTTTAACTATGTCATTCAAAGGCATGATCTGGCTTGCGTACAGGATATTAGTGATCTTGGCGTGAGATTTGACCATGTAGGATCGTTTTTCGGGCACCTACAGTTGGTAGTAAATAAAGCCTTCAAACAACTCGGTTTTCAAAAGCGTGCGACCAAGAACTTTACTGACACCTCAGCTATCGTTCACTTATGCAAATCTCTAGTTCTGCCACATTTATTATACGCCTCATCCATTTGGTCCCCTTTCACAAACCGTGACGTTAAAATACTTGAATCATTGTCATTACCGCAACGGTTCTCCACGCTCTTTTATCGATTTTAACTAATTATGTATACTAAATGTGTGCGTTTAATTTTAATTTTTAATTATTTTAATTGCGTTTGTTTTATAATTTGTTTTTATGATCTGTGTACTTTATATGTATTTTCAGGGCGACTACGCCCGTAAATAAATATATAATAATAATAATAATAATAATAATATTTATCCACTACTCTTTAAAAAACGAATCACTCCTTGAGAGTATATAATATAGACCTGAACATTATTTTTATTGTGATATATCCAAGATAACAATGTTTTGTTTTATAAAATAATTTGTAAATGAAATTCATGAAATTGGGAATCCGCGATTTCGAAGCAACTTCAATTTCAATTATTACTTCGACCCAGACTAAGTCTGGACGAAGTATTGAATTTGGTCACTTCGGGCAAAAAAATTACCATATAGTTTTTCATCAAATGTCGACGTTTCAGACCCTAAGGAACCCAAATCAACAATAACAAAATTTGTGTCCGTGATCTTGTACGTCCCGTTTTTTGTCTCGCGATAACTCGCGAACGGATAAGCGTATTGACATAAATTTTTTTTTAAAATACGCGTCTTGGCATAACTTAGATCTGATTAGATTTTGGGGCAGATCCACCGGTCCATTACTAAAATAAATTAGCGCCAATTAAGTTTCTTTGTAGTTTTTTGCATTTATTTTGAAAAATACAAATTTTATTAAGAAATGTTGCAAACAAAAAAGATAGAGCACGAAATTCTCTACAAAAAGGTTATATGCATTTTCTTCCTAAAGTCAACGATAATGCCATAAAAACTGGTTTAAAATGTTTATGACTATTGTCTGAAATAGTATTGAATTTGGTAATCGCGGCAAAAAAATTACCCTATTGTTTTTCATCAAATTTTGATGTTTCGAATAATATTAGAAAAATGAATATTTTGATCCGTAAAAAGAAATTGATGAAAATGGTTCGGTGTTGCAAAATATTGGTTTTCCGGCCCTCTAGAGGTTAATGATATTTCTAGCCTATTCACGGGTCGACTGTAATCCTTAAAATAAATTTAAATAAACGACTTTTGACATAAAATAGACTCAATACCTTTACATAAAGAATGTAAAATGTAAATAACAAAAATTAATAGTGATAATATTTCAATTCAATAATAAAATAAAGTTAAAGTTAACATTAACAATGACATCATTAATCATTACTAACGTTGACCATATTTCTGGGATACTATACAAGAAGATGAAGCATCATATGTTACCGAAATAATTTGTAGCTGCCAACTTTTATGACGATAATTGCGTTCATACTTGAGAAAAACGGTATTTTTTCAAAATTACTACCTCAATTCTTACTTCAAGTTTTCTCTTGTCATCAAAACCGAGAAATATAGTATTGAAAATGTCTTTAGGGAACGGTGAAATGCGATGCAGCTTCACAAGTTCTCGAAATAATTTGTTGTTGCTAACTTTTCTGTCAAACCGGTATTTTTTCCAATTTAACCCCACACTTCCTGTTCATTATAGATATCAAAGCCAAGCAATGTGGCTTAGGGTTTTTTTTAACGCATACCAATTAAATACGTAATGTTATCTAATCTAAGCTAATCAACATAGTATCCGAGATCTTTTCAAAATACTGTACACTAAGATACAGCATCATAAATTATGAAAATTATTTGTCGACTGTAACTTTTGAACGTAAATTACTATCTCACCAAACGACCTGAATAGAATCCTCTTAAGGGGCGGCTAAATACCGACTCGCTACTTTGATCAAATTGGCTATTACCGACGCCGCACTTTCGTTAAAAAGCATATATGTTTCAGGGAGAATTCATAAGGAACTACTATTTTAGGACCATTTGACAGTGAGGATCTGCATTTTTGTCATATATAGCAAACGATTAAAACAATAACGAAAGATAATTTACAAGAATAAAGTTTGTAGCTAACATCCAGAGCTATTTGGCCACTACGGAAATTTATTCTTGTTAATTTTCGCTGGTTTCTGAATCGATTTCACTGAAATTAGACGTGCATTCATATAAATTACATAAAATGGCCCTAAAATAGATTTGGACTTGAAAATATATATACTTTCCTTAAGGGCTGCAAAACCTACCCACTAATCTAAGAAATACAAATTAACCAGAAACTAGATATATTTTTAAGGCCAAATATATTTTAGGACCATTTGATGTATTTTTTATGAATTCACATCTAACTTCAGCGAAATCGGTTCAGAAACTAGCGCGAATTGACAAGAATAAATTGTCGTAGTGGGCAAACAGCTCGCGATGTTACCTATAAACTTTATTCTTGTAAATTCTCTTTTGTTATTGTTTTAATCGTTTTCTGTATATGACAAAAATGTAGATCCTCGCTATAAAATGGTCCTAAAATAGTAATTCCTTATGAATTCTCCCTTAAACATATGCTTTTTAACGAAAGTACGGCGTCGTTAATAGCGAATTTGATAAAAGTAGCAAGTCGGTATTTAAGGAGCATGTAAAGTGGATAAATATTTACATTAAACACAAAAATTGTGTCATTGTTCTACTGTAGGGCTATGGAGTATTATTTCAAATTGTACGCATTTTTTCATGATAAATTTTTCAATATTTTTATCTATTCCAATGACTCGATGGAAGCTTTTGACTGATAACACTAAATAAACCACTCGTATTGTTATTGTTGGAAAAATTAACACGTACTGTGCAAATATAATCGTACGTAAAATGAGAGGTGGCACGTGTAATTATCATCTTCCGTTGCAGTGGGGAAAATAAAGGAAGAAATGAATTTTGAAAAAAAAATATCTAATGGCGGATATGTAGAAAGTGCAAAATGACAGAAAGATTGTATTAACGGATTTGGACCCAGCGCACAAAAATACGTAGGAAATGTATATTCGTGTCTGTCATGAGTTTTCACTATTGACCAATATCATTTGTATATCGACGTTTACAGTGAATATTAATAACAAATAATACTAACTCTTTCGGGAAATTAAATGTAATTATAATAATTTGCCAGAATGAGAAACATCTGGCGAGGGAGGGAAAAATTGGGGAAAAGATGAAATTTGGAGATTTGTTTATAAACATTGATCTTTATTGACAAAATTTAATATACACGTCAAGAATAGAAAATCGCCAAAGCAATAGAAGCATTGTTTCCGACACTTTTGAGCAATGAGGATGCTCACTCTATTGTGGATCGTTACTATTCTCCTGGTGCTCTGATTTAATCGAGAAAATTTTCGCTTAGCTCATCCCGAAGGCCATACATAATGTTGTCTAATGTTTAAGTAACTACGTTTTGTAGACAAAAATTACAAAGTTTAGATCTGTAAAATTGCTTTCGTCAAAATAATTTTATACTCTCAGCTATACAAATATATATATGCTTGTCATTCATGTCTACATATAAGTCGTTTACTCGCACTAAATAATAAAATGAGTAGATTAATATTTAGTACATTTTACCAAATATTTATTCCATTCAATCAAAGATTAATAATTGTTCACAATTGTTGGATAGATAGTTGAATTTAGTATTGAACATCTCAATTTCAATTGAATTTATAAATATTATTCATATCGCTTTTTGTATCCAATTTATTTCATTATTTTTCTAAAATTAATGTAATTTTTTTTTATTTGTATAAATAATTTTATCATCGAATAATATTATTTTAATTATAAAAATTACACTTGCACTTTCTTTTCCTATTCCAGAAATATTCCTACTTATTCCTGTAATGTGTAATTATTTATATTTAAATATATGATTTGTTCTTTTTAAATTTTTTTTTTAATAACGTGAAAAACAAAAATAATATTGAAATCTGATATTGTTTTAAAAAATATTAATTAAATTATATTAATTAAAGTGTAGTTATAACATTATAATAACATACCTATTTTGTTGTAATTAAAAAAAAATAAAAAAAAAAGATTTTACTGGAATCGAACTTCCAGCGAAAAATTGTTACGCGACAACCGAACGATTAATCCACTGGACCATTGTACGGTTATCTAGCTAAGGTATAAATGACGCTGATAAATTACTGGCTTGCCTGTCAGTAACTTGAATCGCATCGATCATATATTATCTTACATCGTATTTGCATTCAGCAAACTGAAAACCCGTAAATGGTGTTCAATTTATAGTTACTTGTCTACATTGTCTACACTGCGTGACGAAAAGGGTTAAAACAACAATTCAGTGTTCATTTCAGAAAATTAGTTTATATACAGGGTGACTCTGATAGAAGTGAACATAGGGAAACCCATGTTAAGGCTACGCGCCTCGTGATTGGTCGATTCCGGTGGAACGTTGCTTCTCGCTGATTGGCTGTGTTAGGGACACAAGAATGTAAACAAAATACTGTCTGTATGTATCAAATCTCTTGTGTGACATAACGGACATAACCACGTTTTAGGCTTATGTAAAATGTGTCAAATCCGTGAAATGCGTAACACAAACTAAAATTCAAGACTCAATTCGTGAATCTGTACTTTTGTTACAACCGGATGCAGCCGATAAGTTGAAGGGTTTTCAACAAATCAATTGGCAAGAGTAAAATGTGCTATTCATCAATGATGCAGAGATATTCTACTCCAAAAATGATATCAGATAAGTTTTTCGTTTTAATAAAATCATTTCAATTTACAGCAAAGAATCTGGTACTTTGTGTCGTGTTATTACAGATACAACCGCTCAAATCATCGGAAACAATCGCATGAAAGATTTGTTGCTTAGTGCTCGAATATCGGGATGCACAAAGTCGTGAATCGTCCTGTAAGTATTCCCGTCAATGTTATAATTTTACTCATTTTCTTCTCTTTTCCTTCGCCATGATCAGTGTTGACTCGAGTTTCTCAACGTGCAATGAAATTATTTATGTATTTTTATTTTCCTCTGTTTTGTATAATAAACAACAGCGATTGAAGTAAATTACACTGTAACAAAGTAAAAAGATCGCAAAGTACAAATATGTGTTTTTCCAGGCAGTCGTAATTGCGAGTAACCTTTCACCTTCGATACTAATTTCCTAAAAAGTGGCGCTAGCAAATTAGTCCAAAAATCAGCTCGTTTTCGGAAAAAATTCATTAGAATCCCGTTTCGATGATACCACATTGCACGGAGCAGACTCATAGTGCTGTCGAAAAGTCTGTCATGAACGATACTTTCCTCTTTTCGAATTCTCTCCAAATACAAATCGAGAAACCTGGTACAACCTTCAGTGTGGAACTCATCAGCGGGTCTTGGAAATTTTCTTTATCGCTCGGCCTGATGCATGATGTTGAAAAGAGCTTCTGTCAAACCAGGCAGAAGCAAAAGTTTCCCGTATAGCATACAAAAAGTATGTTATAATGACAACCTAAGTGGAGTGAACAAAATCAATTTGATGTCATTTCATTTATTCAATTAGGATTAAGGTTACGAGATCAAATAAGCCATTTTACTGGACCGAACATACCCAACCAACGTTCCTGAAAAATGTTGTTAAGATCGTTCTTAACCGGTTTGACACCATGCGCTTAACTGGTCTGTCCTGTCGAAATCAAATCGCCCGCTCTCCCATCGAGCCGAAGTTGGCATATGCTGGACTGCGTATGCTAACTTCAGCCTGATCGCTCTCCCTGCAATTTATTGAAAGACAATAAATATTACCTAACCAAGTTTAGTTCAAGAAATAGGCTAAATCTAACAAGTGATAGCATAATAATTCGCAAGCTTCCAACGAACTTCTCAGCAGCGGCATCCAACCTGTCAGCCGATAAGCAGGGTTTATCAAATTGTTAGAAAATTTTTCATTTTATACGTGGTTTTTCCTTTTACATTGTAATAACAATTTGCCTTCGAGATGAGGGTATGTACTTGTATGTATGAAATAATGACAACGCAAGTGAAGTGAACAAAATCAATGTAATTTCATTTAATTTATTTAATTAAATGCTCAAATTGTAAGCCGCCAGCAGCTGTACAATAGCCTAGCCTATTATAAAACTCGTTCATTGTATTTTGTAACATGTCTAAAGTTATATTCTGAATAATTTCAATAATTACATCTCGCAGTTCTTGTGCTGTATTTACAAATGGTCTGCTGTATAACTCATTTTTTATATACCCCCAGAAGAAAAAATCCAAAGGATTATGGTCGGGAGACCGAGCAGGCCATCTTATTGGACCGAAACGACCCAACCAACGGCCCTGAAAATTGTCATTAAGATGGTTCGTAACCTGTCTGACACCGTGAGCTGGAGCTCCGTCCTGTTGGAACCACATCATGTTACAAAATACAATGAACGAGTTTTATAATAGGCTAGGCTATTGTACAGCTGCTGGCGGCTTACAATTTGAGCATTTAATTAAATAAATTAAATGAAATTACATTGATTTTGTTCACTTCACTTGCGTTGTCATTATTTCATACATACAAGTACATACCCTCATCTCGAAGGCAAATTGTTATTAGAGAGAACGATCTTAACAACATTTTTCAGGAACGTTGGTTGGGTATGTTCGGTCCAGTAAAATGGCTTATTTGATCTCGTAACCTTAATCCTAATTGAATAAATGAAATGACATCAAATTGATTTTGTTCACTCCACTTAGGTTGTCATTATAACATACTTTTTGTATGCTATACGGGAAACTTTTGCTTCTGCCTGGTTTGACAGAAGCTCTTTTCAACATCATGCATCAGGCCGAGCGATAAAGAAAATTTCCAAGACCCGCTGATGAGTTCCACACTGAAGGTTGTACCAGGTTTCTCGATTTGTATTTGGAGAGAATTCGAAAAGAGGAAAGTATCGTTCATGACAGACTTTTCGACAGCACTATGAGTCTGCTCCGTGCAATGTGGTATCATCGAAACGGGATTCTAATGAATTTTTTCCGAAAACGAGCTGATTTTTGGACTAATTTGCTAGCGCCACTTTTTAGGAAATTAGTATCGAAGGTGAAAGGTTACTCGCAATTACGACTGCCTGGAAAAACACATATTTGTACTTTGCGATCTTTTTACTTTGTTACAGTGTAATTTACTTCAATCGCTGTTGTTTATTATACAAAACAGAGGAAAATAAAAATACATAAATAATTTCATTGCACGTTGAGAAACTCGAGTCAACACTGATCATGGCGAAGGAAAAGAGAAGAAAATGAGTAAAATTATAACATTGACGGGAATACTTACAGGACGATTCACGACTTTGTGCATCCCGATATTCGAGCACTAAGCAACAAATCTTTCATGCGATTGTTTCCGATGATTTGAGCGGTTGTATCTGTAATAACACGACACAAAGTACCAGATTCTTTGCTGTAAATTGAAATGATTTTATTAAAACGAAAAACTTATCTGATATCATTTTTGGAGTAGAATATCTCTGCATCATTGATGAATAGCACATTTTACTCTTGCCAATTGATTTGTTGAAAACCCTTCAACTTATCGGCTGCATCCGGTTGTAACAAAAGTACAGATTCACGAATTGAGTCTTGAATTTTAGTTTGTGTTACGCATTTCACGGATTTGACACATTTTACATAAGCCTAAAACGTGGTTATGTCCGTTATGTCACACAAGAGATTTGATACATACAGACAGTATTTTGTTTACATTCTTGTGTCCCTAACACAGCCAATCAGCGAGAAGCAACGTTCCACCGGAATCGACCAATCACGAGGCGCGTAGCCTTAACATGGGTTTCCCTATGTTCACTTCTATCAGACTCACCCTGTATATATACTTTACTTTATGATATTATTCAAAGCAACCATATTGATAATACATTCGTCAATATTATCCTACAAGACTTAATTATTAACAGCCATGATATGTTTCTACATATATACCAAAGTGAATAAAGTAACATTAGTTGCGTACTGATGCAATGTGTTCGATTTCTTTAATATCAACTTGTAGTGCCAGATTAGTATAGTAACAGACTTGAAGTAACAGACATCTGCTTTATCTACTTCATCTTTGGTATCTTCTTGCAATCGGTCGATAACTTACCGACCGTGTCGTCGGAACCCCATAGCTGCTTTATCTACTTCATCTTTGATATCTCCTTGCAATCGGTCGATAACTTACCGACCGTGTCGTCGGAACCTAATTTACGCACACACATTAACCCCTATACATATAACAGTTTTCGACTTTTTCTCCATTCGACTTTTCTTTCTTTCGACTTTTTTTCCATTCGACTTTTCTTGTTTTCGACTTTTTTTCCATTCGATTTTTTTTCAATTCGACTTTTTTTCCGGTGCCCGATGCCTGGGGTACACACACACACATACAAGTTAAAGGCCCACATATCGCAGCACCCGTATGAATTTCGCGCAAAATTTTGACATAATTCAGAATAACCTCAGTTACGAGGTTATTGTGTTACGAGGTGACCGATTTTTTATTATTAAATAAAATTACAGTGACGACATGAACCTAGGATGAAGAGTACGTGACCGAGGACGCCGGCGACGATAACGACGACGCAATTAAAATAAGGTAACTGAAAGCATATTCGGACTTTTGGTGTTAGGTTATTATTGATATTAGGTAAAATAAATATTACCATCACGCATCAAATTTCGAAATGGCTGCTAAATTAGTTAAAATTTTAATCTTTTAGGTGTTCAGCCTGTAACAATCCTGTATTATTATAAAGCGAATGTAAGTGTATAAAAAGAAAGGGAAAAGAGAGAAATTCGAGTGTTTAAATGTGGCGCGTCAGAGTGTTTCGTACGCGGGCCGTGAGGGCGCTAGAATTTCGCACTATTTTGTATTCGCGTAGTAGAATGTAGGTTGTGTGTATGCTTTTCGGTTAAAGTTTGAACGCAAGTGTAAATCATTCGTGTCACAACACAAACAAATGTTTTGTGAAGATGTGAGTGTGCGGAAAAGGGCGACCGGAAAGCGGAAGAAAATGAAAGATACATTTTGCGGGGATCGTTCGAGAACCTTCCACAGGGAGGTTATATATTCCCGGCAGCGCAGACATCCGGCCTCATTTCCACCAGGTCGCAGCAACGACAAGGGACAGCCGTTTCGCAGCAGAGAATTCAACAACGTGCGTGCCGTTACTCGGGATAAATTGACGAGGATACCTTCAATTCAGCCGATTGGGTGAGTTGTTTAGGTAAAGAAAGAGTGGACGAAGGTAACGGTGATGTTCGCGTTTTTTCCAGTGGAATTGTGGGGAATTCGGTTGAGGTTATGTCCGAGCTCGACTACCTCTGATTTGGATTCATAATCCAGCCTCATATTCCGTGCATCCAGTTTGGTGAGAGTTGCCCGGTGAAATTTGGAGTTTCTTTTTCAATTGGAACATTTTCGTGTCCGACGTTTGTGGTGCAAACGTCTTCGACATCGATTCAGCAAGACCACGTGGCACACCGGTGTGAAGACCCTCTACCATCATTCTATCGGATGCTGGGTTCTCAAGATCCGTTGAATTTAGAAATATTTTGGAAAACTGGATTGGAGTGTTCGCGATTCGATCTGCCCATCCACATCGAAGGAAATTTTACAAGAGAGTGGACAAATTCATCGTGAACCCCATTCACCAGGAGTTGCTGGCCTACCCTACATCTTGATCTTCGCATCGCTGGAGTGGAAAGTTTATTGGTGACCGTCCTACAATTTATATGTGATTGAGTCGAGCTATTGTGTGTGCTAAATTTTAGTCGTGACATTTTTTGTTCTTTCTTCTCTTAAGCCGCGAAGGGGACAATCGATAGTAATTGTGTCGAAGGTATTGGGATGCTTTTACTGTGCGTTTGTGGCTTTCTGATTTTGTAGCGGAGTAGAATTTGACATTACGCGGTTGCGTTATAATTATTTTATTCAAATAAATTACCTATTTGAAATGAATATGACAAATGGCGCCCGAACAGGGACTCGGTAGTAGGTTTATATGCACTAGACGTGTTTAATGTAATTTTTAATTTTGGTCGATCGCTTGGCACACTTAATTTAGTGGTTTTTTGTTTTTGGTGTAAATTTTCATTCATTTTTATTCTTTTACAATGAGTACGATGAGATCCGGAAAAGTAAGAGCGGAGGGGGAAACTGAACCTCATCGCACCGAGGAGCAAATAGAGGAAATCTCCCGCCTTCGTGCTCAGATTCAAGCAGGACAGCGAGAAAATGATGTGTTAAGGGGTCAAATTCAGCAACTTCGCCAGGAAAATAACCGTCAAAAGGAAACCCTTTTAGAGTGTGTGGGGAGCCGAGTACCCATAGAAACAAATGATGCCAGCACAAGTACAACGCACGGAAATTTAAGTCAGGCAAATGAGGTAAACAATGTTGTTTATGATACACTTAATCAAGACAATATCGTAAACAATTCGAAGAATAGCAATCCTATTGTTAATTCCAAATCATTTGACGATAGTACGATCGCGAATTTACTTTTGAATTATCAATCTAATCAAATCGTTTTGACTTTACCCACATTTACTGGTAGAAAAGAAAACCCTATGAAATTTTTAAATGACTTGGACAAATATTTTGTTCGAAGGAATATTTCTGAAAATTTAAAATTATTACTAGTGGAGGATGCGTTATGTAGTTCTGCTCGAACCTGGTACGAGGCTCAATTTTGCCCTATGGAGACTTATAATAAATTTAAAGAACTTTTTCTCAAAGAGTTTTATTCAATTGAGGCTCGTATGAGGATAAAGGGAGAATGGGCTGCTCGAAGATATACTGTAGGCAATCAATCTGTTCAAGAATATGTTAATGATCAGCTTCGAGCTTCCCGATATTTCTCGCCTCAAATGGACCCATATGAGGTCAATTATACGATTGTGTGGTAGTGGACTATTCGGAAACTGAAAAATTACTTAAAGCTTTATCCCGAATAGATGATAATTTGAAATCTAATTCTAATTCAGATGATTTTCGTGCATATTCAGGCAATAATTCTAATAAAAAGTATGATGATCAACGATTTCCATATCGGAATGAACGTCGGGGTGAAACTGTACCGCAATCGGCTGATGGGGGGGGGGGGGAGACGAGTCGAGGAAAATTGGCGATTTAGACCCGAACAAAACAATAGGCAGCCTATACAACGCGGAAATTCAAACGAGTCGCAAAGACGAGATAACTCGTCAAACCAAAATCCAAATCGCGGAAATTCTCATGGAAATGTTCACGTACAGGGGTTGGAGGGAGAAGATTGTAGTATTGGAAGTGTCCGGTCGTTAGACAATCAGAATTATTCAGATTTTGTTCATGACCTTTGTTGGGACGTCCTCGATCCCTCCATTTCCGAAGATAAGATAAAGGAGGTACGTATAGTTAGCCCCCGGATTCAAGCGTTTATTTGTGGGAAAAAGGCAGAAATTATCGTGGACACAGGGAGTGACGTTACGTGCCTTTCAGAACAATGATATAAAGAGCTTGATCAAGTCGATAAAATGTTGGAACTTCCGGTCAGTAACTTCAATGTCTTGACAGCAGTTGGTCGGAAGGCCACTAAAGTCACTAAACAAGTTCATTTAGTCATTTCCATCAATAACGTTACTGTTTCTGACCCATTCTTAGTCATTTCAGGACTTAGTAATTCCATACTAGTAGGGGTTGACTGGCTTAAAAGGCATGGTGGGGTCGTGAACGTCGGCCAGGAACAAATTTATTTATGGGGGGAACGTATACCGGACAATTTAGTTACTTTTCGCCCGCATGTATCGGAAGGAGGTAATACCGCCCTCCAGGCTATAACCATGAATCGCTTGGTATGGTATAAATTTCCAGTGGGTTCGGAAGCGATTGACGCGGCTCATTCTCGGGTGACAGGGACGGAGATGGAGCGGGGGATAGGAAGGGAAGAACTTCGGAAATGTTTGAGGATACATTCGAAGGATGATGAAAACTATTTCGAGTCAGAAATTGGTAATGAAAATTATTTCGAGTCAGAAATTGATAGTGAAAAAATCAGGTCTCGGGTAAATGACCTTACTTCGCTTACAGAAGATGAAAAATCAATCTTATATAAATTTTTATTAGAAAATCGAGATGTTTTTTCGCAATATCCGGGGTGCCTTAAAAATTATGAGTATAAAATCGATGTATCTGAGAACAAACCATATGTTCGACGTTCTTACCCCGTCCCTATTCACCAGCGTGATGCGGTCGCGGAACAAATTCGAATTATGCTTCGACAAGGGATAATTGAAAAGTCGCGCAGTCCTTACTGCAATCCGCTAAGAGTGGTGGTAAAAGGCAACGGTGAAATCTGTCTATGCCTCGATGCCCGTTTTATCAATGTCATCATCATCGCCGATAATGAATCACCCCCGAGGGTGGAAGAATTATTGCAAAAATTTGAAGGTGTAAAGTTTTTTACAATAACTGACCTTGTGAAAGGGTACTGGCAGGTACCTCTTGATGAGACATCGAGGCCATATACGGCCTTTTTACATGAGGGTTGCTTATACCATTTTACTCGAATCCCTTTTGGGATTAAGACAGCGGGAAGCGGTTTCATGAGAGCAGTTCGGAGTGCATTAGGTCCGGAAATTATGGAATTCGTGACTTGCTACGTCGACGATTTTTTAACTGCGTCTCGAAACTTTCGCGAACATCTCGACCATCTCCGACGTCTATTTGATGGATTGCGTCAAACGGGGTTAACTATCAGCTGGGAAAAGACACGGTTTTTCCAAAATACGGTACCTTTTTTGGGATACATCTTAACGGAAAGGGGGATAAGCGCAGATCCGAGTAAAGTGAAATGCATTGAGGATTTTTCTATCCCTCCGGATAGAAAACAACTTCAGGCATTCATGGGGGTGTGCGGCTATTATCGCCGTTTCAGTGTGCGCCATGCAGATTATTTGAGCCCGTTTCGCGATTTATTAAGTATAAAGAAACCGTGGATTTGGACGAGCGAACATACTAAGGCATTTTTAGATTTGAAAAGTAACTTTTTAGAGATGGTGACTCTGTCCCATTATCTTCCAGATGTGGAATTTCGATTGCAAACGGATGCAAGCGACGTAGGAATTAGTGGGGTGTTATACCAAATAGATGAGTCGGGGGAACATCGAATCGTATCCTTAGTGAGTCGTTTGCTTACGCGGTGTGAAATAAATTATACAACAACAGAAAAAGAATTGTTGGCGATAGTATACTCTATTTGTAAATTTAGAATGTATCTTGTGGGTGCGCATTTTAAAATTCTGACAGATCACCAGGCACTCACCTTTTTGCAAACCACACCGTATGGCAATGCGAGACTCATGAGGTGGACTCTGTTCCTCCAATCATTTTCGTTTGAAATTCAACATTGCCGTGGCGTTGACAATGTTGTCGCCGATTTTTTCAGTAGGAATTTCCCAAATAGGGCCGACACATCGGGGGATGGAGAGTATTTTGTTCGGCGTTTTATTAGCGCGTGCGACGGGGGATATAGGGAGGTCGTTGGTGAAGTTAATCGGATTCGAAAGCAACCTGAATTGGTTGATGAATTAGCAGATCTAGCTCATAAGCAGGAAAATGATCTAGAAATTTCGGATTTGAGAAATCGGTCGGACCCAAATTTCCATGTGAGGGTCAGTGAGGGTATAGCCTATTATAAAAATACCCAGGGAGAGGGTTGGAGGATTTTAGTGCTGCGCGATTTAATTCCCATAATTCTCCGGGCGACACATGAAAAGATGGGTCACGCGGGGGCATTCAAAATGCAATCGTATTTGACACGATATTTTTATTGGCGGAAAATGCGACAAGAAGTCCGGAAATTCACTAGAAGTTGCGATTTGTGTCAACGGACGAAACCTTTAAATTGTGCAATGGAGGGGGCGTTTAATATGGTTCCCGCGAATGACCCAAACGATACTATCTCCGTAGATTTTTTCGGTCCTTTGCCCACATCGGTAGGTGGTGTAAAATATCTATTCGTTATCCAAGATTTATTTAGTAAATTAGTCACGTTATACCCCATAAAAAGGGCAACGACTCAAATATGCCTCAAAAAGCTTTTTGAGAGGTATTTTGTGGAAGTCGGAAAACCAAAAAAGGTGTTATGCGACCACGGGACGCAGTTTACCTCACCGTCGTGGAAACGAAACTTATCGGCGGAGGGAGTCACTGTCCTCTTTTCCTCGATTCGTCACCCCCAATCTAATCCTGTCGAGAGGTCGATGAGAGAGATAGGGAGGCTTTTTCGAACATTCTGTTCTTCAAATCATACTCAATGGGCAAAATTTGTTCCCAAAGTCCAAGAATGTTTGAATTTGTCTGTTCACAGTAGTACTAAGTTTGTTCCTTATACTCTCCATTATGGTCGATCGGCAAGGGATCGGTTGGAGGAGGTGTTTCCGTTGCTAAAACTTGACCAAATGTCCAAAGAGGTAATGTGCCAGCTTGCCCGTGAAAATCTACGAAAGTCATTTAAATCTCGTTGTAAAAACCAGAAAAATGTGAGTAAAGTTAAACTAGTTTGTGGCGATCTCGTGCTAGTCAGAGTGCCTCATTTGTCCGATGCATTCAAGGGACAAATATCTAAGTTGTTTCACTTATACGAGGGACCTTATGATATTGTAAGGTGTATCGGGGAAAATGCATTTGAAGTGGCTAGTCCACAGAGTAAGAAGAGCATAAAGGGAATTTACAATCGGGTGAACCTTCGGAAATATTTTCCTGACGAAGAAACCAGAATTTTCCCGGTCGAAGACACTAATTAATGTATTTGCGGTACGTTTTTTCTACTGAGTGATGTAATGAGATATGTTTTAGTTGATAAGATGACTGTGATAGTAAGATATCGTTTTCATGTACATATCTAAGTAAAAGACGATGTCCCTTCCATAGATATGGGGGGATCTTGTAATAATCCTATATTATTATAAAGCGAATGTAAGTGTATAAAAAGAAAGGGAAAAGAGAGAAATTCGAGTGTTTAAATGTGGCGCGTCAGAGTGTTTCGTACGCGGGCCGTGAGGGCGCTAGAATTTCGCACTATTTTGTATTCGCGTAGTAGAATGTAGGTTGTGTGTATGCTTTTCGGTTAAAGTTTGAACGCAAGTGTAAATCATTCGTGTCACAACACAAACAAATGTTTTGTGAAGATGTGAGTGTGCGGAAAAGGGCGACCGGAAAGCGGAAGAAAATGAAAGATACATTTTGCGGGGATCGTTCGAGAACCTTCCACAGGGAGGTTATATATTCCCGGCAGCGCAGACATCCGGCCTCATTTCCACCAGGTCGCAGCAACGACAAGGGACAGCCGTTTCGCAGCAGAGAATTCAACAACGTGCGTGCCGTTACTCGGGATAAATTGACGAGGATACCTTCAATTCAGCCGATTGGGTGAGTTGTTTAGGTAAAGAAAGAGTGGACGAAGGTAACGGTGATGTTCGCGTTTTTTCCAGTGGAATTGTGGGGAATTCGGTTGAGGTTATGTCCGAGCTCGACTACCTCTGATTTGGATTCATAATCCAGCCTCATATTCCGTGCATCCAGTTTGGTGAGAGTTGCCCGGTGAAATTTGGAGTTTCTTTTTCAATTGGAACATTTTCGTGTCCGACGTTTGTGGTGCAAACGTCTTCGACATCGATTCAGCAAGACCACGTGGCACACCGGTGTGAAGACCCTCTACCATCATTCTATCGGATGCTGGGTTCTCAAGATCCGTTGAATTTAGAAATATTTTGGAAAACTGGATTGGAGTGTTCGCGATTCGATCTGCCCATCCACATCGAAGGAAATTTTACAAGAGAGTGGACAAATTCATCGTGAACCCCATTCACCAGGAGTTGCTGGCCTACCCTACATCTTGATCTTCGCATCGCTGGAGTGGAAAGTTTATTGGTGACCGTCCTACAATTTATATGTGATTGAGTCGAGCTATTGTGTGTGCTAAATTTTAGTCGTGACATTTTTTGTTCTTTCTTCTCTTAAGCCGCGAAGGGGACAATCGATAGTAATTGTGTCGAAGGTATTGGGATGATTTTACTGTGCGTTTGTGGCTTTCTGATTTTGTAGCGGAGTAGAATTTGACATTACGCGGTTGCGTTATAATTATTTTATTCAAATAAATTACCTATTTGAAATGAATATGACAAGCCATTGCTCCAAAATTTCAAAAGCAATGACAAAAACGATCTCGCTTTTTAGCGTTTTTTAAAATTTTGTAGCAATGTCTGTATATCCAAAAGATTATAAATAATTATAAATAATTCAACAGCTATTCCGAATTTCTTAAATTACATTTTTTATGTAGAAATTAAATTTCAAATTATAATTGTTCATGAGCAATGTCTGCTAATTTTAAATTTTTTTTAACTTTAGGATGACGATGACGAAGGCGACGAGAATGAGAACGGCGAGAACGGCGACGAGAACGAGAACGAGGGTGACAACGTGAACGTGACCGAGGACGTAGAGAACATGATCGAGGACGACGGCGACGACGGCGATTACGAAATTGAAGAAAAGATTAACTTAAAATCATATTCGCACTTTCTGACCATTATAAATCAAATTTCGAAGTAGCTGCTGAATTAATTTTAATTTTAATCTTTCAGATTTTCAGTCATTTCATTTAAATAACCCAACCAGCCAACATTTAAATAACCCAAACAAAATCAATATATATATATATATATATATATATATATTGCTTTTGTTAATGATTTTAAATTTCGCAGTAATGTCTGAACATCCAAAAGATTTAATTTAATTAAGATCCCGGCCTCTGCAATCTGTCATCGGGACACCTCTATATTTGTTTATAAGTGTCTAATAACGCCAAAGCTCGGGTGGTTCGGATTCCACCTTCATAAACGGTAGGTCCCGTCGCGATTTAGTCCCATTTGGGTTCATAAAAGTCGACGTAAAATAATATAAAAAAAAAAAAAAAAAAAAAACCGCGGAAAATACGAATATGATTTTAAGTTACTTTTTTCCGTTTTAAATACTTATACGATTGTATAAGTATTTCAAAGAAAATTTCTGTAATTAAAAGATATTTAGATTATTGCAAAAGATTAAAAATATAAATAATTCAACAGCTATTTCGAATTTTGGTCAATTAGTTTTTTATGAAATTGAAAAATTTCCAAATAACTGTTGAATTATTAATAATTTTAAACTTTTGGATATTCAGTCATTGATCAAAATTTAAAAAACAAAAAAAGAAGATGAAAATCAATATACATATATTGATTTCGTTAATGGTTTTTAAATGATGGAGTAATGTCTGGACATCCAAAAGATTAAAATTAAAACTAATTCAGCGGCTATTTACAAATTTGATTCATGATTTAATTCGAACTAAAAATCATATTCGGACTTTTCGAGGTTCTTAAGTTATTGCCATCACAACACAAATTTCGAAGTAGCTGATAAATTAGTTCTAAATGAAATATTTTGGATGTTCAGACATTGCTCCAAAATTTAAAAAATATTAACAAATGCAATACATATATTGATTTTGTTCATGTTTTGTAATTTCGAAATTACTGCTGAATTATTTTTAATTTTAATCTTTTGGATGTTTCAACATTCCTCCAAAATTTAAAAAATATTAACAATATCAAAATGTGTATGTGATTATGTTGTAAACTTTTCTTGAATTTTAGGATGACGATGACGAGGGTGAAGACGATGGCGAGAACTAAAACGGTGACGAGAACGAGAATGAAAAGAAGGACGAGAACTAGGTCTAGTGAATTGTAATTGGCTCATCAGTGACGATTACGATGACAACGACGCCGAAGAAGAAAAAACCACATTTGCAGTTCCCAAACCACCGGAAAAAACGTTATTCTCGTATAATTCATAAATATTATGAATTGTTCATTTTAAATATATTATTAAAAAGGCTGTTTGATATTAATGTAAGAAAATAAAGACTTTATTTTGTATTGAAATTAAATAAATTAAATAAATGCATTGAAGTTTATGACATTTCAATATTTGGATTTTCAGACATTACACCAAAATCTAACAAACATTAATTTTATCGTCTTTTTTTAATTTTGAAGCAATATCTGAATATTGAAAAGATTGCAATTATAAATAATTCAACAACTATTTCGAAATTTTTAAATTACATTTCTAAAGAAGAAATTACATTTAAAATTATAATTGTCTATATTTACAACGAAAGCAATATTGTTTAAACAAAATCAATATTACTTTCGTTGTAAATATTGTAAACAATTATAATTTCAAAAATTTAATTTCTTCGTTAAAAACGTAAGTTAAAAAATTCGAAATTGCTGTTGGATTATTTAGATTTTTAATCTTTTGGATATACAGACATTGCTGCAAAATTTAAAAAACGCTAAAAATCAATATACATATATTGATCTTATTAATGTTTTTGAAATTTTGGAGCATTGTCTGAACATCCAAGATAAAAATTAAAACTAATTCAGCATATATTTCGAAATTTGCTCCGTGGAGGTAATAACCTAAGAACCGCGGAAAGTCCGAATATGATTTTGAGTTATGGAAATTTTTGTAATTAAAATATAATTTTTAGGTTATTACCACCACGAATGAAATTTCGAAATAGCTGCCGAATTAGTTTTAATTTCAATCTGTTGGATGTTCAGACAATGCTCAACAATTTCGTAAACATTAACAAAATCAATATACGTATATTGATTTTTAGCGTTTTTTTTTAATGTTCGAGTAGTGTCTTAATATCCAAAAGATTAAAATTCTAAATATTGCAACAGCTACTTCGAAATATTGAAGTTATAGTGTAGTGATCACTGTTCCTTTAGGATTCGATCCATGGAAATAAATTAAATCTAATATCTCTCTCTCTCTCCCCCCTCTCTCCAACCCTCTCTCTCCCCACCTCTCTCTCTGTGTCTCTTTCTCTCTCTCTCTCTCTCTCTCTCTCTCTCTCTCTCTCTCTCTCTCTCTCTCTCTCTACATTCACATCATTTAATTATTAAAAACATTTCTTAACACATATATTGACATTGTTGTTTGGAAAATGAACAATAATTATTATTTAACATTTTGTAACATTTTCAATTTTTTTAACTTCTCGTTCGATTATATCACGTCCATTTATTTTTATTAATACGCCAACCAATAACCATTTTTATCTATTATTTCTTGCAGTCTATTAGGCATTGAGTTTATTAGATTGGCACAAATTTCTGGCTGTGCCCGAAGCCTGTTCCACACATTTGTGACGTGTTGGATAAGTCGCTCTTTCGTTCTCAACCCTCCTGACCGTGATTCCCTGATCATTATTGCCCACAAGTTTTCAATCGGGTTCAAGTCAGGAGATTTGCTGGGCCAATCGACTTTAGTTATTCGAGGGTGGTTGTCGAACCATGTCCGGACCACCCTCGATGTGTGCACCGGACTGTTGTCGTGCATGAAGAAAATTTCCTCGTTTATTTGAGGAAATCTGTTTCGTGCGCTGGGGAGCATTACGTTCTGCATTATACCTTCGTATTCTTTACCATTCATTCGGGGTGATGTTTGCGTGATTTCCATCACCCCTGACGCACTAATGGATCCCCAAAAGCTGCAAGTAATTCTCCCACTATGCATCTCCTCCACCACGTATTTTGGATCCAGCCGTGTTCCTTTAGGACGCCAGACGTGCAATCTGCCATCTTCAGCAGTACTAAACACCTGTAAATTTAAAGAAATTACACGATAAATAATTAGATCATGTCGATAATGTCAATATTTAACCACTTAAATGGGTACAATAGTAGTAAAGTAGTACTTAGGTAGTACTTAAGAAGTACTGTTTTATCAACTTACCGACGTGACATGAAAAATATTAATTAAAACCATATTCGGAATTTTCGAGGTTCTAAGGTTATTACCATCACGAATCAAATTTCTAAATAGCTGCTGAATTAGTTTTAATTCTAATCTTTTGAATGCTTAGACATCGCTCCAAAATTTAAAAAACATTAACAATATCAATATATGTATATTGAGGTTTAGTGTTTTCTTAATTTTGGAGCAATGCCTTAATATCCAAAAGATTAAAATGATAAATAATTCAACAGCTATTTAATTACATTTTGAATTACATTTTTAATGGAGAAATTAAAATTAAAATTATAATTTGTCCGTATTTACTACGAATGTAATATTGATTTTGTTAAGGAATATTTAAATTTTGAAGAAATGTCTGAACATCCAAAATATTAAAATTAGAACTAATTTTGAAATTTCATTCGTGATGATAATAACCTAAAAACCGCGGTAAATCCGATTATGATTCCAAGTTATATTTTTCCGTTTTGTTGTTCTATTGTAAAAGTATTTCACTGAAAATTTCTGTAAATAAAATATATTTAATCAATATAATTAAAAAAGTAATGCTGTTCCAGTGAAATACTTTTAAAATCGAAAAAAAGAAACGAAAAAAAAGATCTTAAAATCATATTCGGGCTTTCAGCGATTCTTAGGTTATTACCATCGCGAATCAAATTTCGAAATTGCTGCTGAATTACTTTTAATTTTAATCTTTTGGATGTTCAGCCATTTCTCCAAAATTTAAATAACCTAAACAAAATCAACATATGTATATTGATTTTCAGCGTTTTTTTTTTTAATTTTGGAGCAATACCTGAATATCAATAAGATTAATATTATAACTAATTCAACAGCTACTTCGAAATTTTTCAATTATATTTTTAACGAAGAAAATAAATTTGAAGTTATACAAAAGTTGTGTGTGTGTGTGTGCGTTTGCGTGAATGTTATATACCTTCTCGTCTGAAAAAATCCACTTGTTCCATTCTTGTTGAGGTTTGTTTTTATGCTCGTTCGCAAATGCTACTCGTTGCATCCTGTGTCTATCGGTCAACGAGCATTTTCGAGCTGGAACGTGAGATTCCAAACCGCCTTCTTTAAGTCGACGAATTATGGTTCTCGTACTGACATTAATGTCAATATTATTGACAACATCCGCTGCAGACATAAACGGATTTTCATCAACGGTGGATAATATTTGCAAATCTTCCTGCTCACTGGTTTTTCTTATGCCGTGGTTTCTGGCCCGATGGTCTGCCAAACCCGCCGTTCCATTTTGTCGAAATTTTTTCTTCCACAATTCCACGGTTTTAATGTTGCAACCGACTGTTGCTGCCACTTGCCTATTGCTGAGTCCTGCCTCGCACAATCCAGCGATTCGTCCACGAGTTGCCTCGTTATAATTTGCGAAGCGGTTTCGAACTTTCGATCAGCCATGTTGAAATGAAAATGTCAAGCACTTCATTAAACAGCACACAAACGCAACACTCATTTTTAGTAAATTAATTTACAATTATAATTGGCCATATTTAAACGAAATTAATATTGATTAACAAAATCGTTTTTTCGTTGCAAATATGGACAATTATAATTTCAAATTTAATTTCTTCGGTAAATATTTAATTTAAAAAAATTCGAAATAGCTGTTAGATTATTTATACTTTTAATCTTTGGACATACAGACATGGCTCCAAAATTTCAAAAACATTAACAAAATCAATATACGTATACTGCTTTTTAGTGTTTTTTAAATTTTGGAGCAATGTCTGCATATCCAAAAGATTAAAATTGAAGCTAATTCAGCAACTCTTTCGAAATTTGATTCGTGATGGTAATAAGCTAAACATATTTCAATTACTGAAATGTTCAGCAAAATACTTTTATAATCGATCAAGAAAATCGAAAAAAAAAATTAAAATCATATTCGGACATTTCGCGGTTCTTAGGATATTAGCATCACAAATCAAATTTCGAAATAATTAAACCTTTTAGATGATCAGGCATTGCTCCAAAATTACAAAACATTAACAAAATCAATATATGTATTGCATTTCTTAATGTTTTTTTTGACATACGTATGCATAAAATTTGATTTTACGCGCCGTTTTTGGTGCGTAAAATACGATTTTACGCACTCGTGCTGACCGGAGCGCACTCCTGCTGCCCGGCTTCGCCAAATATTTAATTTAGAACTAATTCAGCAGCTATTTCGAAATTAGATACGTGATGGTAATATCCTAAGAACCGCGGAAAGTCCGAATATGATTTTAAGTTAGATTTCTCCGTTTTTCTTGATCGATTATAAAAGTATTTCAATGAAAATGTCTGCAATTGAAATATGTTTAAGTTATTAACCATCACGAATCAAATTTTAAAATAGCTGCTGAATTAGTTTTAATATTAATATTTTGGATGTTCCGAATTTGCTCCAACATTTCAAAAACATTAACAAAATCAATATAAATAAATATTGCTTTTCAACGTTTTTTAATTTTGGAACAATATCTGTATATCCAAAAGATTATAATTATGAATAATTCAACAGCTATTTCGAATTTTTTAAATTACATTTTTAACGAAGTAATTAAATTTAAAATTATAATTTTCTATATTTACTACGAAAGTAATATTGATTTTGTGAAAGTTTTTTAAATTTTTGATCAATCCATGTTTTAATTACTTTCGGCGTAAATATCAACAAATTTAACAACTAAAAAATTTGGTTAGTTTTAATTTATTTTCTTTGTAAAAAATGTGATTAAATTATTTTCTTTTATACTTATTCACTTAAATATATCGATTGAAATTAAAATTTAAGCCCATCGAATAAAATGTTCTCTGTTAAATTGCCATGTCAGAATTTAAAAAAAAAAAGGTTATTCCTTAGCAACGATAGTCAATAATCATAGCCTGTAAAGTAACGAAGGCCGTAGTCGGTGACACAATTAACGCGAATTGAAGGAAACAATTATGTGAGTTGATTGCTTATCCTATAATGTAATATAATTTAATATAATACATTTATTATAATTTAATATATAATATATTTCTATTTTTTGTTTTTTTATAGGCCAAAGAGCAGAAACCGCGCAGGAATGGTCCATCGAAAGCCCAAATCGAAGAGCTATTGGATAATGTCACAAATCACGACTATCTATGGATGAATGATCCTCGAAAACACCCTTCATTAATAAAATTCTGGTGGCGAGTTGTGGCGAAAAGGTGTAATTTACGGAGCAGGAGTTTCCAACGGGACCCGGACTTTTGGGAAGAGGTAAATGTGAATATCATTAAAAAAAAAGATATACAATTTTAAACAATGCTTAAAAAAATATATAAAAAATAAATTATATATATTCATTTACTGATCATAGTCAGACAGACGCAGAGACGTAAATCTTAACAGTTTTATTTATAGATTTATATACATAGAATAATAAATAAAATACCAAATCATAAAAAAATACAAAAATAGAATATTTACAAAATACTGTGATATATATATACATATAAAATTCTGTTTTTCAGGTGTGGAATAGTCGGCCCGAAAAGGTTACGATGAATCAACGTGATTTCATCGAACGTGAAGTTTAAACAAAACATTGAAAGTGTTACAAAATGTTATTTTTAAACATATTTCGTGATTATTGTATAATAATTACAAATTAATAATTATTGTTTATTGTAAACACTTTCCAAACAATAATGAGAATATATGTATAACCTTAAAATGTATTAAGAAATGTTTTTAATAATAAGAGAGAGAGAGAGAGAGAGAGAGAGAGAGAGAGAGAGAGAGAGAGAGAGAGAGAGGTGGAGAGAGAGGAGGGGAGCGAGAAGGGGGGGGGAGAGATATTAGATTTATTTTATTTCCTTGGGTCGAACCCAAACGGAACACTGATCACTACACTATAACTTCAATATTTCGAAGTAGCTGTTGCATTATTTAGAATTTTAATCTTTTGGATATTAGGACACTACTCGAAAATTTAAAAAAAAAACGCTAAAAATCAATATACGTATATTGATTTTGTTAATGTTTATGAAATTGTTGAGCATTGTCTGAACATCCAACAGATTGAAATTAAAACTAATTCGGCAGCTATTTCGAAATTTCATTCGTGGTGGTAATAACCTAAAAATTATATTTTAATTACAAAAATTTCCATAACTCAAAATCATATTCGGACTTTCCGCGGTTCTTAGGTTATTACCTCCACGGAGTAAATTTCGAAATATATGCTGAATTAGTTTTAATTTTTATCTTGGATGTTCAGACAATGCTCCAAAATTTCAAAAACATTAATAAGATCAATATATGTATATTGATTTTTAGCGTTTTTTAAATTTTGCAGCAATGTCTGTATATCCAAAAGATTAAAAATCTAAATAATCCAACAGCAATTTCGAATTTTTTAACTTACGTTTTTAACGAAGAAATTAAATTTTTGAAATTATAATTGTTTACAATATTTACAACGAAAGTAATATTCGTTGTAAATATAGACAATTATAATTTTAAATTTAATTTCTTCTTTAGAAATGTAATTTAAAAATTTCGAAATAGTTGTTGAATTATTTATAATTGCAATCTTTTCAATATTCAGATATTGCTTCAAAATTAAAAAAAGACGATAAAATTAATGTTTGTTAGATTTTGGTGTAATGTCTGAAAATCCAAATATTGAAATGTCATAAACTTCAATGCATTTATTTAATTTATTTAATTTCAATACAAAATAAAGTCTTTATTTTCTTACATTAATATCAAACAGCCTTTTTAATAATATATTTAAAATGAACAATTCATAATATTTATGAATTATACGAGAATAACGTTTTTTCCGGTGGTTTGGGAACTGCAAATGTGGTTTTTTCTTCTTCGGCGTCGTTGTCATCGTAATCGTCACTGATGAGCCAATTACAATTCACTAGACCTAGTTCTCGTCCTTCTTTTCATTCTCGTTCTCGTCACCGTTTTAGTTCTCGCCATCGTCTTCACCCTCGTCATCGTCATCCTAAAATTCAAGAAATGTTTACAACATAATCACATACACATTTTGATATTGTTAATATTTTTTAAATTTTGGAGGAATGTTGAAACATCCAAAAGATTAAAATTAAAAATAATTCAGCAGTAATTTCGAAATTACAAAACATGAACAAAATCAATATATGTATTGCATTTGTTAATATTTTTTAAATTTTGGAGCAATGTCTGAACATCCAAAATATTTCATTTAGAACTAATTTATCAGCTACTTCGAAATTTGTGTTGTGATGGCAATAACTTAAGAACCTCGAAAAGTCCGAATATGATTTTTAGTTCGAATTAAATCATGAATCAAATTTGTAAATAGCCGCTGAATTAGTTTTAATTTTAATCTTTTGGATGTCCAGACATTACTCCATCATTTAAAAACCATTAACGAAATCAATATATGTATATTGATTTTCATCTTCTTTTTTTGTTTTTTAAATTTTGATCAATGACTGAATATCCAAAAGTTTAAAATTATTAATAATTCAACAGCTATTTGGAAATTTTTCAATTTCATAAAAAACTAATTGACAAAAATTCGAAATAGCTGTTGAATTATTTATATTTTTAATCTTTTGCAATAATCTAAATATCTTTTAATTACAGAAATTTTCTTTGAAATACTTATACAATCGTATAAGTATTTAAAACGGAAAAAAGTAACTTAAAATCATATTCGTATTTTCCGCGGTTCTTAGGATATTACTATCACGAATCAAATTTCGAAATAGCTGCTGAATTGGTTTTAAATTAAATCTTTTGGATGTTCAGACATTACTGCGAAATTTAAAATCATTAACAAAAGCAATATATATATACAGGGTGGCCGATTTATCTGAAGACATCGAAATATCTCGAGAACTATGCACAGAATCAAAAAAGTTGTCGGATGAAAGTTGTTCGACACGAAGGGGGGCATCCAGTTATAATTAAATTTACCCCCTCCCCCATCCCCTGCGGGTGGAGTGGGGGCAAAAATAATAAAACTTAAATAGAAACCCCCAGTTTTTATTGCAGATTTGGATTCTCCGGAAAAAAGTACACCAATTTGACCTAGGAGCTATTCCATTTTGGTTCACAGGTGGCGCTGTAATCGATAAAAATCCAAATTTATCCGAAGACATTGAAATACCTCGAGAACTATGCACAGAATCAAAAAAGTTGTCGGATGAAAGTTGTTCGACACGAAGGGGGGCATCCAGGGGGCAAATAGGGACAATTTGATCCCTTTATGAAAATTTAATATTAAAAATTCTAAAATTAGAATTTTTAATATTAGAATTTTTAATATTAGAATTTAGTAATATCAATTGCGAAAATTGTTATTCTGAATATGAAATTTTAATAATGTCCATTCGAAAAATTAAGATAATGAATAATTGATATTCTTCATATTAAAAATCAAAACTGATTACATAAAAATTGTGCGTACAATATGGAAGCAATTTTATAAATAAGTTTTCTACCTTCAATAAAATTACATTTTAGGTTTTAAATTTATTATTTAATAAACAAAAAGAGGACATCACGCAATCCATTAAAAAACGCGTCATGTCCCTTCACTCAGCTCATTCATTCTCTCTCTGTATGTTTTTTCCGAAATGAGAATAAATAAGCTGAGCATTGACGGTCAAACCAGCTTCTATTAAACAAAACGAAACTCTTACTTCATTTGGGGATTTCGTCGCCATCTACCGGACCCCGAGAGAACTCACGTGGTTTCATACATGTACATCGCTTGCATTTCGGCCATCACCGGCGCCGGTTCTGTTACATAACGCTAGAGGGCGACATAACTCGAAAATAAAGTAGCATATCATTTTATACATAAGTTGAGTGAGAATCAAAAAAGTTGTCGGATGAAAGTTGTTCGACACGAAGGGGGGCATCCAGTAATAATGAAATTTACCCCCTCCCCCATCCCCTGGGGGTGGAGTGGGGGCAAAAACAATAAAACTTAAATAGGAACCCCCAGTATTTATTGCAGATTTGGATTCTCCAATATTGACAATTTTCGCCCGCGTAGCGGATATGGAATACGGTCATTCTAACAAAGCCGGGAAAAAATACATTTAGCGTTACCCAGGAACTACGACGTGGACGTAGTATTTTTCTGTTCCCTTTGGGGTGCTTGTTTTACGTGAGTCCCCTTGCCTCTCACTGTCTAACTGTTCACTTACTTGAGTAAGTGTTCGAAATGTTGACCTTCCACTTCAATGCATTTATTTATTCTTTCTTCAAATGACTTTATACATGATAGAATCATATCTGCAGAAATTTCTGCGCAAGCAGTTCTTATGCGTTCCACCAAGTTTTCACGAGTCGTTGGTACTTGTTCATAAAGCTTACCTTTTAGGTAACCCCATAGGAAGAAATCCAGAGATGTTAGATCAGGTGACCTCGCAGGCCAATTAATGGGGCCACCTCTACCAATCCACCTACCATTGTAATCACGGTCTAGTATTTCCCTTGCTACTCGTGAAAAATGTGCTGGGCAACCATCATGCTGAAACCACATTGTCCGTCGGACGTCCATAGCAACATCCTCAAGTAGTAATGGTACTTCTTGTTCTAGGAAATCTCGATATTTTGTTCCATTCAAATTACCTTCAATGAAATAAGGACCAATGAGTTTATTTCCTATGATTCCACACCAAACGTTCACCGACCAAGGACGTTGATGATTAACTTGTCGTAACCAATGGGGATTTTCTACGCTCCAATAATGCATATTATGCCTATTGACGCCACCATGGTTCGTGAATGTAGATTCATCTGAAAATAATACATTAGCAAAGAAATTGTGGTTCGTTTGCATTTTTTGAAATGCCCATTCACAAAACACCACGCGGTTATGAAAATCATCGCCATCTAGTTCCTGGTGCAGTGAAATGTGATATGGGTGAAACTTATGACGATGCAATATTCTTTGAATACTGTCTCTGGAAATGCCGGAATCGCGATGTAATTGTCGTGTGCTTACATGTGGATTATGGTGAATAGCTGCTAGTATAGCTACTTCGTTAGTGTAGCTGTTCCTGTAACTGTTAATATTCGCTTCCTTTTTTTCATTTGTACGCTGCCATCAGAGTGAAAAGAACGCGAGCGAGCATTATCTGGAAAACGCTCAGCATACAACGCAACAGCATCGTCAATATTCCTCTTACATTCACCATAAATAAGAATCATTTCGATTTTTTCGGGAACTGTAGCAGGATTCATTTTTAACTTGCAATTCGATTTAAGCAATGAAGGGTAGACAAAAAATAGTCACGTAAACGGAAAGTTGTTATTCTAAAAGCAAAGTGACCTCCGACCGAATTACTACCAATACAATGGACTTCAAAAACAGTCTTACACTGAGAGACCGCGAATACTAAATTTTAATATGGGGATTAGAAAGTCGCGATATCCATTTACTTCCCTTCAGGAAAGTAGAGAAAAATGTAGGTGAACTGGTTACGTGTGACTCAACTTATGTATAAAATGATATGCTACTTTATTTTCGAGTTATGTCGCCCTCTAGCGAAAGAAATGCAAGCGATGTACATGTATGAAACCACGTGAGTTCTCTCGGGGTCCGGTAGATGGCGACGAAATCCCCAAATGAAGTAAGAGTTTCGTTTTGTTTAATAGAAGCTGGGTTGACCGTCAATGCTCAGCTTATTTATTCTCATTTCGGAAAAAACATACAGAGAGAGAATGAATGAGCTGAGTGAAGGGACATGACGCGTTTTTTAATGGATTGCGTGATGTCCTCTTTTTGTTTATTAAATAATAAATTTAAAACCTAAAATGTAATTTTATTGAAGGTAGAAAACTTATTTATAAAATTGCTTCCATATTGTATGCACAATTTTTATGTAATCAGTTTTGATTTTTAATATGAAGAATATCAATTATTCATAATCTTAATTTTTCGAATGGACATTATTAAAATTTCATATTCAGAATAACAATTTTCGCAATTGATATTACTAAATTCTAATATTAAAAATTCTAATATTAGAATTTTTAATATTAAATTTTCATGAAGGGATCAAATTGTCCCTATTTGACCCCTGGATGCCCCCCTTCGTGTCGAACAACTTTCATCCGACAACTTTTTTGATTCTGTGCATAGTTCTCGAGGTATTTCAATGTCTTCGGATAAATTTGGATTTTTATCGATTACAGCGCCACCTGTGAACCAAAATGCAATAGCTCCTAGGTCAAATTGGTGTACTTTTTTCCGGAGAATCCAAATCTGCAATAAAAACTGGGGGTTCCTATTTAAGTTTTATTATTTTTGCCCCCACTCCACCCCCAGGGGATGGGGGAGGGGGTAAATTTAATTATCACTGGATGCCCCCCTTCGTGTCGAACAACTTTCATCCGACAACTTTTTTGATTCTGTGCATAGTTCTCGAGATATTTCGATGTCTTCAGATAAATCGGCCACCCTGTATATATATATATATTGATTTTGTTTGGGTTATTTAAATGTTGGCTGGTTGGGTTATTTAAATGAAATGACTGAAAATCTGAAAAATTAAAATTAAAATTAATTCAGCAGCTACTTCGAAATTTGATTTATAATGGTCAGAAAGTGCGAATATGATTTTAAGTTAATCTTTTCTTCAATTTCGTAATCGCCGTCGTCCTCGATCATGTTCTCTACGTCCTCGGTCACGTTCACGTTGTCACCCTCGTTCTCGTTCTCGTCGCCGTTCTCGCCGTTCTCATTCTCGTCGCCTTCGTCATCGTCATCCTAAAGTTTAAAAAAATTTAAAATTAGCAGACATTGCTCATGAACAATTATAATTTGAAATTTAATTTCTACATAAAAAATGTAATTTAAGAAATTCGGAATAGCTGTTGAATTATTTATAATTATTTATAATCTTTTGGATATACAGACATTGCTACAAAATTTTAAAAAACGCTAAAAAGCGAGATCGTTTTTGTCATTGCTTTTGAAATTTTGGAGCAATGGCTGAACACCCAAAAGATTAAAATTTTAACTAATTTAGCAGCCATTTCGAAATTTGATGCGTGATGGTAATATTTATTTTACCTAACACCAAAAGTCCGAATATGCTTTCAGTTACCTTATTTTAATTGCGTCGTCCTTATCGTCGCCGGCGTCCTCGGTCACGTACTCTTCATCCTAGGTTCATGTCGTCACTGTAATTTTATTTAATAATAAAAAATCGGTCACCTCGTAACACAATAACCTCGTAACTGAGGTTATTCTGAATTATGTCAAAATTTTGCGCGAAATTCATACGGGTGCTGCGACATGTGCGCCTTTAACTTGTATGTGTGTGTGTGTACCCCAGGCATCAATGCCACCGACTGTACGTGCGCCGAACAGAGGGAACGCCGCGCAAGTGGGGACAGAGAGTTCGCGCCGTGACCGCCAGGCTCCGCGCGGCAATACGCTCTCTCGCGGCAGAAGTACGTCGTCCGTGGTACAAGTGCGGCGCCGTGAGCCGAGTAGAGTAGACATCAGTTGGCCGAGCGACAAGTTCCCGTTGTAGCTTGTGGATGCCGCTCCGGACCTTCTGTCCGACGAGTTGCCCTAACTCCAGGAGCTTCTTCGGTTATTTTGTTCTACACGGAGAGAACTTTCAGATAACAGTCGCCAGGGCTATAGCAGAACGCTCACCCCTGCCTTCTAGCACGGCAACCGTGCCAGACTCGCGACAAATGTCATACGTACATCTCTCTTTTCTAACGGCAGCGATGCCAGACTTTCGTACGACACTTGTCGCGGTCTAGCACGGCTGCCGTGCTAGGCAAGAGCAAAAGCTATACGAATCGCAGAACAAGAGAGGCCACACATTTCGAGTAGCAGCTCTGTTTACAAACACAGTATACGCTCGAATGTTCTCTCCGTGTAGCCTTTCCGAATCCTCGTATGGACAGGGTAATTTCTTACAACTATTTAAATAATTTTTTATACGACGGCTATACAAGCCTTTACATACTATTCAGTTATTTCCGGACGCTTTACCTTGCAGAAATCTATTACGGTCACTTTCATCGCTCATTTGCGAGCTTTCTGTTGAGATTACGAAAATTATGTTCTAAACCTTTTTTGCAGAGAATTTTGTGCTCTACAATTTTTATTCGAAACATTTTTTCATCCGATTTGTATTTTTCATGATAAATGAAAAAAACTAAAAAAAAAACACGATTTTTAGGTGTTTTTTCAAGATAGCGGCTTCAGTGTAGCAGAGCGCCGATTTTTTTTGTCATATTCGTAAACAGGAGGCAAAAATACACAAAACTAGTATGGCACAATTTTTTTTTGCGATGTCGTAGCTTTTCCGAAGCTTTACCTAATTAATTAATTTCGTCGTTCTGTTCCGTCATTCTTATCACATGTGACGGTAGGTGTTTAAATCGACGGAAAAGTACCAGTTGGGAACGACTGGAACAGTCGAACCAAATCTGGTTACAATATTTTCCGTTCCAACAGATTCCGTTTCGGCGATCCGGCCACATGGGACCGCGCCCTTAACCGGAATTCCGGAACAGAACGACGAAATTAATTACATATTGAATTTGCTTAATAATATATTATACGTTATAATAATCGATGTATTAATCGATGTAATAATCGATGTATACATTAATAAATTATATGACACATTTTAAATTTATTTGCAGCTGGAGCTTGATTTTGATAAAATGTATCCTGGGTGCCATATGGAGTTATTTGAAAAATGGTCTAAAATAAAAAAAGTTTTCGCGGAGATCTCTACTGACATTGAAAAAGGTGCTCCTCAATTTTGAAATTTTATAAATATATCTGCGATTAATAAGTATTACATAGTTGAAAACCTGAATATTGTTCTTTATAGTTGCAGATATTGATTACTTAATGCGTATTCTCGTCTTTTTGACCCTATCACGATTAACGGTGGAGGAAAAACCAGATGGAGACCATCTAAACTAGAAGTAAGCGAGGGCTTCATTCTATACGTTCAGGTATACCTATGATCAAATATATAATTTTATTATGTAGCATTAACTTTTTCATTAATCAAAATTAGTTTTGTTGGACTATGAAATAAAGTTAAGGGATTCCAAAGCGGCTCGCTGATAAAGTAGGAATTTACGCTAAAATCTGTAAATTAATAGTGACTTAATCGATTTTTCAAAATCGGGCTTCATACAAGTAGTTCTAATCACGATATGCGATCAACAAAAAAATACTACAGAAATTAACTAAGAATTAACCGAGTATTTTTGGAAATAAGTAAAAATCATCTATTTCCGAAAATTCTTGATCAATTTTTAATTAATTTCTTTGATATTTTTTAGCAGATCGTACATAATGTTTAGAAATACTAAATCCAAATTTCGAAAGATCAGCATAGTCGTTTCTAATTTTCACGTTCTAGCAAAGATTATTATAAAAGTGTTTTCAAGTAAATATATAATATTTTTTTACAGACTATTGGCGAATTGGAAAATTCAATAAAACGTTTACGAGAAAAAGCTGCGTTAGTCAACTGCACACTACAACCTTTGCCGGCTGTAGTACAACAAAATAGCGAAGATATTCCGTTATGTTATGTCATCATAGACGATATTCGGTATTCAGCTGAAAGTTCGCTGAAAGCAGTTGATACATGCTTCAAATCTTTTCAAGCTCTTCACGCCAAGTATCCAGTGTAAAGCGAGGGACCATGGCTATTGCTACAGCAAAGCGTTTATGAAATACAAACCGTTTGGGATAAAGAAATATCAAGAGTACATGAATTGCGAAAAAAAATTTTGATTGCGCGCTAGAAAACGTTAAAACTTTAATGTTTTAAAAATTGTTCAGTTTATTTTCGTATTATATTATTTATATAAATTGAGTTATATCATATTTTTACAACTTAAATTTAGCTAATCTAACGTTTTGTAAATATTAATTATGTGTAATTGCACTGCGAAAGTACAAACGTATAGATAGCACTTACAATTATTTTCAGAAATACTTTCAAAATGCCCATTTGCACATTGTGTTTATTTTCAGTGAACACAGTAGAACATCTCTATTTCCACTACAAATTTGCACATAATATAAGTGCAATAAAATCTTTCAGATGTACAAAAAATAGTTGCTTTCGAGATTTTTCTTCGTGGAAAAATTTCAAACAGCACTTAATTACATTCCCTAAATCACGTTCTGACGAAAACACTGAAAATAAATCACTTTTGGATTATTTAAATGTGCAAACGATCGAAAATGACAGTTCTAAAAACAATATTCATGAATGCAATATTCAAAACGTAAATGAAGGTTTTGAAAATAATTCTGAAAATTTAAATGATACTGATTTTAAGAAGGAGACATCAGAATCACAATCTGAAAGTACGGCATCGTTGTTCAAAGACATTAGCGCAAATGTAGAATATAAAATGCTCCAATTTTCTTCTAACTTTTACTCGGATCCGCATTTATCTCGTATTTATGTCCAGCGTACGATCGAAAGAGTTCAAGAATTTCTTGATGAAACATTCGCGGTCATTCAAGGAACGTTAAAAAACGAACAAATTCACGAAGACATTTCAAAAACAACAGCTAATGCTTTTAAGGCTGTGTTGGAACCGTTTGGAACCATGTCAACGGAATATAAACGTTTTAAACGTTTCAAGGAATATGGTTTTGTTGAACCCGTTAAGTATATTGTGGGGACTTCTATAGACAATAAGTACCTAAATGGCAGAGTCGTAAAGGAAACAAATCTCTTGCATGGCCAATTTATTTCTCTCGCGTATACATTAGAATGCTTTTTTGACATTCCTAATGTTTTACAATCAGTCTTGGATTACATGAACAGCTTTAAAACTTCTGTTTCCGGTGAGTAGAGAGAAGTTTGGTAGATTTTCTGCTCCAGTGGATTAGAGAAAATTTTCTGCTGATCTGGTGCCCACGGGCGTTTTTTTTGCATTGCAGGTTGGTAAGCGATAAAGTGCCACAGTGGTCCGAAGTTGGCGGGTGATTAACTGCTTGGCGAAATCTGGATGAAAGGTATCTTTTTCGACAGTTTTCCTAACCTCAAAATTTCCACGTGACAAGTGTGCGGGAACACAGGCAGAGACTCTAAAATCTCTGACACAGGTGCAGACAGAAGTGGTAGAGGACACGTGCTGACATCTGTAACGAAATTATTTCGAAGGGGAAGGTTTGGCCGATAAAGTAGATCGAAACGGCCGAAGAGCGTATGGAAAGTAAGGGGGCGGGTGAATGCGAGTCGGCAGTTGAAAAGGCGACGCGGTGGTTAATCGGAGAGGGGAGCAATTTTGAGTGTGGGACGTTGACACCAGCGGAGACTTTGAAACTAGTCGACGAGCAGCAGCAGACGAACGCGGTAAAAGAGACCGAACAAAAGAAAAGTAGGGGTCGGCCGACAAACGCTGAAAAACTAAGAAAGCTTAGTGTAGGCAGTACAGTCAGTATAGCGTCCTACTTCTTTGAAAGAGAGAAAGGAAAGATAGACAGAGAAGACGATAGAGAAAGTGAAGAGGAAGAAACGGAGAAGCAAAAGATAAAGAAGAAGAAAGATATCCAGAAAAAAGTTATTGAAGCAGGGGAAGTGGAAAAAATGGACAGAGAAGAAATGAGAAATTTCATGAAAGAAATGAAAGATGAGATAGTGAAAGAAATTAGACGAGGTGTAGTTGAAGAATTAAGAAAGGAAAGAAAAAAGGAATGGGAAGAGTTTAAGAAAGAATTGAAGCAAAGAGATGAAGAAATGAAAAAAGAAAGGGATGAGATGAGACAAGAACTAATGGCGATAAAGAGACGATGTGAAGAATTGGAAAGAAGAGAGAAGAAAAAGAACATTGTAATAAAAGGAATTCATGTGAGAGAAAATGAGAAACCGAGAGAGGTAGTGAATCGTGTGTTGAATGAGAGAAAGATTGAGATAGAGGAGTCATATGTAGTAGGTAGAGAGAATGCGAAAATAATTATAGCCAAAGTGAAAAACATGGAGGATAAGCTTGAAATAGTAAAAAATAGTGCGATGGATAAAGTGTATATAGATGACGATCTAACGAGAGATGAGAGAGAGAGATGCAGCGGGAGATAAGAGAATGGATAAAGAGCGAAAGACAGAAAGGTAATAATGTAAAGATGGGTTTTGGGAAGGGGTATTTGAATGGAAATTTGTATGTGTGGGATGAAAGAATGAGAAGTATGAGAGAAAAGGGGTTCCAAAAAGAGCGAGTTGTGTGGATGAGATAGAGGGTGAATGGAGGGATAGGGAAAAAGAGAAAGAACAAAGAGGGAAAAATAAAAAGAGACAGAAAGAGGAAAATGCTAGGGAAAAGGGAGTAAGGGGGGTGATATGGAATGTAGCAGGTTTGAAGAGAAAAGAAGAGGATTTTTGGCAATTCTTGAAAGAGTTTGAAATAATAGGGCTGACAGAAACATGGGTAGATGAAAAAGAGTGGGAGACTTTAAAAGGAAAGATGCCAGAAGGATGGAAGTGGCGATGTCAACCGGCAGGCAGAGATTGCAAAAAGGGGTGAGCGAAGGGGGGTATCGTAACAGGAGTGGGAGTAGAGTTGAAGGAGAAAGAGGTGGGATATACAGAAGGAGAGGGATGGCAAGAAAGAGTGATAGAAGTGGCTGGGAAGAGGTGGAGAGTAATTACTTTATATAACAATGAAGGGAAAAAAGAACTGTTAGACCACATAAAAGAAAGGATAAAAGAAAAAGAAGAAGAGATGCTGATTCTAGCAGGGGACTTTAATGCCAGGGTAGGAAAAAGAGGTGGTTGGGGGAGGGTGGAGGGAGAAGAAGAGAAAGGCAGTGAAGAAAGGAAATCACAAGATAAGATTGTAAATGGACAAGGGAGGGATTTAATTGAGGTGATAGAGGAAAGAGGGTGGATAGTGTTGAATGGCGAGAAAGAGGGGGATGAAGAAGGGGAATGGACATATGAAAAGGCAGGTAAGAGATCAGTGATTGATTATGGGATAGTGAACTGGGAAGCATGGCAAAGAGTAGAGAAATTTGAAGTAGGGTGTAGAATAGAATCGGATCATCAACCACTAATAATAGAATGGGTAGATCAGTATGAAAGTATAGGGGAGAAAAAAGTGGAAGACCAGTGGATACAAGATTGGTCGGAATTAGGAAGAAGACGTTATAAGGAAAAGATAGAAGAAGTGGAATGGAAAGAGAGAGGAGTAAGGAAGGAATGGGAAGAGTTAGAAAGAGAAATATCCAAAGCTGTGGCAGTGAAAAAGAGAGGCAAGAGAAGGGGAATAGGGTGGTGTCCATGGTGGGACAAGGAGTGCAGGGATAAAAAGAGGGAGGTTAACAAAATGAGAAGAAGATATAGAAAGGGAAGGGGAAATGGATACGAGGAGTTTTTACGGTGTAGAAAAGAGTATAGAGGTATGTGTGAGAAAAAAGAGGAGGAATGTAGAGAAAGGGAGGAGAAACAGGTAGATAATATAAGAACAGAAGCGGAGGCGTGGGAGTTTATAAATAGGGGAAGAAAGAAACGGGAACGGGTATGCAAAGAAATTGAAATGAAAGAATGGTGGAGTCATTTCAGAGAAGTGTTAGGAGGCATAGAAGAAAAGAATGAGATACAAACGATACGAGAACAGGTGAATAGGAAGGAAGGAGGGGGGATAAGCCAAGAAGAGGTAGAGAGAGAGATCAAAAGACTTAAAAAGGGAAAGGCAGCAGGTTGGGATGGGATTAGAAATGAGGCGTGGAAAGAAGGAGGAGAAAGAGTATGGAGAAATTTGGGAGGGATACTAAGAAGAGTTTGGGAGGGAGAAGGGTTTCCTGAGAAATGGAGAGTGGGGGTGGTGATACCAATTTGGAAGAAAGGTGATAAGAAAGATGTACGAAATTACAGAGGAGTGACCCTAACAAGTACAGGATATAAGATATATGTTAACATATTGAATAGGAGACTAGTAAAAGAGCTGGATGTAAAGAAAGGATGGTGTAGGTCTCAGGCAGGGTTTAGGAAAGGCAGAGGAACAGTGGAAAACATAAAAATACTGAAACATGTGGTGGGGAAGAGGCTTAGGAAGAAGGAAAAAGTGTATGCGTTATTCCTGGATCTTAAGGCAGCGTTTGAGAGAGTAGAGAGGAAAGAATTATGGGAAATGATGAAAAAGAGAGGGGTAAGCGAAGACCTGATAGACAGGGTGAAAGAAATATATGAGGAGACGAGGTGTGTAGTAAAGATAGGAGAGGACATATCAAATGAATTTTGGGTGGAAAAGGGGGTGAGACAGGGATGTCCTTTGAGTCCAACTTTGTTCAACATTTATTTGGCAGATATAGAGGAAGAGTTAAGTATGGGAAGGGGTGGAATAAAGATAGGAAGAGATAGAGTGTGGTCAATTGAGTATGCTGATGATATCGTACTGGTGGCGGAAGAGGAAGATGGATTGAGAGATATGATTAGGAGGGCCAAAAGATATCTAGAAAGGAAGAGCTTAGAAATAAGTATAGAAAAGTCAAAGGTTATGGTCTTTAAGAACAAGAGAGGGAAGGAATAAGAAAGATTTTGGTGGTGGGGGCAAGATAATTAGAAGAGGTAAAAACATAAGTATTTGGGATATATTATAGAGAGAAGTGGAGGAGAAAGGGAACACGTTAGAGAGAGGATAAGGAAAGCTAGAGTCGCAATGGGGTGGGTATGGAGCTATGGAGAGAGAAAGTTTAAGGGGGATGTGAGTTGGAGGCTAAAGTTATTTGATACCATAGTGAAAGGTATATTGTATTATGGAGTAGAGATATGGGGATATAAGGAGTGGAAAGAAATGGAAGATATACAAAATAAATATTTGAGGTGGATTTTAGGGCTGGAAAGAACGACTCCAGGATACATAGTGAGGGAAGAGCTAAAGAGGAATAAATTAAGGGTGGAGACGGGATGGAGAGCGGGAAGATGGGAAGAAAGGATGGAAAAAGGAGAGGGAGGAGAGATTGGGCGATTGAGTATGCAAGAGAGAAGAAAAGAAGGAAGGGAAAGTGAAATGGGAGCCTGGACAAAACAAAGTGTGGAGAGAAGAGAGTATATGTGGAGAGGAGGCATGAGTGAGATAAGCTTGCAGCAGTATGGAGAGTATAAATGGGAAAAAATGAGAGAGAGAGATATAGAAGTGGACGAGCAAGAGAGAGGAGATTTGATAAGGAGGTCAAAATCGTGTAGAAATTACGTAAGGGTGCAGGGGACACCAGAGTATATAAGAAATAGTAAAAGAAAAGGAGGAAAAAAGCTAGAAAGAATAGCAAGATGGAGGTGCGGAAATGAAGAGAGGGGAAACAAATATTGGTTAAGAGAGGAAGACAGGAAATGTCGACTGTGTGGAAAGGGAAGGGAAGATGTGGAACATTTAAAGACTGAATGTGAGTACATTACAGAGAAAGTGGGGAGAAACTTTGAGGTACTAGACGAGGATGGAAGGGGTTATGAATGGATGAAAATGATAGAACGGAAAAGAGATGAGAAAGTGAGAGAGAGAGAGAGAGAGAGAGAATAAGAGAGCGTGAAGGAAAGAGAGAGAGAGAGAGAGAGCGAGGAAAATTAATGACAGTGGATATGTTTGAAGTATATGTAAAGTAAAGTATGCCGGAGGACAGATAAGATACGAAAGTTATGTAAAATTAAGTTTAGTTTAAAAAGAATGTTTTTAGGTAAGAGTAAATGTAAACGGAAGCCTTGGAATCACGAAAGTGAACAATAAAGATACATACATACATACATGAACAGCTTAAATAAAAATTACTCCATTCTGTCAAATTTTATCCAAGGAGATTTATGGCGTCAAAAAGTCAGCAAGCATTTTAAAAATAAAACTGTTATTCCTCTATTTGTTTATTACGACGATTTTGAGGTAAACAATCCTTTAGGGACTCATGCTGGGGTTCAGAAACTGGGAGGGGTATACTGCTCAATACCATGTCTACCCCCAGAATATCGGGCTTCATTGGAAAACATATTCCTTGTGTTACTTTTTCACGCATCAGATCGAACACTTTCCGGAAATAATAGAGTTTTTAAACCAATTGTGGACGAAATTAATCACTTACAAGATCATGGACTACAATTTAAAATTAATGACAAAGAGGAAACAATTTATTTTGCACTCGGGCTCTTTTTGGGCGATAACCTTGATGTAAATGGTGCATTAGATTATGTTGAAGGTTTCACTGCTAAATATTTTTGCAGGATATGTAGAAGTAGTAATGATGAAACAAAGAAAGATTCAAAAGAACGCATCGATAATTTAAGATTAATTGAAAACTATGAAAACGATGTTATGTTAGGACCAAAATATAGCGGCATAAAAGAAAAGTCGATATGGAATAACATCAAATATTTCCATATCTATGAATTATTATTTCGATATCCTGCATGATATACAGGAAGGTGCTTTAAAGTTTGGTGTACGAGAAGTTTTGTATTATTTTGTGTTTACCGATAAAAGCTTAAATCTAGATATTTTAAATGATCGTATGAACACTTTTAATTACACGCTAAATAATTTTTCAAATAAGCCACCACCAATAACAATGGATGAAATTAAGAAAAAAAAATTAAAATTTTCTGGAAGTGAAATCCTGAATTTTGTACTAATTCTGTCAATGTTGGTAGGAGATCTGATCAATCTTAATGACGATGTCTGGCGATATTTCATAATATTGCGAGAAATCACTCACCTAGTAATGGCTCAAGATTTACAAGAAGAAGCATGTACTTTACTAAATACGCTTGTATCGGAACATCACAAAATGTTTATAAAACTTTTCAAAGAACCTCTAAAACCGAAACAACATAACATGACTCACTACGGCACTACTATTAGAAAATCTGGTCCATTACGTGCTCTAAGTACAATTCGTTTCGAAGGAAAAAATAAATTTTTTAAAGAAAGTTCTAGTTCTACATGTAGTAGAAAAAACATAACACATACCATAGCTTTAAAAAACCAATTTAATTTTTTTAATCGTTTAATAAATAAGAAAGATTTAGATTCAGAAACGGAAATAGGTCCACGTATGTCAATAAGCGAATTAAAAATACGACATTTATTAAACGACAATATCGATTTATCTGGATCTATCATGAAAATACCTTGGATCAAAGTTAGAGGGATAAAATACAATATAGGTACTACTGTAATTCTTAAAATCAGTAACGAAAAAGATGCTTTATTTTTTGGACAAATTCCGCATATATTTTTAAATGAAGACGAAAAGTTTTGTTTCCAATGCCAAATTATGGAATCCATATGTTATGAGGAAGATTTGCATGCATACGAAGTTAAATATGCATCGACTCACGTATTTATAACGGATCTAAAAAATCTTCATTCGCCAAGTCCAGTAATTTTACATAAAATGGAAAATACAAAACTATACGTTACGTTAAGAATGTCTGTATAATATTATTATTGCATTTTTGTAAACAATTAATGTATATTTAATAATAAAATAATTAATTAATCGATAATCGTGTTTATTAATAACATTTAGAAAGTTGCAGATTAATAATTAATAATTACAACAGGAATACATATGTTTTGCAAGGCTTGCCAAAAATGTATGTTTTCCTTTTCTAATAATTTGTGTTTGTTACTTTTTCCCAATAAATATATATATATATATATATGGGTCATTCCATGAAAGATGGAATAATTTTATGGAATTTTTAACCCCAGACGTTTTGTGATTTCGTAAAATATTATTTGCACATTGCACTATTAATATGCTGTTATCGAACAAATACTTCATTTTAAATTAATAATTGGTAGACGCAATTTCAGGCAAAATATGACAGGTTACGTAAAATTGAAATTTCTATAGAATGACCCATATTAATCGTAACGAGAGAGAGTAGAGCTCTCCGATAGAGGGCGGCATGCTGAATTTACAATCTCGCAAGTTCTTGAAACAAACTTTGGTGGTATATATGAAATTTTCTTCCTTTCAATTTTACATGCGTATTGTACAAGCGATAGGAAATATATATGTATTATATTTGAGCGGTTATCATATAGAAAGGATATACATGTAAATATTTGAATGAATGGTGCGAGTGAAAATTTGGAACTTGAGAAAATGCGAGGATTTCCTCGAAATATATAGCAACATTGTTGAAATTATAAGTTTCGGTAGTATCCATCGAATGAAAACTTAGTTCATGAAATCAAAAACTGATACATTATCCAACAGTTCTTTTTTTCTTCTTGTTAGAGTTCTGACGCGAGCATTATGTTAACAAAAGGAAATAGTTAAGTTGACTATTTTTATAGTTATTTCAATTATTTGAAATATTCGCGATTACTATTTTAATTAGTTAAAACGGAACAAAGCTGTTACCATTTAACTAATTGAAATAGTTAAGTTGACTATTTTTATAGTTATTTCAATTATTTAAAATAGTCCTATTTACTATTTTAATTAGTTAAAACTGGACAAAGTTGTTACCATTTACCTAATTAAAATAGTTGTTCCAACTATTTCTGTTGGTTATAGAATAACAAACTGGAAATAGTTACAACTAAAAAAAGGTCTGAGGCATATATACCCAACATTTTTAGCTGAACTTACTATTTTTTTAGTTGATTCAACCATTTATTTTTTTCCGTGTAATATACCGACGAATGCGTAACCGATTACAACCAATGGACCTCCGTGTTCTCAATAATATAATTCTCAAAATACAATACGAGAGCACGGGAAGGGAATTGTCGCACAGCTCAATTTATTAAAAATCGGCGTTCAACCTCCGGCTACCTCTCGGTAGGTCCATAGATCATATTCGGAACAATAAGTTAAACATGTAACTAACAGTATTTTACCGATCACTCCGATTGTTGAATAATTAGGGAAAAAAGTTTACCTAATTAACGAATGATAATTCTTTGTACGTCATTCGTATGATCTTGCATTTTGTCTCTTCGTATATTTTTGCTACTTCCTTAATCGATAGGTAAAATAACAATTAATGACGTAGTTAATTTGCTTTTGTTTAATAGACCGTTCATCTACTTTTTAAATGAACGTTTAACAATAGGTACGACAAGGCATTCCGTGGTGTGTAGCTCCGCAGTACGCGATTTAGAATTTGCCGGTTTTCACAAGATATTCAGATTTCGCGCCTTTCTTGCTGGAAATGTGACAAATTGAACTGAAATTGTGAATTTGTAGGTTTAAATATAATGGTACTCGGATAATAAACTGTATGCTATTTCCGTGCACTTTACTTGGGCCCTGCATACAGTACCCTATACAGTAATAATAGCTAGTATTATTTTTATGAAAATAATGGTATTCAGCGTATTTATACAATTATAATTACCTACAGTGTAGGAAATAAGTTTGAAACTACTTATGTTGTCGGTCATTTTCGGTATATTAGTAATTACACCGTAAAAGCAAATAAATTATATGCAGCAGTATTTGAATTTTGTACACTGGAGAAAAAGATTTTAAGCATTCAATCATCCTGTTACTGACATTCCGTAGCTACCGAGCTATCTAAATAAATGCACTGAGAGACTAAGTCACTAATTTTCTCTTTTGTAGGCTTTGTATATTTTTCGTGATGAATTCATGTAATGACAACTTGTTACAGAGTTATCCCCAGTACCGTTAAGAGTATTATCAAACACGTCACACTCGTCGTTGTCACCTAACCTAACTTCAATCATTTAAAAGGGTAATTCTTTCTAAAATAAATAATCATTCATTGGATAAATGTTTATAACAAAACAGTTGTATGCTAGCTGTATTAGTATTTTCGGCATATAACCAAAATAAAACGTAGAAATTAATTTTCTACGTGTATAAATGTTCACGAAACTGTTACGAATAAAACAGTCATTCGTGTATTTCGACAATAAATCAAATACGATTTTACTTTTGATTCGTAGCGTACTACATCCAGTATTATATATAGTTATTCTTAGCCTTTACGTTTCATAACGTAAAAGTACCTTTGTTTGCGCCCAATTTTTAATTTTATATTATCTGATGAAATGTCGTAATTCAAATACGTTAAGAATTTAAAATTAAGCGAACAATGTCGGCGAACAACTCCATCCAAAATGGTATGCAAAAAATGCGATCGTAATATTGGCTTGCTGATGGTAATAATGGCTTATCAAACAAATTTTACCAATGTCTAGCATAAGAAGATTCAGTCATCGATACGATAACTGAAATGAACACGTTAAAGTCCAGAAAAAAACTAGATAATTCGAGGTCCACCCTCTTGTATGCGTGCAGTTTACTCAAACTTTTACAAGATTATTTCCCAGATATTTCCCAGAGCGTAAATTCCGTTTCGTTTTGAGCGTTGTTAAATACCATGAGTGACTTCGCTTAGTAAGAATGCCAAAAATCGTGGTCGCTTATGGCTGATATAAGTGATTATAATATATATAAGTGATTATAATATATATAAGTGATAAATTATAATTGATTATAATCCATTTAACGACAAAAGGATCAATTGATTATTTAGTAGTACAAAAGACCGGTCATTTCCATTAACATATTTTTCGCTTCAAATACGGTATCAAGTGCATTCAAGATATTTAATAAACTTAATTCTCGTAATTATCGCATTGATGAGTCACTGAAATGTTAGTGAAAACTTTTAAATTATAAGAATTGGGTTTGGACTTTGGACTCATTCCCCTCATTATTCCCTTCCATCGGATCTACATGACAGTCTGGTTTAGTTATCTGTTCGAAAGAAGAGGAAAACCCTTTTCAGTTTTCAACTCTTATTGAGTATCATGTGAAAGTAAAGTAGTCTCTTAGTGCATGCCGATAGAGAAAATGATTTTCATACAAATCCCAATTAAAGTGTGAAGAAATCAAATTGCAACAAATCTTTTTCTCTCTGTACAAAGAAAGCATATTACGATGGAAGAGAAGCCGGTTAAAAATGTCGCAGGATCAGGTAGCCGATCTAGTCACTTCCAATAACCGATACATACCATAAACTATCAATAAGCTTAAAAATACCAGCACACAACGTAATGTACTCGATAAATAATGTTCATGTAGATAGGTAAGTAGGTAAGAGTGATCGTTTATTTCTTTTCTTTCTCGAGCTGAATCCTCGAATAGCATTTTCCATTGGTTTGGAATAAGATTGTTGTTTTTACGAAAAAAATTGATGGGAGGGTTTATAATAATACATATTTTAAACATATAATGTCAATTTCAACTGACTTCTCTCCATTCATTTGTGCATTCAAATTGCCTGTTCCGGCTAATTTACAGAAACACCCTAATAGGGTCGTGAGTGCAGACTTCTCTGCAAATTGGGCAACGTGGCTGCCGAGGCGGTGTTGCCGTTCGTGCGACTTCGAATAGTCGTGAAGCGCAATGTCCGCAAGAAGATACGTGACTACACGGTATAAATGTGTGATCGGCTGGATTGTTCAGGCACATGCGACATCCTTGGTCATCTGTAAAATCGATGGAGTGGATGGGGGAGGAGGGGGGGGGGCACAAGAATACGTTAATGGTGAGAAACAGAGAATATTTTATGCATGAATTTAAAAACATACCCTATCAAAGTTACAACGAAGTATATATTCAACTATTAGAAAATCTGGTTTGAAGCGAGTGAAAGTGTAATACACTACTGTATTAGATTATGTTTAGAGTTATTAAGTAAATTAGGATCGTAGATGGGCCTCTTACCTATACTTCACTACAAAGAACACTTACACAATCAAGTTTTTAGCTCCGAATCTATTCTATTTGCCTATGGTATAGGAATCTAAACTTCGGCTTGGCGTATAGGAAACCAAAACTTTTGAAAAGTATTAATATCTGAACGTCTGAGAGACCAATCCTTAAAAAAAGGCTTTTCTTCTCCCAGAAAATTGGAGAAAATGAGGACGTCTGAAGTCCTGGATCGGCTACGCACTCCGGCGTATTCTCGTCTTCCAGAGGAAAATGTTTTTAAATTAAACGCACTTAGAAACTTTCAAATACTATTTACTAATTTCTATAATCACATGTACACGACTCAATTTGCAGAGCACGCTTCCAATCGTGTCGGTACGGCGCGGCGCGACGCTCTTCGATCTTCGATCCGTTCTAGTTGCGATCATTAGCGGAACTGGTTGCAAATTCGGAAATCGAAGAGAGGCCTTGAGCGTTCATAAATTTGCGCATGGAAACGTAAATTCGAATTTCGACGCGCGTGATCCGCATCATTGAAACGTGAACTTACCCGAATCTTGGTCACTTGACGCACATGACCTGATGTCGTGCTCCCGATACCGCTAATCATTGCTGAATATGGTTGGCGCGCAACACGCAAGAATTGAGCAGCCAGAAATGAATGAACGTTCTGAACCCTGATCGATTAGAGCTCGGAGAAACATCGTACGTCCTTGAGGCGTGGTAACGCGAACCACGGCTGTCGCGAGCAAAACGACATTTTTTTCCGTATCGGACGGAACTGCAAGATTAGCCGAAAATGACGGTGAATTGTCTACTCCCATAGTGGGTGCAGTCGAACTTGACGGAGGGATAGACTCGACACGCGAATAAGACATTTGTTCGTTTGACAGTGCTTCATGTATGAGCGGATGGTGCCTTTTTTTACAAGCGTTACACTTTGCTTTTCGTTATAACACAATATATGCTTCCGAACTACTGAAATACGACCCGTAGGGGCCAGACTCTCAAATTCCGGACATGAATGCAATAGATGATTCGCCTTACACATGACACATGACTGTGATTGAGGAGTAGCAGCGTGAGACGTATGCTTGGGAGGGTACCCTGATCCTGGTCGATTGGTTGACTTAGCCATATTAGTGACTGTTAGAGGTTAAAACTCTGCAATACTAAGCGAATGGATTCGCTTTACTAAATACTTCTCGAGTTCGGCGAAAGTCGGAAATTCAGTCGGATTCGCAATTGACAATTCCCAATCGCGGCGCGTAGCTGCATCTAAACGTAGAGCGGTCATGACAACTAATAAAGTACTCCAACTATCCGTAGGCTGACCCGCTTTCTTTAACGATGCAATAGCAGCTGATGTTTTATCCAATAAATTACTTAATAAGGCGGGTTTAGCACTTGTCACGGGTTCAATACTGAATAATTGACATACTTGTGTGAAAATTGTCAAATGCGTGTTAGAATACCTAGCTTTTAATAAATCCCAAGCAACCTGGAAATTCTCCTCATTCACAGCAATGTTTTGAATAACGGTTAAGGCTTCGCCAGATAAAATAGTTTTTAAATATTGTAATCGATATACATTACTCAAGGATCGGTCGGTGATAACTAAGGATGAAAATAAATCTGAAAAACTCTCCCATTGCGTGATGTCTCCAGAAAAGCGCGGCAAGTCGATCCTAGGTTGGACAGAAGAAGCTGGTCTCATTGGCATTTGCGTCGTGACTGCCGTCACAGGATTGACAGGATTAACCTCAGCAGTATTTGTCGATACCTGTGTCCTTCGTTCTCCGATGGCTGCAGACAATTCATCCAGAACGTTGAAATAAAGCTCTTCGTACTCAATCAGGACCTCTCCGCTGAAATAAGGCTCCTCAGCTTTCTCCTCTGCGGTCATGGTAGAGTCCAACGAAACATGAACATTTTCAATAGCTTTCATAAGGCACGAAGAGAATCTTTTCGAGATTCGAGTGAGGCAATGGAAAGATCACCAATAACACCGCGTCGGCAGCGAGCGACGAAACGGTTAAAGGACTCAAGTTGATTCCATTGTTGTATAATGGAAGGAGAAATAGGTCCGGAAGAACGAAGTTGTCGTCGCGACGGACCCTGTTTGGCCATGATGATCACAGTAAATAATCTCACGGACTCACGTCACAAGATATAAACGGTAGAATCCAATCGCCGAAGCGAAAATAATATGACTAGCACTGAATTTTGAAGTCCGATTGCGAAAATAGAAATCTTTCCGGCGCGAAATAGAAAGGCGTCAACGCATAAAATAGAAATCTTCCGGGGTAAACACAAGGATTCAAACACGGAAACTTGCCATCCGTGTTAAGAAAAACGAAACTTCTTGTACAGTATGGAAATCTTCCAATGCAAGACGAAACCTTTACCGAAAAACCAGAAATCTTCCGATGCGAAAACGAACTCAATCTCCCATCAGTGCAAACCGGAAATCTTCAACACGACTCGAAAATCGCGACCGAAAATCTCGAATGGTAAACGGAAATCTTCAACCGAAGCGAAATTTTCGAACCAAAAACGGAAATCTTCACACGAATCAGAAGGCGCGAACGAAAATCTCGAACTGTAAAATCGGAAATCTTCAACACGACGCGAAATGGCGACCAAAAATCTCGTACTGGAAATCGAAAATCTTCAAAACGAAGCGAAATTTTCGAACCAAAAACGGAAATCTTCACACGAATCGAAAATCTCGAATTGTAAAATGGGAAATCTTCAAAACCCGAGGTCGGAGATCTTGAACACGAAATGAAAATTTCGAAAATCGGAAAATTGTCGAGTGCCGAATTAATTTCCGAATCGAAATGGAGTGTTTGAAATAACTTACGCGCAATGCGTCGCCGTCGGTGTTCCAAGCAATCTGTTGCAAGCGCTGTACCGGGGCACGAAGTGGCGCGAGAAGAGGGGCACGTTCCTTGAATGTCGGGGAACCTTAAGTGCGTACGCAACGGAAAATGAACTGTCCGAGAAGGACTGCTCGCGCACCTCTCTGATAACGCCCAAAATGGCCACTTGCGAATTTATCACCCACGTGTTCCAAAAATATGGATTATGCGTAACGACGGTACGGTAATGCACATGCCCGTAATCCTTCGCCTGCGAGTCGGGAAAATTATGATTGTCGATTATTCTCACTCCTGCACATTTATGTGACCGAATAATCCAATGTTGAGAAAATAGGCACTTAAAAAATTAAGCCGTTGATTTCTTCTGGAAGTGATCCATCCGGGAGATTCACTTGTACATCCGGCTCGAAGGACCATGAACATCGGAGAGACCAATCCTTAAAAAAAGGGTTTTCTTCTCCCAGAAAATTGGAGAAAATGAGGACGCCTGAAGTCCTGGATCGGCGACGCACTCCGGCGTATTCTCATCTTCCAGAGGAAAATGTTTTTGAATTAAACGCACTTAGAAACTTTCAAATACTATTTACTAATTTCTACAATCACATGTACACGACTCAATTTACATATCGGTACGGCGCGGCGCGACGCTCTTCGATCTTCGATCGGTTCTAGTTGCGATCATTAGCGGAACTGGTTGCAAATTCGGAAATCGATGAGACGCCTTGAGCGTTCATAAATTTGCGCATGAAAATATAAATTCGAATTTCGACGCCCGCTATTCGAAATCAAACAATATCTTTTTTTTATTGGTGCTTAGCGTATTTGCTTTATCTTCACGACGGATAAATGTATAGATATACAGCTGTGGTGGCATGGAATAAGGATGTAAGTCTATTCTTTTTGAAAACCAAGATTACTATATTGTGGAATGGACTTATGGTCTTGTTTCCATCTCATTACAGCTATATTGAAGCAAGATGCATTCAGCTTTATAGATTCGGAGCCATATATTTTGAAACAAGTTTCTTTAAAATTGATAAGTATTTTTAAAAATTAACGTACTTTACACTATGAAAATTCAATGAATTGATAATGATCATTAGAAACCAATGGTTATTAAGAAAAGCGTAGCGCATATTTGTACCTCTATTTCCTCTCTGTCGCCTTCTACGATGTCATCTTGGCCTAATGTCCCTTTGTTCATTCTTCTTGATTTTCTTACCGCGTCGATTTCTCTTTCTGCGTTGACCTCCCCCTATATCTTTTAAATCACACGCGATGATTATAAATGCATTATAACGATACATAGAAATTATACGGTTGTTTACATATCGATCCCTTTTCTTCTCAGTTTGCCTATATAACAATGTTTTATTTCGCTACCCATGTAAGACGATCATGGGTTCGTCGTCCGGGAGTGGCGGCTGTTGGGTGATGGTAGCGAGAACGGCCACTGGAGCAGGCTCTGGATGTGGAGGAGTCTTTTCCAGGAGGGCTTCCAAGGCGTCCAGCTCGTCGCCGTATGCATCCCTCGTGCCGAGATTGGAGCGGTGACCCGTGGTGTTGGCGACCGTCGGTGGCGTCTTTTCCGTGCGAGGACGACCCGGTGCCGTGGTCGGTATGCGCTGGGGCCGGGTTGGCTTATGGGTGAAGACGTCCTCCAGGGCCCGGAGTTCGGCGTCTTCCTGCGTCTTTTCCCACATATCCTCGAACCCGTACATTACGGAGTTTAGCTGCGGAATGACCGGCCTGGATTACCTCAGCGTCATTTATAGGCATATCTGCACGGAGCGGCTCCTCCTCTACCTCTTCTGATTGGTCCGCCGAATCTGGTTTTAACTCTCGGACGTGGATATTTGTTACCACGTGGTCGTGTTCGTCACGTAGGTCAACAATGACTGGTGATGGACGTCGGATTACCCAATACGGTCCGGTGTAGCGGGGGGATAGTTTAGCCGCGGTAAAGTTTCCCTTGTTGGAGAGATAATGAGTGCGTTTCCATACCTTGTCCCCAATATGGGGTTGCCAGTCACGATGCCTTAGATTATAATACTTTTCCTGCCGTAGGAATGCGTGAGATAGATTATTGCGTGCTAGTTGAATACTCTCGTTGAGCTGGTCTAACCGTTCCTGGAGTGTGGCTCGGTCGGTAAGATGGTCAACAATTTTCCATCCGGGAATGCGGAACTCTCGGCCGGTATTCAGAAAAGCGGGCGTATAGCCGGTTGCCTCGTGCACTGCAGTATTGTACGCGAGCTGTAATTCTGCTAACTTCTCGTCCCAGCGGTGGTGTGTCCCCCCGACGTACTGGGCGATCATGGTCTTTATTACCCGGTTAGTGCGTTCTACCGGATTGCACTGAGGGGTGTATGGCGGTGTCCACTGGTGTTCTACCTGGCTCTGCTGTAACATACGGTCAAATTCTTGACTAATGTAGGGCTTACCATTGTCCGTGATAATACTTCGGGGTGCGCCGTGTCGCAAAAAGAAACCTCGTATACAATCGGCAACGGCCGGGCCTGTGGCTCGGGCGAGCGGTTGGATCTCGAGCCACTTGGAGAATCTATCCTGGTAGGTGAGTAGCCAGGTTTTTCCTTTACTGGACCGAGGAAGAGGGCCGATAAGATCGGAGGATACCTGCTGCCACGGTTCGGAGACCTCGGTAAAATGAAGTGTACCGGCTCGTGCTTGCTGTGAAGCCTTATAGGTTTGGCATTTCTTGCAGGAACGGACATAGCGAGCGGTGTCTCGAGCGAGTCCGGGCCAGTAGTAATGATCCAGGACTCGGCGGAGTGTTTTGGCGATACCAAAATGGCCAGCGGTGGGAGAATCGTGGCATTGCCTCAGGATGGCTGGTCGGTCGATTTCTGCCACTCACTGTTTCCATCCGTGTGGATCTTCTTTATTGACCGTATTTGGTAAGTATCGGTAAACCTGGCCTCCTTCTTCTTGATAGTCTGGAAGCTCGTCGGGGGAGTCACGAAGGGTTGCCTTCAGCCGCTGGATCCATGATGGGGGGTCGGGCCGAATAGTGCAGATTGGTCGGGAAAGAGCATCGGCCACAAGATTGAGATTCCCTTTACGGTACTGGATCTCATAGTCGTATTGTTGTAGTTCGAGCGCCCAGCGCGCTAATCGTCCGGAGGGATTGTCCATATGATCCAGCCATTTTAGGGCTTGGTGATCGGTGACGATCCGGAAATGATACCCCTCCAGGTATGGTCGCATTTTTCGCACGGCCCAGACGACTGCGAGACATTCCTTCTCTGTCGCACTGTAGTGGAATTCGGCGCCTTGGAGAGTGCGAGAAGCATATGCGATGACACGTTCTCCTTCAGGATGTTGCTGGGTTAGTACGCTCCCGAGGCCGTCGTTGGACGCATCGGTTTGCACAGTGAACATCTTCGTGAAGTCCGGACAGGCTAGAACAGGAGATTCAGTGAGCCTTTGCTTGAGTGTTTGGAAGGAATTTTCAGTATCGGAATTCCATATCCAGGGAACTTGTTTACGGAGTAGTTTGGTTAATGGACTGGCGACATCGGAAAAGTGAGGAATAAATCGTCGATACCAAGAAGCTAATCCGAGGAATTGACGTACCTCTAGAACGTTGCGCGGCGGAAGCATGTTAGAGACGGCACTAGTTTTCTCGGAGTCGGTACTTACTACGTTTTCATTGACGATGTGCCCTAGGTATTTGAGTGATTTTCGCCCAAACTGGCATTTGTCGGGATTCAATCGGAGTTGAGCGGAGCGTAGACGATGGAATACCTCGGTGAGGTGACGAATGTGGTCTTCCATGGTTTTGCTGGCGATGATGATGTCATCAAGGTAACAGAAGACGTGCGGTTCCATATCTTCACCAAGCACGGTGTCCAAAAGTCGCTGAAAGGTGGCAGGAGGGGAGTGAAGCCCAAAGGGCATAACCTTAAATTGCATCAGGCCGCGACCCGGTACGGTGAAAGCTGTCACTGGTCGACTAGATGCGGTGAGTGGTACCTGCCAGTACCCTTCCTTAAGATCGAGGGAGGAGAAGTAGTGTGCCCCCCGTAGCTTGTCTAAGATGGCCTGGATTTGAGGTAAGGGGTAAGCATCTTTTTCGGTTACCTCGTTTACCTTGCGGAAATCTATACAGAATCTCCAGTTGCCGGACTTTTTTTTAACCAGTACGACTGGAGAACTCCAAGAGCTGGTGGAGGGTTCGATCACGCCCGCTGCTTCCATCTCGGCGATAGCGTCATCGATGACCTTCTGCATGGCGGGATTCCTTGGTCGGTACCGTTGTTTGATAGGCTCGATGCCTGGCTTGACTTGAATGGTATGTGCTGCTAATGAGGTGGGACCTTGCACAATCTCGAATAGAGGTAGCTCTCGGTCGAGAAAATTTTGTAGACTATCGACGCTAGCGACGTCGCGGGCAGGTTCGGTGGGTAATTGGAGTGTCATACCCAATACTTTCATTAGATCCATTCCGATCAGCACATGCTGTTGCATACCAGGTAGTATAAAAAATCGATGTTTGAGTCTTATCTTACCGACTTGGATCGTGGTATCTAGAAGCCCATGGAGCTGTATCCCCTACCGTCCGCAAGACGGGCGACGGTAGTGCTGGGGGTGATGGTTTCTCCGGTTTGTTGGCACCAATCGGCTACTGTAGCACTGACGTAGGAGATCATGGCCCCTGTATCTAATAAGGCGTTCCAGATGCGTCCGCCCATGTTCACTGGCCGCTGAGGTCGGTCATCGGTTAAAGCGGGGGCCGTACTGGTAGCGAGATCCGGTGGGAGAATAGCGGTCCTTTGAGGCATCTCAATGGCTACTCCGTTGGTGTCCCGAGTGTTGCGATTGTTGATTGGCGTATTGTTTCGTTTGGGTTGTCCGGCACAGGGGCAGTCCCGGGATAAAATCCCGTGTGTTCGGCATCTAGAACAAAATATCACGGGGGAATTTCGGCAATACTTACGGGTGTGGCCGGTTTGGCCGCATCGCCAACATATCGCTGCGGATTTCGCTGTCTGTTGTACAACGGCTAACATGGGTAGCTGGGCTGCCGTTTTCGCTCGTGGGGGCTTCTGGTCCTTTGCCATGATGTCGTCCCGGAGGCCATTGTCCGGCGAGGCTGGGATCTCTCGAAAGATCTTCTCGTAGTCTCGGGCTCGGGTAGTGAGCTGACCTAAGGTGGTGATCTCGCTGCGTCGAATGTGAAGTCGTAATCGGGGAAGCATATTTGCATAGATGCGTTTCAACTGCGCCTCTGGGGTAAAATTACCGGCACGACGCATCGTGGTCTGGATGGAAGTGGAGTATGTCCAGAATTCTTCTTTTGGCGTCTGTACCAGGTCGCGGATTCGCCATTCTAGTTGATGGATGGATTCTCGGTCGCCATAACAGTCAAGTAGGGCGGTAGAAAAATTTTCCCAGGTGGTCCAATTAGTGCGGTTGTTTCGATACCATAGAAGAGTATCACCACGGAGGAGTTCTGGTAATCCAGCGAATAACTGAGCGGGAGTGAAGTTATATGCCTCCCTTAGTTCTTCCACTCGTTCCAGAAACGAATATGGATCACGTCCTGAGAACTGAGTGCCCCACTTACGGATCTGATGAATTGCTAAACCGGGATGCTGATTCTGCGGAGCCGCTACTGGTGCAACTACTGGTACCGGTATTTGCGCTGGATGTGATACGGGTGCCGGAACTGGTAATGGTACAGGTTCTGGGGCATTTACTGGTATGGTCATGGGTGCAGGTGCTGGTGTGACCAGTGGTGTATGCAGCGGCGTGGGTGCTGATGGATTTTGGCCATCTTCAGCCCCTCTTGACGATCGGTCTCGTCGAGTTTGAAGGGCGGCTAGTCGAGTGGTGCATAATTTGCTCTTCCTGCAGGCGGTTTTGACCTTCTCCGGATCGTCTTGGAAAGCTTCTCGTACTTGTTGCTTTAGGTCAGCAACCGTGCCCTCGGCAGATTCGTCTAAGGCCTCCAGTAACTCTACTAATTCTTCTTTCCTAAACTCATAAATAGTGGTTAAGGTGATCTCTTCCATTTTTAATTACAATTCCGTAGATAATAACAAACGGTTGACTTTAACCAAATTAATCTTTTTTAATTTGTGCGGAAAGTCCCTGTTCGTGCGCCATGTAACGTGAGCTTTTTCGCTGCCGGATTAGCTCGGTATGCCAAGGTCACAACGCGGGCGAAAATGAAGCTATCGGAGGATTTGCAATTGTATAGTGGAAGAGAATGAATACCTTGCTTATATTGATAGCTAGTTTATTAGAGCTTACTTAATTCTATACACAACATTGGAAAGTAACGGGGCCTGATGGGCCGAGAAACGTTAAATAGACCTAGGTTAGCGCTAAAATATCCCATACCGCATACAACTGCGAATACGGTAATTTCGGAGGCTAGTGAAGGTGAGCTCTGCGATATAGCCGAGCGGTAGGATGGAGGGGGCTCTGCAATATAGCCGAGCGGAAATATGGCGGGTGCTCTGCAATATAGCCGAGCGGAAAGATGGAGGGTTGCTCTGCGATATAGCCGAGCGGAAATACGGAGGTTGCCTGCGATATAGCCGAGCGGGAACCACAGGAGATGCAGGTACGGATTGAAGCTCTGCGATATAGCCGAGCGGGAACACGGAGGTGGCCGGAGCCCTGCAGATTACAGCCGGACGCCGACTCTGCCGTTCTGGTGTTTCGCGGTCGACTTTATACAAGTTCGCGGGGTGGTGGGAGTCGTGGCCCCCACCCGCAAGCGTGCGCGCGTCGCGTGACACCTAAGTGGGATGCCCCACTAGAGACCTCGGGTCCCACCATCGTCGTGTGCGCAATCGGACGGGTTGCCTATTCGGCAGGCGTAGCGCGCGGAATCTTACTTATCTAGAACGCATGTTTCAATACTATTTTTCAATATATTTCCATTAGCTGGAGTAACAGGAAGTAATATCTAATAACCGTGAAAATACCATATCTAATCACGGAAATGATTGTAAAAACTTTCACTGCTCGGAATCGTGGTTCAATCATCACAGTTAAAAGCAACTATTGCGAATATTTTCAAGGTTCCATCTCGTGAAAAACTTCTAATAATACTGTTTACATCAAGCTTATAACAACGTAGATGGCAATCTCTATATATCAAGAATCGAAAATAAATAATATCAGTTGCAGTGGACGTACCAACTTCCGCAGGACGAGCATTTGCGTTTGCAGCGATGAGTCGATCATTCGGTGGGCCCTCCTCGATCTCAGCATGTCCTAAATTGAGTTTTACATCTTATGAAACTCGGAATTAAAAATCATAATGAACGATTCTCTTTTTATAGGTTCAAACATTTCCGAAATAAGGTACCAGCGTAAAATTTCGCATTCGATATTACGCAGTGTAACAATTTTATTAAATTTTTACCATCGTCGATAAGATGACCGAGTATTTATACAAATTATAAGATTTAAAGCAGTTCATATTTACTCGTGTGGCACACGGATACTAAGAGCTTCGAAAATGATACGGAAAAAGGAGATATCGCAAGGAACGTGCTATATACAGCAATTATCGCGATGGTAATTAGTATTGCGGATACTTTCACTTATTCGACGGTATGAAAAACTTCGCGTCATTCACAAATTATAGAACATTACATTACATTTCACTAATGGCCAAGAAAAATACAAGTCTTTCTTCACGTGTCTCGTTTGTTCCTACACAACCTTTCGAATTTGTACAAGTGCCACATAAGCTAAATGATTAATAAAAATTTACCATTTGCAACTTGGTCGTCGATTGTTATAGCTGGCTCATTTATTATTCGGCCATGAAGATCATCTGAGAAGTGCATAATTTTCACAATTTTAAATATTTTTGTTGGGAAAACTTACCCGTTTTCCTATTAGCTAAAATTTACAGAGGAGTTGGCAACGTGAAGAAGGGTAAAATGAAACTCACAAATTAAATTAATATAAATTTTATAAGACATAAAAAACCTCCCCTCTTCGGAGGAGGAAAAAGCCGAAAACCAAAAGAGTACAATATTAAATATTAAAACAATATTTGTTAATATAAAAGGATCCTTTTACTAAATTATCTTACGTGTCTAGATCACTAGTTACGCCCTAGTTGTGCGTAGGTTGCGTCGGATACCGCAGATAGAGTACCTTCGTGTACGTACGTCTGGAAGCTTGGTCACAAGCTTCGCTTCACGGAGTACTGCACCCTGGTGCTGGTCACCTTTTCAACCTCGTTTTGGTGACGGAAATTTGGTCACAAGCTTCGTCGGTCACACTCAAGAATCGTCAAGTCAAAAAAAACGTTCTGTTCACGACTATACCGGAAAGAAAAGTGTCAGAGGCCCCTCTTCGCCGCGCGATTCTCTATTCGTTCCCCCGCCCACCGACCGCGGTCCCTTCCTATTCTTATAAGACCGAGTACCGGCATATTTCCGCGAACATCCCGCCCGCCTTCGTCCTTAGGACGAATAAAGAAAAATAAGTGGTTTAGGCTTTCTTCAATTTGGAGCATTTTCATTTGGAAATAGTGGGCTGAGACAAGTTACGTGCCTACGCAAAACATTATTCGCAGTCTTTATCGACGTCACGCGCACTAGTCCATCCGGACCAGGATGCGTCTCTATGATGCGTCCAAGAGGCCGTTTAACGTTTGTCCTTTATAAGTACGAGTTGGCCAATAACAAAGTTATCACACGGATCCCGCCATTTGCCCCGTTCCTGGAGGTGTTGCAGGTATTCTGCAGACCAACGGTCCCAGAACTGGTTTCTAATGCGTTCCAGTAACTGAAAGCGACTGAGTCGATTCATTGGTACTGCCGGAGGTCTTTCATCCGGTACAATCGCTGATATTTCGCCTGTTAAAAAATGTGCTGGAGTTAATGCATGTAAATCGTCAACATCTGCACTTAAAGGACAAAGGGGGCGAGAGTTGAGGCATGCCTCAATTTCGACTAGCAGTGTTGACATTTCCTCAAATGTGAGAGAGTGATCGCCTATAACCCGTTTCAGGTGGTGCTTAACGGATTTAACGCCAGCTTCCCACAAGCCTCCGTAATGCGGTGCATTTGGTGGGATAAACGTCCAATCTGTTCCTTCATTACTTAGCGTAGAAGTTGCAGATTTGTAGAATGCAGAGGCTGATTGGAACATTGCCCGTAGTTCTTTATCAGCCCCACGGAACGTCTTTGCGTTATCACTGTACATATGGCGACAGACACCACGTCGTCCCACAAATCGACGATATGCAGCTAGAAACGCAGCGGTGGTAAGATCACTAACAAGCTCTAAATGAATTGCTCGTGTAGCAAAACATACGAAGAGCGCGATGTAGCCTTTATACGAGCGACGTCCCCGGCCTTTAGACGTACGTATTTGAAATGGGCCAGCGTATTCAAGGCCACTAGCAGTAAATGGTCGAGCGGGGGTGACTCGTTTTACAGGAAGATCGCCCATTAGCTGATAGGCTAGACGAGGCTTTACTCGTTGGCATGTCGCGCAGTTCCGAATCTCTGTTTTTACGAGCCTGGTTTGACCAATTATCCATACATTCTGCATCACTCTGCTACTGGTTAGGGTCGGTCCGCCATGAAGTGTCGCTAGATGTGCATATCGAATAAATAGCCGACTGAGGGATGATCGACGAGGAAGTATGGAGGGATGTTTACTCTCGTGCGAGAGTTGCGAATGCACAAGACGGCCTCCAACCCGCAAGATGCCATTTCTAGGATCTACCACCGGATTCAATTTACGCAAGGTACTACGCTTTGGTAATGACGTTCCGTTTGTGACCAAAGCAATTTCTGAAGAGAACGCATGGGATTGGGCCAAGCGAATAACTACGAATTGGGCGTTAGAGAGCTCGGAAGTCGTAAGAAAGGAGGGCAACGGTTCTAGTCCACGTTTGCTCCGTTGCAGATTAGATAAGGGACGTAAACAATGTGCTACAACACGTAAAAGTTTTGACAAGGACGAAAAGCGTGACAGAATTTCCGGTTCGGATAACGCTTCCGGGAGAACGTGGAGTACTTGAGGAGGACTTGGAACTCGAGGCCAATGCTCCGATGATAGTGACAACCAGTCAGGTCCGTGCCACCAGATTTCGGATTTTGATAAGTCACTGTAGCCACGCGAAGCCAAGTCTGCCGGATTGTCCTTTGAGGGTACATAGGCCCATGTAGCTGAGGGCAATTCGGTCTGTATAAAGGATATACGATTGGCTACGAAAGTTTTCCAATAACATGGATGCTTGTCTAGCCAAGAAAGAACGATTCTACTATCGCTCCAAGCAAAAACCGGAAGATCTTTCAAAAATTCTAACCTTTGAACATACCGTATCAATTTCACGAGCAAAACTGCGCCACATAGCTCAAGATTTGGAACGCTAATAGACTTTATGGGAGCTACCTTAGATTTAGCAGCTAATAATGAAACGCGAATTTGGCCATTGCCGTCATCAACTAGAAGATAGATGGCTGCCGCATAAGCCCGCTTGGAAGCATCGGAGAACCCGTGTATTTGGGCCGAACATCCAGTTGACACGGCCAAACATCTATGAATTTTCAAAGTCGAAATCGATGAAAGCGAATGACAATAGTCTAACCAACGTGTACGAATTTCGACTGGCAGCGGTGAATCCCAATCACTTCTCAAGATCCAAAGATCTTGCATTAGGATTTTTGCTGTTATCGTAATGGGCGCAATCCATCCTAGTGGGTCAAAAAGTTGCGCGATGCACGACAGAACTGCTCGCTTTGTAAACGCCTCTACTAGAATTTTACCACCGTGAGGTCTAAAGGAAAACTCATCTTCATTTGGATCCCAATAAACTCCCAGGACTTTGACAGAGGTCTCGCGATCAATGAGCTTTGGAATATGGGGTTGAGTCTTCAAAGGACCTGATATAACCCAACCAAGAGCCGTACTTTGAGCAATAAGTTTAGAGGGAGGAAAGTGCTTTATCCCTGATGGGAGTAGACTGGCGTAAACATCAGCACCTAATATGACATCCACGGAGTTACACATATGAAATTTGGGATCGGCTAAAGACAGCCCTACATACTGCGAAAGATCAACTTCCAAGAGGTCACGAGCAGGTAAGTGGGATGTTAGTCGCGGTAAAACCAGCGCATCCGTTTGAATTTCGAAGCTAGGATTGTTTATCGACTGCAATGTGAAGCGGGTGATAGAACGCGCAGCTCCAGTCGCACGAGCCCCGATGCCTGTCAACGGGATGTTCACTTGGTGTTTAGGCAGTTTCAGCAGCTGCACGATTGATTCGGTCACAAAAGTGGCTTCGGAACCCTGGTCTAGAAGGGCTCGAACACGCGTTTGGGCACCAATGGGGCTCTTTAAAGTAATCTGCGCAATAGCAAGAATAACGGAGTATTTATTATGACCATTTGGACTGGCAGTATGAGAGCTCACTCCAGACTGGATTGCCTGAGAAGTTTCAGGAGGTTGCTGACTATTCACAATGCGAGTCGGCTGCGATCGTGTAGGTACGTCAAAATGCAGTAGAGAATGATGCTTTACGTGACAGATATGGCAACGACCTCTCGAGGGACAGTCTTGACATTGATGCGGCCCCAAGCAGTTGAAACATAGTCTCAAACGACGCACTTCCCGCTTTCGGTCAAAAACCGACTGTGAAAGGAAAGTCGGACATTTGGACAAAAAATGCAATCCCGAGCAAATTACACACTTAACACGCGTGGACGAGGGGGCAGGTCGCGACGCACTTGCATGGAAAACTCTTCGCGAACCAGGTAGCTGCCTTGGCGTTGCAATTCTTTTACGGCTTGAATCGTAATCCGCCGCAAGCATGCTAAGAGCTTGTGTTCGCTTCTCGAGACAATTAATTAAGTCTTCGAATTTAGGAAATCGCGATAATGGGTTTGCTTCAACGCCATCTACTTGTGCTTCGGCAATTACTTGCAAATCTTTCGTACTAAGATCCGTCTCCCAAAGTTTTCGCGATTCAGGATCAAGACGAGCGCCTATCAAGTGAACGAGCCATATATCCCAATGCTTAACTGGCATCTGCAAATTTGACAACGCCCGGACTATTCGCTGGGCTTCATCTGTGAAGGATCGCAATTCTGAAGCCGATTCTCTTTTTAAATGGGGCAAATCCAAGAGGGCATTTAAGTGATTGTTCACAGTAAGACGAGGGTTATAAAAGCGTGATTTCAAAGCTCGCCATGTTGAGATATAATTAGCATCGGTAGTAGCAACGTCCTTAATGAAATATGCCGCGCTACCATTTAGACAAGACTTCAAATAATGAAGCTTTGTCGCATCCGAGACTCGCGACGCATTGTGGACAAGCGACGTGAATAAATCACAGAAGCTTTCCCAATTCTCTGATCGCCCGGAAAATGTCGGTAGGTCGAGTTTCGGAAGTTTCGCGGGGCGCTGTTGCGATTCTAACACGTCACCAGAACCAGAGGCGGCGATGGACACGTTCGCCGGATCGCCCGTTCCACTAGGCTGGAAAGTTAAGATTAAATCTCGCGTATCTTCATAAATAACCTGCATCTCGGCAAAAACATTCTCAATTATATAAGGACTTGACTCGGCATCATCTTTATCGAAAATCTCAGCATGGGTTCGGCGCGTTTCGGACCAAATTTGCGCGAGTGAATCGATTCGGGATTGAATAGCACTAGGAGTCATGGTTTCGCCCTGTCTCGATCGCAGTGTCCCTTCCATAAATTTAATTTCGGTCAAATGGGTCTTTTGCAAATTAATTAGCCGTTTTAACGTCGAAGGAGCCATTATGCACCTGTATCCTTTTTTTCCTTACCGATAATTATTTAAAGAAAAGAAAACAGAAGTAAATTGTAAGGTACCCGATTCGAAGATTTACTTAATTATGGTTAATGAAAAAATAAATATTGTTGTTGCCGATAATGAACTTGAATTCGGAGAAAGAGACAAGGAACCGCGCGGCGCGACGAAAGGCCTCGTAAACAAAAACACATTGAACGTGAATGCAACTATTATACGGAAATACACGCTATAGCGAAACGCGATGAATGTAAGTATGTACACGCAATGACCTTGTACGATACCGAATACCTAAGGTGAAATACATTATACATTTAATATTATATAATCAAGTATCGTATTATATTATCAATGAATGAATGAAATAAATCAATTATTTAAATTTTAAGCAAATCTTGCAATAGAATTTATGATTTTCCCCCTTTTTTTTAATTTCATCACACTTCCTGCACATCGCCACTCTTCCTCACCCGGGGCACCAAAATGTTGGGAAAACTTACCCGTTTTCCTATTAGCTAAAATTTACAGAGGAGTTGGCAACGTGAAGAAGGGTAAAATGAAACTCACAAATTAAATTAATATAAATTTTATAAGACATAAAAAACCTCCCCTCTTCGGAGGAGGAAAAAGCCGAAAACCAAAAGAGTACAATATTAAATATTAAAACAATATTTGTTAATATAAAAGGATCCTTTTACTAAATTATCTTACGTGTCTAGATCACTAGTTACGCCCTAGTTGTGCGTAGGTTGCGTCGGATACCGCAGATAGAGTACCTTCGTGTACGTACGTCTGGAAGCTTGGTCACAAGCTTCGCTTCACGGAGTACTGCACCCTGGTGCTGGTCACCTTTTCAACCTCGTTTTGGTGACGGAAACTTGGTCACAAGCTTCGTCGGTCACACTCAAGAATCGTCAAGTCAAAAAAAACGTTCTGTTCACGACTATACCGGAAAGAAAAGTGTCAGAGGCCCCTCTTCGCCGCGCGATTCTCTATTCGTTCCCCCGCCCACCGACCGCGGCCCCTTCCTATTCTTATAAGACCGAGTACCGGCATATTTCCGCGAACAATTTTGTTGTAACAAATATAATTAAACGCATAATTGAACTAATGTATTACCATCTCCTAGTGGAGCATCATTCGATATTATCGACTCTTCGTCGTCTCTGGCGTTTCCTGCAAAAGAAGCAGTTACATGTATGTTCCTCAAACTTTCCTACATCTTATATAAGGGTAAATGTCTCGAAAAGGACAAATTCAGAGTTAAGATAAAATTAAAAAAAAAGTATCAAAAATATTGATGTGAATGTTCCAATGGAAAGAGGAGGACCAAAATAAGTCCCCAAAATGCGTTGTTACAATCTTTATAAATATTATTGTTTAACAAATAATTGTTTAATGTAAAATAATTGTTAATTTTTTGTTACAAGTACGGTGATTGCATCAGCTTGAGATTTGTCACTCAAGGGTTTTCGAGGTCGCTGATTACGAATTTGGCATCATATTTTGAAAGTTCAAAATGGCGGATCCAATATGGCGGATAAAATTAAAAAAATTGATTGGACTCGCTTGAAATTGATAACTCGGGGGTTTTCGGGAATAGCGATTACGAATCTGGAGTCAAATTTACAGAATTCCAAAGTCAAAGCAATGTGGCGGATGATTTTTTAGAAATTCATTAATTTGTATTGAAAATTATTACTGATAATTTTTTAAAAATTTTTGTTAGAATTCTTTATTAAATTTCTGAATTGCTACTTTAAATTAAAAATAGAATAAAAGTGTTAAGGTTAGATTGAATATACTAAAATGAAGTCATTACAAATTATACATGTGACAATACTTTATTTCGTATTAATATTAAATTTTTAAACTAACATCAAATTCGAAATTAGCTACCCCAAAAGCCTCAAGTAACAAAATTTAAGCAATATTTTAAAAATTTCTAAATATTTCATCCGCCATTTCGAATTCTAAACCTAACATCAAATTCAAAATCAGCGACCCCAAAAGCCCCAACTAACAAAATGTGGGTTATATTTAACAAATTTTCAAAGATTTCGTGTGCCATTTTGGATCCGCCATTTTAGATTCTAAAACTAACATCAAATTCAAAATCAGCGACCTCAAAAACCCCTGAATAACAAATTTTAGGCTATTTCACAAAATTTTTAAATATTTCGTCAGCCATATTGAATCCTCCATTTTTAATTTTGAAAAACTAACATCAGATTTGTAATCAGCGACTCCAGAAACCCTCAAGAAATAATTTTCAAATTTATTTAACATTTAGATAACAAAAAACTCAAAAGGTACTTAAAGGGTTTTTTGTGTTCTTCGACGAATCGTTAATTGATTATATAATAAATAATATATAACATTTTGATAAAAAAATGAAGTGATTGCAATATTTTATACAAATTATTAAAATATTATTAGAAATGTAAATATTTATTATTTACTTACAAAAAAACTGAACATGTGAACTGGTGGTTACGGAGTGGAGTATATTACTTCTCTAATGCAAATATGAAATTTATTCTGATATTAGAAGAAAAGTTTTTAAAGAAAAAGTTTATAATTTTTGTAATATTTTATAAAAAAGGAAATTATTCTAAGAATTATTAATTGTATTGTATTGTATTTATTACTCTCATATTGGGATACATCCTGTTGAGAGGAGAGTTCCGGAATAGACCGGGAGCTAGGTACGCATATACAATTAAAACGTTGAAAACACAAAAAGGTAATCGCAAAACGCAAAATAAATAAAAACTAAGATTAAAACAAAGGGTAAGCTACATACAAGTAAGCCTAGAAATTAGTTGCCCAGCAGAAATTCTCTTCTGGCATGCGTTGCCTTTACAAATTTAAATAAGGTCTTCGCCGACATGAAATCCGAATCACAAATCAGAACGCAAAATAAAGTGTTCGCAGTACAGGCAGGTACGTAGGAGGCAAAGTCGCGTCGAACTGGTGCGAGCAAAGGGCATTCTGAAAAAATATGTCGAAGAGAATCTGGAGCATTCGAGTTGCACAAAGAACAGGGCAATTGCGGATTATAGCAGAGACGCATACCGGAAACTGAAAGCGAGCGTGAAAAGACTGTTGCAAGCCTAAGTTGGGCTCTCACCCTTAAACAAGACAGAGGCAGGCGCGACGGGTACAGCGTATACGTCGAGTCAGTGAGCTGACGATAGATCGGTAGCTGTACGTGCTCGGAGTTAATGTATCTTGCCAGGTCTTTTGCTCTGCAAGAGTCTGCAAATTTGGTAATCAGACGCGGACCAGCGTCCGCCCAGGACTCAGCGCTGAAGCTGTCCCGCAGCACAGCAGCGTCCGCCTCATCCAAGAGCCAAAGAAGTTGCGTGAGCCAGTTGCGGGGCTCTTCTGGAGACGCAATGGAGAGTTCTCTTAGACGGCCGAGTAAGATCTTGGGTAGAGTCGGGCATTGAGAGGATCTTAATGACCCATTTAATAGACCTGTTTAGAATCTCTACCGCGATCGGAGGGATACCAAGTTCCAAACGAATTAAGTAAGCCGGAGTACTTCTCGGCAAATGGAGTAACCTTTTAAAAAAGTCAGTTTGCACCGCCTCCAGTCTATCCAAGTGTCTGAGTGCCCACAACGGCGCCGCATATAATAATACCGAAGTAACCATCGCATTATACAGCTTCCAGTATGCGTCCCATACGTCAATTTTCGCGGAATTGATAATCGACAGGGACGCGGCGGCTGCGGCCCTTGTACGAATAACAGCGTCCTCAGTCGGCTGAAGGCCTGACGCTGAGGAAGAAAACACAATACCTAAGAATCTGTAGGCGCACGTAACTTCAAGTGGTGCATTTTCGAATAGGAAGTCTCTCGAGAACTGATCGTGTGGACCAGCCCTCCTAAAGCATACTATCTTGGTTTTCTCGGTATTTACGGTGAGCTGATTAATCGAGCAGTAGTCGGAGAGAATTCTTAGCTTAAGGAGAAGGTCTGAGGGAGAATAAGCAAGAATTGTAAGATCATCGGCATAAAGCAGCATTAAAAGGTCCGTGGGTCTAGTGACATCCACTCCGCGCGCATTGTTGTTTCGGAAAAAAGTTACTATGTCTGACAGGTACAAAATAAATAAAACGGGCTCAGAATTTCGCCTTGAAGCACGCCTACCGTTACCTTAAAGCGCGATATTTCTCCGGATTCGTTTTTATATAAGGCTGACGCAGAGCGATAGAGCGTGCTAAGCACCCTGACGAATTTCGCGCTAACACCAAGTCCAAGAAGCTTACGCCACAGAAGGGCATGAGGGACGGAGCCAAAGGCTCTCTTAAAGTCTACAAAAAGGCTAAACAGTTTCGTGTTACGACGCTTCAAAACAATTTGCGCGGATGCGAGGAGGCAGAAGATATTGTCCTCTGTCCCCCTCCCACCACGGAAGCCGGATTGTTCCTCCGGGAGAATGCCTCTCTGTGTTGCCCACTTGGACAGGCGTGTACAAAGAATCTGAGAGAAAATTTTCGCCAGGGCGTTAGTTATCGCAATTAAACGGTGGTTGGAAGGGACGTTGCGCGCTCCCTTCTTGTGTAGAGTAAAAATCAGCGAATCAGCCCATCCTGAGGGGAAGGCCTCCGCAGTAAAAATTCTATTGAAGAGCACGAGAAGGAGAGGATGCCATTGGACGTCCATAAGCATAAAAAGTTCGGCGGGAATTTTGTCTGGACCAATGGCCTTTCCAACCTTCAGGGCTCCCAAACTGTCCTTGAGTTCGGACACAGAGAGAGGTGAATCCAGCGCAGGGTCAAAGGTACCAAAATACCGGTCGTGCTGCAACTCTGCCTGTGGAAAAATCTCAAGAAAGTATGCATTCCAGTCTTCGTCAGACACCTGCCGACGCAAGATAGGTTTCGAGCGAAATCGGCGTACTGCAGACCAGTAGTCAGCTGAGTTGCGGACTTGTCGGAATTTTTTGGCTGTTAGTAAATTCGAATAGGATCTGCGGGATTCCCTGAAGTCCTCCGAAGCAGCCGCGCTGTACCCAGCCCCTCTCATGTGTCTTAGAGCGCGGGAAAGAGAACGCTTAGCGGCCAGATATTCCTTATCGAACCACTGATTTTCGGGACAGCGGGGTGAGAGATTGCCGCGGATACAGAGTTCTTTTAAAAGACCGGAAGAGAGCGCCGAATCTCGAATTGCATCGCTTAAATGGTTATAAAGCTCATTAAGTTCCTCGCAATCAGTAAAAGTGGCGCTTTGAAACGTAGCCGCGAGAGATACCTGAAAAGACGCAAGAGCGATATTTTCCCCGTCCAAAGGGTTCTGGTAACGAATCACGCGCCGGGTTATAGAGCCTAGAACGGGAGGCTGCGAGAAAGATTTATCTTCGGCGAGGTATAGTTCTACAGACACTGGCAGGTGGTCAGAGCCGTAGAGATCTTCGCCGATCATGAGGTCATTAATATATTGCACATGCGATGTCGAGACCCAGACGAGGTCAACGACGCTGAAACCTCTTTGTCCGAGAAAGGTGTAATGCGCCGGAAAATCACTCGTCGTTCGGCCGGTCAAAACAACAAAATTGTTACTGGACATAAACTCAGATAAGAGGGTTCCGCGCCGGTTGAGAGTCACGTCGTGAGATCGCCTGGAAACACGCACAGAGGACTCTTCAAAAATTTGAGGTACGTCACTTAAAGGGTCAGAAGGGCCCAAGCGACAATTGAAGTCGCCTCCTAAAATAAAGATACAGCCTGGAAACTGGTCACTCAGCGAATCAAGGACACGTTGTAGGGCAGAGAGCAGAGGTACTAGGTCGGAAAGAGGAGAGAAGTAGAAGGAGCCTACTATTACATTAAGGGGATGCGAATTTAATTTATAGAAAATCCAATGAGGTGAAGAGTGTGCAAAGGTAAAACTTACGTTGGGGTTGATTAGAGATAAGAGGCCGCCGCTACAACGGCCTAGATTACTGAATTGGGAGGCTGGAGAATTAATCGCTGAATGGCCAGTAGGCAAATTCTCCGTGCGGATCTCGAGATCCCTCCAGGTTTCGGAAAAATTTATAACTTTGTGCGCGGAATAGAAAGTATTCTTTTTGATACTATAAAAACCTCGAGCGTTCCAAAAAACTATTTTTAACAAATTGCGACGGGTAAGCAACTTAATACTAACAGGCGATGGCGCTGTAGCTACGGACGACGACGATAAGACGTTAACAGACAACGAATGACGGGGACAAGCTAAAAATTCATTTCGGCGGACAACAGAGATACTTCGGTGTCCATGGCTGGAAGTCTGGCGTTGGATTTCTGCCTGGAGTGGACTACAGCACGACTGGTGGAAGATGAGGGAAGGAAGGCCGGATTTCTCCTCGTTAGGGGTTCCGGACAAGGGATGCTGAATTCCTGGCCCGCTTCCGACCATTTCAGCCAAGTGTTATTGGTTGCAATGGCGTCACCCTTCTTATTGAAGGACGCGCCTCTGGAAGTGGCAGCACGGCGAGCTACTCTAATCTTGTAGGCCTTGAGACGCTCACTATCGGTATAGTCCGGGTTTATGTAGATGTTCGTCGACTGGAGCACTATTTTCTTCGTTGACAGAATTAGGTATTTGTCGTCCTCTAACATTAATTCTGCTAAAAAGGCCGGGGGTTGATTCGGATTTGCCTGACAGCGGCAACCGAGGACTCGAGAGGGAATTTTGAAGAAAGGAATTTCGAAATTTCCTTCCTAAGCGAGCGGGCCCGGGAACAAAACCGGTAAGGATGATGTTTCTCCTCTTCAAAATTTTCTCCTGCGCTTAGAGCTTGTCCGCAAGCATCTTAATGGTCGAATCATGAGAATCGATTCTTCCCTCTAGAAGTCCTAGGCGGGACGAAAGATCCGTATTTAATTGATCCACCGTGGCTTTTACCGCGACTATTTCGCTAGTACAGTTTGCAATGCTCGCTTGAAGCTAGGTGGATTGCTGCCGAATCGCCGCTAGGAGCGATTGCTGGAGGGTCTCGAGCGTTAACGGCGGGTTGGACGCGGCCATTACTGAAGAATCAGGAAGCAGATGGTCTTGCTGCGCTGTCCCTGCTGGCGAAAGCTTCCTGAGTCTTGCAGGATGTTGGTCGTTCGGGTCGCCCGTGTCGGACGGGCCGTCTCGCTTTCGCTTGCAGTCGAAACCGAAGTTTTCGAGAGCGCTGCAGCTGTTAGTGCGAAGCGCTTTCCACCTGGTCGCAGTAGGGGGGCGGCCACTCAAGACTGCCGGGCGCAAGATGGACGGCGTGCGATCGGACCGATCGGTGTCTCTATTAGTTGAAGAGGCCGTGGACGAGGCAGGCACTTGTGGTTCGCTGCGGGGCGGGCCGGGTGCTGGCATGAGTTGCACGTGCCCGGGAGCTACCGACCTCTGACGGCCGAGAGGTATACACGTTTGTGCGAACACCGCGTAATTAGGAGCGTATGTAGGTTGTAGACAGCACGAGATACAGAATGCACAAAGACGATCACTAATACGCGCGAACGGAACACAGTTATTGATGACCTAAGCTCACGCTTTAAACGCCGAGGTAAACACGACACCGATACGTTGTGCGTGTGGTGGGCCGCATACATACATAGAGCGAACTCACCAATTTGCAGACGATACACGGTCAGAGACAGAAGAGTTACTGCGAAAATACCGTACTTCCTTCTGAAGTAAAAATGACAGCTGCATCGCTTTGATTTTGACAGGTGGATCGAATATGGCCTGTGCCTGTTTTTTAAAAAGGAGCTGCACGTCGACTTCAGATGCCAATGTAGAGGTTGAACAGCGAAGAAAGGCAAATGTCGATTTGAAGCCCGCTGCCGACGGTCCGGTGAATTCTTCGAAGTCGTTTTGACAGGAATGTGACGTCACCACCGGCGAAATTTCCCAACCGTCACCTCGTCGAGTGAGAAAAGAACTTTGCGGCAAAAAATCCGGATCATAAGCTCGGAAACTAGTAGCTCATAGCACACATAGTCCGAGACAATCCGGAGGCAGTATCTGAGGCAAAAACTCCCAGAAAAAGGGCGATAAGCAAATGAATACGGACTTAAGTACAGAGCACAGAAACACACGTCTGTCTTACTTACCGCCTATAACGGAACTCCTTTTTTTCGAGTTCCCGTAGGGATTAGAATTATTAATAACATCTTTCATTTACTAACCAAAAACTTGAAAATGTACTGGCGGTTACGGAGTGGAGTTTTTTTCTCCCTGCGGCAGCTCGAGAATATGTTGATTCTAATTTAAAAGAATAAATTTTATAAATAAAGAATCAATAGTATTTTAAATATTTTAGTCTAATAAAAGAATATTTTAAACATTATTTATAATATCTTTCATTTACTTACCAAAATATACAATTTACTGCGGTTACGGAGTGGAGTTTTATTTGTGTCGATGACTCGTGTTGATCTGAAAATCTCATTTATACTGAATATTTTCATTTTTTACAACAAAATTCGCACTGACCTTTAATCACACCGATATTATAAACATTGTTTACCTCTGCATAGCTTCTTGAACATGCGTGTTTACATTTACTACTTATATTTGCGACTGGTTACGGAGTGGAGTTTTCAATCGTGCTCAAAAGTAATTTAATTCTAAGAAATAGAAATTGATATATTTTGCCTTACCTCTTCCGGAATCGACTAAAATATAGAATAATTAAGAAACATTGCTAGCCAAATGATATTTTTTCAGTTTTTTCACTATATAAACATGAATATTTCAAATAATATGAAATTTCTACTTTTTTCCTACTATGGTCTTGTTAAACATTGATAAATACTATCATATGACCGTCATAATTTTTAATAATTTTAAATACTTTCAGAAAAAATTTCAAGAACGTGTCATTTGTCCTTTTTGGGAGAATCACCTATAAATTGCTTATAATAATACGCGAGACTAATCCCCATGATAATTTCATTTTCCGCATTTTTATTGTCACTTAGACATTTAATATTATGCTTCGTTCTTTACTTCAATCCCTATCAATCAGCACGGGACGGAAAATATACGTGAAGCATCAAAATAACGTTCGACTTTTTGTTATAATTTGGATATATTTAGATACCTGTGTAATGATTAAGTGCCTAATCACGTAAATTTGTAAATTTCACTACATTTCGACAATGTTGAAATATTTGTGAAAATGGTTCCTTTCGCACGGAACTAGGTTCAACGCATATTTTTACAGGTTCAAACAATTTAACGACGGTTGTACGAACGTTCACTTCAAAAAGGAGTCAATTAAAAAAGACAAACTAAAGTAAATGTCATATATATCAAAATTTCCATGAAACATGAAAAGGTCCAGCTTTCGAATGGAGAAGAATTTTATTAAATATCCAGGCAACAAATAATATTCATTCAATTACTGTAATGATAACTTAAACGTAACAATTACTTACGATTATTAGTGGCATTTCGGTCCTCCGCATCACTTTCGAAATCGTCAGATTCGGCAGCGCTATTCATACTATCTATTTATTAACGAACAGTAATATTCGGCGTTATATCTGAGACTTTCTAAATATTACATACAATTATTATATTTTGACACTAAGATTTTAAATTTTATTATATTCACCGTCATCGGACACAATCGCATTCGCCACATGACTCAATGGAAGCGTCTGAGTGATACTGTCGACAAAGTCCCTCTCATAGTCTGGGTCGTCGGCTATAAGTGGAAAGTGTTAGAAACACATAAATATGCAAGTATTGATATTGCAGTTGCAAGTGCGTCTTTCAGATGTTCATTGAAAAGATTATTATTAGTCACCTGGCACATGTTGGTCCAGGTTAGCTTCTGTTAGTTCAAAATCGTCGCCGTGTCTCATTTCGACGTCTAAATCACGTAGATGCCGATATACATGGCCTTTCAGACTGGCTGCCTGGGTTAAGAATTCGTCAACGGAAATTCGGCACTCTGCATACTTTCGCCATGCTATAAAATGCAATTCAGTGATTTGTTGCATTTATTTTGAAGTATAACATAAAAAATAACAAGCGATTGCATTGAACCAGTGGAATGAAGACTAATAATAAAGACCAACGGCATATTTTTGACTTTAAATTGTAAAAATGCGCAGACTTTTCTGCAGTCTAAACGCAAGACAAAAGTTACGTTGATGATAATTGCACGTTACCTTTTCGGCGGACAATGCTTACCTTCGTGCAATCTGCCATTTTTAAAAATGGTAGAATATCGGGGTCTCCGTGATATCCTGACGTTATTCTCCAATCTTCGTATGTCCAGCACCGAGGAGCTGATTATCTTCAGCAACGACTCTGTAAAATAAAATGCTTATCATAAAACACTTAACAGTTTATGAGAGATTCAACGATACAACAGTAACATTAGAACTGCAACTACGATTCTTAATTATCGTTTCTTAGTTAAATACCACTACACTTACGGATGAAGGCCCATGTACCGGGTCGTTGCCCAAGAATTCTACGCAGCGTACTGTTGTACGACTCTACAACGTTGTTCGTACGCCTTGACAGGGCATACACAGAGTACCCTTCCGGCTTTACGATGTTAATCCAATAACGGTCGTAACATTGTAAAAATGGCCGAAGTCGCACATCGGATGCAAATTCTACCTGAAGTCGCCGGAACTCCCGCTCTATTTCACCGGCCGGTAAGTATGCCAGGGCCATTATTTTTTTAATCATTGTGGTTTTATCGACATTTCCCCAAACATACCGGCTTAAGCTCATGCATTTTAGTTTTCCCAGAAGGGCTTAGAACATCAAATATACAATTATAACACTACAGTTACCACGAGCACTTAAACATTCATATTCTCAATTACGGACGACAAGGTAGCATACTTACACGATCATAGTGGACATTGCATCCATTCGGCGTGACCATAAATTCCGAACGAGCCGCGTTTCTCATGGCTCGTTCGAAATCCATCATAATTAGGAGGGTCTCTGCACGTCCAGTACGTTCTCTTTTAGCGTACGAAACATGGCCACATATGCTTCCTCCGTCTTCCTCGTCATGAGGACCCACGCGAAAGCTACTGCCTGTAAAATATATACGAAGATAATCATTTTTGTCAAATTTTAATCGAATGTAAAAAAATGTGTTTCTTTACATGGTCGTATTTCACGCCGAGCACTGTCAGCAGTTGGTACGCGTCGCTGATTTGCGGAACGCACTGAAATGTGGCGTCAATAAACAACCTACTTGTGCGTGCCATTAAGGTCTTTGACAAATGTTCATCATAAAACACGATATGCGTACATCCATCCAAATCAACGACACGTACCATTTCCATATTCCCAGTATTATTCTTAAGCATCCAGTCGTTTCCGGCAACCTCAGGGTTCGGTACATTTCGTCCAGGTTGGAAGGGACTGCAGGAAAGAATTCCTCTCGTTTTCTTCGCAAGAAGGAACGCAAATTTTGGTAGGACATCAACGCTGCTCCATTCGGATAACTGCACGAACAATTAAAAACAGACCAGAAAATGAATTATAAACTAATACATAAGCGGTAGAATTTAACTCCTTTGGGAATGTCGAAACTTACACGAGCGCCATAGCCTCGTAAAGGCCTTTAAGGTCAATCCAATGGGATTTCAGTGAATCCTCAAGGGCCTTTTTAAAGAGCATTATCTCTATTGCTTCATCATGCGGTTCGCATGCGGGATCGTGGGGCCTTATTGCTTGCAGCTCGCCATCGCGAACTTTCTTCGCTGACGCAGAACAGGTCCCGTTTTCATGATTTTTGCATCTAAAGTAACTGTAATTTGAATTTGGAAATATTAGATTTACTTACAAGACATGTGAGTGGAGGCTGGCAATGATAACTAATGTATGTTTTGCAACTATAAAGTAGTACATCAGCAGATTTTCCACGTCCTCGAGTCCCTAACATCGACTGAGTGTACACTCAAAAAAATTCCTTGCACCCGCGTGCAAGGATTCAATAAGGTTCCCTTACTGAATACGGCGCCAACTAATCGATCCTTGTTAAAGTAGCAAGGAAAACCTTACTACAATAATAGGGAAATTCATTGTTCCACTTAGTTTTCTTGATTCATCTAGGAATAAAAAAGTACTGTTATGATAAAGATAATATTATTCTTTTAGCAACAGGGTTAATAGAAGTAAAAATAGATAATTATTTGCAACAACAACCCAGCCAGTAAGTTGATCTCGCAAAGAACTCAGAAAGATATCAGAAAAAATTTCTGACCTCGTTAAGAAAACTCAAAATGATATCAGAATTATATCATTATGTGGTCAGATGACCCACTTAAAGATACCATTTTGAGAACCTCATAAAGTCCTCATAAAGAGGTCGGGGTTATGAAGTTCTAAAATAAACGAGATCTTAAAGGTATCATTAATATATCATAATGTGCTCAGATACCTCATAAAGGTATCATTTCGTTACACAGCGCAGCCTTGGTCCGACCGGGTCGAGTCGAGTGGGCACCGCACTAGTCATTATTTAATAACTCGAGAACAAAAAAAAACGGCATTCTGAAATTTGGTATACTGGTAGGAAAAAAGCTCAGCTTTCATTTAAAATTATTTATTTAAAAAAAAATGTCCATCTTCGAGAAAATAGCATATTTATTTTCAATTTTGCAAAATCAAGGCCAAATTCTGAGAATTTTGCAAAAATACATTCATCAATCGAAAGAGCATCAAAAAATGTATAAGAATCACTTGCGACAAAATTTTTATCATTATATGCGTAAGTGGAATAAATCAAGATTTACGTTGACCCGAGATACAGATTTTTCGACTTGAGACATTTCACGTAAAATGCCCCATATATACATACATGTAATACGTGATATTATGCTTGTTTATTCTATAAACCTTTTCAGGTGGATAGCCTATACAGCTTCGCACCAAGTTTTTCTTTTCAAATCAATGTGGGGAGCACAAATTAATTCTTTTTTCGGAATAGAACTCGAGGTTGATTTACAACTAGGAATAATGCTGTATTTGTAGCTATGCAAAGATGGATTTCTTTTCTTTAACATTTTTATTGATTTGTCTCCTATTGCATTGAATTTCTACCTGACGGTTAATGGAAACTCCACTTCTCACAGTGGTTGGTTCGAAAATAATAAAACAGAATTAATTAAAGAAATATGTTTAGATTTTCAATTTGTAAACATGGTTTAAGATTTGAAAAATACATTTGTATCCACTTAAACATATAGTGTTTATATGTAACTACATCTGCTGGCTGGGAAAGAATATGTTTATTGCTAGAGCTACCGTATGAATACGATACATGTACATACATATGTATATGTATTATCCCAGCCAACAGATTTTTCAGAAAGTCCTCAAAATGAGGTCCTAATCTTGATATCTTTAAGATTTGCAAACATGATATCATAATGTGATCAGAAAGATATCTATTTTAAGGATCGTCCTCATAAAGATGCCTTCAAAACATCATATTTATGAGATCAGAATTTAATCATAATGAGCTCATAATGTGGTCAGAAAATTCTTCCCGGTCTTCCGAGCGATTTGAGCGTGCCACCTGTACCTCGATAGTGCTTCTCCCCACCGACCAGAAACTTTCCCGCTTAAATATAAACATAACCTCATTTACATAAGTTCGTTACAGAGGTTATATACAAGTATTCTGTGCTGTACAAACTACAGTGTGTCGTATTGTCATTACAGAATACAGTGACTTTGAGACTACAAATTTTAAGTTGTTGTTGGTGAAATTTTGATCGAATAAAGGTTTTAGATCTGAAATCTTTTGTCGTTGGCGAAACTTTAATCGAATGAATTCTGAAGTCTTGTGTCGTTAGTGATATTTTAATTGAGCTCACAGTCGAAGAATTAAAGAAAATGTACAGTAGAATAAAATAGAATTTAAAATAGGATTAAAGTTTCACCAACGACAGCAGATTTCAAATCTAAAAGCTTCTTTCGTTTTAATTTCACCAACGACTGCCGATTCCGAATCTATAATCTTTATTCGATTAAGGTTTCACCAACAACAGAAGATTTTAGATCTCGCATTCACTCCTGTTAAAAGAATATATTATACATATATTATATACATATATAATAAATAAGGTCAATTATCTAAGAATAAATGTCATAAGGCAATTATCCATACTTGTGAGTTTGTTTTAAATGGATTTCAAAAGTTACATTGTGTTATTATATTATTATGATATCTATAATAATAATAATAATTTATTCAGGTATTCAATTCATACATAATGGGATTGCAATGCAGCATTTTTGAAATCCATTTAAGACGAGCTTGCAAGTATGAATTGCTTTATGACATTTGCATTCAGAAATCGGGTCCCTTTAAGACATCATATATCGTTAACGAAATTATATCTTTATGGGGTATCTGAGCACATTATGATATAATAATGATACCTTTAAGATCTCGTTTATTTTAGAACTTCATAACCCCGACCTCTTTATAAGGACTTTATGAGGTTCTCAAAATGGTATCTTTAAGTGGATCATCTGACCACATTATGATATAATTCTGATATCATTTTGAGTTTTCTTAACGAGGTCAGAAATTTTTTCTGATATCTTTCTGAGTTCTTTGCGAGATCAACTTGCTGGCTGGGATGTTATGTATTACTTGTATGCATCCTTCATCTTCATCCCAATAAACATTTCGACGAGGGCATGTCTAAAATGTATCTAAAAGATGTATTTTTTAAAGATGAGGCCATTTCCTCAGAATAAACATAACCTCGAACTGTACGAGGTACTGTTCGAGGTGTCTTCGCATACATGTACATGCTTGCCATTTAAAACTATATATTGTTTTATTTGTCCTATTAAGCATTATAATATTTGTATAGCAACTATACGTAACCTTACTTTCATAGTTTAGAAACCTGCTTAATTAAATAATTTATCACTTCTGTATTGACAGAGATTCTCCTGCTATTATGCATGATACCATTTACTAATATAACTGCATCTCTGTTGCTAGTTTAACAAGGATTCCATGTTATTTTAAAAATGTTCTATACTTTTAAGGAAGCAAATTTCCTACTTTTATAACAGCGAGGTATCCAGCTGTCCTAAGAAGGAATCCTTGATATTTTATTTAGTAAGGATTGAGTTAATAAGGGGACATAGTTGTTCCTCAGCGTTTTATTTTTTTCAGTGTATGCAATGCGTTTCCGCCCGCAATATATGCAGTACTTTTTGTCACACCTGTATCAGAAAAGTCCTCTTTTGTGGCAGATAAATTTTCCCACTTTATCACTTGTTGTATAGCATATTATGTAACAACGACGCAATTACCGCTCTTCGACGAGTGCGAAGTTCGACGCACGATATTTAAAAAAAAAACATGGTGGGGCTGGATAATTTGGGTTCGAATATTTCACTGCAGGACGCAAAATCTCCCGGAGGATTAAGAAACACATTTTATACATATGGAGTCGTGTAAGATCGTTAGCGGGTGGAAAAACACTTTATCGTGGACTTACTTAAGTGGAACAAGTTTGCACAATTTTATCGCGCGCATGCAGAGCAGTTACCGACATCTCTAAAGCTTGATACCAAAGAAATTACGTAGTTAGTAATCTTTTTACCTGTCTACCCGAGACAACGTTAGTGTCAGAGTAAATGTGAAACGGAAATAGGTCAAAAACAATCAGAATTTCGGTTTTCGGGTCTAAATGGAAGTGAATCGATTACTCACAGAGTTTCCTCATTTTCCCATCACTTACCGTGTTGGATGAGCATTCTGTAATTGGGAGAAAATGACGGAAAAGGTTTAGTTGTCATACATACCTTCACATTTTAATAGTGGTTTCAATCTTTCACTTTAAGAAGGGTGGTTCAATTTTGACTTCTTTAAAGTCAAATTCACTACATTAAAATCGAGTTCACTTTAAGAAAATTTAGATCGTTTTCATTTCCTCTCTTACTATCCCTGATGAAAATCCGAATGTACGAGAAAGCGTCGTACGGAGACCAAAGTACTCTTTAAACGGAGTTTTTAGTGTACACGAGATGTATACCATTAGTGTAATTTGGACCAGTGTACGCTTCCCGTACACTTCGATTTTCACCAGTGATGTACGCTGGAGTTGACAAATATAGAAATTAAATATTTATTATTTTTGGATACCTTCATTTATGTTATTGAACCTTAATTAAAGTAGACTGAAAAATAATAATCTAAAATTTAAGCATATATCCAATTTCTTTACATTAAAAATCATAAAATCAAAGTGCTTGGCGTGAATTTAATTCAGTTTTACAAATAGGACATTATATCTAATTATTTATATACTAAGTAAATTTAATTCAGAACAACAAGTTATTAGCAGTTTTTAAATTCATTTGTAAACACAAGAGAAAAAGAAGGTTTCTCGTTTGGCTTCTAATTGGGAATAATGCAGTCTGCTGCTTTTTATACATTTATGAACATGTTTATACGTGGGCATATATCAGTAACATTAACTTGTCCCCTATTGTAACAGCTTTAAAGGTATAAAAATAATTTGTTGACTTTACAGTTTATTAATTTATAATTGATTTTAAATGAATGATAGATATGCTAATTATTATAATTATATAAGAAATTACGATTGGCTTTATAAACGGCTTATTCAATCACTTGATGGACATTAAAATTTGGACGATATTTAACATCTTTGTCAAGTAGGTATTCCTTGTAAGAATGTGTGTTAAACAAATTCTGTTTTAAACTCCGAATTTAAAAGTTCTATTAGTATGTAAATAAGATGACCCACTCTCCCAAGAATATCCATACATCACTGTTTCTTCAAATAACTTTTATGATACACCGTGGGTAAAATGCGGATTTTCACATTTTTTAATTTTTTCAGACGCATTTTACACCTCCTTTTAACAAAAAATATTGTTCGATAGATGTGCAGAAATGTATTTTATGCGAATGTGAGTGCCCCAAACTGCCACACTCGCAGGAAATACTTTTCCGCACTTGTATCGAAAAGTACTCTTGAAAAACATTCTGAAAGCATTTTGGATTTCAGAGACCTTTTCGAAAGGAAGTATGTCCTGCGGGGAATGTATTTGTTGCAACTGAATTGTAAAGTTACTCAACTTTTTTTAATAATGTTCGAAGATAATGCCCTAATAGTACATTACGATACAAGTGCGCTAAGTAAGGGTGATTCGCGCACGAGCGGAGTTGGCGCACTTGTATCGTAATGTACTATTTTTTAACGTGTGAGCTAAGTGCTAAGTGAGCACTTAGCGCACGGAGTTAAAAAAATGTTTTAGCGTGTGGTTGCAATGTTCTGAAAAGAGAACAAAGAATATTTTTTCCATTAACAATATTGACAAAATAACATAAACTTTTGTCGAAAATCTAATTATTTATATTAATATATTTTTATACATTCAATATATAATCTATATATGTGTGGAGTGTACGTGACATGCATAATGTTCATATTAATCTCATGCTAAGCATAACAAACAACGCATATATAACAAACTATTACCCGGAATAATATACCATAAAACGGAAAATAATACAGGATTATTGTACAGGATTTTGTTACAACGAATTACAAATACATAGTGTTACAAGGTATTACACAGTGTCATGAGGCTTTACCCGGTGTTGCAAAACATTGCGAGGTTATAATTAATGTAATCGAAAAAAGCAAATTGAAGCAAATAAATGTCCTTTCCGGCATTAATGGATTAATGGAGTTGTTGCGAAATTGAAGTTATTTTGTATTATAGTGCATTGCCATACTTTTGCTACCATGTGTTGAAACTGCATGATTATGTCTTTGTGACGAAATTCTTAAACGGAACGTAATGAAGCGTAAAATAATCTTTTCTTTTAAAACATGACAGTCAGGCAGATCATATGTTATTGATTTGCACTTTTTAAAGTAAAAGGCTTTGAGATCAACATTTTGTTGAGATCGTAGGATATCATTATAGCCTCGAAATATCTTTTCCATTTTTAAAAAAAAGTCAAATGTTGGTTCATTAACAAAAAACAGAGTATCTTGTTTGAAACGTTTAATACAAGTAAGTTTACTGTAGGCAAGCGACGCACAGACTTTCCTAACGCAGCACTGGCGGACATCGCCAACCCCCCCGCCAATTCTTAACCGATTTTAACTTTTTTTTTTTTTAAATACTCGGACAGGATTGTACTTTAAGCACCGTGTACGCAAATATCGATAAATTTGCTTATTCATTAACAATTCGTCCCAAAAGTTGTTATAAAATGTAACCGCAAAAGATATCGCTGATGCGTATCTGTATCCATCAAATAAATTTCTTAGTTAATGTACGTCATGGGGTTTTCGAGGTCGCTAAGTACGAAACTGAACACAGATTTTCAAAATTCAAAATGGCGGATCCAATATGGCGGACTAATTTTTAAAAAGTGTGCGTATTGGCTTGAAAATTGCTACTCGGGGGTTTTCTTGGTCTCTGAATACAAATTTGAAGTAAAAATGTGAAAATTCAAAATGGCGGATCCAATATGGTGGACGAATTTTTCATAATTGATCCGATTCGCTTGAAAATCTTTACTCTGGGGTTTTTGGGGTCGCTAAACATTAATCTGAAGACAGATTTTCAAAATTCAAAATGGAGGTTCCAATATGGCGGAGTAATTTTGAAAAAGTATGCGAATTCGCTTAAAAATTGCTACTCGGGGGTTTTCTTGGTCTTTGAATACGCATCTGAAGTCAAAATTTCAAAATTCAAAATGGCGGATCCAACATGGTGGACGAGTTTTTCATAGTTGATCCGTTTCGCTTGAAATATTTACTGGGTCGTGTTTGGGATCGGTAAACACGGATTTGAAGTCAGACAGTCAAGATTCAAAATGGCGAATATTTTGAAAGTTAACATCTCTTCCTACCCTGAAGATAATGTCTCTATATCCATTGATACTTTAACCACATTATTATTAGTTAATTTACTTTGTTATACTGTATTATATCTTGAGTTGTTATGATTTCAACGTTGACAATTTTAGGATTGTTAAATGTAATGCAATTTTCCTGACTGTTGTTAGATTTAATAATATGGAAATTTTTATAAATATGTAATTTATTTGCAACAGTTTATTAAAGTTAAATTTAATATATTCTACATTTCATTTGGCTATTTACATTTTTCATTGTTTTAACTATTTTATGGCAGTTACTGCAACCGATGAAACACAGTTCAGGACCAGCTGAACTGTGCAAAAGAGTTAAAAAGTAGTCCAATTTACTTAGAATTTTTTCAGTGTACAAATCACGTAAATTTTGAAAAATAAAACATAACTTCAAATATGTAAGAAATCCTTTTAAATTATTAACATTTAAAAATATCAAAATTCTTCGTTGTTTTCATCTGAAGTCCCCTCTCCTTCTGTCTCTGTTATTTTCAGCAATAAACGAGCTTCCTTTGGTAATTCGACTCTTTTTTTAATGCTGATTTTTCCAGAAAGTGTAATCTTGGGGTCGGCATAAAGGGCCCACCTGTTAAATACATCTTCGTTGCAAGCTTTTCGAGAAATCTTCCTCGAATGTCTGTCCCTGAAAACTTTGAATATTTTGTGGGAAGCTTCAAGCACTTCCTCAGATAACAGGCCCAATGGAAGGCAGCCACTCTTTGCTATAGCCGAGCTATGAATAAGAATTTTATGCAGGCTCGGTGACATATAATACGAGGCATATAGGGATACATATAGTTTGGCCGTATCAATGCAGAATTCTCTGTATGGCTCGATATTTACTTCTTGCCCACTGGCCATAGTCATGAGCACTATCGATAATCGACGTATCAGTTCTTCATTGATGCCTGTAATTTTGCCAACATGCATAGATTAGAAAGCTACTTAGATTAAAAAAGCTATCGAATTATGTAATCATTGGTTGAAAGCCCGAAAAGAAACAAAAATAATGAATACTATTCCTTCAGATAAACCGCTGAAGTAAAACCTGAATCCAAGTACTCTGAGATCTCCTGAAGGTACATGAGCTCACCGGTAATTGATGAAGTTTGTGCAACATTTTCAAAAAACCTTCGTGCAGTATTTCCGTCGTTTGAGGAACCGAACCCTGGTTTTGGGAAATCCACTCGTAACCCCATTTTTGTTAGAAATTCATTTTGAATCAATTTTTTACGCTCATTCATTTTAGCGTGTGTACCATCTTTCTTATTAACCTGTTAAGAGTAATTATTTAAGAATTAGTTGAAATAAGCGGAAAGTTTCTGTATTAAATTACACCTACGGGAGAGACCGGTAGCCCCGATCATCAAGCCCCGGTCACTATTATTTGCAAAAAATCTCCATTAATAACATGAATACGGTACCACAGGTCATTTATGGTATTGTCTTACACAGTAAATTTCGAAATAAGAAAGGATTCCATTATGTTTTTAAAAAATTAATATATTTCTAGCTTTTGTACACAAAAATTTCGTTTTTTCTCTATTTTAGTGATTTTTAATGCGAAATATTTAAAAACCAACATAAAATATTTGCCAATCCCTTACATTCAATCTCAAAAGCTGTAATTTCCATTTTATATATTTTATACATTTCGTTATTTCGAAAAGATAGTTTTGGCACTTGTAAATGTATTTACTTACGTATTGAATTATTTATGGCATAACTTTCATTTATCCCGCTCAGTCCGAATTCGCTAATGATAATTTCACGAAACTAAGTTTGAAGTAACCGAAATTCATGATTGAAAAATAAATTTTGTTACTAACATGAACTTTTTTAAGTATCCAGGTCTACTTGCCATGGGTCTGCGTATAACAAAAATTGCCGTATCTATTAATAGGCTCTACCGACAAACACAATCAATTTTTTTCGTATGAATGTGTTTGAGTTATATGGGCATCTCTCTGGAACTTTCAACATTTCATGATGGAGTATAGTTTCTTTAGCACAGAGTAGCAAACAATAGATATATAGCACATTTTTCATAAGAAGATATGTTATAATAAAGGTCACTGCGGTGTTTTATCCAACCCGAATCATTTACTCCGTGGCGGTAACCCCAAATCCAGCCGGAAAAACCAGTGAGCCAGTTGATGATTGACAATATTTTGTTGTTTTTAAACGTTGTTGTCTCTTTACCGAACGTTTTTGGAAGGCATACATTTTTTCTAATAATCTCAGGTATGTTATTATTATACCTACTCATGAGGAAGGTCCAAAAAATGATTAAAGCAGTGATGATGAATTATTGAAATTTAATTTGGTTTTTACTTTTTCCCGCATAACTTTGTTACCGTTCGGTTTCCGAAAATGGGGAAAATGTATCTTATTCTACTCTACAAAATGGAACTAGAATGGAAGGTGTGCCTTTACGGAGTCATGAAGGTTAGAAATATGGTATCTAAAAAGAAACTCTGGACAAAAAATCAATGTTTTTGCTGGCACACTTTTCTATCTACGTCTGGAGGTGGAGGATTTTTTATGCTGAAAAACGGTCATTCCACGCTTGGATAATACGTTGGTAAATCGCTAAGTGTTTTTTTTTTTTTTTTTTTTTTTTTTTTTCCTCCAAAACGTAGAAAATCCAGATATATGCCCATATTTATACTAAAAAATGTTTTTTCTGCATTTTTAACAATATGTTGAAAAATTGGTACGTGCGCGAAAGTTTAAACTAGTCTTTCAGACAAAAGGTTTAAGAATTGAAAATTGAAAAAAAAACACGTCATGTACATAAACGGTGCGAAGTTAGAAAACTGAGTTTCCATATTTTTTATTTCAGTTTTAAGGCTGAAAGAATAAGTGAAAACTGATAGAAAGAGTGTTCCACTACTTTTTTTTTTATTTGTTTTTAAATGCCAAAAGTCACAAGTTCCAGAGATATGCCCATATCCGTTTCAGTATCTGGAATATTTCCATTTCTTTATAAATCTTTTATACATTATTTTGCAAGTTAGTGTATAAAACATTTAAGTGGCCGACACTACCCAACTTTCGCCTACGTATTATTAGAAATAATTAGAATTATATAAATTAACTATTAGAAATAAGAAACTAAAAAATAATATTACTTTATGCCGTAAATTAGGAAGGTAATTCAGTACAACGACTTACTCTCCATGTTTTAATATCTAATCGGTATGCTATGTGTAATAAACATTCCATGACATTTATATATGCATGAGTTATTGGAATATTGTACTGAAAAACATCAGTTTTTTCATCTTTTTGTAACATACTTTCAATATCATTCATTTGGGAAATAGTAGCTGGACAGATATTACAACACATAGATGAAGTATTCGTTAGAGTATTAACAACCTGAAATAATGTATCAATATTATCATTCATAATGACATCAGCATAAATTTACCAAAATACAACCAATCTTACTTTTCCATCTACCATTGTTATGTAAACCGTAAAAGTAATCGTACAGTTGTTTATAACCAAGGGTTCAAGTCGTTCAATTTCTTCATCTATTCTTTCTTTTGTGACTTTAATAATTTCTGAAGTTTCATGAATCCACTGGATAGATAAAGGTCTGCAGAACCTTGGCGAAGATGGTTTTGGATTTTGCCATACAACTGTTCCCGAATGTTTGTCGCACAATCGAAGGGGAACGAAAGATGTTAAAAATAAATTTTCGTCCCCCGCGTTTTCTTCAGTCCATTTTTGTTTGTATCTAGAGTGACCGGAACTGCCATCGAAGCCACCTTTGAATATTAGATTCAGATCCACCTTTTCCTCACTTTCAAAATAAAAGGGTTCAACAGCCTCAATGAGTCTGCGAGATGTGTGATGCAGTAGAGATTGCAGTGAAATCTCACATTTCGTTTCCCCAATAACCATATTTTCAGGATATGCTGCCTTTTTAGCTATTAATATATCCTTATAAGCAGGATATAAGTCGTGGTTACGATTCAGTGCATCCTTACGTAACTCATTGTACGTGTTTACAGTTATGTTATTCGATACAACTAAGAACAAGGCCTCATCTGGCATATATTTTTGTTGAGCCTCTTGTTCCTTGAACGTTAACCACGAGTGTAATATTCGATCACCTTCTTCTGGAGATTTACTAATTTCTTCCACTATTTTTGCGCTTGACGCGTTACCTGATAAATGCAAAGCTTTAGCTGCCGCTAATAGTAACTTCTGCAATTCATGTTCTTTTTGTAGTTTCTCTACCTTTCGTCGTTTGTGTCTTTCACTGTAGTCGTTAAAATTTGTAGATTGTCGTCTATCCGCATCGGACGTTATCGGCACTAAAATATTAATTCTTTATTTATAAAAATTGTAAATACGAAAGTTATGAACCGTTTTTAAAGTGTACAGATTTATGAACAGTATTCACAGTGTGCAGACCGAAATGACTAAATTTATAAGTTTGTTGACTTAGACTAGGAGCTAGTGACCAAAAAATGTGACTGATTTCTTCGCGTATGCAACTTAAATGGGGAAGTTGTGTGGGTATTTCATGAACTTTAAGCGAATAATTAAGGTTCAGTCACGTGCAGCGTTGGAATTACAGTCATCGTGGTAACAAAAACTAGTATTGGAACGATATATTAGCGTATGCCAATTTTTTTTCTTAAAATTTGACAAAATTAATCTACCAAAAACAAGTTTGCATACGATTCCCATGTGCAGAATATCTAAATAATTATTGAAATTAAATTTTTTTTTTTTTTTTGCATATTGAGAGAATTATTTAGCATTTCCTGCACATGAAAAAAAAATTGGCATACGTTAATTAATCGTACCAATACTACTTTTTGTTACCACGATGACTGTAATTCCACCACTGCACGCGACTGAACCTTAATTATTCGCTTAAAATTCATGAAATATCCATACAACTTTCTCATTTCAGTTGCATACGCGAAGAAAAAATGGTCACTAGCTCCTAGTCTAATTGTTGGCAATGTATTATTACAAGACCGTAATTATTATTTCCTTATTCAGAGAAGAAAGAAAAAGTGAGCAAAGGCAGTAATAAAAACGAAAAAAAAAGAAAACATAAAATGAAATATTACGTAAAAGACAAAAATTATTAAAACAAAAGCAAATTAGATGCAAATGTTTGTCATTGACCACAATAAAAAAATTGAAATGATAATAATAAAAATTGTGCAAATTGTTCGCCGCGTGGAAAACACGTGTTTCGAAAGAATGTCTTCAGTGTGGCCATTTTTCACAATTTTTTACTGAAAATTTTGTATTATATACTCAAGAACATGCTTATTAATGGTCTCCACATTTTATTAGACTATTACATTTAATTCTATGAAAGTAAATATTGGCGGAAAGCATTATTTTTGAGGCAGTTACAGTAATGTTACCCCTTCAGATATGAAATCATCCTGCCAGCAAATGTAAGGTTGCAAAATAGGAAAATTACCCTATAGTTTTTACTATACCCTATATTTTTTGACAATATCTTTAAAACTATTCGCCGGCGAAAAAAATTTTTAAAATAAAAAGGAAAGATAATCAAATTCTGCATAAAAAAGGTTTAATGCATTCTTTTCGTAAATCTAAGCCTATTCGAGTTAGAAGGCTCTAAACCTAGTACTATAAGTATTTACAAATTTATATATCAGATAACTCGAATACGGATAAGCGTATCGAGATAAATTTTTCTTTTAAATGCGCGTCTTGGTCTAACTTAGATGCGATTAAATTTTGGGCCCGGTTCACCCGTCCGATCATAAAAGAAATTAGTAGAAACAACAAATAATAAACGATTTTTGCAATTTTTTGCCAGTATCTTTGAAACTATTCGCCGGCGATCAAAATGTTTCAAATAAAAAAGAAAGCGAACAAAATTCTGCATAAAAAAGGTTTAATGCTTTTTTCTCGTAGATCTAAGCCAATTCGAGTTAGAAGGCTCTAAACCTAGTGTATTATGTGTACTGCGTCGGGGTCGAAGTTTTGAAAATGCTCATTTTCAATTTTTAGCCATTTACGAAACAATAAATTATTATAATTTATCTATCGAGTCAGAAATTTGTTATTAACAATATTTAATTTTCATAAATATGTAATATTTATTATTTTTTAACACTTATTGGAATCTTAGGAAGACCAGCAACAAAAATCGGCAACGAAATGATCATGAAAACACGTGGGTGGATCACGGATGTCCGCCTATGACTGAAAGGGTTACTGGTTACTGTTTTCCAATTTGAAAATGTAAATACTTGCAATATAACATAAATGAAGATTAATTTGTTATTATCACAAATTTATCGTGTTTTTCGTTGCATATTGTAATAATCTTCGTATTAATGGAATCGATGTAACTGCAACTCTACCTTGATTACCACTTTATAAACTAACCTGAATGAAAAATACCAGCATCATTCGCCTCCGCTTCGGACGCATTATTGTATGATATGCTAATATCTAGCCACTGACGATTCTTGGAAATAAATCGATCGTTTTTTCGAAAACTATCCACCCACTTTTGCTTATATTTATTAAAAAAATAACGATTTAAGTGAAGTTCTAGATCTTCTTTTTTATTGCTGGGACAACCCAATTTCTCTGCCACAAAGCACACAATATTTTCTTTTTTTCCTCAAATTTGATGTTCCCCTGACTAATAATAAAATCGTGAATCTCTTTACGCGTCACCATTTTCAATATATTCGTTCAATAGCTAAAAGCGGTCACCACATATCACTCGCAAAAAATGTACCGTAGCGTTAAAAAATACTACAAAGACCATGTTTACATTTTATAAGTGCACTGCACTGCCGCATGCGCTAACTTAATAAAAGGCGCGCGAAATTTGAAACTTATATTTTTTAATATTACAATAAATTTGTAATAGTATATATATAGTAAAGTTAAAACAACTTGTAATAATTGGTACTGCGTTTATCGGCATGTATTATGAAACGGACGCAATACCGCGAGCCCGGAGAACTGATCACGCATAACTTGGGAACAAGTGGAAGATATACCTATATTTTTAAATGAAAATTAATTTCTTAATAAGTTCTAAAATTATCATTCTTATTATTTTAGCATTTTTCAACGTAGTTAAATGAATAAAATCATGTCGAACATTTAAAAAATTATATTTATTTATAAAAATTACAATTATATAATTAAATCAAAATAGAGTTATTACTCTTACTGAGTCTTTTTCTGACAAATAGACTGCGAATTTGACTTCCTCTACAAATGCATATAATTTACACAAAAAAATGAATGCTCGACACTAAAAGCTACTCATAATTTGAAATTCCCTCTGAATTTCATCATAATTATGTGATAATGCAAGGTCAAATTCAATGCAAACATAATTGGAACAGTGGACTGCTTCACAGATGTAGAAAATGTACGTATTTTCATTTGCTTATATTTCATTGAATATTACACTTTCACAAGATAGAAAGCTAAATGCATATGAAATATACTTGAAAAATTTAAATACACAAACATCCATACGCACAAACACATCATAAGTTAACAATCTAAAAACACAATTTTAAAAACCTGACTTTTAATTCTTATTCAGGGAGCAGAAAATCTGCCAATGAGAACATGATTGTTTAATATACGTTTATTATATGTAAAAGTGGTATAAAAATGGTATACGTTTACGAGATATACGTCTATAAAACGGCAGTATAAAATACGTTTATTATTAACGCTTTAAAGACGTATATATAATACCTCATGTTTATTAGACGTATAAATACGATTTATGAAATACAGTATTATTTTTTACGTAGTGGAAAGTGGGCTAAAGCGGCCATGTGGGTAATTCGGCCACTTGATTTTCCCTGTGTTGATTAAAGCAAAAGGATGCCGTATACAAATTTCAAATACTTATATGGTGTATATCTATAGATACTTATTCAGGTAAGTATTTGAAATACTGTTTACGGCATGCCTCTCGCTTTAATCAACACTAGGGAAAAATCAAGTGGCCGCTTTACCCCACTTTCCCCTATGTACAACGTATATAAATATAATAGAAGTGTAATAAAAGTATTTGAAAAAGTTTATAATTTATGAAAATAGAATCGTTAAGAAAATGATTTTTCGCTGCGTTTATTATCAGAAAATATTAAATGTTAATAAAACGGCTGAGATGCACCATATACATTTCCCTTTGGAAACGATGAAATGTTTAAAAGTAACGTATGAAATATCTATATATATTATATATAAATATTTAGTTTACACATGTAAAACGTTTAAAAATCGTGTAATATCGTGTTTTATAAACGTATTTGAAAAACGTTTATAATTTATCAAAATAGAAACAGTTAAAAAATGGCTTCATAGTACAGTTTATTGTGATATAATACAGTTTATAGTTTATAGTTTATTACGAGGGATGTTAAATATTAATAAAATATTTGGCACATTCCATATTTATTCAAATATTAATTCTATACCCGTCCCATCAACAAAATATATCGCATACCGTTTATTAAATGTTTCAAAATAACGTATAAACTATCCCATTTGAATTTACGTATATAGAACGTATAAAAATAGTGTAATAGGCAAGTTGATAGAAACATATTTGTTGGCATTAATTTTATACTTATTTAATGTAAATATATTGTAGATAATCGTTTCATATTAATGTTTCATGAAATTAACTTAATAGTACTGTATTCATAAAATAATATACAGATGAAGTTGTATAAATAATGACTTCTATGCTTGACCGCTGTCTATGCTGCTATCGTCAATTAGCGTAGTCCAGTGGCTAAAATTCCAGCTTAGCATTCGAAAAGCCAGGGTTCCAATCCCAACGGGGACAATTTTCATGTTAAGTTTTTGTTTAATTATTTATGTATAGAAAAATTGAATAATAGTTAAATAATGTAATGCCAAAAGTGTAAGAAATTAAAAAGGTATTTAAAAAAATATTATTTTATATTTTTAAGATTTTTTTTACTAAACATATTATAAACGTTTGTGACATACAAATTTAATAAGTTAAATATTAACGTTTAGTATGTGTTCAAAAAATGATTTATTGTCACAATTTGTAGACGGTCATCGAAACGAAAATTATACGAAACTTATAAACGTTTTATATCCCAGATTTATACTATGAATTAAACGTTTATTACACCATCGAGTTCTTATTGGGCCTTGAATAGGAATTTTCATGCAATCTCGCCCTCTTAGTCAAAATTTGTCCGCTATATTGGAGTCGCCATTTCGAACATAGAAACTATGATTTCCGATTCGCATTCAGAGACCAAAAAAATCCCCAAGTAGGCATTCTGAAGCGAGTTTGAAAATTTGTTCGAGAATCGTCCGACATATTGGATCCATCATTTTTAATATTGACTGTCTACTTCAAATTCGTGTTTAGCGATCCCAAAAACCACCTAGAAAATATTTTCAAGTGAAACGAATCAATTACGAAAAAATCGTCCACCATATTGGATCCGCCTTTTTCAATTTTCAAATTTTGACTTCAAATTCGTATTCAGAGTCCAAGAAAACCCCCGAGTAGCAATATTCAAGCGAATTCGCATACTTTTTCAAAATTAGTCCGCCATATGAGATCCGCCATTTTGAATTATGAAAATCTGTCTTCAGATTCGTGTTTAGCGACCCCAAAAACGACAGAGTAAAGATTTTAAAGCGAATGGGATCAATTATGAAAAACTCAACCACCATATTAGATCCGCCATTTTGAATTTTCAAATTTTGACTTCCAATTCATATTCCGAGACCAAGAAAACCCTCCAATAGATAGGCTATAGACTACTTTTTAACTCTTTTGCACAGTTCAGCTGGTCCTGAACTGTTTTTCATCGGTTGCAGCAACTGCCATAAAATAGTTAAAACAATGAAAAATGTAAATAGCCAAATGAAATGTAGAATATATTAAATTTAACTTTAACAAATTGTTGCAAATAAATTACATATTTATAAAAATTTCCATATTATTAAATCTAACAACAGTGAGGAAAATTGCATTACATTTAACAATCCTAAAATTGTCAACGTTGAAATCATAACAACTCAAGATATAATACAGTATAACAAAGTAAATTAACTAATAATAATGTGGTTAAAGTATCAATGGATATAGAGACATTATCTTCAGGGTAGGAAGAGATGTTAACTTTCAAAATATTCGCCATTTTGAATCTTGACTGTCTGACTTCAAATCCGTGTTTACCGATCCCAAACACGACCCAATAAATATTTCAAGCGAAACGGATCAACTATGAAAAACTCGTCCACCATGTTGGATCCGCCATTTTGAATTTTGAAATTTTGACTTCAGATGCGTATTCAGAGACCAAGAAAACCCCCGAGTAGCAATTTTTAAGCGAATTCGCATACTTTTTCAAAATTACTCCGCCATATTGGAACCTCCATTTTGAATTTTGAAAATCTGTCTTCAGATTAATGTTTAGCGACCCCAAAAACCCCAGAGTAAAGATTTTCAAGCGAATCGGATCAATTATGAAAAACTCGTCCACCATATTGGATCCGCCATTTTGAATTTTCACATTTTTACTTCAAATTTGTATTCAGAGACCAAGAAAACCCCCGAGTAGCAATTTTCAAGCCAATACGCACACTTTTTAAAAATTAGTCCGCCATTTTGAATTTTGAAAATCTGTGTTCAGTTTCGTACTTAGCGACCTCGAAAACCCCATGACGTACATTAACTAAGAAATTTATTTGATGGATACAGATACGCATCAGCGATATCTTTTGCGGTTACATTTTATAACAACTTTTGGGACGAATTGTTAATGAATAAGCAAATTTATCGATATTTGCGTACACGGTGCTTAAAGTACAATCCTGTCCGAGTATTTTAAAAAAAAAAAAGTTAAAATCGGTTAAGAATTGGCGGGGGGGTTGGCGATGTCCGCCTGTGCTGCGTTAGGAAAGTCTGTGCGCTGCCGCTCCGAAGTCGAAGGGCGATGGTCGTAGTCGTCAAAGAACGGTTGAGCTACCTTTTGTTTTTCAGTATATAACCGTGAAAATGTTTCTTCATGAATTAAGTTTGGCTTCTTCGCCATGCCCGTGAGTGATGCTGGTACTACTTACTTTTGCGACAAAATAGATCTATTTCAGGCCCACGATCAGCTTGATTTGATAATATTCAGCGTGCTTATTAATATCTTATAGCAATAGAATCAAAAAGTATTGCAAAATTTAAAATTCATCTATATTATGGCGAAAACATACGGCCATATTTTACTTAGAAAAGATAAAAATGACCGAAGTTGTTTTCGTTGTCGTCGTTTAATCTGTAAACAAACAAGTGTGGCACGTGTCATGCGTAAACAAAGACACTTTGTCGACGCCTTAGTATACCCTTCATCTACCTGTCTGACGAAGACAAATGCACCTTGCGTAATGTAGGTCAAGGAATATAGGTCGTGTTTACCGACAACGTTCGGGTCGCAAATGTCGGTATGAACAGACAGCTGATCAGAAATCGCACGAGATAAAGTAACCGGATGATTGTGCTTTGTGCTTTTTTTCTTTGTGCGTTTATGCTTTTTTGAACAGTTTTCCTCTCCTTTTTCTTCTACACATTTCCTTTCTACACATTGGACCTGAGGCATAGAATTTGTGCCAATTTGGAAAAATTACGGTTATATTCTTCGAAATGTGTAGAACTGTTTCGTATAGAGTTTCATAATTCTTAATAAGACATTATATATTCTTAAATTTCCAGGCTACACATCCAATTGTATACGATTTTGTGGAGTTTTGTCGCATAGATTAAAATATACACAAAGGTGTTCAACAGGGCAAGGAAGACTGATAAGACCCAAAATAATCAGAATATTATTTATTAAAAACTTAACTATTACAATGAAAACAATACTCGCTACGGCGCGTTTGCTTCGGTTCGTACGCGTTTCCTACGATTAACTTTATTTTTAATATTACGCGCTTGTTTTCGTTTTCGTTTTATATTTTGTTTTTTATCTAGATCGTTAAAATCCGAAAAATACGTTTTGCATGTTCGCGCTCGTCGCTAACTTCGGCGGTAAAGTTCGCATAAATTGCTGCCGGTATTGCCAAGTCGATGGCTCGTTTTCGTCGTTTGCGACTTCCTTCGGGTCCTAAGGTCAGACGGTTACAAAACGCGGATCATACGGCAACAATCCCGTAGCCAATGGATAAGCCGTATCGTGCAGATACTCGCCATCAATTTTCTGCGGTTTCCAATCCGGTGCGTCTTCTGGAATGACAAGTTCTCTGGCGCTAACGGACTCGGAACAAATCTCCAAATGTTCCAACAACTGTTCTGGATAAGGACGTTCGAAAACACGCGGGATCTGGATATTTACGTCCACTGATTGGTGCGCCTCTTCGATTGCCAATGCATCTAAATGAAAGAGCGACCTAGCTCGTACTGCAGCGCGAATGTGTGCATCGGTTTGCACCCATGAAAGTCTGCTTATAATTTTCATCCTGACGATGTTCTACTTTTAAAGGTGTTAATAGGAATGACTTCAACTCCATCGCGATGATTCTTTTATACCATCTACGAGAATTAAAAGCGGGAGTATAACGATTTGATTGGTTGTAAATCCGACGCGGATAAGACGATTTAATTGGATTTTAAATTCGCCTGAATAAAACGATCTAATTTATGACTCGTGCGAATACTACCATTTTTGTTGGACTTATACGACGATTTTATTGGAGTTATAACTCGCACGAATAATACGATTTTATTAGAGCAAAAGGGCAAAAGCTGGCTTGATCTCGATGTTCCTTAGAGGCATTCAACTGCGTAGCAATCGCATTTGATTAAAACGGATTTCGATGTAGGAAGGAGGTGAAATAGAAACGGTTTAGCAGAACCAGAAATCTAATTCCACCAATCACGTGTATCCGGAGATACGCCGGTCAACAGACCACTTATCGACTCCTTGATAATTGAAAAGAATTGGATTCGGCTGGGAATGAGATTAGCACTGATCACCAGATCAGAAATCTCACTTTCAATGCTAGCAATTAGCAAACTGCTAACATCGAAGACGTCCTTCTGATTGGATGGCTGGAACAACTCCTGGGCATACCGGTATACGACACTTCTCGCCTTGTCGATGCTGAAATAAATTTGGATAGGAAAAGGAAAGGAAATATTTCATCTCAAATACGAGTCCTGAAAAGGACTATTTAAGTAAATTCCTAGTTCCTAGTTCCAATCAGGACTCGGCCTTGCGCGCCAGTTGTAGAGTCTCGAAGATTTCCGCCAATGGAATTTTGGATGTCGTGGATGCCAGTGTAAACGGAGAATAAGCCGCTGCATCTACCTACGTCGTACTGTAACGGACTTAGTTCTCGTCGAATGGGTCACCTTGTTGACCAAATCGAAGGCACCAGTTAGCCACTCATCCAGGAGATGTTCCCGCTCCGAAGACCAAATGAAGAATAAGCAATGTATCGTGAATCTGGCTTATTTATATACAGTATTGTTGTTCGTCGCCGCGCCAATCAGCGCGTTCCCGTTCGCTAGAGCATTGTTGAACTCCGACACCAATCAGCGTGCTCCGTTTTTCGTAAACAACTTTTATCGAAATTTCGCGTGTTTAACTTTTCTCGATTTGAATTATTTTAACTATTAATTAATAATTAAATCGATATATTATTCAAATCTTCGCAATTCTAATTATTATTATTATTATATATTATATTATTATTATTATGTTGTACAGAATTATTTGATGTAAAATATAGAAAATAACTCATGATCTCTTCTCCTCCTTACGCCACACATGCAAATGTTTTGTTGCTCAACTAGGGTCTCCGGAAAACCCTTTTTCGACTCAGCGCTTCACACAATAGGGGATGCAATATATTACGCTAATAATCTCCCATTTGAGATATAATAACTACATGCGGGACATCTACATCCATCGGCTCAACAACTTACTGGGATTCATCCATAGCCTGCGAACGAAAGTAGAAGCTTCGGACCACCAAAGCGGTGATGTCGGCGTGATGGTCGTGCGGGCTAAGGCGTCAGTCTTAGTCCGCCCGAACTGAACGTCGCGAAGGTCCCGAGTTCGAATCCCCGTCCGTGCAATTTTCTCTGCTTATGTCCAGTATGGAATAACCGGGGAACTTTGCTGGGCGAAGGTACGAATTTGGGACCGCTGCCGACCCCCGTCGGCAGTTGTCGGTACCGTCAGCGTCTTATCCGCGGTCGGTACGTCGTGGGTCTTATCTCGGATAAAGAGGGGATAAGCCCCGCGTCGTACTCGCTAAGGCAGAGACCGCCGAATCTGCTGGTGGTACCGATATTGGGGGGAGGGGGGACTGGCTCTGGGTGGGTGTTGTGTTGTCCTATTCCGTCATGTATAATGTCTATGTGTTGTCCATCCTATACCTCTCCACCCGAGAGCCGACCCGCGAATAGGCATCTAAGTCATTAAAGCGGGGGAAAATTCCAAATCCTTTATCCTTTTTATCCTTATAGAAAATAACTTTTATGCTACGTAAAACTGTTTTTCGATTATTTCGTTTTTAAACATTTCATATGATCATTATATTATTGTCCGTATTGTTTTTGCGTATTGTTATTGTTATGTATTCGAAACTACGCAAATCACTGCCGAATATTATTTTGAACTACTTTTAAACTTAACCGTTCTTAATAATATAATTCTGTAACGATGGGAAACTCATAAACCAATCAGAGCTTTCCATGCAGATCTTTGTTTAAAGTAGCTCCGTTTCGCTTCGCCCCGTGCTCCTGCGCTCCTCGGCATGGTGTCTTGCTTCTTCTCGTTTGGTGACGTGTGCCTGGAGTGGGGCGCGGCTTGCGCTGCTCCTGCGCGTACTGCCTATAGCCGCACAAAGAGGAAAGGCGATTACTGCCTCTTCCTCTCTACGCACCGCTCATCTGGTGGTGCCTCGGGCGTAGGTCTCGAAAATGCACTTTTAAATGACCGTTTTTGTTTTTACAATTTTGTCTTCAATTTTTCTCGCTTGTCCGATTGTTTTCTGCGTTGACATTCTGTCCACTTGTACTCCGCTAATTATAATGGGAGCACCTTTGGTTAAATTTGTCAATTCTGCACAAACTTTCGTCGCAAAATTAACAATAACGTCGAGAACGCGTTGCAATGAAATAATTTCACTGATAATTCCCAGAGATGGAGTGAAGGAGTCTTGTAATGTTTCTGCAACTGAACACGACATCCTGTTCGAGAACGTCGATTTTTGAAGTTTTCTCAGATATCATTGACACTGTTATCGGTCAATGATCTTTTTACAGTTTCGTTAAGTTGATTCTCTTTTGCATAACTGTCATCAATGATAGACATAGATGATATAGTTGGAACTGAATTAGCTTCCAAAATCACATTTTCAGAAATGCATTGTTCGACATGTTTTTGAAATTCATTAGCCCGAACTGGATTCCTTCCTTTTCAATGCAAGTAGTATTTGGATTGATAATGGTGGTCGGTAGATCAAACGACGCAAGAACTGTCGTGAGTTCTGTTACCGGTATAGCTCCCGTCTCCATTGGGAAGTTGTTCGGCACCTTCAAGGACGTTTCCTTTATTTGGCTGGATGCTTGAAGATGATGCGTGGGTGTGATCCACGGCTTTCTGCGAGAATCGACGACATTGCATTTTTGACACGAGAGAGGAAGCGAGGAATTTTCGTTAATTGAACCGCACTGGCTTACATTGGCACTTACGTGGGTCTTTGACGTCTTTAGCTTCTGAATTTGCGCATGGCGTCTTTGCGTGGAGGTGTCCACGTCATTTTCCGGTGAAGTTTCAACTAGGAATTTTTCTGCCTTACGTGATACACTTTTTTCCTGTCCTCGCAGTGTATCTGCCTCAATGTTGTATTCGTTGTCTGCCATTTCATCCTCCTTATTTGCACTGCCATTATTGCTACAGTCTTGGTCGTTACTTGATTGTACACTGTAATCCTGGTCTTCTCTGTTAATTATTCTGTACTTCGCACAATAAAGCCGAACAGAACCCAATGATTCCTGCATCATACCAGACTGGTTCCATTTTCGTTATCTTTGTATCCACGCTACCACTCGCGTTTCTTTCAAGACAGACATTTTCTTAAAAATTCTTGAGGAGGGAATGTTTCTCCCACCTTCGGGATACGCGATAAACTTATCGCGTAACTACGCGAGGTGCGAAATTTTTTTAAACAGAGACGCGCGTATCCCGTTTAAAAAAATCTCCCTTCGGTAGCGTGAGGACAGCGCTCGACATCCCGCGTAAAGGGGATCAACACCCAACACGTTTTTCAATTTAACTCATTGAAAAATTATCGCGCGCGGAGGGCCACGTTTGACACCAATTTAGATATTACGAACCATCGGGGTTCGTAACGGTGCGAGTGTGGGCGGGAACTAAAAAAATGAGTCGCGACGTTGGATAGTTAATCGTCACTATCGGACTGACTTCTCCGATGCGGTCTGTAGTCAAGAGTGCAGCGGAGTTCGTCATCGCATATCTTCCAACCTGTGGGAATATGCTGAGCTTGCACTTACTTCGCTTGGCTTTGCCGTGCGAAGATGCAGCTTGTGCATATTCCCAGGTTGGGAAAACGCAAATATTGCATTTATTTAAACTCTTTTGAGTGATACATATATCCGTGGGACGGCTACGACCACCGGTCGTAACAATTTCAGTAAACAAATTGAATGAATTTCTTAATATAGCTTAATGCAGTCTTAAAATGAGTCATTATTTCAATTAATGGTGATATTTTACTATCTCATATATCCTTGTTTTATTTAAGAACATTTGAAAGACAGTCAAATGGAAAATTAAGTATTTGTTTTTACTGTGTAGCAGCCACATCAAACTATATTGAAGCCACGGAGATTCTTTCAATCGGGAATATATCGTCTTTAACAAATCGACCGTTCCAAGTGAGTTTATCTCAACTCAAATGATTGCACCTATTTTACCTCAAGTGAAAATCGTTGCATTAAATTATCTCAACTAATATTACGATCATTTTAACATTGACAGTTATAATATTTCTAACGGTAAATAAAATATGTTTACTAAAACGCCATAGTTTTACATAGTTTTAAAGTAGAACGCATCAATTTGAAAAGTTTATTTAGTCAATATAGTCTATGTCTAATTTAAAAATCTGTTTGAAGTGTTTAGAAGGTTATAGGGTGAATATGCCAATGAATAGACGACTACCAATGAATGGACGATTTTCTACATATTTCTATTTATTATGAATGTACGATGCACAAAATGCAACGAAATACATATTTTTATTTTCTTTGAACATTCAAAACAATAGTTACATTAGTATTGACATTCCAGTGTTTATTATTTTGTAAAATCAAAGCGAAGTTTTGAAGCCATCTAAAACTGGTACAGAAAACGTCACATTTGATTTAACCCGTCCATTCATTGGAGGTTACCGGATTATTTTACTAAAGTGCATAGGCGAGGTTAATAACTAAATAAAATAAAATATTTAACTATACGAATATAAAGTGTGGAGTGTAATGATTCTAATGGTGGTACCATATTGAAAATATATAAAAGAATTAAAAAGTTACGATCTATCAAAGTGTGAAAATTGCTTAACCATCCATTCATTGGCATATTCACCCGACGTCAAAATGATGGGAATGTTAGTTCAGTTAGTTTAACGCAACCATTTCCATTTGAGACAAACTAGTTGCAATTATTTTAGTTGGGACAAACTCGCTTGAGACCGTCAAAATGTGATTTTTTCCGTGATTAATTCGCCTCAATATCATTAATATTCCTTCGGCAAAGTCCATAAATAGCTCTACTTATAGCTATAACTTTATGGTGGACGCTTACCAGTTATCGATCGTCTTTTGTCAATAAATACAAATTTTGTTATGAAATTTGTTATAAAAATGGTTATGAAGTTTAAATTTTTTTGTTGATAGTACAGTAAAATCCTTCTACATTGAACTCCCGCTAGATAGAACATCCCACAGCGCCAGATTGAACGGTATAACAATGGGATAGCTACAAAATTTCTTCGTTAAACCTAGTTTAATTGAACATATTTCATTGGAAGTCTATGTTCAATGTGAAGGGGTTAACTGGCACGCCCCTATTCAAAGTACAGGGGTTTTACTGTATCTCTGTGTCCATATATTATCTATACGTTTCTTGTTTATAAGATGTGTAAGATACAAAGATACTCTATAATTAAAACTTGCATTTATTTTTCCATCACAGATTCATTTAAATGAAGAAATAACCGTGCACGTCGATACGTGGGAGAAAATAAACAGGCAAAAAGATTCCGCGTTTGTACGAAACCTCGCGGATATTGTTTGGGGAAAGGAGGTCCTTAAAACAAAGTGTTTAGACGCTGCGAGAGCAAATAAAGGGAAACCGGAAAATGAATGGCGAACGGAGTTATCCCCGCAAAAAAGAAAATTAGTTGAAAGTAAGCAATAAATTAAAAACTTTATTAAAAAAAAATTTAATTTTACTCAAAATTGTATTCTTCTTTTATTGACTATATTGGCCATTCTGTAGGTTACATTGTACAGATATACAAGATTAGCTTATGAGGTTAATAGAGTGTCTTCTGATGGTAGTCTTAAATTTAATCCAGAGTAGACATTTAAAACTTATTGCAAGGATATCTTCAATTTTTGTAATATATATCTCTATTCTTTGTTAAGTTCGGAGGTTCTTTTCCGAACGCAACTATCGTAAGTTAAAAAATTTCGGCCTACTTGGATCCCTAATAAAGGATTCAGAATGACCTTGTTCCCACAGTGCTGATCCCAAAACGGGCCTCAGACGCTGAGAAGGTTTCAGAATCTGTTGAAAGAATAAAATAGTTAATTTATAATAATGAAGGTTTATTAATGACAGTGAGTTATAATATAGTAGAGACAGGATGGATGGATTTCTGTCACTAGCTTACGCCATATGACAACCTTACAGTTGTCTGACAGATTTAGGTAAGGGTAATAATTAGTGATGGAAATGGTTCACTAACTTAAGCTATGTGACCTCCCTTCGGAAGTCTGAACCGATGGAATATTAGGTTAATGGAAATTATGAGGAGAAGGGAGAGCCTGTAATAATGTCAATTATTAGTGAATTATTAATTATCGTTAAAGACTGAATGCTGAAATGAGCAAGAATGAAATAGATTACACAATTATTATACCAAGGATGAACATGATAATAATACTTAGATTTACCGGCCTGGTTGACCGGGCGTACCCTTTGAAGATGGATGTAACTCGCACTGAGTCCATTTGCTCACTCCCGAAAGTAATGCGTTTCCATGCTAAGTTTCGAAAATTAAAATTGTACGAGTGACTGCTGCCCGCGACTATTGTCTTAATCTTCCTAATTGGGAAGGCTGATTGCAAGTGACGACGTCGTTGACGAGTTTGCACGAGATCGACGCTCGATGATCGTTCGGGAGGGAAACGCTTAGACGCCTCCTACATCAAAAACCATCGACGCTGCACTTTGTAACCCGTGGAAACTGTCGTCCCTTGCAGTTTACCAACCACATTTCTTTGGGCTCTTTGTTCAAAGGAATGCGCTTATTTTGTTTTATGTCTTTATAATACTTATTCCCAGCCATGTCAGCAGGACCGTACATGTGAAGTTCCGGAAATCAGAGGAAATAGATCCTCGGGTTTCCGCAACTCCGTGTGAAAGTTAAGTATTTAGTATACATGATATTCATTCTCAAGCAATTGAATATTTCATATTGCTCGAGAATAAAAAATTAAAACGAAAATTTATTATGAACAAAGGACGCACGTCCGTACGTAACATCTTAACACTAGATGTAAAATCGGAGGAAAATTTTGCGTTGATACATACTAGATACATAGTATATTATGCACCAAGGGGTAGAAGTGGATAATTTCGTAACGAGTTTGAAATTTTATTTATTATCGAGTCCCACGCCCGTCGTATTACAAAATTTCATATGGAATATGTATTTTTCCCGTGGAATCCGAATCTGAAGTCCAATTTGTAAAATTGGCTCAAATTTTTGACACAAACTGAAAAAACTGCTTAAAAACACCGATTAAAGGCTAAAAATAAACGTCTTTTGCAAAGACACTACGGTAGGGTTTTTTCGTGAAATTTTCCCCGTTGAATACTAATCCAGGTAGACTTCCGGTTGTAAGATGAGTGATAGTAGATGTTGGAAATTTAGCGAGAGCGATTTTTAAAGAATACTAGGTGCTGTAAAGGAATGCTTTTCGGGGAGTTTAATTTACAGCGATGAGAGTCGTAAAATCTGAGCTGGGCGCATTTTACAGCTCATTTTCAATGATATGGAAGCGAGCAGAAGGAAGAATTCATCAGCTGGTGCGATCCTAACCTCAACCTGTCATCTGAAAAGAAGGGGAAAGAAGAAGAGAAAAGCATAAAGAAGTGGAAAAGAGGAAATAAACAAAATGACGAAGATACGTTGAGAAGACTATTTAAAGAAAGTAATGAACAGGTAACAAAGAAAATTGATGGATTAGAGAGAAAGATAGAAGAAAAGTTTGAAAAAGTGAGAGAAGATAATAGAAAGAATGAAGAAGCCTCGAAGAAAAAAATTATAAAATTAAAATTAAAAAATGAGATAAAAGGTTTGAAGAAAGATATGGAAGAACAGGAGAGAAAGCTTGAGATCAGAATATGAATGGTGGAGAAGAAGAGTGAATAAATGGAGAGAAGATAAAGAAGATGTAATGTATTCATCAGAGGGGGAGGTTGGGGGGGGGGCGTGAAAGGAGCGGTTAAGACTGTGTTAGAATCGAGGGGGGTCATTGTCGATAATGTAGAACTGAAAGATGCGTATAAAGTAGGAAATAGAGAAGGGGAAGGAATAATCATTGCCAAATTAGGGAGCTTAAGATAGATATATATCTGTGGACAGTAATTGTGGACAGTATAAAGAATGAAGTGTGGATATACGGGGGTAGAAAGATGAAAGAAAAGATAGGTGAGATAATGAATAGAGTGTGGAGGGGTGAAGGGTTCCCACAGGGCTGGAGGAAGAACGGAGAGAAAAAGGACGATCGAAATTGTAGAGGAATCACTTGAACGAGTACTACGTATAAAATGTATGCGTGGAGTAGAACGCAAAAAAGATGGGTGGAGTCGAACGCAGGCAGGTTTTAGAAGTGGGAGAGGGACAATTGAAAATGTGATAATACTGAAGCATGTATTAGGAAATAGACTAGTGAAAGGGAAGAAAACATGGACTTTCTTTTTAAATTTAAAAGCAGCCTTTGACAGACTGGATAGAGAAGTGCTGTGGAAAATGATGAGAAAAAGAGGTATCAGGGACAGCTTGATACAGAGAGATAATGAAATTTACGATGAAACAAAGTGTAGAGTAAGAATAGGTGGGATGGAGTCAAATGAATTTTGGGTAGAGAAAGGAGTGCGGCGGTCCACTGAGCCCGACCGTCTTCAACATATACATCGCGGATATAGAAGATGCGTTGAGAAAAAACAATATATAAAGAAAAAATATGCAATAGGTGAAGAAAAAATATGGTCACTAGATTATACAGATGATATAGTGTGATAGCAGAGACTGAAGGGCGAGGGAGATGCTGAGAGTAGAAAAATCTAAGATTATGGTATTTGAAAAGGGAAAGATAAAAGTAAGGGAAGATTTTGGGGGTGGGGGAAATACAGGACAGAAGAAGTGAACAAACATAAGTATTTAGATTATGTACTAGAAAAAGGAGGGGGCAACCAAGGCACGTGAAGGATAGAATAAGAAGAGCGAGGGTAGCCATGGGTTGGTTATGGAGTTACGGGCAACGAAAATTTAGTGGGGACATAAAATGGAGGATAAAACTGTTTGACAGTGTAGTGAAGGGAATTTTAATGTATGGAATGGAGATTTGCGGTTTCAGAGAATGGAAAGAGATGGAAAGTCTGCAGGAAAAATATGTGAGATAGATTATGGGTCCACATAGGTTAGAAACAGGGGTTAGAGCGGAAAGGTTTGAAGAAAGGTTAGTACAGTGAGAAAGGAAATGTGTGCATGAAAGAGAAAAGAGAGAGAGAGAGGGGGAGAGAGAGAGGGAGGGAGAGAGAGAGACAGAGAGAGAGAGAGAGAGAGAGAGAATGTTGAGTGAGGACCGGAGTAGATAGAGAGTACGGCGGTGCGATATATTTTACATAGAATTGGATACAATAAAAGCTATTATATAGACTGATCAAGGCAACTGAAAAAAAAATGTTTAACCTCGAGGGCCACTATGGTGGATAATCAATATAGTAGTCAAAAAGATAAAAAAACCGAGAAAAAAATCAATAAAAAACAAGAAAATAACAAAAAAAAGAGTGTACAAAACTTTCTACGTTTACGTCTTTAGCCCTGAAAATATGTCATAACGGAAAACGTCTTTTCACAGGACGACCCTTTAAACAATGACTAAGTCGACCGAGCGGTAGACGGGAATAGAGTCAAAGGGAAAAAGGAAAACTTCCAATTCCGAAAATTAAACATCCCATGAAAGGGAGACATTCGAATAAATTGACGTGAAATTTCAGACCGAAATTTATGAGCTTAGTAGATTAATATTATAGGAGATTTTATGTTGACTATAAAAAAAAAGACATATCAACCAGTACACGTTCCGAGCGAGCGTCAATGAGCCAGGAATTTAACGCTAGTATAACCTAATTTAAAATCTAAACAAATCAGAGTCATTATTCAGGCTTTGTGAATTTTATAAAATTTGTAATGTTTTAGTTATTTACTTCCAGTGATTTGTGATAATCTTGTCGATTCTCTTTATGTAAACATATGTGCACGCAACATTTTTTACTTTTTTAGAATTTGAGATTATACATTTATTCTTATGTATGTAATATGTTAACGTGCATTTCCTGTTCTGCATTTGTATGCATTTTCTCTATTCTTAAACGGATGTCATATTAATGAAAGTAATCAGAAATTTTTTAAAAATCCCGCATTCTCATAGGCTGGTCATGTAGCTTCAACTCTTACACGTTACATGGAAATATTGAATTATATATTACGTTTCACGTGAATAATCAAAGGTCATAAAAAAAAATATAAAATCATATGATGCCGATACCAGTTTTTATATGCACATATCTCATTGCAAATTTTACTGTTTCATGCTTTATTTGAATCTGACAATTTTCGCAATAGCCTTACTGGCCGTATACACAAAAATTTAGAAAATAGGACCAATAAAGAAATAAAAAACATTTAAAGTATTAGTGTAGTAAGTGTGGTCTATAAAATGTTTCACCATTTTAATGTTCATCAATGATATACTTATCTCTTTTAGATTGCTTATATAATAAACTCACCAGAGCGGGCGTAATAGGCGCAGCAAGAGAAGCGAAGGTCAGAAAAACTTGGAAGTATCTTTCCGACAAAGTGTACGACGTAAGAAGAGAGAAGAAACTATAAGAAAAGTTAAAATTATATTATATAAGTTTTTATGTTATATTATACCCTAACATTTCAATTAATTAACTAAATTAAATAATGTTTATAACCAAATCCGGCGAAAGGCCAGTTAATTAAGGGCATTTTTAAATTTAGAACCAGTTGCTTCGACCCAGCGGCCTTTTTTTTTGCTGAGTTCGTTTCACGTACAGTAGACACAGTTAATTAATTTGGAATAAAAACTAAGGACTGAAAACGATAATTTTCAATACTTCGACCCCCACCGTAGGGCGGTCTAAATAAGAAGGTTGAGAGATAAGATTCTTCCGGTTCTAATGACCTTACTGGTGTTTTGTTAGTTTTAATTATTGTATCTAACACCAGGATCTAAGACCAAACTGTTTTTTTTTTTGCTTTTAAACTCTCATGCTGGACACGCCAAGTCGATCATTTTGACATTTCCTTCGAAGAAAATGCATATAACCTATTTTGCGGAGAATTCGATGCTCTATCATTTTTATTTGAAACATTTTTTTGTGTGATTTACATTTTTTAAAGTAAATGAAAAAAAAACTATTTTTAAAGCCTTTTTTTAATTGGACTTCTCCATAATCCAGTATGGATCGGCTCCAAAAACTAATCAGATCACCAACCACCCTTTAAGACCGTCTTTCCATGTCGGGATATCGTGTATTAAAAAAAAAACTGCACACATTTTTTGGGATCTATAAGGTCTTAAATGCTGACATTTAATGAAAAACTACAGGATCATTTTTTATCGGGATGTGCATAAATTCAACACTTCCTCAGACCTACCGTCAAGGTCGAAGTACTAATTAGTCCTAAATAACTCAATTATTAATTCCATCAATTTATACAATAGAAGTAATAATACTTATCAGGCCTATTCATTATGTGGGACTTGGAATGCAATAAATGAATTATAAACATTATAACATAACGTCGCTCCGCAGGAAGACTAGCACAAAAAATCTTACCACGCTTAATAGATCCTAATCAGTCTACTGGTTCTTTAAATTTAAATGCTTTTAATTTGTTATCGAATTATTTGTGTATTTATTTGTTAATATCGGCTCACCGCTCTCTTCGCTCGCAGTTCGCCCACCTCGCACAGTGCTCCTACATCACGGCGATTGCTCGCTTTCTTCGATTTGATTTGCTTTGTTGAATTTACTCGCTCCATTCGCTTGACATTTGGAAGAATTACAAACTTTGCAACATCTTTAGGCACTGATACGATTTTGTTGTAGGACGCAAATTTTTATATTTTTTGACAATATCAACAAATTTCTCGTTTATAACAAAAGATCGAGATTTGTAGGTCTTTGTCTTTGGAAGAACAATTACGAGCTATCGACCTCCTTCTCGTATATCTTGTACTTTTATGTCGGTTAGCTCCTGGCTTCGGCATGCTCCCCTAATACCAACCACTAATGCAACCTGAAACGAAACTATCCAGAAAATCAGTTATTGTTACACGGTTGTCGTTATATATAGGTTATTTCCAAAACTCCTTCAAGAATAAGACAAAAATGAGCAGGGTTTTAGCTTCAGCGGTTAAGTCAAAGATCGATAACGAAGCAGTAATGTCATCTAACAACAACGATGAAAATCGATCTGACACTATGATTGTAATGTCAAGTTCCGAACCCGTACAACAATCAACAAGTTTTTTACCCACTGGCATGATTTTGAACAACTCTGTTGTTAAGTTTCATAACACTTATAAATCTTAAAACAAAGTTTTAAAAGTGAAGTGCCTCTGTGATTTTATTAATCAGCGATTTACATTATCTAAGAAATTAAACTATAAAAATGTATTGTTATAAGAAAGTTTCTAAATATATATATTGTTATAAGAAAGTTTCTAATGAATAATATATATATATGAATAATGAACTTACCTTATGAAAAAGATAATTTATATCTGGTGCTTCAGAAAGAAATCGACGAACGTCTGAGGTACTCAAAACAGCTGATTGTTTGGCTTCGAATCCAACAGACCTTCTTTTTAGAAATGCTATTAACATTGCATACGAATCGATGTTCGTATTGTGGTTCAATTTAATTGTGCTTTTCAGCATTGAATACGTGGACCATAATGTCGATGGTGCTTTGCCATTTTCTCTGGTAATTGTCACTGAATAACAATTTTCAAACCGTAACAATTGTAGGAAACACATTCCGAATCTACAAAAATAGACTATGGAATGAAAACCGTGGTCGATGTATCTTAATGAACTTGAAGATGTTAAACATTCACCATCACATTATTCAAAAAACGATTATCTCTGGTATGTGTCACTTTAGATTGTTTTTGTAATTACGTCCATTTCGCCAAGAAGTGTCACATCCAGTTGAATTATTAGAAATTATGAGACTTTTATAAAACTTGGTTTATAAGGGTTTTTGGGGTCGTTGATTACAAATTGTCAAATTAAAAAATCGATACACATTACGAAGTTGAGATGTCCATTGCATTGCAAGAACTTTTATTCAAACATACCCAGAAAAAACGACGTGAATGCAGCGTACTTCCGTTCCTTTTAGGGTGCTTCAATAAAAGTGAGTTCTTGCCTCTTTATTTGGGGTGCCTAATTACTGTGGGTATAAAGTATTACTAATTATTAAGTATTAAGTTTCGAATAATGGAAAAATTCAATTTTTAATTTATAAAATCGATTTTTTTCAAAAACTGCTCAATCAAATATTTTTATTTTTTACGCATTCAGAAAAGTTTTTAGAACCATAATATGTAAGAAATTTTACAGCGATACTATACCTTTGGATTAAAATATGTTGAGTACCATCGTCACCAATCACTTAGGGTTAATGAATGTTATTTGCAGCAGACAGAAAATTATTTGACCCTCTAGAGTTACCATCGACTGATACAGGATGTACAACTTTATTTACCAAGAAAATCAATAAGTCTAAAAAGGTCACGTCTTGTCGCGTTAGTTGGAGGAGTTTTCGTTTTTATCTTGGAAATTTTAAACACTCGTTGAAATTCTAGACGACCGAGGATGGCACAACATATCCCACTACATTTCACGGAACATTATATCATTCGATTATATTAATTGGGACACTAAACTATTCGGTGAGTCGCTGTACTATTCGTAGTTTAAAATCGGTTAGTTAACAAAATCCGTTAATAAATTGAACAAAATTGGATGAGAAGTTGCAGATGTTTAAATATAAAATATATTGACAAACACATGCTTAATATATGTTTCATTATAAGTAATGATGTAAGTATTAAATTATCATTGTTTATGATAATTTAGTTTGTATACTTAACATTTCTAGTCCTTAAAGTCTATACCTAGGTCGTTTTCAACCTGGACGAAAATGGAGATAGTACTTTATAAATTGCACAACTTTAAGCATTTTCAAACGCCAAGACAAAATTGACCCTAATAGCGGGGGGGGGGGGCAATTGTTTAAAATACGTAGGGACTCTAAGGGCTAGAAATTGACATAATAAACTAACATAATAACTTCGACATAATAAAGGTGGGGTTGCATAGAAATTAATTAATGAGTAATTTTAATGAAGAAAAAATATTACCTGAAATGCTCTTTGGACCTACATCTACTAATTCCTCGAATTACATTTTCATTTGATTGTAGATTTCTCTCCAGTTCAGCCCGAGCCGGCCAGTGATAGAACAAGATGGAACTAGATCGTACGTGGACCATAGACGTGAACACATTACTGGTTTTCGAAGGACGTGTAATAGACGAGAAATTGACATTTCCTCGCACCGAAGGCTACGAAGGCTGCTTGTCATCGCAGAGTTCTTTACAGTTTAAATTTAGTCCTGGTATTCATCACTGCCATGTTTAAGATAGGAACAGAACTCTAATCAGACGTACCTCGGGCCAGCATTAATGATCGGTCTCTTGTTATTCCTCCGCACATGTTAAAGATTGAATTAATGAATGTATTTACGTCACTAATTTATCATCCGCCTACACAATACCTGTTTATAAAATTTCAGCCTCTCATTTCAAATAGTTCATTGTGTTCATTGAATGTTAATTAAATTAAATTGAATGTGTTAATAAAAAATTAAATTAATCAGTACCGCAATTTGTTCGTCGTTCACGTCAACCGTTGCTTTAGGCAATATGTTTATGCCATGTTTTGTAAATTAAAAGCAAGATTCAAATGAATATATGTAGTATATTTAATTTCATTATCTTTGTATAATAATTAAAATAAAATGATTTTAGTATTACGTTCTTTTCCTTTGGAAATCTTGAATTTCAGCCGCAATACTTTCCACAAAATTGGTAAAACATTAAATCTTTCGAAAAATGGTAGAGGTATAACATATTTTTATTACATTTGAAAGAAATAACAGACTTCAAAGATTGCTCTCTCTCAAATTATTTAAATGGTTATATTTATGTACAAAATGATGTTTAACAAAGATGCAAAATTCATCCAGAAAGTTCTTTTTCCTTCAATTGTAAAATATTTGTATTGTTATTTGTGGAATAGATATAAACAATATATCACGTAATGCAGATTTTAAAATTGTTCCTTTGAAATTGCTACAGAAGAATTAAACATTTTTTTTCATTTAAAAATAATGTTAAAATTCAACGTTCTTTAGAGTCGATTCAAAATTAAGATTAAATACTCGAATGTTTTATGTTTATGTTTTTGTAAAAGACTTGAGACGTGAGTCTGAGGGGCCTCTAAAAATTCCAGCCTAAATAATGTTAATACATTTAATATCATGTGGTATTACCTACAAATGGATACTAGAGGATAATTTTATGTTGATGTAGAATGACTTCTAGATGTTCATGGAAAATGACTTGATTTTCTACTACAATTTCTCGAAGAATGTCATGAGGATTAAAATGCTGCATAGACAATTTTATATAATTTTAATGTATGCACTAATTTTGTCAAGATCAAGAACTACTTCTGGATAGTCGATCTCTTGATTAATTTTCTTCCATTTCCATTTGAATAATCTTGCAACCTCGCCTTAGCTTGTATCGCACACGAAACGGCGTACAAGAAATCGAATTACAAAGTGATCATCCGAGTGAGGCCGCACGGACCGAATACGACGTAATCCGACGACTTGAATCTGGCTCAAACGGATCTAATCCGACCTAATCAAACCTATTCGAATAACAAAATTTTCCAAAATTATAAATTTAAAAATTAATTTGTTTACTTTTAATATTTTATTTAATTATTATTATATGTTTTATTATTTTTTATACCTTTTTTAGATAATTTAATTATCTTAAAATAAGCCGTTCTCATGGGATCACTCACCCAGTTATAGACCACTACGTAAAACGCTTAACTTAAATAACTATCGTTCGCGGTGCCAACCATTGGTCTACTACTGTCGATCACAATGTTTAACTTAATATGATATCAATAAAAATAATAATAAATTTGTTGGAATTGATGTCAAAAACGCGAATTTTGGTGAAAAAAAACGACGTCGGAAACGGCATCGAAAACGACGTCGGAAACGGCATCGAAAACGACGTCGGGAACGGCATCGGAAACGACGTCGGAAACGGCGTCGGAAACTACGTCGGAAACGACGTCGGAAACTACGTCGATAGTGATGTCGAATACTACGTCGAAAAAAAATGAATGGGGACTCATACAAACATAAACGAAGTCGGAAACGACGCCGAATACGACGTCAACACCGACGTCCAAAATGATGCCTAAATAGACGTCGAACACGACACCGAATAAGACGTCGGGAAAGACGTCGAAAACGATGTCAGATAAGATGTTGGTTTCGATCCCAAAATCCGGCTTCATTTCCGTCGTCGAATTCGACGTCGTTCGACGTCGTTTCCGACTTCGTTTGCGACGTCGGTTCCGACTTCGGTCCCGACGTCGTTTCCGACTTCGGTCCCGACGTCGTTTCCGACTTCGGTCCCGACGTCGTTGCCGACGCCGAAATTTTCAACAGGGATCACCAGCATCGAGTGTGGTTTCTAAAAGAGTTAACCAAGGATATTTTTGGTTCGGCCGATGTCTGGCATAACCAAGATACCAAAGAACACCTCATATGTGGGCACAAGTACCTAATTAATTACATATAACCAAACTAAGTGTTTCATTAATTATATGAACATAACTATTGTTTAATCTACGAAACGTCATGTTATATAATAGTATAGAATAGAATAGAATAGATTTATTTCCCATATATATGAATAAATACAATAATTCTTTTGGGAAAGGGTACACATTTCGGAATAACAATTTTATACAACAATAACTACAAAAATACAAAAATAAACGATTGCGAACACGGCTTACAAACTGCAAAATGAAATTAAACGGTCGCTTACATTTCGTTAGCTGCGGTCCATCAAAAACTCCCTACGCTTAAAAATACCACCAATAAAATAAAACAATACTTTGGCTGCAGCTAAGTCCTCTGCACAAATAAGAGTAGCCAAGAAATTATCCAATGTACATTGCTTAAGCCTCGTGCTTCTGAGAGTTCTAGTCCTAAAGGCCGTATAGTGCGGGCAGTCACAGAGTATATGAAGTAGCGATTCTGGTGCTCTCTGGTTACACAGGGAACACAGTACGCTCGGGTCATGTTATATAATGGTAAAATCAATAATGTACTAACGTTAACACTATATTAACCAAAATCAGTAAAGTTGTCTTATAATATTTCATTAAACTAACGAACAATTCATCTATGGATATATTTCTTTACATTTTTATGTGAATCTTCATTAAATAGTAGATATATATTATTCAAAATTATTATTATTGACAGGTATACCGATTTTAAGAGTACAACATGAGTTTCGAGTCACATCTTTTAAAAAGTCTTCAAAAGAAAGTTCATCTTACGAATTCGCGCCAGCAAGTGCAAAGCTTCATAACCTCTCCGCGCAGACTTTTAATCGTCAATAAATCGAGAACGGTTGATTTTAGAAAGTTGCGGTAAATATAACTTTTAATCAGCATTGCATCAAGAACTACATATTTCAAAATGAAGCAATTTAACCGAAACCCAATTTTTCGTTAAAATGTGCGGGCTCCTTTCCTCTTTGATATTATAACCTTCCCTTTCAGATTATCACAAATTTAATTTTGTACCAATTTTCAATTTTCCTTGAGAATTCCAAAATAGCACTATAAATGAAAATACAAACATTAAGAAGAGCCAAGTAAAACTATATGACGTCATGGCCGCTTTTAATTTGAACGGTTATAATCAACAGAATGCAATATGTTTAATTGCACTTTCCTGCCTAACGTTTATTCCGATTATTTCCTCCTTTTAACACCGTGGGTTTGTTGAAAGGTATATTTAAAATGATAATTACTTACTTTAGATTCGACAGGTAATGACAGCTTGTAATTGATTTTCAAATTTTTCGAGGTCTTCTTGAATGCTCACACGTATACACGTACACGTTTAAAAAATACGACGATTGCGCCAACTACTGGTGTTACGTGGAGTCTCCAATACCGTCATCAGGAATTTAGAGACAGTTGACGTACCGTGAGTGTGTCACCTGCAGGAGACACTATCAATTTTGTGGAAAAGCTGCTGCTGGAGACGTTCGAGCTAAGTAGAGGGGCTAGGGGGAGTGGGCCGCCCCCCACCCTACCTCTCATCGATGATAGTGTGACGGAAGGATTGCACAAGTGGGCCGTAAGAAGGTCAGGAGTGAAAGGAGGTTATTTTAAACAATTTCATATATTGTTATTATAAATTTCGAAAGCTGTGAAGGTCGAAAAACATAGGTAATTTAATGCGTTAGATTGTCGAATAAAAAGAGAAGGTAAAGGTCAACCAATATTTATTATTTCATTAGATATTGTTATTAATAAAATGTTTTTACATTATCATACATCATAGTCGCTTCTCGATGCCTATGTTGAAATACAGCGTAGGCTAGGAACCGTATTTTGAAAGTGAGCGTAAAATTCTAATAATGACCTTTTCCTCCTGCATTTCTATTACCATCTCTCTGGCTCTTTCGTACTCTTTGTTAGATCTACTAACTTCAGATTATAGCATTTTAACGGTCATCGTTATCGCCGATTACCCGCCGATCATTTTCACCATATATTTTTCCATGTATACAGGTTCAGACGCGTTTAACCCTTTCCGGCACACATTTTTCTGATGAACCATTTTTCATGAAACTGGGTACTCGGGGGTTTTTGGGGTCGCTGATTACAAAATTTGCGTTCCGATTTGGAAAATTCAAAATGGCGGATTCAATATGGCCGCCAAAAATATAAAAAATAACCTGATTGAAATGAAACTGGTTTTCGGGGGTTTTTGGGGTCGCTGATTACAAATTTGCACTCCGATTTTGACAATTCAAAATGGTGGATTCAAGATAGCCGCCAAAAATGTAAAAAATAACCTGATTGAGATGAATCTGGGTACTCGGGGGTTTTTTGGGTCGCTGATTACGAATTTGAGTTCATATTTGTAATCAGCGACCCCAAAAACCCCCTAGAGCCTAGTTTCATCTCGATCAGGTGATTTTTAAATATTTTGTCGACCATATTGATTCGGAAATTTTGAATGGTCAAAATCTGAGTTCAGATTCGTAATCAGCGACCTCAAAAACCCCCGAGTACCCAGTTTCATCTCAATTACGTAATTTTTTACATTTTGGTCGGGCATATTGAATACGCCATTTTGAATTTTCGAAATCTGAGTTCAGATTCGTAATCAGCGACCTCAAAAACTCCCGAGTACCCAGTTTCATCTCGGTCCAATGGCACATTTGCAAGCGACTGCGTTTTTTCTATAAAAATGACGATTTTTAATTGTATATTTGTTTATAAATCATAATATTGAATAAATATTGACTTACATACAATGTTAAGCACTTCCCCAACTCCCACTTACATTGAATTTAAAAAAAACTCCGGCGCAAATGCATTATTTTGTCTTTCAAAACTCAAATTTTCACTTGGGTTCAGGTGGCTAATATATTAGCCAGCTATACCAAGTAACACATTTTCTCTTTCCCAAATTTTTAGGCAACCTCCGCGCATAATAGAAAGGAGATGACTTCTGTTCGGTATTTTATCCGTATTTAATATAATATAATATTTAAATAGTAATAAATCTCATATAATCCGAATAGCGTCTACTAAAATGTATAATATATAAGGAAAACATATTTCATCGTCAAAACCTGTGGCATAACAAATTTACCCCAGAATAATCATGCAAGCAGCACCATCTTCTGTGATTGTACCTGAAACTATTAATTCCCAGAAGCCATTAAAAGTTTAGGGCCTAGAATATATGTAATTTGGTTACCGGCATACATTATATTCTTTACTTCACATTATTTGGTAGCTACCTATGTTCTGTGCCTGCAATATACAGGTACCGTCATCAAAAAAGATGAAGCTAACGCCAGATAAATGCGGCGATTAGTCTCTGTACAGTAGGGAAACATATGTGCACCATGAAAACCGGTGAACATTTTTTCAGTGTAAGAAGAAGCTAGCAGTAATTAGAAAGAGAGAGGATGAACGCTTATTCCCTATGCATTTATCTATTCACGGTATTTACGGAAGTGACAATGTTGCCATCTTTTGATATGTTTAAAGAGATTGCAGAATCTGTGTATCGCAGAATTAAATATGCGGGTGCATCTGAAATGCATGGATTCATCGTAGGCTGCAATGATATACTTGCTGATATGAATGATTATGAAGCGATTACAATTGAATATGAGGTTCTTGAAAATTGGCTCAAGTTGACAATTAACGTTATTATTGCCATGCAAAAGAATATGAAAGTGAAATTGGTAAATATTACCGCGCATATACTGCAAAGCGAAAGCAAACTCGAGTACCCGAGATTTCTTATTTTTAAAATACCTATATTGACATTACTGTACATCCCTCTTAAATTGACACTTTGCACAGTCTTTAATCATCGGCGGTTGTCTATCATTTACACATTCACGTAAATCTGGATGCATTTGCATTGTGAGTGGTAAGCATGACCATACATCTTTAATTTCACGTTCTGCAAACGTTGAGATGAAATCTATAGGTAGATACTCGATGTCTTTTGTTTCCATTAATGCAAGACGTTTCACTTCATAGTAAATTCTCATTGACTTTGAAGAGATGCAGATTGAAGATTTTTGAAGATGAGTCTTGACGATTTTCCAGTTGTCGTCCTATGAGCTTCGGTAGAGGTGGACAGGTCAATATGTCGACAACATTGTCAGTATCTAAAATTTCCTGCAACCTATGTCTTTTATTTGTCTGCGCCTTTTATGTATATCTTGTGAGCACATGTAACGATGTCCTCCAACGTTTCGTTCATTGCATCAAAGGGTATATCGCCCGATTCCCATCGTAGACCATGATAATTATGCATTAACCAATTGTTTTACGTTCAAAACGTACTTTACAACATCACTGTCGGAAATATCCATAATAAACATTTTCTTCGGTATAAACCGATTACCAGGTCCGGGGAATACTTGCACGTCGGCAATATTCTACACTTCTAGTACCTCATACTGATTTGCTTGTCCCCTTCATTAACTGACGCATCATTCTCTCTCTCTCACACACTCTTTGCCACTTCCACGTATGGCGTGGTGCCTCTAATTCATGAATATACGTCGTACCTTTCTCTCTAGATCGTAGTATCTCTTCGTCAATTCCTATGAATCGGAAATCAAATCAGAGCGTAACAAAAACAGATACTTTTCACGGTCACTAGATCCCTCTCGGTATCATCCGACGTTCCTCTCGAGATTAGGATAGATGGTCCCATACGTGTTCATTTTCGATAGTTTGCGAGTTATGATACTCAGATGATGAAAAAGTTAAACGCAATATTAAATCGTTTCAAGTACTAGCACTAGTATGATGGTCACCGCACTTTCACAATTGAATAAATCTTTTCTACGATATTTGATCTAATTGAAACGTGCATAGACGTATGAATACAAGTTTCGATTGGTTTATAGTACAATTGAGCGTTCCAAAGATCTTTCAATTTTAAATAAAAAATGTTCAGTCATTAACTTGACATCGTTTAAACAATTAATTTTTGTATGTATATTAAATCGCGATATACTGCAGTCTTAAATTAAATAATTAAAATCATTACATCTTAAAGTCGGTCCACGAATAAATATTACATGGTCTAAGTCATCTTATCTACGCTGCAACTTTCTTTCTGTCAATGCAAAAACAAAACGATAGACAACAAAGTATTTATCATTATGATAATAACAAATTTCTTCACATTAGAACCGTGTACAATAGCCCACATAAGGTCGCCTTATTCGTAGTGAATTTACTCTTACATCAAATCGAGTCGTGTGCACATTCTTGTGTTGTAACGTTCACGCGACTATGGAATGAAATTCATTCTGAAAACCCAACAAGTACAAGCGTAAATGTATTTTAATACTAACGAATGGTATACCTCTTGATTGGAAATTGTATGTAGCGTAACCGACATGACTATTTAATTCCGTTACCAATAATGATTTGGAGATTCACACCGCACGAAACGTTGTTATATTTGACAGATTTTTGTTACTTCCACATTGTAATCTTAATTAGTTAACTAAGTTATTCACGTACGAATTCTATTGTTATATATAGGTATTTTGTTAAATATATTGGTATAAGGAGAATGTCCTCCTATTCATCACACCTAGTGTAATACAAAAAGACACAAGTCATTATATCAATAAATCATTTTCATAGTAATAAATTAACCTTTAAAAAGTTCTTATGTTTTCACATCATGCACTAAAATTTGATATTATTATTATTATTATTATTATTAATATTGAATCGTTTATAGAACTGATGTTTTCATATATTATCACTTAAAAAGATTGCTACCGTATATGAAATATAAGACTAAACAGCAATTCAACATGAAGACATGCATAAATTAATTCTATTTAAATGTGCGCATGTGATTCCGTAAAACATTAGTCATTTTGAAAGGAAAAGTGAAAAATTCTCAGTGACCTGTCTGTAAAGCTTCTATCTTACTTCATGTTTCTGTTCGACATTCCAAACACATCTGCACACAAACACACTTTCAATAATTATTGAATATTTTGTTATATAAGGGAGTAAATATTCAACGATTTTTTCGTAAATAATGAAACAATTTAATATATATGATCATTGTACAATTTTACTAAAACAAACTTAATTGCGGTGTTTTGTAAATGTTGATGACAAAAGTATGACTATGCAATTAATTAACAATTTAACACATGTATCTCTATCATTACGTTCAATTATATAATTTTTAAAATTATAACACGTACATATTTACAATATTTCCAGGCTGTACGTCAGTCTTTTCATTATCACGTTTAGACTAAAATGTGCATCATAATGGACTCTTGTCCGTCATTAATTATAGGCATCTACTACATCGCAGCTTTGAAACGCACTCTCTATATTGCATTCATATTTTAAAGATAAATTGTAGCTACTTCAGATATTAACGAACGCCTTACTAATAATTAAGACTAATAATCAAAGGACATAATTTTGTATACAGTGATTATTTGACCACCCACCTTATACCCGCACTAATATTCGACCAATACCAAAAACATCTAGCAAATAATGGAGGTAATATTTTCACTTCAAATTTATTATTATACTTGAAATATTTCTCTCAGTCTAAACTTCTCTTACAAGTTTAATATTTTCTCCATCTTACTTACCTTATATCGAGACAATGGATGTTTACCGCTACCGCTTCTGGAAGTCTCTAGAAGGTTCCAGAAGGCGTGAGGGGAATCGGTGGAAAAGGGGAAGAGACGCCGCGGTGAAAGCCACGGTAATCACGCGGTACCGCGGGAGCGAATCAGCGCGCTTCGTCTCTGGTACCGGCGGGCGGCGAGGACCGCGTTCTGGCAAGGCGGCGACGAGCCTCGGCCATTCTCGTTCTGGCAGCAGCAGCGGAAGGACTACCTGGGCTGTGGAAGGTGAGCGTCGCTTGGTGAAAAGGTAACACGAGTTCCGGAAGGCAAATCGATCTTTCTTGATCTCAATTCTTGTCGTTTTGCAATCGCCTTCCGGGATTCGTTCGTGAATTCCTCGCTCGCGTTCCTGAGTGAAGTGCCGCGGATCACTCGTGCTTTCGTTTCGTTTCTTTTTTTTGACTTTAAAATCTTCGGTTCCGGTCGTTTCGGTTAAAATTACAATGTCGGGTCTCGTTATCTTGGAAGCATCGCGGCTAAAATGTAATTTTGGACGTAGTGCGGATTTCGTCCTTTGTTCGGCTAACGCGTTTCAGCAACCAAGTTCGTGCACGGTTGGCTAGCACCACGCGGTAAAATCAAAATAATAATTTCTTTATTCCGCGTCGCCCGGGTGGAAAAAGTTCCAAGGAAAGGAAAAATTTCGTAACACTTAAATAATTCTTAAAATGGATATCGCCTTTGAATTTTATTCAAAGGGTTTAATTAACCTTAAAGAAAACCTTTTGCGGCTATCGTCCTTGACATTGGTCACGGAGACTAAACTTTTCTTAATATTTAAATAATTCTTAAAATGGATATCGCCTTTGAATCTTATTCAAAGGGTTCAATTAACTTTAAGGAAAACCTTGTTGCGGCTATCGTCCTTGACATTGGTCAAGGAGACACTAAACTTTGCTAAATATTTAAATCATTATTAAACTGGATATTGCCTTTGAATCTCATTCAAAGGGTTTAATTAACCTTAAAGAAAACCTATTTGCGGCTATCGTCCTTGACATTGGTCATGGAGACAATAAACTTTTCTTAATGTTTAAATCATCATTAGACTGGATATCGCCTTTGAATCTTATTCAAAGGGTTTAATTAACCTTAAAGAAAATCTTTTTTTTTTTTCTAAATCTACTCAAATTCTAGTCAAACCCGGCATCCAGGGCTGCTCTTTGTTGTCGATCATCTTTGCTTCCACTACAATTATAACACACCTGGGGATTAGTCTTAGACAATTGAGAATGGTAGAAGTCGGTTATGCAGGTCCAGGCCTCCTCAGTCTGAGTCCACATTGTTTTATTCATTAACTGCACCCACCCTGCCCCTAAAAAGGTGCATACTGAGTCCAACATGTGGATCAGCCCCAACCCATTTCGGGCAGTATGGGTAAGGACTGAGGCAGCAAGGATAGCGGCAGCCTCCGTGTCAGATGTTTCTTTCGAACTCGCCTCTAGGAATCGATGAGACAATAAAACAAAGGTCCCCTTCGCTAAATCGTTTCCCTTTACCAGTGCTTTACAGCAAGTTTCCACACATGCCGTACATGGCGGCGCGAAAGGGTGTGAAGCCGGCCACTTGGCAACAGAAGTCAAGTTTTGTGAGTAAATGGTTTTGAGGAAAGCATTCCCCAGTTGTCCAGGCTCTTTTGTAGCTGATCTCAGAAGGGTAAGGGCTAAGAAACCTGTTAGACGTCGCAGTTCTGTTTCCTCTAGGGTAGCCGCTCTTGTGATATCCATGCCAGTAATGGTGTCGTGGACTTTCCGTTGAAATGTTCTCACTCCTTCCGAATCAAAATCTTTCAACAAGGCCTTGTATGCTTCTTGTTGGGTTTCCGTGGTAGTGCCATCTGAGTAATGGACCGTGACAATTTGACCTGCAGCCTGATCCTTCAGAGATGGGTCCTGACTTTGATTGGGGTGATAAAAGGATTGATCTCGGAAATAGCTTGGCGGCCAAATTGTTCCTTTCTGACTCTCAGCTATAGTGACCTCATTTAGTACCACAGCTTCAGTCGTATCGCCTGTTTCTAATATCCCATAAATATAAAGATTATAGTATCTGATCAGTATATTCTTGAGAATCGGCCGTTCCAGAGCTTTGCTTGAAAATTTGTATTTGTCGAAGTATTCGCGAACTGTTTGGTCAGTAAAGCCTGTTAGATTCGGAGCAGTGGCCTTGGATAAACGTTGAATAGTATTTGCTCCTCTGTGTTTCAGTTGTTCCAGTTTTTGGTTTAAATGAATTGACGCCATGATTCACGTGATGATTGTCTAGAAGTTATACGATTCCTTAGAATGTAAATAAAGTACAATAAAGGTGCTTAAAAGAGCTTGGATACCTGGGGAATGCTTTCCTCAAAACCATTTACCCTGGGGTCACAAAACCCTACGACGCGCAAGATGTTAATAAGGGCGCCAGGCATGCCGAAGCATACTGAATTTATAGGCGCGCCGCAAGGTGATGGGTGTGCCCGCTATGCTCAGCCCCGAGATCCCCTCGGCACGGGAGAGGGCGATATTCGCAGGCGCAGTCAAAACTCGAAACCGAAACTCGACGATAGAAACTAGCGGTCTCGAACAGCGAGGACGGGTTAACCTCAAGACCGAACCCCACACGATCGTCACGATACCGAAACGCGAAATCAATATTATTTACCTGACGTCAGAACTAAGCGAAACCGAATTTTCCCGACCAAAAATTTTGGGTTGCCCCGTAGGGGCCGGGAGCCATTCGGAAAAACACAGCGGGTGTCCGTAGCCATCATTGTCATGAAAATATCGGTGCCAAAGAAATTAATTAATCTCACGGTTGCACACAGTGCCGGTAACCAAGATTTCCACATTATCCGCGATCGACGCTAGCATCAACTATGCAGGCCAGCGCCGCTTGATCCGAACACTCCCGAACGCGTGTACGGCTGTTTCCGCGGAACGACATATGCCACGAGGCCGGGACTTGCACCACGATTTCATTTATCGATTGAATAAATTCCAAGGTAATGCGTATCGTATTTTAATAAACGCGTGAAAGATTGCATGATTAGGAGTGCTCTCCTTGAATATTTTCAAGGACGATAGCCGTTAGGTAGTCTCTTTTGAATCTTAGATTAAACCCTTCGAAATCTCTTCGAAGGCGGTATCCGCGGGACGAGTTATTTAAGCTCTGCAACATTTTAATTATCTCCTTGATCCCTGTCAAGGACGATAGCCGTAAAAAGGTTTTCTTTAAGGTTAATTAAACCCTTTGAATAAGATTCAAAGGCGATATCCAGTCCAATGATGATTTAAACATTAAGAAAAGTTTATTGTCTCCATGACCAATGTCAAGGACGATAGCCGCAAATAGGTTTTCTTTAAGGTTAATTAAACCCTTTGAATGAGATTCAAAGGCGATATCCAGTTTAATAATGATTTAAATATTTAGCAAAGTTTAGTGTCTCCTTGACCAAAGTCAAAGACGATAGCCGCAACAAGGTTTCTTTAAAGTTAATTAAACCCTTTGAATAAGATTCAAAGGCGATATCCATTTTAAGAATTATTTAAATATTAAGAAAAGTTTAGTCTCCGTGACCAATGTCAAGGACGATAGTCGCAAAACGTTTTCTTTAAGGTTAATTAAACCCTTTGAATAAAATTCAAAGGCGATATCCATTTTAAGAATTATTTAAGTGTTACGAAATTTTTCCTTTCCTTGGAACTTTTTCCACCCGGGCGACGCGGAACAAAGAAATTATTATTTTGATTTTACGGCGTGGTGCTAGCCAACCGTACACGAACTTGGTTGCTGAAACGCGTTAGCCGAACAAAGGACGAAATCCGCACTACGTCCAAAATTACATTTTAGCCGCGATGCTTCCAAGATAACGAGACCCGACATTGTAATTTTAACCGAAACGACCGGAACCGAAGATTTTAAAGTCAAAAAAAAGAAACGAAACGAAAGCACGAGTGATCCGCGGCACTTCACTCAGGAACGCGAGCGGGGAATTCACGAACGAATCCCGGAAGGCGATTGCAAAACGACAAGAATTGAGATCAAGAAAGATCGATTTGCCTTCCGGAACTCGTGTTACCTTTTCACCAAGCGACGCTCACCTTCCACAGCCCAGGTAGTCCTTCCGCTGCTGCTGCCAGAACGAGAATGGCCGAGGCTCGTCTCCGCCTTGCCAGAACGCGGTCCTCGCCGCCCGCCGGTACCAGAGACGAAGCGCGCTGATTCGCTCCCGCGGTACCGCGTGATTACCGTGGCTTTCACCGCGGCGTCTCTTCCCCTTTTCCACCGATTCCCCTCACGCCTTCTGGAACCTTCTAGAGACTTCCAGAAGCGGTAGCGGTAAACATCCATTGTCTCGATACCTCCCCGCAGGGGACTTGTGGAAGAGAGCGGAGCGGGTTATCTCCGTCCACAATTTTATTGTGGAAGAGTGAGGGGTCGAAGTGCCCGAGCTCGAAGAGGAGCAATGCTTTTGAAAGATCCGCTTCTCTTAGCAAGTTTTGAGAATTGACGACCTCACGGACCCGATCGTTCGGCTGGTCTGTGCCGACGAATGCCTGATCGTGAAACGACTCGAGAGACCCACCGTACTGGGGAGCTAGGGTGCGGTGTCAAGCCCGTGCCGTGCCGTGTCCGTGCAGGCAGTAACCGCAGAAAGGGTTGGCCTCTAGCGGGCCGTGGCGACGTTAGAAAGGTTCTCTGAACCAACAGAAGCATCAAGGCAGGCAGCTTGTTGCTAATAAATGTGGTAGCTGACTTGTTGTATATCTTTTTTAAGTGTGCACAACCGGCGGTGCTGGCGCATCACTAAAATTTGGCCCCATCCCCCATGGGGGGGGGGGGGGGGGGTTTTTAACCCGAACGGGAGGCAAGACACCTTAAATAACTGCACTAGGTGTCTCGATACCTCTATCAAAACAACGGATGCCTTTGTTTATTCCGTAACCATCATAACAAAGCGACGAGAACCTTTCTAATCGGGCTCTTTATGTTCAATTATTAACGAGAATTTCAAAACAATAAACGATGTAATATTATCCGCGGTGCAAAATATAATCTGTTTTCGAATTTATCAAAATATCGAGAACCTTCTACTACACGCTACTACACGATATCCAAAAATATTAAACAATGCAAAAGAAAAGAATTTAAACGATAAAATTTTCTTTTCAGTTTCAGATGAAAACCAAAACGAATTTATACGAGGCATGATGTAATCTCCCCTTTTTCCTAAACTTTTTGTTAAATAATTACTGGCCACATCCTTTAGGCCGAGATCGACTAACTATGCACTTGCTCAAACTAAAAACTATCTAATCAACTAACCTTAATCACTAGCTACGCAGTATCTTCTTTCAATACATTGGCGCCTGTGCTAGTTTCCTAATGCCTTACTAACTAAACTTACTCACTAGCTACGCAGTATCTTCTTTCAATACATTGGCGCCTATGCTAGTTTACTAATAACTTACTAACTAAACTTAATCACTAGCTCCGCAGTATCTTCTTTCAATACATTGGCGCCTATGCTAGTTTACTAATAGCTTACTAACTAAACTTAATCACTAGCTACGCAGTATCTTCTTTCAATACATTGGCGCCTATGCTAGTTTACTAATAACTTACTAACTAAACTTAATCACTAGCTCCGCAGTATCTTCTTTCAATACATTGGCGCCTATGCTAGTTTACTAATAGCTTACTAACTAAACTTAATCACTAGCTACGCAGTATCTTCTTTCAATACATTGGCGCCTATGCTAGCTTACCAATAGCTGCGCAGTATCTTCTTTCAATACATTGGCGCCTATGCTATTTAACGCAATGCAAGGTGATTCCAAAAATTAGCGCCACCACAGCAGTCCCCCCTACAAAAATCACCATTGCCCCGGATTGAGCCTCCCGGCAAGACAAAGTCTGTAATTATTTAAAGCGGTAGTTTATTTCCGGGAGCCAAAACTACTCCTAAAAATTAGCGCCACGATCGGCTGTCCCCCCTCTTATGGTGTAGTATCAGCTCCACGGTTTGGAGCCACATCCTCAAAATTAGCGCCAACACGACAGTCCCCCCCCCCCCCCCTGCCCCATTATTAGCACTGCAGCATCCCAACGAGTTGGTTCTCGCTCATAACTGCGGCTGTAACGTGTTGCCACGTTACAGTATTAAATGTGGAATCGTTCATCATTGCAGTCCCGTATAACACAATAAACTCCTATGGAACTCGTATAGAGCATCTTGATTTTCGTCGGAGTTTCATTTTCAACAACCATTTAATATTTAATGGAGCTCCAGAGAATCTTGTATGTCCGCGTTTTCGTACTCCTGCGAAGGTCCATTCTATCAACTGGTCAGCTCGCTTGGAGCTTCGTGGGACCTCACCACGAGGATTGTCAACGGAAAAAATTAATTTCAGTTGACTATACATATATATACTATAGATATCATTTATAAACACATACCACATTACTTTTGACTTAAATTTGACTATGTAATGATGTCCTATATGAAAAAGTAACTGTTGTGTAAGCGCCGCTGTTTTTAAATTATATTATGTACACTAAACGCTTATGAAGTATACGCAAATACTTTACTAAGAATTTTCCTACATTATCAACTAGATTCATTCGCCGCTCATCAGAACAAACGCGCTCATATGCCTTACGTATAGAGAGCAGCACATTTATACGAACTTAACATGCTTCCACTGCTTGCGGAAATGATCGTCTATCCTAAATACATAGAATACATGCACTCAACGGAAAACTTGATGCACCACCACTCGACGGGCGTTCGAAACAGATAGAAACTTGTGGGAATTTTCTAGTCACCACCGAGGTATTTAGTGATGATGCTCCCACCAGAATCACCAAGGACTAATGGCTCAATTAACGCCTGAATAAAGCGACGACTTGTTAATTACTTCGACCCAGACTAAGTCTGGACGAAGTATTGAATTTGGTCACTTCGGCCAAAAAAATTACCCTATAGTTTTTCATCAAATGTCGACGTTTCAGACCCTAAGGAACCCAAATCAACAATAAAAAAAATTTGTGTCCGTGATCTGGTACGTACGTACGTCCGTACGTCCGCACGTCCCGTTTTTTTGTCTCGCGATAACTCGCGAACGGATAAGCGTATTGACATAAATTTTTTTTTAAAATACGCGTCTTGGCATAACTTAGATCTGATTAGATTTTGGCCTAGATCCATCCGTCCATTACTAAAAAAAAATTAGCCCCAATTAAGTATCTTCGTAGTTTTTTGCATTTATTTTGAAAAATACAAATTTTATTAAAAAATATTTCAAACAGAAAAGATAGAGCATGAAATTCTCTACAAAAAAGGTTGTATGCATTTTCTTCCTAAAGTCATGGATAATGCCATAAAAACTGGTTTATATGCTTATGACTCTTGTCTGAAAAAGTATTGATTTTGGTCACCTCGGCAAAAAAACTACCCTATAGTTTTTCATCAAATTTCGACGTTTCGACCCTCTACCCCCCAGGGGTAGTCTTCGCCAGCCCCTCGGGCGCGGTTATTACCTACGGGCACATAAGTTCTTTTACGCCCTTGATACGAAAATAACTATTTCGATATATCTAAAAGATGTCTTACAGTATCTAAAAGATATCCGTCAGAGATCTTTTCGACACTTTTAAGACATCTTTGACGAATTATACTATATATATTGTATATATAATATCATAATGATACAGACATTAATTAGTAAATCACTGTAAACAAGTAATATGCATCAAATAGTCTATTACAATGCAAGTACTTGAAGTAAGTATTTTGCAACTTTTATTTATTAATACTTCGGCTGGCCTGTTGTCGGGGTCGAAGTTTTGAAAATGCTCATTTTCAATTTTCATACATATAATAAACATTATATTGTTGTAACATATCTATCGAAGCCACTTGTACCTAAATATGATTGGACCCCCAAATATCAATATAATTTTATAATATAATTGAAAGCTGTTAGTAAAGAAACGAGTCTTAAGGAATAGCCGACTCTCCACTGGGTTGAAGTTTCTGAGCGAGCGAAGCGAGCGAGGCACCACGCCAACACTAGTTTAAAAATTGAATTTATTAGGACGATGTTACACCTGCCATGTCCAGAGAGGAAAGATGGTCTGTTCGCATGAAGCTGCGCGCAGGCAGCAGCGCCGCGGTGCGGATTCCCGCCTTCTATCGTTGCTAAGCAATGACGTCACGCAGAGCGAGAGGCATAATGTGGGAGAGAGATAGCAGATGCGATCCCCACAAACTGCTCTCTCGAGCGCCGTCACTCGGCTGGCGTTCGAAACGGATAGAAACTGTTCCTTCGAGAGACCGTTCAAGATGGCCGTGTAAACAAAAGAACTCTATGCTCGGAAACAATTTTCCGTTCGAATTGTGCCTACTCCTGGCATTTCGTATACATGACACATTATTTAGATAAAATAAAATGCGAACTATAAGACGCGTTAGTGTAAATGATTAATTTTTGATTTTGTTCGACATGCTAACCCAATATCAAATTTCAAAAGATATTGTTGTCAGTCATAATTAGTAGTAAGCGGCTCGTTAATATCTGGAGTAGCTGCAAATTTTATCTTTAAAATATGAATATTACACGATTAAGCCATAGTCGAAAGGTATGTGCTATAGAAATATTGAAACTATATGAATGAAGCTAAGGAATATTAATAGTGTGAGGAATGTTAGCAGAGACGATAAAATAAACTTATAATATAAGAAAGCTAATGAGATATAAATGGAAAATTCAAAATAATTACAAATTTTGAAAGTGAATACTACGATTGAGATGTATGATGTTAGAAGAATATCAGTGAGAGTATAATGTAATACTGGGAAGGTAATAATGTATATAAAATTATTATTAATTATGAGTAAGGGTTTAATTAATGCCTTGAGCAGAATGTATCTTTAAAAAATAAATATTATTCGTATATTCTACACGTTTAAGTGTGCAGAGTATGAAATAAGACGGTAGATTTCTGTACTCTTTCAGAGTCGAAAGAAAACACTTAGGTCCGAAGTAATAGTCGCGGCTCAAGCCAAAGCTTAGCTGAGCGGCTTAAGTACCGGAAGTAGCGTGTTCCAAAAGACATATGAAAAAATACTTATATAAGTGTATTGAACCGAACCAATCTATGTATGTACACGTATACTGACCTTTAAGTCGTAACAAGTCGCCGCCAGACGATTTAAAAATTAAAAATATTAAATTGGATATTCCGAAAAAATTGTGTTTTAGTAAAATTGTAAACGACAGATATGGGACAATTCAGGAAAAAAGGGACATTCGTGTTTTTATTTTACGGACATGTTTCTATACCCAAAATTACTGTTAAAAGTGTCTTTCGAAGTAACTTACCTCATATTTATATTTAAATTTCAGACTGCTGTATTACTATTGCACAGACGCCAAGATGTAAAATGTAACCTCCGTGGCATGTCCTCGCATAAAATTTCATGATTTACGTTGTTATAAATGAAAACAAAATAACATATATCAACTAATAGTCATTATTTCTTAAAAATATATATATATGCCTTCGCAAAAAATTCGCGAATATTGTATATTGTTGTAAGTATTCGATTACAATTTAGTCCCAAGTGAGTGTCCCACGATTTTAGGTAAAATATGTAATTATGAAAATAGCTATGATTATTATCTGTTACATCGTTAATAATTATTTCATAATCCACGTAAATTAAGTATTGAAGGAGGATATCATAACAAAACACGAAAAATATGTCTAGAAAAACGATTATTGAGACAGAATCATCTTTTTTCCCAAAATAGATAGGTTTATAAAAATGACTTGTAACCTCCGTGGCAATTTTGCCTGGAGTTCTATAAATTTTTTTATTTTGATACATACATGATTAACTAGTACTTTTAAACCTTTTTTCGGGGTAGGGTGCCCGAAACGTGATATCTACTTCTACGTCATGTAGAATATAATATATAACGTTGTGTAACCTCCGTGGAATGTAACCTCCGTGGCGTTTTTTAAATTTTAAGCTTCGGGTTAAATAATTTGTTTATATGGATGTTTCCAATGTCTTATGAGTACATAGTAATTAAATTAGATTGTAGAGATAACATTTTTTATGTTTTCTAGTTATTTATATTTTTAAGAAAAGCACGCAAAATTTGAATTGTATTACGCGTCTCCTCCTCATGATCAATAGTACCCTCCCCTCTGTGGCAAATAATCACAAGTTCAAAGCTCAATAAACTGAAGTTGCTGTGACAGTCTCATGTCCGGCTTTCTGTCTATTGTTATTGTCATTCTTTTTCCTTGTGTCAACATAATTACATCGCAAATTTGGAAATTGTCGGAAAATGGGGAAAAATAGTAAAATACATCCAGATTCAGATTCAGAAGATGTATCCGTTCAAGTATTGAAGCGATTGAAAAAATTGGAAAGAAAAATAAAGCGTAAAAAGAAAAGGAAATAGACGATATATACGAGAACATAGACGTTCATCGTCGGCTTCGTCATATGCAAGCACGTCATCAAGCGGTAACAAATTTTCCTGTGTTTTCTTTTATATTGCTTTTCGTTGCAGTTGCAAAAGCTGCGAACTTTCAAATTTTAGATTTATTTAATATAATCAGCAAAATTTGAAATGAGGTTCTAACCTAAGAATTGATTATGTCCAAATCAAAAATAAATTTTCTCTAAGAAACTAAAAATTAATTTAGATTTATTCAATATAATCAGCAAAATTTGAAATGAGGTTCTAACCTAAGAGATGATTATGTCCAAATCAAAAATAAATTTTCTCCAAGAAACTAAAAATTAATTATGTATGTCTATCATAGAAATATCTTTCTTAGAGAAATAAACAGACATATTATTTGCTAATATATCAATTCTGGATAATTTTGTTGTCATTTTGGTAGGCACTAACCTACACATAATGCACACGGTGTTTATCAGTAGGCTCTAACCTATATGATACACATCAATTATTCTTAAATGGCTCTAACCAAATTACATTGGAACTTGTTTATAGATGAAGACTATCAATAAAAATCTTCGAATTTTTAGTCCGATCGTAGGCTCTAACCTACTTTCTTTTTTATTATAAAGATAAAGGGCTATGTAACCTAATGATAATCTTACATTTTTAAGGAATATTGACATTTTGAAATTTCGTTTGACAAATTTTGAATTATTTCCATAATTTCTAAATAGAAATTCCTTCGAAGAGGAAGTCCCGGAGAGATTATCGATATTATGAGGAAGAGAAAGATAACTCACATAATGAATCCTTCGAGAAAAATTTATCGTCTCCGGTTGGATCAGAAACCAGGTTATCTACTAAAGATACTACTGATAACACAGGATTGCCATTACATGAAGCGCAGAAAGATCGACCTGATGGAGATACGACAGTTCAGAAATCTTTGAATGTGGATATATTAAATGTTATTGAAAAACGAGTCACGGAGAAAAATCAAATAAGGAAGAGCTTAATCGTAGCAAATATTAATGCTTCTTTGAAAGAAACTTTAAATTCTTCTACGGTTGACCAGTTTCTATTTGGCAAGGATTTACCAGAACGACTAAAGACAGCGAAATCAATGGAACGCACTTTAAGTGAATTGAATCTCCCGCCCCGTCAACGAACGAAAATCTCTTCAACGAACCGATCAATGTCGACGTCGGGCGGGCAAAGACAACCTGCAACGTTCTATCATCACAATCAACGATTTCGTCAACATCCTTTCAAATCAACGTTGAAGAAGGAATATGTGAAACGACGTTAGATATTCCTGTGAGTAAATTAGCAGGCCGATTACATTTATTTTATGAAAATTGGAAAAATATAACCTCCGACTCTAAAATTCGTTCTTGGATTAAAGGTTATAAGATACCTTTTGTATCGATACCTTATCAGATCACACCTATGAGAAGGATTGGTCACAATCAGAAAAAGAAACTATTTCTTTTATAATTTCAGATCTTCTTAAAAAAGGTGCCATAGAGGAATGTACACCCGTAGTATCGCAATTCCTTTCCGATATTTTTCTCATTCCAAAATCTGACGGAAGTCATAGATTAATTTTAAATCTTAAAAAACTAAACAAATCAAGAGGAGCGGGAGCTCCTCGCGCCAAGTTCTTAGCGCGCGGCGAACGCTACTCCTTTACAGCTAACATAGCGTTTTTGCATGTACGCTTAGCCTACTTTCCGATTCCGTACGTTTCTCTGTAACATTTCCGAGTTTTGGTTATGGCCAATATTTTTTATTTTTTTTTATCTTTAATTTAAGCCTAGTCCGATTAAAATCGGTCCAGTACATCGTGAGAAACCAATTACAGTCGAGCCTCCGTATTATGGACTCCCCTCTTATGGACTATCTGTTTTATGGACTTTTTTCTCCCCCAATTATGGACTTTTCCCTCTGTCGCTGTTTATCGCCTTCCCCCACTTTTGTGCTTACCGAGGTTCTTCGGGTTCTTAATGCGCATGCGTAAATAGCGGGCGAACTTTTAAACATGTCAACAGTACACATAACCTTAAACTTTTTATACATACATACAATACATATGCACATATGCCGCCTTTCACTCGTACTTGTAGCGCATGCGCGTTAGTCAGAACGGAAGGCGACGAAGTAGGGGAAGCGCTCTCTCCCCTTCATTGACCATATTCGGGATCGGAGCATTCCCGACGAGTCCATAATACGGAGGCTCGACTGTATTAGTTTAGTCATAAGTATGATTTCAACGATCGAAAAATTTTCATCATACCTGAGACGTCATGTGACGAACCTTAAATGTGTCCAAAGCATGCTGATTGGTCCAAATAAGAAAGGTGCGATTAGCGTGCATAGGCAAGATGGCGGCCTGTGTTCAGTTGTATGTATGTATGTATGTATGTGTTATGTGTATTTATGTTTAAATGGATGGATGGAAAGATGTATGTGCCGGTGCCGACCGATAGTGTCTATCAGTACCTATAGTGACGATACTGCCGATACTGCTGATACTGCCGATACTGCCGATACTGCCGATACTGCCGACCGATCGAACTATAGAATGAACTGAAGTTCTAACGACGATAATGGCAGTATAGCAATGTATGTATATATTTTTCAGGAACAGGAATTTTCAGGAAGGATTTTCTTTTAATAATAATAATAATAATAATAATATGCATTTTATGAAGTTGGAATTGGAATGTGCTGCAAAGGTTTCCACTTCTTGAAAGTGAACCCGTCTGTTTCATAGTTTTATCAGACAAGAGGTTTCATGCGGTTGGTTATAGTATAAAAATATATTTTATTTAAACATTGATTAATTCAGTCGATTGTTGTAAGTTTACATTTGAATTACATTAATTTCAATTTCTTTATGAACATCAGAGTTTGATTGATGTCCAAAAGTGCCGTAACATGAGAATACTTTCATCAGAAGTATTATCGATGCCATATCTGAATTTTCTTATTTTAAAATATTTGGTAAACCGTAGTAATACTCTTGTATTAATACAAATGGTCTCGTAATAGTACCAGCATTGTATTTATTTATTTTATTTATTTATTTATTTATTTTAACACGGGCGTTAACGCCCAAGAATATACAAAATAGCAACATAATAGGTTATAAGATTTAACAAAAACGTAACTTGTAAGTAAATAACAAAAACAATAAGTAATAACTATGTGTAATTCGTGACGCCGCATAATCCAAGAAAATAAAAATGTACATAAAATAACGTATCTATATAGTAATAATAGTAAAACAAAAATTTAATAATGGTGAAGGATGGTGTTTGAACAATACATAAAATAACGTATCTATATAGAAATAATAGTAAAACAAAAATTTAATAATGGTGAAGGATGGTGTTTGAACAATAACGTTTGAATGTTCCGATTGATGCAAATTGCCGTGCGTAGGATGGTAGAGCATTCCAAGCTCTGCGCAATCTGTTTGCTAAAGAATAAAAACCAAAGTTTGTAGCACTACAGACCTCATGTAATGGTCTTAAATTTCTGACATTTCTCAGGAATACTCTATCAACAAATATTCGACGAGCAGTATCAGACGTTACAAACCCATGGATTATATTTCTAATTAATACTAATTCCGAAAAAGCATGAACAGAGAATAGTGTGGGAATATTAAAGAATGTTGAAATTGGTCCAAAATCATGGTCAAAATAATGCATGGGTCTGTCAGTTTTATATGAGAGGTATCTCATGAATTTACGCTGGGTAGATTCCAATACCTTTTTATCTTTAGATAAGTAGGGAAACCAAATAGGTGAACCGTAACACAAGTTTGGCAATATAATACTACGATATAAGTTCAAGATAACATGGGGGTTTTTGAAAAATCTAGTCACGTTACGGAGGAAACCTAAGGCTCTAGCTGCTTTGTTACATGCTGCAATGAGGTGTTGCCTAAAATCTAGGTCCTTGTTGAATATTATTCCTAAATCCAACACATAATCAACAGAGACTAGCTTATTACCGCGATATTTATAATCGAAAACTAGAGTATTTTGAGCCTTCGTATACCTAATTACGCTGCACATATTTACATTTAACTGAAGGCAATTTTCGTTACACCAAATCGATATTTTGTCAATATCGCATTGGAAATTTAAGGCCTCGGCTTGTGATTTTATTTCAGCATATAGCTTAACATCATCAGCAAATAACATATCATTAATGAATAAATTGAACAAAAGAGGCCCCAAATGTGAGCCCTGAGGGACTCCCGACGTAACTGGATATTCATGTAATATATGGTTTTTTACTTTAACTGATTGCCTACGATCTGTAAGAAATGATGACAACCACTCCAGAAGGCGACCACCAATACCGAGACGTCTTAGCTTATTGATAAGTATTTGATGGTCAACGCAATCGAATGCTTTAGAGAAATCCAGAAAAATGGTGTCAACCTGAGAGCGACCAACGCCTATCTTACCGTTTACGAAATCAGAGAATATAAGTAGGTTGGTAACTGTTGATCTGCCCTTCATGAAGCCATGTTGCATTGGAGATATCCGCGAAAAGAATTCTACTGACAGCTTTGAAATAATAATTGCATCAAAGAGCTTTGGAATGGTGCTAATAATCGATATCGGCCTATAATTTGACACAATACTCCTATTTCCACTTTTGTAGATAGGTGAAATAAAAGAATTTTTCCAATTTTTGGGAAATACACCCAACTCTAAAGACCTATTGAATAGGAAGACCAGAGGCTTCATGAGGGAAGATAAACAGTTTCTTACAATCGAACAAGGGATCAAATCGGGTCCTGAAGTTAATGTGTCCTTCAATCCTTGAGATGCTGTTTGCACATCAGCTGGTGAGATAGTGAAATTGTTCAAAATCAAATCACTTTCCAACTGTGTGGTAGCTTTTGCGAATTGGATGGCTTATATACAGACTTGAAATAAGTTGCGAACAAGTTTGTACACTTTTGGCTTGTTTCTGAGCTTAGGGTACCATATGACATGCAGACAGGAATTTCACTTGATGATTTTAATTTGTTGACATAAGACGAAAAAGCCTTGGTATTTGTACGAGATTTGTCTTCGATATTCTTTATGTAGGTAGAATACGCAGGTCTGGACAGTCTTATGGCGGTAGCACGAGCTAATTTGAATTTATTATAATCCTCCATCAATCTTGAGTGTTTCTATTGGGCATGAATCGCTCGTTTTTCCTTAATCAAGTTTATTAATTCAGCAGTGTACCAGTGCGGATAAGACGACTTCTTGACCGGGCCAGTGGGAACATTTTCCTGTATAGCTGAGTTTAACACTCCGTAAAATTTATTAACGTTTGCATCAATGTCGTGTTCATGGAAAAGCTCTGTCCAGTTTATTACGGATAAGGCACTGTTTAATCCAGAAATATCAGCTTTGGAAAAGTCATAGGAATGGTGCTTTGATACAACAGAATTTGAGAGTTGAGAACTAAGAGCAAACCAGCTGCAGACATGGTGGGAATCAGTAGGCAGAAGAGAGTCGAGAAAATCCTAGTAAATACATAAGTTGGAAGAAGTTGTAAACAGTAAGTCAAGAGAATAATTTTTATATGGTAATAATGGAATAAGCTGCCTCATATTTAAAAGATTAAAATGACACTGGAACTATAGGAATAGTGTCTTCCCATTGAACATTTGGAATATTAAAATCTCCAACAATAATCATTTCGTGATCATAAAAGTGAGTACGGACATATTATTTCTTGTATCAAATACAGAATTAAGTCATACAGTACAGTACGATAGACCCTCTTCCAAACGTTCGAGATAAAGCATGCGTGTACCTAATCCTTCGCTTGACGCATATGCATGTAGCGTCGCACCTCGATCGCATTTCTCGTATAAGCGTTAAACAAATAAACTCTCGATTTCCTCAGCGAAAGCTACGGTCGAAGTCCAGGTGCGTTCTTATCTCTATCTCGCCCTAGGCAGGCTAGAAACGGAGGAATGACCAACATCTAAATGAACGAATACCGGCGATAACAACCGTCGAGAAGATACAGCGTTTAACAAACGCAATATTCAAAATTGTAGGAGATGAGACTGCCGACGTTTCCACTCGTTCGAGATAAAGCATGCGTGTGCTTACTCGTTCGCTATGTATGTGTCCCCTTTTCTAGGAAATTAGAATTCGACATAACCAAATGTTACCGAAATTACGAACAATGATCCCATTCTCCTCCTCCATCCTTTTCGATATAGATTCCTACATCAGTCCTTATCAAAATACCTATGAAAGAGGGGAGAGGATATAAATATTACCCACTAGACCAAGAGGGAGTAGTAATCATCAATTGCCTATCGAAGAAGCAGTTACCGAGACATCCACAATCTGTCTTCCGGATTCGAGTTCGGACTACCATCGAAAAATCTTCAACAAAACTGTTTTCGAAAAGTTCGGGCACCGGTTCGCGTGGTGAACTGTTAACCGTGTCAGTGGATCCAGAATCGGCTCTCTTTCCTTGGTGCCACAACAGCAACTTTATTCGGATAAAAGTGAGTAGTCCATTATAATTTCTCTGAATTTCCATTTACAAAACCTCTACCCCTTGCCGTTAATGAATTTGTGTATCCCTTCGTAAGCTACCTCATGATAAAACCCCTTTATTTTTTTCTTCCTCTCCAATTTTCTTCGTTCCTCTCCTATCACACACTTATATATATATATATATATATATATATATATATATATATATATATATATATATATATATATATATATATATATGCATGTATGTATTTACGATCGTAGCATATGTGAGACGAGCTACGATCTCATAAGAAAGAAACAGTGACACGGTTGAGACCGGTCACAACTCCCACGTTTTAGCATTTTTTTTGTATTTTTTGTTTATTTAACAATCCACTTTTGATTATCCGAGGTTCTCTCGAGATAATCCTAGGGAAACAATTTTTTTTGCGCGTAGCGACTCAAACGCCTAACTGGCCGCCCTTGGTGGTCGGATAACGCGTAGGAGTCAGTAGGGGCGCAACACTTCCACTCCATTTCTTTGATAATATCTCGCTATTTTTTTTCTTAATATTTTAGTTATTTCGGTTCGCGATTTTCCAGTAATATTTTCATACCCCTTTTCTTTTCTCCTTTTTCCAGTGCCGAAGCCACGCAGCTTCTTTCGAAAGCAGAAACAAGAACGCGAGCGTGCCGCCAGGGAAGCCGCCCTCAACCCTTTCCCCGAACTTCGAACCAATCGCACCCCCGAATCACTGCCTGCTCCTAAACCCTTTATTCCTTCCTTGCACCCTCCCGGGTTTTTTGACCAGTTCAGGGTCATCCGACCGGTTGATCCTCGTCCTCCTTCACCTTCAACGGACCCATTTTATCCAATCCCTCTCGATACGCAACTTACCCCGCAAGAGCTATTCGCCCCGCCGGTACACTTTATCGCGAGTGAGCCCGTAGCTCCAGTACTATTGACGTCCACGGAGGACCTAATCCTCCGTTTTTGTAAAAACAGATGCAATAAAAAATAAACGTTCGTAGTATCTTTACACAACTGTCTTTATATATTTTTGTCTCGGTTCTAACCTACCCGTTTCAGCAGCACAGCAGCCCCGTTCACAAACAACCCAGGATCGAGTTTCACTTCTCGACCGCCCTTTCAGCTTTACGAAATCGGGTAAGTACTTCGATTTTCCGACGCAACAGACCCATAAATTTTATCTTTAAAAAAAATGTATTTTTTTGAAATAATGCTTCTACATTTTTCCGATTTATTACACAATTATATTCTGAAATCCAAATAAGTATATAAATAATATGTTTGTCTTTAAATTGATTTTATCGTAATTATATTAATACATATCAATGCATATTTATTCTTTGTGGTTCAAATAGCGAATTCCGATGAACTATAATTGATTTCCGATTGCTGAGAGTCTCAGTAAAATTTAAATCATACATATAATTAAAAAAAATTTCAGGTCGAGTCAAGATTTTACACAGGAAGTATTTTTCTCATCAAAAATACTACCGAACCAAGGTTTCAGATAAAAAATCTTTTTTTTATTCCAAAAGTAATATAAAAAAAATCAAAACAAGTTATCAAAAAAAGAAGAATTCCATAATGACATTACTTACTATACGGATGGTACGCGTAATACTATCGTATTGCTCAGGTGGAGGCGGTGGTGGTGGAAGGGGTCCACCAGCGTGCAGAACATCCCCAGGATTTGGTGGTGGTGGCGGAGCTCCATATGGCCGGAGCGGTATGTCCGCAGGTGGTGGCGGTGGCGGAGCTCCATATGGAGGGAGCGGTATGTCCGCAAGTGGTGGTGGAGGCCGATCTTCACGCCTGTTATCCATTTCTGCAAAATTTCCAATTAATTGAAAGTTTTATAGCGTAAATTCACAGTAGAGAATAAAAACTTTACAAATATGAAAGGGAAATTTACAGCGGTATTGTAATTTTCCAACCCAAGTTGTGTAAAATGACTACGTTTAATGTAGGTTATATTTTCCTTACATGCAACGAGGTAAATTTCGTTACGTTTCTTTGCAGTCCAGAGGAAGGATAAAATATGACTTAACTGATGGACTGTTGTATTGTTAATTATGTACTTTGTGATTGTCTATAATATAATAAAATAATAATACATTAAAAATTACACTTACAAATGTTTTCTTCAAACGCGCCTGCTGGTACAGCTTGTGACCTACACTGCCGTGGAGAACGCGAATTGTATCCTTTGTAAGGTTTTTTTAGTTTCAATTCATCTCAAAAGGGAAATGGGAACTGCGCATGCGCGGTCGCCGTGATGGTTTCTGGGAGTACGTACAGTCTGTAGGTAAAGTAGAACCCAACCATAGTTTCAGTAATCGCTGGATCTTTGTCTAATTCATGGAGTTAGATAAAGACAACGTCTACTGAAAACACTTACTAAAAATCATTTTGTTTAAATTCGGTCTTTATACAGAAAATTCGGACCAACATGTACGATTTCGTAAACAATAACAATAAAGTTGGATGATAATCCAACGAGAATTTTCCAAAATAAAAGATATTTTCTTATTTTGAAATACTGAAAATTCTCGTTCAATTCCCAATTAATTTAGATGATATTTTCTACGTGATTAAATATAGTGGTTTCGACTGGCCATGACGAGTCCGAATTTTTAACAATCGATTTACTAATTTTTAACTCACATGTCTACCTTATCGACTGATTAAAATGAAAGCCCCTTATAGAGAATTAAGTTTTTCACAATTCTGTTATTAGCCGTATTAAGCAAATTTATGAGCGAAAATGAAACTATATTTACTGAAAAGTGTTCCTCATACAGCACACAATGATGAAAAACTTCGTATACTGTACACTCGTATGAGAAACCCTTCTCAGTAGTTCAATTCTCGCCACAAGTAATTTAGCTAATTCTGAACAGCGCTAATTACGGCTCAGCAAAATAGTACTCAGTAACCTTAGTTCTTTGAAGGGATCGATTAAAAAGTATGTACTGTAAGGTATATTAATTATTTGTCATTTCTTTCATCATATTAGATTGAAATTAAAATTTCAATTCTTCATAATTTATACTTACTTTTGAAGTTATTCTATTTTTTTTATGAATACTGCAAAAAGTGGAAATGAACTGTACAAATTTTTATTGTTTTCATTTCTAAATATATCGTGATATGGTAAAATCACAAACGCTCGATGACGTTTGTAACAATTATTTGTCAGTCGATGTAAAACTCAAAATATTTTATTATAAATTTTTTTTATTACAAGTTTATTCAGATATTAACCATCCATGCATGAATTTAATTAATTCTTTAATCGGTTGTGTATTTTCTGTTGTCGTATAGTTAAAAATATAAAAAGTTTACATCCGTAGTTTCAGTAGTTCTATTTGGTGGAAAAAGTTTTTTGGATTATATATGAAATATCGAAAGAGAATTTTTCGCATAGGAATATTAATTATCGCGAACTTTCGAATTTCGTGGCAACGATTCGAAATCTCCACAGATAAGGGAGACCTGCTAATCGCCTCTCTACGGGTAAGGGGGGACAAACGAGAATACATAAGCACACATAAGCACAGGAAATGCCACTTCCAGCCACAGAACAATAACTAAAGCTGCCAGCCCTGTGAATTTACTCAATTTCGGTACTAAAAAATACATATACAATAAAGTCTCTTACTAAAAAATCTCGGCTTGTCAGATACAAAATATATAACATACAAAATTTAAAATATATTTAATAATAATACATATTTAATTTAGGGGTATCTGATTTTCTAATTTTCTTATTTCTTATATTGTGTACTATTTTTAGTTTGGTGCTCTTTTAAAAATTATTTCGTGGTCCTAATTGAAGCGGAAAAGTGTTGCGAATTTTATATTATGTAAGTATAAGAAATAGGATTAAAAAAATTAGATTTTCAAAAGACACTGAAGGTAGCTGACGTTATTCAGCAGCCGACTCGAAATGTGGAGTTCTACATATTACATTGGAAATTAAAGATCTAAGTTCAAATGTAGCACAAAATGTGAATGTAAATGCCTATTGAAATCATTTCAATAATTAGAACTTTAATTTCTTTTTAATCTTCTACTATGAACTGTCAGCTAGTAGTAGCGTGATTATTTTCTATCAATATTTTTCAATAAATTTCCATTCAAATCTTTAACATAGATACAAATATTATTACAATGTGAGTTTTGAAAAATATTGTCAATGTATACAGTCCTAATCTGAACAAACTACAGTACTCCTTCCCTTATTCTAATTTCCCATATTCTAATGTCCTCCCTTATTCTAACTTTTTCTCTTCTCCTATTCTAATATTTCCCCCCACGCGTTCTCCCCACTTACGTGTTTTGACGTGCGGATTTTCTAAATACAAATAACGGCGCATGCGCAACAAAAGAAAAAGAGGCAAAAGTGAGACTAGAAATCTAAGTAGTGGGGGAGAGGGGAAAATTAGAATAAGGGAAGAAGGCCGCCATCTTGCCTGACTGGACAAATTAGAATAAGGGAAGGACTAGGGGTTCACCGGTAAAAATTTTTTTTTGTTTTTTATTGTTTTAAATAATAATTTAGGTCATAAATAACACAAATAAAATCTAAAAAATAATTAATTCATTAATTTGGGTATTTTATTTGCCAATTAAAAACTCTTCCGTTTGAACGCGCGCCAGTTTCGTGTGACGTCACTATGCGGGTTCGGCTGTCAACCAATCCCGTTCGCATATTCTGCTGTGCCTTTATGTCATGTTTAACCTCAATAGTTTGCTTCGAAGTTTTTATTATGGAAAAAAGGGACATAAGACCTGCTGATAAGATTCATACACTTTATTATGCCGTTATTTGCGTTTTCTTAATTGCAAAAATAGTTTTAAAATCTATGTATACATATATAGGTAACATTTATCAGCTACAAGGATGCACCTTTAGATGAATCGTCGTGACGCTACTGTTTGTCGCCGCGTGTATATTGAACCTATTTGTAAAATAGCAGGACTTACAACCCTTTTTCCATAGTACAAGTTTGTTTTTTCCATTTTAAAAATTTCGGAGCAAACTTTTGGGGTTAAACATGACATGAATGCACAGTATAATATTCGAACGGGATTGGTTGACAGCCAAACCTGCATAGTGACGTCACACGAAACTGGCGCGCGTTCAAACGGAAGAGTTTTTAATTGGCAAATAAAATGCCCAAATTAATAAATTAATTTTTTTTTCGATTTTATTTGTGTTATCTGTTATCCAAATTATTATTTAAAACAATAAAAAATAATAAAAAAATTTTACCGGTGAACTCCCATTTCGAACGAAGCAAACTTGCGTCTTTTCTAATAAAGGTAATCGCTACTAAAATATGGCATTCTCTCTTCATATATGATTCACTATTCTCTACCGAAAACAATTGATATGAAGTACTAATAGCATTATGCAAATAAAAATAATCTGCAATGGAATTTCGGTTCTCATCACATTTATTTATTTATGACACGTTCTGAAGAAAGGGACCTAAGCTTCCAAACCGATTCTCGGATTATGATTGTTTTAGATAAACTGCACATTGCTTTTCAATTATTTGAAATAAAAAATAAATCTCTACATAACATTAACTCGTGATAGTAGCGGTACAGGAAAAGAGTAAGAGATATCGGAAACTCTGTGCCACGATCTCAACTCTATTTTTCCCTCTCCTAGACAATTGCCGTTCGTACGCATAGGTCTCTTTCTTCAGAACGTGTCACATTTATTTATTTATTTATAATATAAACAGGCATTTAATGCCTCGCTAACAAAATATAAAAAGTAGCTCTTATACAAAACAGTGCATTAAGTTTGAAATAATAACGTAAACAAGCTACAAAACTTAATAGTCGAGTATCCCTGGAGTTCGTAATAAGAAATTAAGAAATTACGAGTGAATCTGAAAGGGGAGTGGGCCTGGAAGAAGTTAATCAGCTGTTGATGCCACAGTCTCAAGTTTACAAGCTTCAAAATTTAATAGTCGAGTGTCCCTGGAGTTCGTAATGAGAAATTAAGACATTACGAGTGAATCTGTCAGGGAAGTGGGCCAGGAACAAGAAAATCAGCTGTTGGTATCAGTGTCTCAAGCTTACAAGCTATAAAACTTAATAATCATGTGTCCCTGGAATTTGTAATGAGAAATTAAGGAATTACGACTGTGAAAACGAGGTCTTCATTTTCCAGGTCCGCTCTCCATTCAGATTTACTCAGAATTATTTGTTATGGCTTTGGGAACACTTTACTAATGACTTTTGTAGCTTTTAAACTTGACACACTGACACCAACAGTTGATTTTCTTCTTCCAGTCCTGCTGCCTGTCAGATTCACTCGTAATTTCTCATTACGAACTCCAGGGACACTCGACTACTATGTTTTATAGCTTGCAAACTTCAGACACAGACACCAACAGCTGATTTTCTTTTTCTAGGATTGCTGCCCTGTCAGATTCACTCGTAATGTCTTAATTTCTCATTACGAACTCCAGGGACACTCGATTATTAAATTTTGAAGCTTGTAAACTTGAGACTGTGGCACCAACAGCTGATTAACTTCTTCCAGGCCCACTGCCTTTTCAGATTCACTCGTAATTTCTTAATTTCTTATTTCAATCTCCAGGGACACTCGACTATTCAGTTTTGTAGCTTGTAAACTTGAGATAGGCACCAACAGCTGATTTTCTTCTTCCAGGCCTGCTGCCCTGTTAGATTCACTCGTAATTTCTCATTACGAACTCCAAGGACACTCGACTGTTCTGTGAGCACAGGGAACTACTTGTTAACGCAAAGTCAACAGTAATCGACCTTTAGTACTGGAATTAGGTTATCATATGAATAGTTTGAGAATAGTGTCCATGTCCTCATCATTCGTTGATTTCATAAATTGATAGCGTTTTTCACTCACAGGCACTGAATGCGTACTAGTATGCTCGAGAAACTAGATGGGTGTAGGTGAAAACTCGCAGAGTATTCTTTTGCACTGACGGAATTCGCAGTCAGTGCCGGAAGCGTGTTTCACTCACTGCACTGAACTGCACTGGTGGTAAGCGATTGCACGAATAAAGAACAAAAAGCGTGCGCAAAGTGTGCTACACACCGAAACCACACAAAACGTGCACGAACGGCGGATACATACTATAGTTGATAGTGATAAAAAAATTAAAAAAGATGGAAGGGACTCCATTTCAAGGAGAAATAATATTTCTCGTGAATCAGAGTCTTGTCAGCATGGAAATAGGTGATCAGTCGGTCTTCGATGAAGTTTCACGTAAGTTCTTTGAGGTTAGAAAACCATAAAATAATGCATTCTTCTATCACCAATCAACTACATAATTTTAGGTAATGATTCATATGCTGTCGAATACATTCACGAAATGGTGAAACTGAACAAATTAGTACTTCCTGACAATGACGGAGGAATTAAAGAAATATGGAGAACAGGAGAAAAGTAATATTTACTGATTTTTAATTATACGTTTAAAAATTTTTTTTTTCATTTATTAAGCATATCCAATCTCATTAGATTAAAGTTTGACATTAATATGATGTGTGTTTGTTCACAATTGCAACAGTACACTGATAACGTTGGTATCGTTTAAAGGTCAGTGCGCCAAAGATACAGTGATTCGAACTGATTACTGGCAGTGGTAACCGAACGCACCTATAAAGATTGTTTCGTACTTGAGGAATTGATACTTTGTGCAAAATGTGTGTGATCGATGTGTAACATGCACAGAAGCATAGTTTTCATAATACCAACTTAAAGACGTACAATAACCTAATAATTACCCTATATACCTAATAATAATAATAATAATAATAATAATACGTAACCCACAATACATAAAATACCTACAATTGTTTTGCCGATCATTGTATCAAATCATATAATCATCGTAATTGAGCATAAAATGCATGTATTTTCAATATACATTCAATTGTTTTCAGTGAGATGATAATATATGACTCCGCTTCGCAGAATGACGAACAGTCTAATGACATTGATTGCACGCCAAAGATATCAGGTAAATATAAATACATATATATAGTGAAACCTCACACTAGTGAATATACCACAATCGACCAATGGCATGTGAGCATTAACTGCTGTATCGAAAAGTGTCAGATGTAATGAAATGTACAGGAATAATCAAAATTTTTGACAATGAAATTTGTTGGCAGACAGTTCTGTAATTTATCCGAAAAGAAATTAAATAAAAAATTCAATTCAATTTATTAAACCAGATAATTACAATAATGTGTAAATCCTATAGAGGTAAATAAGATTACCTGTACATAGGTTGGTTTTCATATCGCACTTAAAACTAACAAAATTAAAACTAAATTTTCGGTTTCAACAGTTATATATAAATATATTTTTTCCTTTGGTATTTTTATAACGCACTTAAAATTAAAATAATTAAATTAGCTTTTGAGAAATTTCTCATCAATTTTTCATCAGTTTTATGACTATATGTTTTTTTTTGGTAGTTGACAAAACCTTATTCTACTCATTCTCAATAAATGCTTTAATTTTCTTTTTAATTAGAGTTCTTTTTCCTTGCAGAAATTGAAGATCATTTGATGATCTATTAAATGTATTTATTGCCTCGAAGTAACTTTTTTTTTTACTTATTGTTTTGCTAAATTTTGGTAATTGAATAATTTTGTATCTTGTCCTGGAAATTCTTTGTAAAAATAGTTTCTTTAAAGTTGCATCATGATATGTGACAGATATAAGTGAGAACAATTGTTTAACAGTTAATGGTTGATTGGTGGTAGGAAAAACATTTTTATTTATTATCTTTAATAATCTTATTTGAATTCTTTGTAAAATGTTTAAATTGTTATTATACGCTCCTCCCCACGCAATTATTCCGTAATTTAATATAGAGTGAAGAAATGCATGATAAATTATCATTAACGTCTTTGTATCCATTATATACTTTAATTTTGAAAATATAAAAATTAAGTATCTAGTTTTTTTTTATTATTCCTTGAATATGCCTGTCCAATGTCATTTTGTAATCGAAACTTATCCCAAGATATTTACAGCTTTCCACTCTTTGCAGTTGTTCATTTAGAATTTCAATACTCAAAGTTGTAGGTACACTATCACAGTAATTACCAAAAGTCATATAAACTGATTTATTTGCATTGAAGTATAGCTTATTTAAAGTCAACCAATTTGTGATACTATGCAAATACAAATTCATTTTATCCTGTGCTGTAGACCACGAGTCATCATCAGAGATGATGGCAGTGTCATCAGCAAAGAATGTTATATTTCCTTTTGGTACTACCTGTAACAATTCGTTAATATACAGGACAAACAATAGCGGTCCTAATATAGTTCCTTGCGGCACTCCCGCGTTCGTCGTTTTTTCACTACTAATACCATCATTTAGTCTTACTTTTTGTTTTCGATTTAAGAGATAACTAGTCAGTACATGTAATGTGCAACATTAAGCCATGATCAACCGTATCGAAAGCTTTGGCCAAATCCAAAAAAGCTATTATTGTAGGTTTACTTTCATCTAGATTACTATATATTTTATTGGTTATATAGTTAAGTGCATCATCCGTGCCTCTATTTTTTACGAATCCAAATTGATAATCCGATATTATATGACTTTGTTCAAGAAATTTAGATAATCTAATAAAGATAATCTTCTCGAAGATCTTTGCTGTATTTGATATGAGGGAAATGGGTCTGTTATTGGAGATACACGACTTAACTCCAGCTTTATAAATTGGGATTATTTCCGCATTCTTTACTTCATTTGGCCAAACTGATGTTTCTATACAGATATTAAAAATATGTGTTAGAGGAACTGTTATGTAATTAGCTAGTACCTTTAGAGTTTTAGCATTTATATTATCTACTCCTCCTGATTTGTCTTTCAATTCAATAATAGTATCATATATTTCTTTCGATACAATACGTTTAATAAATATTGATTTTGGGTTTAAATTAGACATTGGGTAGTGTTTATTATTAGTTTGCTTGATTTGATTGCTTAGTTTAGTTCCTACATCACAAAAATATTCATTCATTACATTAGCCATTTCTAAACCATTATCAATTGTTTTATTGTTGACACTCAAATATTTTATCGAGTTGTTATTATTTATCTTTTTTCCTAACTTATTATTAATAACTTTCCATAATTTTCTTTTGTCCCCACTAATTACTTTAATATTATCTCTTTCCTGTTTATATGTAGCATCCTTTACAACTCTATCTAAACATTTCTTATATATTAAATATTCGTTCTTTAAAGCGGGCACATGTTGGTTTCCTTTTCCATAAATTATATAAAATTTCTTTTTTTTTTTTACAAGATACTAATATTTTTTCCTAGGAAACATGTATTTACATTTTTTATTAGCATTATTAATGTTTATAGATTTATTTATGCAACAGTTAATCTTGCTTACTAATGTGTCAATAGCATTATTACCATCCTGTATTGATAAAATTGAAGTCCACTCCATTTTATCAGCATTAATTCTCAATTTATTATAATTAATAGTTTTATGAATTTGTTGATTTTGGATTTTTACATCTACATTATCTATCGAAACAAATAGAGGGTAATGGTCAGCAAAAGGTTGAGTTATTTTATAACCCAAGTAACACATGAAGCCTGTGACAACATTGTAACAACGTTGGGACAGCTAAATTTAGCTGCGGCAGCAGTAGAAGGATAAAGACAGTTCTACGCCACTCGCGGTTTCGGTGGATCGCGAGGGGTACCTCGCGAGATGACTCGCGAATTAAGATTACGAATTAAGACCGCGAATTAAAACCGCGAATTAAAACCGCGAATTGATATCGCGATTTGATCGCTCGAATAATTATTGCCATGCTACCTCTCCCCCCTCGAAACACATGGATGGTATACGAGTTGAGACTCGTCTAAAATCCGTTAGTCATTCCCATTTTTGGAAAAACACGTGTACCTTCGGCCCTCTGGCGCTCGGGGTCTGGCGGTCTATTTTCGGCATGGGTACCGACCATCTTTGGGAAAACACATGTATTTTCTAAGAATATTACATAACATGTTGGGACCTATATCTCGTAAAGATGGTATACAGGTCCAGACGCGTCTAAACCATTATTCATTCCCATATTTGGGAAACACATGCAATTTCTATGTTGGGACCTATATCTCGTAAAGACGAGTTGAGACGCGTCTAAAATCCATTAATCATTACGTTAACCATCGACCCCTTTGTTAAATATGACCATTTAAATAACCCATATTCTTTTTTTTTTTGTACAATATCATGCAGGAAGGAAGATGAAGAAAATACAGAAGATGTTTTTAATAAATGTTATTTATTCTTTTATTTCTCATATTCATACATAACAATATACAATAGCAATCACATGAAATTCATATTTTCATTATCATCAACTAATGCATCGCTTTTAACTTGACAATTGATGCAGTCTTTAATCATAGGTGGTTGACCATCTATCGTATCATAGCTTGATTCGAAATGTTTATAACATCGACGACATTCACGTATATCAGGATGCATTTGCATAGCAGGTGGCAAGCAAGCCCATGCTTCTTCAATTTTCCGGTCAGCAAAATATGCAAATGAAATCAATCGGCAGACATTCTATATCTTTTGTTTCCATCAATGCGAGACGTTTTACTTCGTAATAAATCCTTAATTAACGTTGTGGAGATGCAGGTTGTTCACATAGATTTTCCAATACCCAATTCTTAAGTATTTTTACATTTTCTTTAGCGCATGTTCCATTAATCGTATGATTTTCACACATCTCCGACAATTGATATTGCTGCTGCTGCTTCAGTTTTGTTAGAGATGGGCAGTCCAAAAATGTCGAGATCGACAACATTTTTAGCGTTTAATATATCCTCCAACCAACATTTTTTATCGACTCCTTTTACATAAATTTTGCTAGCACATTTAACGATATCCTCCAAAGTTTCGTTTATAGCGTCAAATGGTACGTCGCCAGATTGCCATGGGAAACCGTGATAATTATTCATCAACCAGTTATTGACTCTCTTATAGTGTAAAGGTACCCATTGATATGGTGGTTTAAACGCATAAGTCACAATTTCACTGTCGACAATATTTATTATAGACATTTCCTTCGGTATGAACCCATTACCAGGCCCGCGGAATCCCTGCACGTCTACAACGTATTCCATTTCGTATGAAACTGATTCACTAGTGAATAACCGCGTTTTATTCATTAATTGACGCACGCGCAGTAATGGTGACCTCTCCTCTCAAACCAATTTCTTTACATTTCCACTTATTTCGTGTTAACATTCGTTAACAAAGGTAGCATTAATAAATAAATAAATAATTTATAATAATAATATTTAAATTGTAATAAATCTCTCATCATCATCAATATCCTTGTCTTCCTCCTGTGTATTAAAATGTATAATATAGAAATGATGGAAGAAGCTAGCAGTAATTAGAAAGAGAGGATGTCACGCTTATTCTCTATGCATTTATCTATTCACGGTATTAACGAGTTTTCATGACTTTCGAACCATAGCTATAATTTTGGAGTACTGATTCACTAGTGAATAAAGTATAACAGTGTTTTATTCATTAATTGACGCACGCGCAGTAATGGTTACCTCTCCTCTCAAACCAATTTCTTTACATTTCCACTTATTTCGTGTTAACATTCGTTAACAAAGGTAGCATTAATAAATAAATAAATAATTTATAATAATAATATTTAAATAGTAATAAATCTCACATGATCCGAATAGTGTGTATTAAAATGTATAATATTATGCTTTGAAATAAAACGCGTGATTTGATCGGTCAGAAACTATAAATCATATTTATTCCGATCACCGGTGACGACCCGATCGTCAATTTTTTACATCTTAGTTCGACTTTTCAATTTCTCGAATCTTTAAATAGACTACAACGTACTATTATATATCGATTATACTATTCGAAATACAAATACTTTTATCGAGATCGTCACCATTTTTCGAAGGGCCTTTTACATAATTTACCTAACAGGCCTGCTTCATTTTGAGAGGTACCCCCATTCGGGTGTGCAATGGCGTAGGGAAAACCACCTCTGTGGGAAAAAACCTACGCCGGGTACCGCAGTTGATAAAACATCGATTCCGTCCGTAACATTCTCCCCCCTGTACGAAGTCCACGGACTCGTACACTTCACTAGAATCGATGTTTTCATAACCCATTCAAATCATCATCGAAGTTTTCACACGTCACGCATTTGCATTAACATCTTTCAACTCACATTGTACTATCAGATAGTACCATCATCATAACTTAGCAACCGAGTACAATATCTAGCTCATTCATTTCCAATTCTCTAATATTATTCCATTCGATTCCATCAGTATAGCTTCCAATTAGATTTCCATGAATTCAAACTCACCACAACATCATGTGACATTTCACATCACCGTTCTATCGTGATCATCTGTATTTGTGTCCAAAGTCAGTAAAAAAGACAAAGCAGGTAGATCCACTAACTACTACAATATTACTTAAATAATATCAAAAACAAAGGCAAACTTAGTGATCATAAAGCAAAGTCAGAAGAAGGCATATACCATGCCAAAGAAATGTTCACTATCAATGTAAGAGGCTTACAGATGTCTGTAATACTACTCTACTACTACTGAAGGTCATCAAAATACTACTCATAGTCTATGGAACTACACTACGATAAACAAGTCGAGATTTTCATAGTAGCGTTGCAAGTCATTCTAGTCAGTCTTATAACGAAAATGTACCTCGTACTGCATACCGTATTACTGCTCCCCCCGCTAAGGGAACATCATCGACAAATTTCGCACACAGCAACCACACACCTTCGCAATGAGTACGGACACATTGCGCCATGACCATGTAAAAATCACCACATCTTAAGCATTCAACTATAAGAATTATTTATTTACAGTTGCATAATAACTCTGATGACTACATGGATTTTCGACGAAATCATTCCATGTCACACATGGTGTTTATAAATATCACAAAACTAAAGTTAAGGCAGCTAGGAATGCAAATATTTCAATCGTCGTCTCCGTTGATTGAAAAACAGTTGTCATTGAAACATATTTGTTTTGACATCTTTCAAAATGATTTCTCACCGATATATAGTCACCGTATTACCTTGTTTGAAATCGAGTGCAAATCTGGCGAAAAACAGTCACGTGATTAAATAAATTCACTTGAATAATATTTCAAATTACGGCTCTGTTCAAGTGCCCAGAAATGGCGACAACCTTACACTTCAAGCTGTCGAGACCATGTTATTCGTTTTTCGCGAATAATTGTTTTCCTTACCGCCTCAACTCATTCGATTACGTTTGCGAATCGTTTTCTACGTCTACCAAATTACATTTCTTAAAACACATCATGTCGTAGATCTGCAAGCTTTGTTTATATTATATTGTCATAGTAACTTTATGACAATTCAGAAAACAAGAAAAAACATATAATTGACTGACTGCTATTTACTCACGAACTGAACGACTATCAGGCATTAACAACGGCTCAAGTTTGGTATCGATTTCATTTGAAGTTTCATCTCATAATATCGCGGCTCACTCGACAATGCCTAAATTACCTAGGCATTCGAAATGCTTTCCTTTTAAAGGTCATAAACGAAAGATTTCACAGAATACGTCCTCCTCGCAATACAGGTACGCGATTAGCTCGTGACCATCGACTCTTGCGATAGTCTCGAGGCGTTTTCAAGAAAATTCCGGAAAAATAAACAAATGAAGGCTCATCCCTTCCAACAAATATTAATAATTTAACGGCTCATGTTTTCGAATGTAAGTCCAAAATATACAATGAACCTTAAATCAATTCTATTTAAATTCATCGTGTCGTCATCATCACCTAAATAATTGGACATATCATTCAAAGGAAAGGGTTACTTTAAAGATGTCAGGCCTGCACTCCATTGTCCAACCGGGGCAGTGTAAAATTGATATCGACGCCTATCATGACCTTCACAAATATGAACAGCCATCACATATATTATGATTTATATAACGTTACTACTCAAATTGTCATTCGCGTACAAATTTGAAATGAAATTGATACCAAACCGTTCATAAAAACGTCGAACTTCTGTTTTATTTGCAATTAGAATCATATTCCCATTACACATCCATCGTGCTACTTTATTTCCATATTTACAAACAATTCCAATTTCTTCAATCTACATGATAAAGTCAATAATCAATCGCCGTCAAAAACTATTATTTTCTATCAAACTTCTGTTTGAGAAAATGCGGAGTTCTTTCGATTATCTTTCAAAATACTGTTTTTGTGCAAAACGGGAGGAAAATTAAAAGACGTGATTCGGTCGTTGAATACAATTATCTATTTTTTTATTACGACCCTAAGGACGTAGGCAACAATTTCCACAGTAAATAAATCGGACCGACTTAGATTTGCCACAGAGGCTACCAGGCTACCACTGCCAGAGTTCACGATCAATTTTCGACTGCTAGCCTCGAGGAGGTTTCCATGTACCGACCAACTAAAACAAGATACAAACGTTCCCCGGCCAAAGCCAAAGGGCGGCGCTTTCGAGCGCTCATATCGAAACACAAATCGATAAAATTCAAAGGACCAATTATTTTCGAATTTGATACAAAGATTACAGAAATCGAATTTCCAATTCGATTTGTCCACGCTCAGTTCTCAAGACTTCTCATTCGCCAGAGGCCTGTATAAGACGCTTAGTCATACACATGTTCCTGTCAGGTTACTATCCATCAGGAGATTGAGCATCGTGTGGACCAATATATGTCACGCTTCTAACCTCCGGACTTCTTGTTCACCAGGAGGCCAGCGCGGTCAAAATTGGAGTCTGACTCCAATCCCCGAACTCGTAACCACACAGGTTACTCTCCATCCAGAAGCGAGCCACGTGTGACATCAAAGTTCGATATCTAAAACAATATCTGCTTTCAAAATTTCCTATAACACAAACCGAGCTAGATAGACTTTCGCCAATTTGGAGCGGGTTTCGCTCACAGGAAACCCGACTCCGAATCTGCGAAATGTCTTTTATGATTCAAGCTCACTTTACGTACCGGATATAATGAAAGGTTTCAGAGAGCTATCCGCAAGGACGGCCCTGAGTGTCCACAAAGACACTTATCAAATTCGAAATCAGTTACACGAATTCAAACAATAATTCGCAATTTACGTGGCTCCTCAAGGCTTGCAAACTATAAATCGGTACAAACAATAGTACATAACTTTCAGGATCTTTACAAACATATATGTAACAGATCTCCGGCCACAGCCGATTTTCAACAGTGGTTTTCAATGGCACAGGGAAAATCCTACTCATTTGGAGCAAAAACCTGTACCAGGTAAGGCAGATTTCAAACAGCAATTATGTTCGCAACAGGTTTGTTTGAACATTTATAAAAGCGCATGTTCTTATGAACATCTAGTGAAAGATGATGTTCGTCAGAACATCTGTCAAAGGCGCTGTTTTGTATTTGATATTCAATAAACTCGAAGATCGATATTTCGGCTTAAATCGCCAAATTGCAACGTTGAATAAAAAACTTTGCCAAACGTATCGTAGAGTGATTTGTACGTAATCGGATGCCTAACATTTCGACATCCAACTTCGTACAATTCACACTTTTAATGATTAAATTTACAATGATTGACTTAATGATTTTTCGTTCTATTTCCCTGCATATATGCCCGTATTTATGTTCGATTCTTAATATAATCGAATTTAGAATTTAAAATTTATCCCCATTCTAAATTTTGTTCGAATTTTTATTCGTTATTAATGTAAATTATTTAATTCAACCTGTAATTTGAATAAATTAATCATCGTCATTATTAGTGAATTCAAACAAAGCTTGCAGAACTATTTACATTTCAATTACCTTATTTGGTTACATCACAGTTAGTACGCTACTAATAATCGTACATTTTTAAAGGTAAAATTTTAGTAATAGATATTCGCGTTGTGAGGGTTCCAAAGTAAATAAACCATTTACGATATAAATTTCAATGATTTCTTCCTTACCGACGAACTATAGGGAAGTCGATAATTTCGCGTTCATGTCCGAGTATGAGTACTGTATATATAATATTTAAATTAAACGGATATCAATACTTATAATGGTAACGTATTGTTGCGAAAATCTGGAACATGTGATGTTTATGCCAAATCACATTTATCACCGCACATATTATCAAATTTTATAGAACTTTATTTTTATCTTAGACATAAACAGATCAGCGTCATACTTGTGTCATGGCAATGTGCAAATTAATAATATCGAACGAAAGAGTAATTTTTCTATTATTTATTTTGATTTTCCAACTGAAGTAAATTATTTCCGAATTATTTTCAAAAAGGCATTCGTAAAATTAGCGGTATCTAATTAACTTTAAAACCCTCCTACATTAAAAGGCGAATCAGACAGCGTGAGATACATGTACGCGCACACACGACGAAGCGCGTCAAATGTTTCTTACACAAACTACCGACCAAGTACGATCATGAATTTTCGAACTGTCATTGAAGCGTCGTGTAGGACGACAAAACACAATCGCGCGTCACAAGCATGAAATGGAGTCGCAAAAGGAACGCGCAATCAAAAATTGACAAAATGCAAATTACTCCGTTACAGAACCGGAAAAGGCGTACAGCTCACCATGCCAAACTCAATTTTACCGATGTTGCATTTCCACTGGTATCGGTAGCTGATCGCAGCAATCCACATGCGGCCCACGGAGATTGGTGACGGTGTTGCTTTCTAGAGGCCTCCTGTCAAAACAGCTCCCACAGACGACGCACCCGGCAACCTCCTCTCCTCTCAATGGCGCGACGACATCCCAGAAATCCTGTGCATCACTCTCACATCTCCGACTGCTCCCGAAAAATGCTGCCACGCGGAGTCACAAACCCGGCGTGAAGTTCCACACATAAAAGCCACTTCCACCATACCCGGGATGACTCCCGGGTTTCGGCACCATTTTGTTAACGAATGGTGGAAGGGCTTTGAAATAAAACGCGTGATTTGATCGGTCAGAAACTATAAATCATATTTATTCCGATCACCGGTGACGACCCGATCGTCAATTTTTTACATCTTAGTTCGACTTTTCAATTTCTCGAATCTTTAAATAGACTACAACGTACTATTATATATCGATTATACTATTCGAAATACAAATACTTTTATCGAGATCGTCACCATTTCGAAGGGCCTTTTACATAATTTACCTAACAGGCCTGCTTCATTTTGAGAGGTACCCCCATTCGGGTGTGCAATGGCGTAGGGAAAACCACCTCTGTGGGAAAAAACCTACGCTGGGTACCGCAGTTGATAAAACATCGATTCCGTCCGTAACACTAGCAGTAATTAGAAAGAGAGGATGTCACGCTTATTTTCTATGCATTTATCTATTCACGGTATTTACGTGTTTTCATGACGTTCGAACCGTAGCTATAATTTTGGAGTTTGGACACGTGGGTAATGTAATTAATCATGCTCCTAACCGTTTTTTTTAAATATGTGTACAATTTACCACATCTTAAATATCGTCATACAGGTTTCGACCTGTTAATTATCCGTAGACTTTACTATACGGTAACAATGAATCCGACTTCCCATTAGTCACAAATACATACGAGTATCGACTTGCTTATAATATAACTAATTAACCTTCATTTAATATTTCCCACTTTTAACATTTCTGAGACTAATGAGATCGAAATGTCGATGTAAAAATCTAAGAGAAGCGTGTAAAATTAAAGAGTTTCTTTCTATCTTTACGCACAGTTTTGTGCCTTTTAAGTAAAAAGTTAAAGGAAGTGACAATTCTGCCATCTTTTGGTATGTATAAAGAGATTGCAGAATCTGTGTATCGCAGAATAAAATATGCGGGTGCATTTGAAATGCATGGATTCATCGTAAGCTGCGATCATACACTTGCTGATATGAGTGGTTATGGAGCGATTACAATTGAATATGAGGTTCTTGAAAATTGGCTCTAGTTGATAATTAACCTTATTATCGCCATGCAAAAGAATATGAAAGTGAAATTGTTAAATATTACTGTGCATCTACTGCAAAGCGAAAGCAATCTTGAGGACCCGGGATTTTTTATTTTTAAAATACCTATATTGCCATTACTATACATCCCTCCGAAATTAACAATTTGCAGAGTCTTTAATCATCGGCGGCGGTCTTTCCAAGGTATCATCACTCGTTTCAAAATGTTTATCAACGACATCCACGTAAATTTGGATGCATTTGCATTGTGAGTGGTAAGCATGACCATGCTTCTTCGATTTCACGTTCTGCAAACGTTGAGATGAAATCTATAGGTAGACACACGATGTCTTTTGTTTCCATTAATGCTAGACGTTTCACTTCATAATAAACTCTTATTGACCTTTAAAGAAATGCAGGCTGGTCTTGAAGATTTTCCAGTATCCAATTTTTAAGCATTTTAACATTTTGTTTAGGACACTTTCCGTTAAATGTATGATTTTCACAATTTATCGACAATCAATGTTGTTGTTGTTGTCCTATGAATTTCAGTAGAGATGGATAGGCCAATATGTCTAGGCCGACAACATTGTCAGCATCTAAAATTTTCTGCAACCTATATCTTTTTTTGTCTGCACCTTTTATGGGTATCTTGTGAGCACATGTAAGGTTGTCTTCCAACGTTTCGTTGATTGCATCAAAGGGTATATATCGACCGATTCCCATCGTAGACTATGATAATTGTGTATTAACCAATCGTTATACGTTGAAAACATACTTTACAACATCACTGTCGGAAATATCCATAATGCACATTTCCTTTGGTACAAACCGATTACCGGGTCCGGGAATCTTTGCATGTCGGCAATATACTACATTTCTAGTACCTAATAGTGATTAGCTTGTCCCCTTCATTAATTGACGCATTCTTTTCTCTCTCTCTCTCTTTTGTTATAAATCTAGTATTGCGATTTTATATGCTTCTGTTAGTATGCCTTGTTATATTAAGCTTAGTTTTAGTTTTAGTTATCTGTATGTATGCTCTATATTGGTTGGCCTAAGAGGTAATACCTCAAGCCATAATAAAGAGAATCCATCAATACATCAATCTCTCTCTCTATCTCTCTCTCTCTATCTATCTCTCTCTATCTATCTCTTTCTCTCTCACACACTCTTTGTCACTTCCACATATGACGCGGTACCTCTAACTTATGGATATACATCGTATCTTTCTCTCTAGATCGTAGTATCTCTTCGTCAAATCCTATGAATCGGAAATCAAATCAGAGTGTAACAAAAACAGATAGTTTTCATGGTCACTAGATCCATCTCGGTATCATCCAATGTTCCTCTCGAGATTAAGATAGACGGTCCCATTCTTGTCCATTGTAGATAGTTTGCGAGTTACGATGCTCAGATGATGCAGAGTTGAACGCAATATTAAATCGTTTCACGTACTAGTACCAGTATGATGGTCTCCATACTTTTACAATTGAAGAAATCTTTTCTACGATATTCGATCTCATTGAAATGTACATATACGTATAAATACAAGTTTCGATCCATTTATAATACAATTGAGCGCGCCAAAGATCTCTAAATGTTCAGTCATTAAATTGACATCGTTTAAACAATTAATTTTTTGATGTATATTGAATCGCGACGTACTGCACTCTAAAAACAAATACTTAAAATCATTACATCTTAAAGTCAGTCCATGTATAATTACATCTTACATCTTACGTGGTCTAAGTCATCATATCTACACTACATATTTCTTTCTGTCAATGTAAAAACAAAACGAAAAACGACATAGTATTTATCATTGTGATAATAACAAATCTGTTCTCATTGGAACCGTGCATAATAGCCCACATAAGGAAACCTTATTTTCCTTATATTCATAGCGAATATGACTTTTGAACTGTCTTCTTTAATTGTCGACCATTCTCTCTCTCTCTCTCTCTCTCTCTCTCTCTCTCTCACTCTTTCATCAGCTACCCATTTTTTTACATCTATAGGAATACCCGTATATCAAATCGAGTCTTGTGCACATTTTTGTGATGCAACATTCACACGACTATGGAATGAAATTCATTCTGAAAACCAAACAAGTACAAGCGTAAATGTATTTTAATATTAACTAACGGTACCTCTGGATTCGAAATTGTATGTAGCGTAACCGGCATGACTATTTAAATCCGTTTACAATGATTTGAATCATCACACTGCACGAAACGTTGTTATATTTGACAGATTTTTGTTACTTCGACATTGTAATCGTAATTAGTTAACTAAGTTATTTACGTACCAATACTATTGTTATATGTATTTTGTTAAATATATTGGAATAAGGAGACTACCCTTCTATCCACCACACCTAGTGTACTAGAAAAAGACGCAAGTATTTATACCAATAAATAATTTTCATGGTAATAAATTAACCTTTAAAAACTTCTTATGTTTTCACATCACGGACTAAAATTTCATATTATTATAATTATTATTGATATTGAATCGTTTATAGAATTGATGTTTTCATACATTATCACTCAAAAAGACTGCTACCCTATATGAAATAAAAGACCAAACAAAAATTCAACATGAAGACATGCATAGGTTAATTCTATTTAAATGTGCGCATGTGATTCCGTAAAACATTAATCATTTTGAAAGGGACAAGTGAAAAATTGCCAATGACCTGTCTGTAAAGCTTATACAGGGTGGCCGATTTATCTGAAGACATCGAAATATCTCGAGAACTATGCACCGAATCAAAAAAGTTGTCGGATGAAAGTTGTTCGACACGAAGGGGGGCATCCAGTGATAATTAAATTTACCCACTCCCCCATCCCCTGGAGGTCTATTGCATTTTGGTTCACAGGTGGCGCTGTAATCGATAAAAATCCAAATTTATCCGAAGACATTGAAATACCTTGAGAACTATGCACAGAATCAAAAAAGTTGTCGGATGAAAGTTGTTCGACACGAAGGGGGGCATCCAGTAATAATGAAATTTCCCCCTCCCCCATCCCCTGGGGGTGGAGTGGGGGCAAAAACAATAAAACTTATATAGGAACCCCCAGTTTTTATTGCAGATTTGGATTCTCCAATATTGACAATTTTCGCCCGCGTAGCGGATATGGAATACGGTTATTCTAACAAAGCCGGGAAAAAATATATTTAGCATTACCCAGGAACAACGACGTGGACGTAGTATTTTTCTGTTCCCTTTGGGGTGCTTGTTTTACGTGAGTCCCCTTGCCTCTCACTGTCTCACTGTTCACTTATTCGAGTAAGAATTCGAAATGTTGACCTTCCACTTCAATGCATTTATTTATTCTTTCTTCAAATGACTTTATACATGATAGAATCATATCTGCAGAAATTTCTGCGCAAGCAGTTCTTATGCGTTCCACCATGTTTTCACGAGTCGTTGGTACTTGTTCATAAACCTTACCTTTTAGGTAACCCCATAGGAAGAAATCCGGAGATGTTAGATCAGGTGACCTCGCAGGCCAATTAATGGGGCCACCTCTACCAATCCACCTACCATTGTAATCACGGTCTAGTATTTCCCTTGCTACTCTTGAAAAATATGCTGGGCAACCATCATGCTGAAACCACATTGTCCGTCGGACGTCCATAGCAACATCCTCAAGTAGTAATGGTACTTCTTGTTCTAGGAAATCTCGATATTTTGTTCCATTCAAATTACCTTCAATGAAATAAGGACCAATGAGTTTATTCCTATGATTCCACACCAAACGTTCACCGACCAAGGACGTTGATGATTAACTTGTCGTAACCAATGGGGATTTTCTACGCTCCAATAATGCATATTATGCCTATTGACGCCACCATGGTTCGTGAAGGTAGATTCATCTGAAAATAATACATTAGCAAAGAAATTGTGGTTCGTTTGCATTTTTTGAAATGCCCATTCACAAAACACCACGCGGTTATGAAAATCATCGCCATCTAGTTCCTGGTGCAGTGAAATGTGATATGGTGAAACTTATGAACGATGCAATATTCTTTGAATACTGTCTCTGGAAATGCTGGAATCGCGATGTAATTGTCGTGTGCTTACATGTCGATTTTGGTGAATAGCTGCTAGTACAGCTACTTCGTTAGCTTCTTCTGTAACTGTTAATCTTCGCTTCCTTTTTTTCATTTGGTACGCTGCCACCAGAGTGAAAGGCATTCACAACTTTGTAAAAAAAGAAACGCGAGCGAGCATTATCTGGAAAACGCCTCAGCATACAACGCAACGGTATTTTTCGGGAACTGTAGCAGGATTCATTTTTAACTTGCAATTCGATTTATGCAATGAAGGGTAGACAAAAAATAGTCACGTAAACGGAAAGTTGTTATTCTAAAAGCAAAGTGACCTCCGACCGAATTACTACCAATACAATGGACTTCAAAAACAGTCTTACACTGAGAGACCGTGAATACTAAATTTTAATATGGGGATTAGAAAGTCGCGATATCCATTTACTTCCCTTCAGGAAAGTAGAGAAAAATGTAGGTGAACTGGTTACGTGTGACTTAACTTATGTATAAAAATGATATGTTACTTTATTTTCGAGTTATGTCGCCCTCCAGCGTTATGTAACAGAACCGGCGCCGGTGATGGCTGAAATGCAAGCGATGTACATGTATGAAACCACGTGAGTTCTCTCGGGGTCCGGTAGATGGCGACGAAATCCCCAAACGAAGTAAGAGTTTCGTTTTGTTTAATAGAAGCTGGTTTGACCGGCAATGCTCAGCTTATTTATTCTCATTTCAGAAAAAACATACAGAGAGAGAATGAATGAGCTGAGTGAAGGGACATGACGCGTTTTTTAATGGATTGCTTGATGTCCTCTTTTTGTTTATTAAATAATAAATTTAAAACCTAAAATGTAATTTTATTGAAGGTAGAAAACTTATTTATAAAATTGCTTCCATATTGTATGCACAATTTTTATGTAATCAGTTTTGATTTTTAATATGAAGAATATCATAAATTTTTACACGTTTGCTGTCACGTTGTTGAAATTATGTTTAAATATTATAATTTTTATTGGTTGTTCAACGGATGATTGAGAGAGGAAAAGTGAGAAATGGAGAGTGAGAGAGAGAGAGAGAGGGGGTGGAACAGCATTATGCGTGCATGAGACTACAATGATGATCGATTCCACATTTAATACTTATACGAAAAGAAGATATTCATTGATAAAGTTGGTGATCGTTTAGCATTAGACCATATTAAGATGCAGAGCCAAGGCGACGAAGTAAATGTTACGGAAACACGAAAAACACGTCTGGAAATGGTAACAAACGTTGACAATGCATATCATGCATAAGTAGCTGAATATTCAAAATTATAAATAAAAGGTTAATTAGAAGTGTTCTTACTTTAGATGAACTACCGTACAGTAAAAATGTTACAGATTGCATATCTTGAAGTAAAATATTGAATGTAGGCTCATGACAAATTGCATTCAATCATTAAGTTTAACATAAGATTTAAGTCTTATTATGCAAGTTTCTATAGTAACTGGATGTAATGTTTAAATGCATAGAAATATTAAATAAATGCAGACAGATTTAAATAAAAGTGCAATGATGCATTTACATGCTGACAAACCGGAATATAAAATTGAAAATGATGGATGCTGTCATGAAATACATATAAAATTAAAGTCTTATTAGAATGCTGTACCAGGGAATATAAATGAAGAGGATAACATAGATTAAAAATTTGCTGAAATCTCAGGGTTGAGAGATAACACTTACAATAATATCTAGAGAATAAATGTGTTCAAACATATAGGTTGGAAAATATACAAATTCCTCGCTTAAAATATCAGTTAACTAATGTTCCCGATATAAGGTAAGTAAGATGAAGAATATAGTAAACTCGTAAGAGAAGTTTAGACTGAGAGAAATTTTTCAAATATAATAATAAATTTGAAATGAAAATATTGCCTCGATTATTTGCGAGATGTTTTTGGTATTGGTAGAATATTATTGTGGGTATAAGGTGGATGGTCAAATAATCAATGTATACGAAATTATGTCCTTTGATTGTCAGTCTTAATTATTAGTAAGGTGTTCGTTAATATCTGGAGTAGATGCAATTTATCTTTAAAATATGAATACTACACGATTACGCCATAGTCGAAAGGTGTATGCTATGGAAATATTGAAACTATATAAAGGGGTTAAGGAATATTAATAGTGCGAGGATTATTAGCAGAGATTTTTACGAAATAAATTTATAATATAAGAGAGCTAATGAGATATAAACGAAATATTCAAAATAATTACAAATTTTGAAAGTGAATATTACGTACTTTGTATGTATAGAGTGCGAGCAGATATATATTACAAGATGCAATAAGCAAAAATAAAACACGATGTTTTGAATGGGACATACTGAATATTGTGAGGAATTAAATGTAAGATAAGGAATTATATAATTACCGATCTACATTAAACAATATGTTTATTATGAATATAGTCGACAGCAAACTTATGACTTATAAAGAATCATATTAATAACTGTGAATGCTTTGGCATATAATTTACGAAATCTCCTTGATAGGTGTGGGTATGAAATTTCAGACACTGGCAATGGTACTGATCTCAATTTGTTTCGTTCGCACCTTTGGTCACGACGAAATTAAAGAAGCATTATTGTCATCAGTAACGTGAATGCATTCAGATTTAAGAAAATATACAACACATTGTAAAGGTGTTTCAAAGTTCCGATGTACTAGATGTCTATTATTAATGACGGGCAAGAGTCAATTTTGATGCACATTTTAGTCTAAACGTGATAATGAAAAGTCTGACAAACAGTCTGCAAATATTGTAAATATGTACGTGTTATAATATGCAAAAATTATATAATTGAAATTAATCATAGAGATATGTGTGTTAAATGATTCATTTAAATGCGTATTCATATCCTTATCCCCATCATTTCCAAATGAATATTATAAATAAGCTTATTTTAGTTAAATTGTATAATGATCGTATATATTAAACTGTATCATTATTTACGAAAAAATCGTTGAATATTTACTCCCTTACATAAGAAAATATTTAATGCTTATTGAAAGTGTGTTTGGACTCTCGAAAAGAAGCATGAAGTAAGATAGAACTATATAAGCTTTACAGACAGGTCATTGGCAATTTTTCACTTGTCCCTTTCAAAATGATTAATGTTTTACGGAATCACATGCGCACATTTAAATAGAATTAACCTATGCATGTCTTCATGTTGAATTTTTGTTTGGTCTTTTATTTCATATAGGGTAGCAGTCTTTTTGAGTGATAATGTATGAAAACATCAATTCTATAAACGATTCAATATCAATAATAATTATAATAATATGAAATTTTAGTCCGTGATGTGAAAACATAAGAAGTTTTTAAAGGTTAATTTATTACCATGAAAATTATTTATTGGTATAAATACTTGCGTCTTTTTCTAGTACACTAGGTGTGGTGGATAGAAGGGTAGTCTCCTTATTCCAATATATTTAACAAAATACATATAACAATAGTATTGGTACGTAAATAACTTAGTTAACTAATTACGATTACAATGTCGAAGTAACAAAAATCTGTCAAATATAACAACGTTTCGTGCAGTGTGATGATTCAAATCATTGTAAACGGATTTAAATAGTCATGCCGGTTACGCTACATACAATTTCGAATCCAGAGGTACCGTTAGTTAATATTAAAATACATTTACGCTTGTACTTGTTTGGTTTTCAGAATGAATTTCATTCCATAGTCGTGTGAATGTTGCATCACAAAAATGTGCACAAGACTCGATTTGATATACGGGTATTCCTATAGATGTAAAAAAATGGGTAGCTGATGAAAGAGTGAGAGAGAGAGAGAGAGAGAGAGAGAATGGTCGACAATTAAAGAAGACAGTTCAAAAGTCATATTCGCTATGAATAAGGTTTCCTTATGTGGGCTATTATGCACGGTTCCAATGAGAACAGATTTGTTATTATCACAATGATAAATACTTTGTCGTTTTTCGTTTTGTTTTTACATTGACAGAAAGAAATATGTAGTGTAGATATGATGACTTAGACCACGTAAGATGTAAGATGTAATTATACATGGACTGACTTTAAGATGTAATGATTTTAAGTATTTGTTTTTAGAGTGCAGTACGTCGCGATTCAATATACATCAAAAAATTAATTGTTTAAACGATGTCAATTTAATGACTGAACATTTAGAGATCTTTGGCGCGCTCAATTGTATTATAAATGGATCGAAACTTGTATTTATACGTATATGTACATTTCAATGAGATCGAATATCGTAGAAAAGATTTCTTCAATTGTAAAAGTATGGAGACCATCATACTGGTACTAGTACGTGAAACGATTTAATATTGCGTTCAACTCTGCATCATCTGAGCATCGTAACTCGCAAACTATCTACAATGGACAAGTATGGGACCGTCTATCTTAATCTCGAGAGGAACATTGGATGATACCGAGATGGATCTAGTGACCATGAAAACTATCTGTTTTTGTTACACTCTGATTTGATTTCCGATTCATAGGATTTGACGAAGAGATACTACGATCTAGAGAGAAAGATACGATGTATATCCATAAGTTAGAGGTACCGCGTCATATGTGGAAGTGACAAAGAGTGTGTGAGAGAGAAAGAGATAGATAGAGAGAGGGAGAGAGAGAGAGATTGATGTATTGATGGATTCTCTTTATTATGGCTTGAGGTATTACCTCTTAGGCCAACCAATATAGAGCATACATACAGATAACTAAAACTAAAACTAAGCTTAATATAACAAGGCATACTAACAGAAGCATATAAAATCGCAATACTAGATTTATAACAAAAGAGAGAGAGAGAGAGAAAAGAATGCGTCAATTAATGAAGGGGACAAGCTAATCACTATTAGGTACTAGAAATGTAGTATATTGCCGACATGCAAAGATTCCCGGACCCGGTAATCGGTTTGTACCAAAGGAAATGTGCATTATGGATATTTCCGACAGTGATGTTGTAAAGTATGTTTTCAACGTATAACGATTGGTTAATACACAATTATCATAGTCTACGATGGGAATCGGTCGATATATACCCTTTGATGCAATCAACGAAACGTTGGAAGACAACCTTACATGTGCTCACAAGATACCCATAAAAGGTGCAGACAAAAAAAGATATAGGTTGCAGAAAATTTTAGATGCTGACAATGTTGTCGGCCTAGACATATTGGCCTATCCATCTCTACTGAAATTCATAGGACAACAACAACAACATTGATTGTCGATAAATTGTGAAAATCATACATTTAACGGAAAGTGTCCTAAACAAAATGTTAAAATGCTTAAAAATTGGATACTGGAAAATCTTCAAGACCAGCCTGCATTTCTTTAAAGGTCAATAAGAGTTTATTATGAAGTGAAACGTCTAGCATTAATGGAAACAAAAGACATCGTGTGTCTACCTATAGATTTCATCTCAACGTTTGCAGAACGTGAAATCGAAGAAGCATGGTCATGCTTACCACTCACAATGCAAATGCATCCAAATTTACGTGGATGTCGTTGATAAACATTTTGAAACGAGTGATGATACCTTGGAAAGACCGCCGCCGATGATTAAAGACTCTGCAAATTGTTAATTTCGGAGGGATGTATAGTAATGGCAATATAGGTATTTTAAAAATAAAAAATCCCGGGTCCTCAAGATTGCTTTCGCTTTGCAGTAGATGCACGGTAATATTTAATAATTTCACTTTCATATTCTTTGCATGGCGATAATAAGGTTAATTATCAACTAGAGCCAATTTTCAAGAACCTCATATTCAATTGTAATCGCTCCATAACCACTCATATCAGCAAGTGTATGATCGCAGCTTACGATGAATCCATGCATTTCAAATGCAACCGCATATTTTATTCTGCGATACACAGATTCTGCAATCTCTTTATACATACCAAAAGATGGCAACATTGTCACTTCCTTTAACTTTTTACTTAAAAGGCACAAAACTGTGCGTAAAGATAGAAAGAAACTCTTGAATTTTACACGCTTCTCTTAGATTTTTACATCGACATTTCGATCTCATTAGTCTCAGAAATGTTAAAAGTGGGAAATATTAAATGAAGGTTAATTAGTTATATTATAAGCAAGTCGATACTCGTATGTATTTGTGACTAATGGGAAGTCAGATTCATTGTTACCGTATAGTAAAGTCTACGGATAATTAACAGGTCGAAACCTGTATGACGATATTTAAGATGTGGTAAATTGTACACATATTTAAAAAAAAAACGGTTAGGAGCATGATTAATTACATTACCCACGTGTCCAAACTCCAAAATTATAGCTATGGTTTGAACGTCATGAAAACACGTAAATACCGTGAATAGATAAATGCATAGAAAATAAGCGTGACATCCTCTCTTTCTAATTACTGCTAGCTTCTTCCATCATTTCTATATTATACATTTTAATACACACTATTCGGATCATGTGAGATTTATTACTATTTAAATATTATTATTATAAATTATTTATTTATTTATTAATGCTACCTTTGTTAACGAATGTTAACACGAAATAAGTGGAAATGTAAAGAAATTGGTTTGAGAGGAGAGGTAACCATTACTGCGCGTGCGTCAATTAATGAATAAAACACTGTTATACTTTATTCACTAGTGAATCAGTACTCCAAAATTATAGCTATGGTTCGTAAGTTATGAAAACTCGTTAATACCGTGAATAGATAAATGCATAGAGAATAAGCGTGACATCCTCTCTTTCTAATTACTGCTAGCTTCTTCCATCATTTCTATATTATACATTTTAATACACAGGAGGAAGACAAGGATATTGATGATGATGAGAGATTTATTACAATTTAAATATTATTATTATAAATTATTTATTTATTTATTAATGCTACCTTTGTTAACGAATGTTAACACGAAATAAGTGGAAATGTAAAGAAATTGGTTTGAGAGGAGAGGTCACTATTACTGCGCGTGCGTCAATTAATGAATAAAACGCGGTTATTCACTAGTGAATCAGTTTCATACGAAATGGAATACGTTGTAGACGTGCAGGGATTCCGCGGGCCTGGTAATGGGTTCATAGCGAAGGAAATGTCTATAATAAATATTGTCGACAGTGAAATTGTGACTTATGCGTTTAAACCACCATATCAATGGGTACCTTTACACTATAAGAGAGTCAATAACTGGTTGATGAATAATTATCACGGTTTCCCATGGCAATCTGGCGACGTACCATTTCACGCTATAAACGAAACTTTGGAGGATATCGTTAAATGTGCTAGCAAAATTTATGTAAAAGGAGTCGATAAAAAATGTTGGTTGGAGGATATATTAAACGCTAAAAATGTTGTCGATCTCGACATTTTTGGACTGCCCATCTCTAACAAAACTGAAGCAGCAGCAGCAATATCAATTGTCGGAGATGTGTGAAAATCATACGATTAATGGAACATGCGCTAAAGAAAATGTAAAAATACTTAAGAATTGGGTATTGGAAAATCTATGTGAACAACCTGCATCTCCACAATGTTAATTAAGGATTTATTACGAAGTAAAACGTCTCGCATTGATGGAAACAAAAGATATAGAATGTCTGCCGATTGATTTCATTTGCATATTTTGCTGACCGGAAAATTGAAGAAGCATGGGCTTGCTTGCCACCTGCTATGCAAATGCATCCTGATATACGTGAATGTCGTCGATGTTATAAACATTTCGAATCAAGCTATGATACGATAGATGGTCAACCACCTATGATTAAAGACTGCATCAATTGTCAAGTTAAAAGCGATGCATTAGTTGATGATAATGAAAATATGAATTTCATGTGATTGCTATTGTATATTATGTATGAATATGAGAAATAAAAGAATAAATAACATTTATTAAAAACATCTTCTGTATTTTCTTCATCTTCCTTCCTGCATGATATTGTACAAAAAAAAAAAGAATATGGGTTATTTAAATGGTCATATTTAACAAAGGGGTCGATGGTTAACGTAATGATTAATGGATTTTAGACGCGTCTCAACTCGTCTTTACGAGATATAGGTCCCAACATAGAAATTGCATGTGTTTCCCAAATATGGGAATGAATAATGGTTTAGACGCGTCTGGACCTGTATACCATCTTTACGAGATATAGGTCCCAACATGTTATGTAATATTCTTAGAAAATACATGTGTTTTCCCAAAGATGGTCGGTACCCATGCCGAAAATAGACCGCCAGACCCCGAGCGCCAGAGGGCCGAAGGTACACGTGTTTTTCCAAAAATGGGAATGACTAACGGATTTTAGACGAGTCTCAACTCGTATACCATCCATGTGTTTCGAGGGGGGAGAGGTAGCATGGCAATAATTATTCGAGCGATCAAATCGCGATATCAATTCGCGGTTTTAATTCGCGGCCTTAATTCGCGTTCTTAATTCGTAATCTTAATTCGCGAGTCATCTCGCGAGGTACCCCTCGCGATCCACCGAAACCGCGAGTGGCGTAGAACTGTCTTTATCCTTCTACTGGCAGCCATTTCGTGTCATATTTAGCTGTGACAACGCTGTCACAACACTGTCGCAGCTAAGTTTAGCTGTGGCAGCTTCGGTGCTACTAGGGAAGCTTTAAAAATTAAATAGTTAGATTTTACAAAAACATTATTAATACAGGATCCGGTCTAAATATTATTGGAAGGTCTAGCTGTTCCTAGGAAACAAGGGAAATATTCTTTCTTTAAAAAATTATTTTAAAATTCCTGAGATATGGTGTTATTACTATACGGAGCACTGTAGTTCTTGAAATCAATATTAAAGTCACCTACTACGATGTGATTTTTTATATTGATGTTGTTCTCTACATATCGAAAGCACCTAATTCATACGTACGATATTAAAACTTTTGTAGTACCTGTATACTCACTATTTTCAGGACTTTGTTCCTGCGCCGAATAATTATTTTGGTAATAAGGGTTACTTTTTCATGAATTATTGTTACAAATACTTTTTCATGGTATTTGTAAAGGGAGGGGGGGGGGAGGGTGAACTTACATTTCAAAGTGGGTATTTTATAGGTATATAATGTGTATGTTATTTGTAAATGAAATTATTTTCCTACATGGGTCTTTTCCAGCACATTATGCATTTGCTCTAATATTTTAGGGGTATTTTCTATCACACCTGTTGAGATAAACGGATTTTTTTATTCGGCTTTTTAAAGCACCAAACCCGTGGTAGATTCTCGTACCTATATAATATTCATTCAGTTGCTTTTTCGAGTACTTTACTCTTGGCAAATATCAATATTTCATTCTTAATAGCGCTTTTCCGAACAAGGGATGCTAGCACCTAATTTGGGCCTAGTATGTTTTAAAAGCACCTAAATAGCACCTAATTATGCCGCTAACGCCAATACCATTCCATTATTCCTCTACCGTTTTGTACCACATGCTCTGCCAGCTTGAATCACGCTGGCAGTACAAGTTTGTTCTTTAATTTCCGGAGCCTCCTTAAGAGCACCTAATTTTTTATTAGAGCACCTAATTAGCACCTAAAAAGCACTTAATTTTCGTATATTTACTTTTTGATTTGGACGACCTTGTTCTACTAGCTTGATAGACGTCATTTTTTTACATTTATTTGTACATACCATAATATGCTGAGTGGATGAAAGATCATCCGCATTTAAATGCCGTCTGATTTTATGTACTTTCTCTTTGTAGATTCCTGGACCGATGAAGCTACGTCCTTCATTCTGGATAAATACAAAGTATGGTTACCGCAGGTGGGACCTCTAAAAAAATTTAAAACCAAAAAAGTCATGTGGACCGAAATCGGTAAAGAATTACAGATAAGTCTAGGGATTCAAAAAACCGCATTGCAAATCGAGAATCGGTACAAGACCGTTCTTAAAAGAAAAAGAAAGCTGTTGAAAATAACAACAAGTCAGGCCATTCAAGAGAAGAGGTTCCTTTCGAGAAAGAACTGAGTGCTATTAGCAGTATCGATGATAGTATCGAACCCGAGGTTCTTCGTTCGAGCAAAAATGTAACTTTTCCAAAGAATCGGTCCGCTGACTTTGCCGACTTGACGCGTTGACGATTCTACTGAAGAAGAAGCTGGATCAAGCAATTCATTAAAGAAAAAAAGAAAATCCTTAGAAGAGAGAAAACTTGAACTCCTTGAACGCAGGGAAGAAAGACGAGAGAAACACCAGGAGCAAATGATGAAGTTCATGTGGGAGGTTTTTGGAAAAAACCGGAATGAATCGTATTCATCTTTTTCGATTTATCTTTTAATTTTATTTTTATTTTTAATTTTATCTTTTAATTTTATTAACAGGCCTGAAGCCCTTGTAGGATAGTTCATTGTTATATAATATCTGCCGCTGGTAGACGTATATAAAGTATAAAAAAAATAGATAAACAACAAGAAATAGATAACAAAATTAACAATAACAAACAATTTAAAAAAAGACGTTTCGGCCCATGATAGTGGTCTCAATTTATTTTCGAACGAAGTACAAAGTATACAGCTACAATCGTTTTGTAACCATTAACAACAGATGTATACAACAAGTTTTTAATAGTAATTTTAATTAAAAACCCGATCAAGAAGAAAGTACAATATATGAGAATGTTTAAAATTATCAGCATTAAGGAAACATATCAAAATCTTATTACGTTTTTCCTCCCCCCGTCTCCGTAGATCATCGTCTTGTCTGCCCTCGTTATAGTGCTGCACTTGCTCGTCATCAATATGAAGCGGATCATTGAAGTCATCATCGTGTTCAAGGCACAAATTGTGTAGAATACAACATGACAGTATAAATTTTGTAACTATTAACACGGTGCATTTGCAGCTCGGGGAGCTGTCTGAAGCGGCCTTTCAAAAGTCCAAAACAGTTCTCAATGAGGACTCTGGTAGCCGAAAATTTTTTATTAAAATGTTTTTGTTTATTGCTGAGGTTGCCATAATCCTTGTACGGAATAAGTAAGTGTTCGCGAATTGCGTAAGCTCCATCTCCTAGGATGTGGAACTTCCCACCTTCGCATATATTAGGGATTTCGTCGTGAATATGCGACAGTTTAAAAACTCGTGCATCATGCACTTTTCCAGGTATTCCAGTAAACACGTCAACGAACCTTTTCTTGTGGTCGCAAATTCCTTGTAATGTTAAGGATGGTATGTCGTGACAGTTCACGTAAGTCGACTTTATTTTCCCTTTTGGTGTCTGAATCTTTATAGATGTGCCATCAATACAGCCCAAAACACCAGGAAATCCTGAAATCTTGTGACAGCATAATTAATTACATGGGTCAAAAGAACAGGAACAAATCGATGTTGAAAAACTTTGATTTTCGCTTTAAGAAGGTTGTTCTCCTAGAGCTCCGAAACGCCAAGGCTGTTTCGGAACTATCAGACGGGAAGTTATCCCAACAAGAACACTTTTCAGAAAAGAATTCTTTAAGAATTCTCTGACAAATAACGAATGTCCGCAATAATGTAATACTTACAGTATACTTTAAGAATTCTGTAAGAATTCTTTTCGAAATAATAAAAACGTTAGAAAAAAGATTGAAAATTATTATTTGTATTATGATTAATTAAAAAGTATTTAAAAGCTTTCTTTCAAACAAATAATTTTTTCAAATAATACTTAAAAAGAACTCTTTTGTACCTCTTAGAAAATTACCATATAGCGGACATTCGTTACATCTCCTAGTAATCATAAAGAATTGTTTTTAAATTCTGCACAAAAAACGGTACAAAAAAGAATTTTAGACTAATTCTTTTTCAATTACTACAGACTTTCGTGTGCTTGTTGGGATCACAGATTCTAAGCTCAGAAGCAGAAAATGTGAAATGTCAGGATCGTGTTTTGTTTGTAATTTTACTTTTTAGAAATTTACTGTATTTTATAAAACACACGGGCATTGTAGTCCACGTAAATGAAATATTGATATTCGCATCCCAGCAAACGGAAAAGGATCGGAGATGGATTGAAATGGATTCATTTGAACAGTTTTCAATACGCGGTTTTCATTTTTTTAATCCCTGTGAATCCAGTGCCTTTATTTAATAAAGTTGAATCCACACAGAAGAATTTAATTTTCTATCTTTGAATCCATGCATATCCAAAAATAATTTTGTCAACAATAAAATAATTCTGAATGCCTGCAAATATAACATTATGGATTTAAAGCAAGTTTTCGAATCCATGTGAATCCAAAAATTAAAACCGCGCATTTAAATGGATATAAAAGTATTCAAAATTTGAATCCATTTGAATCCATTTCCGTTTGCTGGGAATATATTCACAGACATTTGTACAGCGGCTCAGGTGCGTGAGTAATGTATGAAGCTTAAACATAATCGATTTTGTCTTCCGATTTTTCAGGAGAACACCTGTGACAATAAGTCCCTACAAGAAGAAATATTTTCTGGCAAAAATGGTCAGACTGTTCTGAAATGAGGAGGTCGCAAAATTGTCATGCAACCCGGAAAGCCTGCTGGACCGATTTTCGCACGTTCCTTTCACTGCGCTGATCGTACAGAAGCATTCGTGTGAACTTCGTGAATCACCCATCCGTTTTTCTTATGGAGCCACACGACTTACACGCATTTTGTACGGTAATCGGTCGAACGTACACGAATTTCACATGGGGTGGCGCTGCTATCGTATCGATCTTTTCCATACGAATTTTATAGAGAAAGGCGCATGTGATAATCAGCCCAGTAGGCTTTCTGTGTATTGTCTTAACTGTAAAAAAAAAAAAAGAGTATAAACGTTTCTGTCAGAAACATGCAAGAAATGCTTCATTTCGCACACAGTTGCAATGAGAATATTTACCTGAAAAAAGTCATTCTCGACAAGTTCCTTATCGTCGCTGAACTTGATAACATGTGGCGCTATGAAGCACAAATACTCCATAACTCGATCATTTTGCCTGAACGCTGTTGCCAAACATACTCCAAATCTTTGGGCCACATCGCGCAAACATACTTTGTTGCTCGGAAACCTGCAATTAGGAATATTTCCAATGTCTGCAAAAGTACATCCGCCTCACATACAAATACAGTTGAAAGAAGTGTACATTAAGCCATTAACGCCCAAAATCGGAGATTTTTTTACGCATTTCTAGGGTCATTCTTACTACCGTAAAAAAATATGATGAAAGGAAGGTAACTGTTGTAATATGTTCGAGTGTGCACTTTTGGACTGTGGATCGAAATTTTATTGTTTAACACAATAGATAAGGAAAAATATGTTTCTTAATCATGTTTTTTCCATTCAATTCGCGATAAAATGTGATAGTTAATTATCTTCATCATTGGTGACAAAAAATAGTAGCAGATGAACAATTCATTTCTTAATGTTTCAATTTATTGACATTGTCATTGCGAAATAGCGTCAGATTAAGCCTTTATAACCCATCAAACGACAATGGATTCATTTTAATGGTCTTGAATACTCGGTTTTTATTTTTTAATCCTCGTGAATCTGTGTCTTTTCTTTAATACAGTTGAATCCACACAAAAGAATGTTATTTTCGAATGTTTAACTCAGACAAATCCAAAAGTAATACTGGAAGAAATTTTGGAGCGCATTCTTTGGCTCCCCCCCCCCCCCAAGCATTCACAAAGAATTCCTTTGTAATTCTTCTTTCGACACAAGCATTAAAGAAGTATTCTTTTGGAATAGTTCATAATTTCTTTTTGCTTATTGGGATAGTAGAAAAATAATTTTTGTTTTTACCATAGGAAGGATAAAATATCTAGTTCCGCCGATATTGTTGGCGATCCTCCAGTAGATGTGTCATTGGGGTAAAATTGCGACCGTTCATAACCCTCTATGATGTCATAAACTGTTGGTCTTCCAATACGAAAGTGTGATTTGAACTATAACAATAGAAAAGGAAAATACAAAAGTATACATATATTACAGTGGTCGAAAAAGGGTAATGTCGAAAAAAATGTGCAACCTGGCTTATTTGACACAAAAAAAGAAAATTTTAACTGTTTAGGGCCATATAATATAGCAATTCAATCGTTTTTAATTTACATTTCTTATCGTAAATTTCTACAGCGGGAAACCGTGGGCGCGAAGAATCGAGTTGGCAGCGTCGCTATCGCATCTGTCTGCGAGAAACCTAACTACATAATGATGGACAAGAGAGTGAGGTTCGCTTAACACGCACGCGCGTAGACATCGCCGACTTCGTGATCCTTAAATTTTCGTTACAGTTTCGTAATTTTCAGAAACTTTTCGTAATTTTAAGAGAAATTTTGTAAAATTACGAAACATGTTACTGAATGACATTTAAGGAACGGGATTTCGTAAAAATAAGTTCCAGTGGTAACCCCAGTAAACGAAAATCGATTGAAAAAGATTCAGATTTTGAATTCTTTTGAATCCACCTGAATTCCATTTCTGAATCCCAGAAAAACAATTCACGTATTATTTTCAGTATAAATACCGTGAGATTTAATTATATCTTAGCTCAGGGTTATTTTAATGAAATAATGAAGCCTCCATTTTGGAACGAAAACTTCGATTATCAATAATGACCCAGTGTTCCCACATGCTTGTATTAAATTTTAGTCGAAATATCGAATTATATCTAGGACCCAGAAATTGCTTACATAACCTCTCTTTTTTTATTGACATGAATTCAAATGTATTAAGCCTGGAGAGGAAATTCCGGATTATTCACGGAAGAAATGTTCAGCATATCTACGTGGATTCAAAATTATTCGGAATGTAGAAAGATTGGAGAAGGTTCAGAAATGGAATTCAGACATTAATTTTTCAATTAATATCAATACATCTCAATTATTTTTCGTTTGCTGGGACTGATATGTATCGGAATTTTCGTAATATTTGTAACAGTTTATACTTACCTCGGTTTCACTAAACTTGTGGACTACTTCCAGGAAGTTCTGAATCTTTGGGACACTGCGTTTTTCCTTCAATAGAAAATCGTCATCTTCCTCGCTGCTGGAGGATTCGCAAAAAACTTCCTCGAAGAAAAACTTTGCAAGCAAATAATTCTTTCTGTTCTCTTCCATTATCCTCGTTTAATCTTTACAACTGTAATGGTAATTATCCTCACAGTGCAAGTAATCGAGTGGTGTGAAGATATCAGCAGTAGGTGGGACCAAAGAAATGACATTCGGAAGATAGGGATCTAAAGTAAGACATCAACGTCCCCAATGAGGAACCGTCGCAATAAATGGCGGTAGGGTCACTCTCTACTCTCTATTGCGTTTAAAAGAACTTGACGGTGTTTTGGCTATGCCCGAGCCAAAAAGAGGAAAAGTATTACCAGAAACTACCATAAAAAAAGTGAAAGAATTTTATGAGAACGATGAAAACAGTCGTATCATGCCTAACAAAAAGGATGTAATCTCTGTTCGAGTAAATGGGGAAAAGCAGCAGCATCAAAAACGATTAATGCTGAGTGACATGAAAGCTTTACACGTACAATTTAAGGCACAGTTTCCGTCATTTGCTCTTGGTCTCAGTAAATTCGCTGAACTAAGACCACCGTGGTGTATTCTCGCTGGTGCAAGCGGGACACATAGCGTATGTGTATGTGTGAGTCACCAAAATTTTAAATCAATGTTCGACGCTGCTAGTTTGAGAAAATTTACTACGAACTTAGAATACCCATTGATTACAAAGATTGCATTAATTTTGTTTTGTGCAAAAATCCTGCTCCAGCTTGTTACTTGGGTGATTGTAAACTATGTCCAAACATTGAAAAATTTTCTGACTACGTTGCACAAATCTTACAAGAGGGCGGAATAAACGATTTGATTTTTAGCATATGGCAAGTCGTCGACCGATGTTCCTTAATCAAGAAATGTCTATCCTTATCTGATTTTGTAACAGAATTTTCAAGCGATTTATACAAATTACTTGCACATCATTTCATTGCAAAGAATCAGTCCCATTATATTAAGGAACGTAAGGAAAATTTAGACGAAGACGAAGTCCTTGTTCAGTGCGACTTTTCAGAAAATTTCGCGTATGTGGCACAAAATGCGGCTCAGGCATTTTTTTCGGCATTACAATAATGATCAATGCACTGTGCATATAGCAATATTTTATTATAAAAGTGCAAACGAAATCAGTCATAAGAGTGTAATATTATTATCTGAGAGCACAACACACGACACAGCAGCAGTGTATATTCTGCAACAGAAAATGATTCCCTTTATCAAGGAAGCGTGCCCTCGGGTAAAAAAAATTATCTATGCAACTGATGGAGCCAAGCAACATTATAAAAACAGGTATCAAATGGTGAACTTGGTGAAACACAGAGATGATTGCGAGCTACAAGGTGAGTGGAACTATTACGCAACAGCTCATGGTAAGGGCGCGTGCGATGGTCTTGGTGCCACATTTAAAAGGGAAGCTACACGCGCTAGTATACAGGTAAATGCTACTGAAGCTATGCTGAATATAGAATCGCTGATGACATGGGCTAGAATGAAGCTTCCAACGATCAAGATATTTCATTACAGTAAACAAGATCATACAAGGACTCAAAAATCACTTGCCAACAGATTTAAACTGGCACCAGCAGTGACAGGAATATCATATGGACATCAAATTTTAATTGACAAAGACAACCAGCTGAATGTAATGAGATATTCAGGCGCGCCTGCTCCGCTAGCAATTATTCATTATTAATCGGGAAAATTATGTACTACTACTGTGTTAAATAAAGACACAAATAATCCAATAAAAAAAACACCAAAAAACAAAAAAAAACACAAAAAAAAAAAAAAAAAAGTGTAATGCGGCCTTCATTACTTTAATGTGACGACTGTCTCCACCCAGTTCAACGCAGAGAGCTCTTTTTATCGCAGCAGAATTCCTTGTAGAGAATAACTTTTCGCAATTCTTTTTAATTTTGTAATTCGATTAGCTGCACTGTTTCCTCCATTTTGAATTTTGAAAATGTAAGATCGGATACATAATCAGCGACCCCACAAATTTTCGAGTACCCAAGTATTGTTTTCATCAAATACTTTTTGAAATTTTTATCCGCCATATTGGATGCGCCATTTTGAATTTTGAAAATCTGAGGCCAGATTCGTGTTCAGCGACCCCGAAAACCCCAGAGTAACAAATTTCAGCTGTTTTCCACGTCAAGAAAAATGTATGCTTCAAACGGGTATCTCCTTTTCCGGGCGCGATAATCTATCCGCCATTTTGGAATTTAACAAAATACCACTCGATAAACGAAAGTAAATATATTAAGCTAAATTTTAAGCCCAAGCAAAATTTTTTAGCTGCAAATGAATTTTGCACAATGCTGTGGCACGGTTGACGTGGAATGGAAATATATATATATATATATCCTAAGCTCACTAATTTGGCAATGATTATTCCTTCCCCTTCTCTATTTCCTACTTTATACGCATCTTTCAGTTCTACATTATCGACACTGACCCCCATCCATTCTAACACAGTCTTAACAGCTCCTTTCACGCCCCCCCCCCTCCAACCTCCCCCTCTGATGAATACATTACATCTTCTTTTTCTTCTCTCCATTTATTCACTCTTCTTCTCCACCATTCATATTCTGATCTCAAGCTTTCTCTCCTGTTCTTCCATATCTTTCTTCAAACCTTTTATCTCATTTTTTAATTTTAATTTTATAATTTTTTTATTCGAGGCTTCTTCATTCTTTCTATTATCTTCTCTCACTTTTTCAAACTTTTCTTCTATCTTTCTGTCTAATCCATCAATTTTCTTTGTTACCTGTTCATTGCTTTCTTTAAATAGTCTTCTCAACGTATCTTCATCATTTTGTTCATTTCCTATTTTCCACTTCTTTATGCTTTTCTCTTCTTCTTTCGCCTTCTTTTCAGATGACAGGTTGAGGTTAGGATCGCACCAGCTGATGAATTCTTCCTTCTGCTCGCTTCCATACCATTGAAAATGAGCTGTAAAATGCGCCCAGCTCAGATTTAACGACTCTCATCGCTGTAAATTAAACTCCCCGAAGGGCATTCCTTTACAGCACCTAGTATTCTTTAAAAATCGCTCTCGCGAAATTTCCAACATCTACTATCACTCACCTTACAACAAGTTTACCTGGATTAGTAGTCAACGGGGAATTGGACTTCGCGCACCGGGTTAAAAAGAATAGATTTTTGTAAGTGTTATGTTCTGTTACTGCACTAAGCAATGCCGATGCTTTTCACAAAAAACAAAGCGTTTGCGGGTTAGGATTAGGACACGTGGCAGAAATTGACACGCACTTTTTCTCCTTTAGTTTATATATTTCCTGGCACATAATTAAAAAAATGTAGTTGAATTTATGCGAGCGATTCTAAAGCCATCGGCGCGTGCTTGTAGAGAAGCAAATTTAATCGGAACCGTTCTTTCCGGAAACAGATTCGCAATTCAGTACTTTTTCGTTTGTTAGGCTGAATCGAAATACAACCATGCCAAAATTAAGGGCTAATTTAAAGCTCTCGAAATATGCTAATAATATAAACTTTTTTACTCGCGATTTGAAACAAAATTAAGTGTTCGCCAACTTTACGTAAGTTACTGAGACTTAGATTTTTCGAGATTTTATAAATAGTTTGTATGCTACAGTCAGGGATTGATTCGACAACTTCGGGATGAGATCCACGTCTTAAAATCCGAAGTCGAATTGTTCCGTCAAGTGCGTAAGATTTTTATTGTATCTAGATTTCTCCTAGCTTTTGCAGGAGCGACTATTGCTACTTCCCACTCAATGATAAAATCCAATTATCAGGAAAAAAATATATATCCCGAATAAACATTTATGACGCTGTAAATTTTCCTGAAAATTTTGTTATTATCCACAAAAAAGTAGAATTAAAAAATGTATTAATTTTATATAAATTCACAAGTCTACAAAAAAATAATTTTATTTTATCGTAAGTATTCCATCGGGTCTTATAACCCTTTGTTGACCTCTACTCAGATCCGGAAGCTTCTACCGAAGGCAATTTCCGCTGGGCTACACCTCTATTCCACCCTCACTCGCAATGTTCGCTTTACCCCTCCCCTCTTGTGTTACCATAACTCGCAACTCAATTTAAAATGGATTCGGTAAATTAATTGAATTAATTAACTACTTCAATTAATTATTTTTATTTTCTTACTCGCGAGAAGCCAATGGATTAATTATTACAACCTTAAACCCCTCAATTCTGATAATTTATAGCCCAATTTGGTGACTTCCGATGTCCTTGTTTCTGCGGTCTCCTCTCACACGCTCTCTCTCTTTCACTCGCTACATGCCTTTCCACTCTTTTACGAGAGTCCGCCCGATAGATAATATTATCAGTATTCTTTGTTCAATTTGAAATTAGAATTATTTATTTTAATTAACTTCAGTTAGTGTTCTTGTGACCACGTCACAAATCCCCTCCCCTAAACCGAAGTTTCTTCCAAAGACTTCTTCATAAGAGAATTGACTAGCTTACGTAATGCGGGGTGATTCAATTCGCTCGTATCACTTCTTCGACCAATTCTCTTCCATCCTCCTTCTCTCTCTGTCTTTGATTTTCCATCTTCCACCAACTCGCAACTTATCTTTCTTCTTATCTCGCAACCGGATCCCCCCCCCCTCTCTCTCTCTCTCTCTCTCTCCTCTCTGCTTTTGGTGAGTACACGCATCACACCTGTTAAATTTTTGCTCCCGGTTCTTCGCAAATTTCTGATATATATCTCTGTTTTCCGGAGCGGAAAGCTCTTCCAGAGGGTGCACAGACTGTGGACCAGCATATCGGTGCAATTTTTATCGACAATCGTCGCCTGTGCTCCACGGTGCGCCTTTTGGAAAAATTCAGAAAAATATTCTTTCCACGGTCTCGCCGGGCACGTGTCAACGGTAATTTTGAGGTACTGTCAAGCGCGCAAGTCAGCCGAAATCACGTGGTCAATCATGTCAGCCGCCTGCTTCAAGTACTACCTGTCATCTTAACTGAGTCAAATCTCATCATCAAGGTACGTCAAACTGATGCCAAAAATCAGAAGCGAAGTAAGCGGCAAATCTGAAAATAACGCTGCCGATAACGTAATCTGTGCAAAGTGTTACAAGCGCGTTGTTAATTTTATAAAATGTCCCTCGTGTAGCAAGTGTTTTCACGAGTCGTGTGGACGTATATACATACATAACAAATCGGAGTCCGTGTGTTGTGTGCGTTCTCTACCACCCCTACTTCCCCCGCGCTCCTCAGTCATAAGTAACGCAGCCGCGTGTGAGTTACTCCTCCCCGCGCATCCTACTCCATCCTCTCTACCAAACGCCCCTCATAGTACATCGCTGGTCTTAGCGGCGGTCCGATCAACTGGCCTGCGAGATCGCCCGATCTTACTTCGCCAGATTTCTTTTTGTGGGGCTATCTTAAAGACAAAGTGTACAAAGAAAAATCAACAACACGTGAGAATATGATTGATCGAATTACAAGTGCATTTGCTGAAATTCAAGAAGATACACTTCTCCGTTGTATAAATTCATTTGAATTACGGATTAATAAGTGCATTGAAGCCGAAGGTCATCATTTTGAACACTTACTTTAATTAAACGATGATTCCGTAAGTACCTCGAATCGTGAGAGATTTCAAATGTAAGTAATTCAGAATCTGAAAATTTTGCTTTAAGACTAATTTTGAGTATTGCAGAATCGTAAGCGTGTATTCTCAATAACAGTAAAATGAAGGAAAATTGAATTTCGTCGATTACAGCGCCATCTATCGCGAAACGAGAAAAATGTTTTAGACAAATCATACGCATTTTTATTCAAAGAATCTGAATATGCAATAAAAAATAGGGTTTCCCATTTAAGATTTCGAACTTACCCCCACCACCGCCCCCAGGGTCAGTGTGGGGGGGGGGGCAATTTTAATATCACTGTATGTACACCTTAGACCCATTAAATTTTTATTCTTAACATTTTTTCGTAGAGTCCCTACTTTTTGAGATATTCGACAGTTTCAACTTAAAAGAAACACCCTGTATATGAGCATCGAAAAAGTTCTTGCAAGGTCGAAAACTAGAATCGAATATTCGCCACCTAGCGGCAGTTGTACGAAACTTCATAGAATCGCATGCCTCTAGTCGCTGTAGACCATGGTATATATTACTGTGCACTAGACTATAGTGTCATACATATATCAAGTTGTACAATGGTCTTATAAATGTTTTAACGACTTATATATTCGTAATATTGCAACCAACCTTTGAGGAATCGTGTAAATGTTTATACAACTTTAATAGTGTATTACAATGCAATAAATGTATATGAAGTTTTAAAAACGTATTAGCGACTTGAATTACATATTACAAGATAAATAACGTTTACGGAGTTCTAAAAACGTTTCTACATCCAGGAAAAGTTGTATATACTATTACAATTTTTTAGTTGTACAATTTTCAATAATGTAAGTCGCAAAAACGTTTTTAGTAGTTATAAAAACTTTCTTAAAACTTTGTGCTACTTGGACGTCCTGTAGACGCATCGTTAGCATACGTTTATTGGACGCTGTAGCTTGAATAGAGGACGTATACGGGCACATTATTGTACTAGTACGTTTTGAGGCACTTTATTGTACTCTTTTCATCGTGCGTACGATAAAGCGCTATTTAGTGTACGCAAATCGTGCACGATAAAACGCGGAAATCGTACGGAGTTACATAAAATAATGTATTTTGGTTAGTGTTATAGTGTTAGTGTGTAGTAAGAAAGAAATCATTTTCGAAAAAAAGAGAGCGAAAAGTTTAATAAATCGTTAATTTGTGAATAATTGTAAAATAATTTTTAATATGAGACGTGCCAGAAAAAGAAGTGTAAATAAAGAATGTTGGATTAAGAATAATAAAAAGCGTTGTAAAAATCTTGTATGTATATTCACGAAACATCGTTAAAGTTATCTTAGTTTTGAGATTTTACATTTTTGAAATTTTTTAAATAAAGCTCAATTAATTAAATAATTATTATATACATTGTATAATGTAGTAATAATATAATAATAAATAAAATAAATATAAACTAGATGCCTTCGACCCGGGTGCCTACAATTTTGGCTAAATTCGTATTGCAGTTCCCTGACGAAAGGCTGATGCTTCCGGGAATATTCCCATTTTAATACTGCCAGGAAAGAAGGCGGCAGAGGGTAGTTCTAGCATCGTTAGGTTCGAGTAGTTTCTATACATATATTGTAACAATGTGTTGTTCCTTAAATGGGGTGAATATGCCAATGAATGGACGGTTAAGCATTTTTCACACTTTGATCGATTGTAACTTTTGAATTCTTTTATGAAAATTTAATTATGATACCACCATTAGAATCGTTAGACTCTGCTCTTTATGACCGTGTAGTTCAACCTTTGATTTTATTTAATTATTAACCTCGTCTTCATACGTTTGTAAAAAAATCCGCCGGGTTAAATCAAATGGGACGTTTTCAGTACCAATTTTGGATGGCTTTAAAACTTTGTTTTGATTTTACAAAATAATAAACACTGGAAGATCAATAGTACTGTAAATATTGTTTTGAATGTTCAAAGAACATAAAAATATGTATTTTGTTGCATGTTGTGCATCATACATTCATAAGAAATAGAAATATGTAGAAAATCGTCCATTCATTGGTAGTCGTCCATTCATTGGCATATTCACCCTATATTAAAATTGAAAATGAGCATTTTCAAATCTTCGACCCCGACCGCAGGTCAGCCGAAGCACTGATAAATCAGCACGTCTTGTTCACACTGATGCTTAAAAAAACGCGGTTTAGTCGAGTTTTTGACAGGTCGGGTTGCAGGAAATAAATTTTTTTATATGTGGGATACTTCGGTTTCCGTTTTTTACGGCATTATCGTTGATTTTACGAAGAAATGAATACAACCTTTTTTGTAGAGAATTCGACGTTTTTTTGTTGGAAACATTTTTTTTGTACGATTTGTATTTTTTATTAAAAAATGGAAAAAACGTGTTTTTTGAGCGTTTTTTTGTTAAACCTCCCCATAATCTAGTACGCATTGTCTCCAAAAACTAATAAGATCTAAGTTTGGCCAAGAGAAACCCAAATCCATTTGTACTTTTTAAATTCGTCCTGCCAGTCGCGAGATATCGCGTAAACAAAATTTTGCCCACGGACGGACGGACGGACGTACAACCTAACGGACACCAATTTTTTTATTGTTGCTTTGGGTTCCTTAGGGCCTGAAACGTCGACATTTGATGAAAAACTATAGGGTAATTTTTGGCTGGAACTGCCCAAAATCAATACTTCGCCAGACCTATGGTCTGGGTCGAAGTAATAAATTCAAATGAAGTTCAAAAAATAAATAACCTTTTGTGTAAGAGTAATTTTATGTATACTGTGCAATTGTTTAACATAAAAGTATTTTATTATAAAAATGGTAATCAGTTTTTAAAGTCAGAATTTTTATTTTAGGGTAAAGAATATTTAACTTCATCAAAATCAAACAAGGATACAATTATTGTAAAAGATATGACGAGTTAAAGATAAAATAATTACGTTATTTTATATTTCAAATAATTTAGTTTTTTACGATTATATTAAAAACGAAGAGGGATAGAAATTTTTTATTTTAACAAAAAATACGCGTAATTAATTTTGTTCCGTCGATGTTTCATTGTAATTAGAATTAAGTAAACCGGATCCGTGTGTCGTGGCAACGGTGCAGATACACGGTTGACGTGCGCTCGCCGCCGCGCGGTGTTCGGCAGTCGATCGGCGATGAGTCAGTCTCGGTCGGGAGTCGTCAAGATACGGACGTCTTGATAAGCGTTCCGCGATTTACACGAATCGATACAATTACCGCTGTCTCGTTGATTTACGATTAACGATAATTCGACGCTATACGGTTTCCGGAAACAAAACAAAACGATCGCACCCGCATGGTGCCAGGGTGAAACCCCCCTGCTGTATACAGCCAACTGCACTTACGTGTGCCAGGGTGAAACGCCCCTCACGATGCTATTACCGCGGGGCCCGCGGTACCTAATTCGATACGCCGATCACGTCGGTTAACACATTCGCTTCACACGTTCGTACTCATACGATTGTACAAAAGTTAAGGGGTTTTTTATGCCTTCGGGCTTTTTCCCCTCTGAGAATTAAAGACACATGTCACGCCTTCTCAAATCGATTAGATTATTGCATCCTACCACACTCAACAATCCTAATCCAAACCACGCATTAATTGAACCAACGGAATCAGGCCGGGTTGGACTGGTTTCGTACAATACATTTTGGTGCCTCCTGTGAGGTCACAGTGCGGTTACGTGACCTATCATCATCATTTCGACGAAATCGCAAACATCAGCTAGAAGGCGAACGCCAAAGACAACTGGGACATACGCCAAGTACTACAAGAAGAACAACACATGAAAGTTAAGTATTCCTTTTAATCTTTCGGTATATAGTATTCGTGGACTTGTTCGCGTGATTTAGAATATCGCAATACAATCGAATTTTCGTTAAGGTGTGCTTATCAGTGGTGTTTGAACGACAAGATCTCGAAAGTTCCGCGAGTGAGCGCGCGGCCTTTGTTCAGACGCGATCCCTTTGTTCGTGGCAACGCTCTCGGCGCGATTCGACCTGTTCGCCGCTAGTCTCGAAATTTCCGCGAGCGACCGCGCGGCCTTTGTTCGGACGAAATTTCTTTGTTCGTTGCAGGACTCCCAGGCGCGTTAGACCTGTTCAACAGTCAGTTTTCGGGAATTTCGCGCGCGAACGCGTGGACTTTGTTGAGGCGATTTTTTGTTCACGACAAGACGCTATCGGGCCTCGAGTGCTCTGCGGACAGTTGGACGTCGCAAATAATTTTGCTGCATTACGGCGGGAAGCTTTCTTTGCAGCGCACTTTCTTCGTTTAATGCTCACCGGCTTTGTGTTGCCGCGAATTTCTGTGGCACAAATCTTTTGTTTACCGCGCGCCCTTGGCAAGGTGACTTAGCGGGCATGGGCTTTTTCGTACGTAAATCGTAGCTTGCACGTGACGCGTCCTTGTCGTTTCAGCATAACGGCGTCGAACCCGGGTGCATTTTGAACATTTTAACGTTCCTAGTAAATTCGTCGTGACAAAATGGATCGAGTAAAATACATTACGCAAAAACGCTCGACGCTTAAATCCCAATTAACGAACATTGAAAATTTAATTACGCAAGGTCGAGCCGATTCGACGAATTTGAATCTCCGCGTCGAACGTATAACGACATTATTTCATGCATACGAAGAGCTGCACGACGAGTTAACGATCATAGATCCTGAAACCGATCGGTCGGCCGAAATCGACGAAATTCAGACTCGCTATTACGATGTCGCGAGTAAAGTAAAGGTGCTCGAATCGGCCATTGCGATACAACATGAAACTGTTAACGCGACTTTAAACCCAGGCGAAAAAACGCGTCGCATCAAACTTCCGATCGCTGAATTACCGAAATTCGACGGAAATCTTGAAAGGTGGTTATCATATAAGAACACCTTTCAGACTATAGTGAACGACCGCGATGATATTACTGATCTCGAGAGATTTATTTATCTTAAAGATTCATTACGGGGCGAGGCACTAAATAAGATTTCAATCTACGATACAAGCGCGGCAAATTTCGAGAATGCATGGAAATTGTTGTTAGATTCATACGAAAAAAACCGGATTCTAATTGCAAAACATCTAGACGCAATCTTAGATATGTCGATACAAACAAAACCGCTTCCCACGGCCTTGACAAAGTTAGTCGATGATATGCGACAGCACGTGAATATGCTGAAATCTTTGAAAGTCAATCCGGACGAACATTTACTAATCCGAATTCTAGAACGCTCCCTACCGATCGAAATCCGCACTAAATGGGAGGAAACCCTCGATCTGGATAAATCTCCAACGCTGGAGCAAATTTACAAGTTCATATCGGAATCTGCGTTTCGTTTAGCGTCTTTCGAAGAGGAAACGTCGCGTACGAAATCGGTTCATAATAGAAAACGGGCCAATTCTCAACACGAGACAAACGTTTTTAAAACTCGTAAGACTGAACCGAATATCCGCGCGTTTTTATCGATGACACAATTTTCGTGTGCATTTTGCAAGAGTAACCAACATCGCTCATATCAGTGTTCGAAATTAGCCAAAGCCACACTATCACAACGATGGGAAATGGTCAACCGGGCCAAATTGTGCAAAAACTGCCTTCGAGCTCATGGAGGAACATGTAATGCCTCACATTGTAAAATGTGTGAACGTTTCCATCACACCACGTTGCACAATCCGAGCTCATCAACTTCTCGCGTTCGCGGACATCCTCGCGAATCCAATTCGACGGCAGTTTCGGCGACAATCAAGGAAGGGGAGGCCTCCTGACTAGAACAGGGTATATACGCTGCAATATCGCGCGCCCCCGCATCGCAGCTGATGATGAGTGCGACGGTTCGCATTCGTGATTCCACAGGGACATTTATTACATGTCGGGCTCTCTTAGACACGTGTGCTACCGCTCATTTTATTACGGACAATCTGGCCGCAAAATTAAACCTCCCAATCCGTGCATGTTCGTTATCAGTCGGTGCGATCGATGGGATGAACACGACTTCCAAAGGTTTAATCGAAGCGACCATTTTCTCTCTACACCATAATTTCCAGAAATGCTTATCGTTTCTGATAATTCCAAAAATTGCAGACTCCATTCCACACGAAATTTTCCCGCGCGAATTACTATCTATTCCGGCCAATTTGAAACTAGCTGACCCACAGTTCCATCTACCGCGTCCGGTCGATTTGCTCATAGGCGCAGGGGCTACGTTATCCCTTCTGTCAATCGGACAGATTAATTTGTCCAGCGATAATTGCGATTTATATCTGCAAAAAACTAGTCTCGGTTGGGTCGTAGTTGGCGGTGTAGTGTCGCGAGACGGAGGAGTTCGGGTTTCGTGTAAATTGACCAATTTAAGCGACCAAATCGCGAGATTCTGGACTATCGAAGAGACTTCGACGAAACATTTCAGCGACACAAACGAATCTGAGTGCGAGGAACACTACTTGCGGCATACCCAACGGGACACGTCTGGTAGGTACACTGTCCGATTGCCATTTCGCGGTGACGGTAGAGATTTCGGTGAATCGAGATCCAATGCGCTTCGTCGGTTCCACGCTCTTGAACGCAAACTCGACGCAAATCCATTACTTAAACTTGAATACAATCGGGTTATGCGAGAATATTTAGATTTAAAACACGCGACAGCATTGCCTCGAGAAACGCCAAACGGTTATTTCCTCCCACACCATGCTGTCATAAAAGAATCTAGTGCGACGACGAAGGTACGAGTGGTCTTCGATGCGTCGGCAAAGTCCTCCAATGGGAAGTCCCTCAACGACCAACTCTTGGTTGGACCGACGATACAGAACAAACTTTTCGAACACCTTCTAAATTTCCGTAGACATAAATACGTCCTTACCGCAGACGTCGAGAAAATGTACCGTCAGGTATGGGTACATCCGGACGATCGAAAATATCAGCAATTATTTTGGCGGTTAGACGGCGAGATTACTGTTCTCGAACTTAATACGGTCACGTTTGGAGTATCGTCGGCTCCATTTTTGGCTATCCGATCGATTCATCGATTAGCAGACGACGAGGCGGCGGAATTTCCGCTAGGCTCCGAAATTTTGAAACGAGACTTATACGTAGATGATCTGATCTCCGGAGCCGATACCATTGAGAAAGTTGTGCAAATAAAAAATGAAACGACCGAGATCCTACGCCGCGGCGGGTTTAACATTCGACAATGGGTATCCAATGACGCGCGAATTTCAAATACACGGGTTGAAGGTCCGAGTACCGTCGACTTTCTTGACGAACAAACAGACACGTTGAGTACGTTGGGGATTTCGTGGAATCCGGGACGCGATCAATTGTGTTACTCCGTGAAGTCGATCCATGCAACTGAAAGAATTTCGAAACGCGTTATTCTATCTGAAATCGCAAAAATTTTTGATCCGTTGGGGTTGCTGGGCCCGGTCGTACTAGCCGCGAAATCCATCATGCAAGATTGTTGGAAGTCAAAGATCGCGTGGGATGAGTCCGTGCCAAGTGCATTGCACACTAAATGGGTTTCTTTCGCGACGCAACTTGCATGCATAAACAAACTAACGATAGAGAGACGCGTTCTTACACATACTCCAGTCGAGGTGCAATTTCACGGATTTTGCGATGCTAGCTTGACAGGCTACGGTGCTTGCCTCTATGTTCGATCTCGCGATAAATCAGGAGAAGTTTCGGTCAGGTTGTATTGTGCAAAATCACGCGTCGCGCCAATAAAAGAGTTAACGATTCCTAAACTCGAGTTATGCGCCGCGTTGACGTTAGCTCGATTATGTGTCGAAGCCAATATAGCGCAATTTCATCCATCCCGAATAGTTTGCTGGTCGGATTCAACCATAGTCCTTCACTGGTTGCGCAAAGACCCGTCGACGTTAAAGGTTTTCGAAGCCAATAGAGTTCGCGAAATACTAGAAATTGACCCAAAGACCGAATGGCGACATGTCAGGAGCGAGGATAACCCAGCGGACGCGTTGTCGAGAGGACAATTGCCTCGCGAATTCCTCAAAAACAAATCTTGGTTTAAGGGTCCAGAGTGGCTACGGCAGGACGAATGCTCTTGGCCGGAGAACGTCATATCTCCAGTTCAGGAACTTCCTGGCTTAAGGAAGGTGTTGTGTCTCGTCAGTACAACCGAACCTCTCGAAATTCTATCTCGGTTTTCATCTTACTCGCGTTTGTTACGAACTTTAGCGTACTGTTTGCGTATGAGCCCGCGAAATACATACAAGGGAGATTTATCGATAGTGGAGATTAGCGACGTTGAACGCCGAGTTTTGAAAGTGGTACAAACCACGGCTTTCTGCGAGGTGATGCGACAGTTTTCCGACACAGGAAGGACAAAAAACGGACAAATGACACCTTTGAACCCTTTTATCGATGAACATGGTTTATTGCGTGTAGGCGGGCGTTTAAAAAATGCCGACATCGCTTTTTCCCAAAAACATCCGGTACTGTTACCCACTCATCACCATTTGACCGATCTGATTATTCGGGAGATTCACGAGAAGAATTTCCATGCGGGAATTCAGTCTACACTGTATGCTATCCGACACCGATTTTGGGTTTTCGACGGAAAAAACCAAGTCTGGAAAATCGTGCGTAAGTGTGTCCGCTGCATCCGTTTCAAAGCCACGCCGGTCGAATACCAAATGGGAAATTTACCCCAATCGCGTCTAGAATCGGCTTACCCATTTTACCACACGGGCGTAGATTTTTTCGGGCCCATGTTCGTAAAAGAAAAGAAACACCGTAATCGCGGGCGTGTGAAAGTATATGGGTGCGTTTTCGTTTGCATGGCGGTTAAAGCAGTCCATATTGAGATCGTTAGCGAATTGTCCACGGTAGGTTTCCTCGCTGCGTTTCGACGATTTGTCGCTCGGCGAGGGATTCCCGCTCACGTGTATTCGGATAACGGAAAAAATTTCGTCGGGGCTTCTAACCAACTTCGAGAATTATACGCTTTGATTGAATCGGGCGCCTTTCGAATTGGCGTGCAAGAATTCGCATTACAAAGGGCCATAGTCTGGCATTTTAACCCCCCTCTTTCTCCTCATTTCGGAGGTATATGGGAGGCCGCGGTAAAGTCGTTCAAACACCATATAAAACGCGTCATAGGTGAGCAACTTCTTACATTCGAGGAGCTTAATACCCTACTAATAGAAATCGAGGCTATTTTAAATTCGCGACCGTTGTGTCCAATATCCGCAGATCCGAACGATCCATTAGCTTTAACACCTGCTCACCTATTGGTGGGCCGTCCTTTGAACATGCTGCCTGAAAGAGATGAACTTTTGGTTTCAGAATCCGCTTTGTCATCGTGGCGACTGATCACGAGAGCTCGCCAAGACTTCTGGAAAACATGGCAGCAGGAGTACTTGAGCGAGTTGCAGAAACGTCAGAAGTGGATCAAACCTGGCGTCAATCCGAGCCGAGATACTATCGTCATTGTCATGGACAAGAATCAGCCATGCATGCAATGGCGGCTCGGGCGGATCCTGGCCCTGCATCCAGGAGATGATGGCGTTGCGAGGGTTGCCACCGTAAAAACGACGCACGGAGTCTACAAGCGCAACATGAAGCTGTTGTGTCCTCTACCGAACTCCGACACGATTTAAAGGTGTAGCCGTGTATACGACCACCTCTGCGAAACACGATATCTTGATCGCGTAGCTCTCAACGGGGGGAGCATGTTCCGTCGATGTTTCATTGTAATTAGAATTAAGTAAACCTGTACCTCGGGAGCGCCGTTTGGACGGGCGCCATTTAAATTTTCGCGGGGATCCGTGTGTCGTGGCAACGGTGCAGATACACGGTTGACGTGCGCTCGCCGCCGCGCGGTGTTCGGCAGTCGATCGGCGATGAGTCAGTCTCGGTCGGGAGTCGTCAAGATACGGACGTCTTGATACGCGTTCCGCGATTTACACGAATCGATACGATTACCGCTGTCTCGTTGATTTACGATTAACGATAATTCGACGCTATACGGTTTCCGGAAACAAAACAAAACGATCGCACCCGCATGGTGCCAGGGTGAAACCCCCCTGCTGTATACAGCCAACTGCACTTACGTGTGCCAGGGTGAAACGCCCCTCACGATGCTATTACCGCGGGGCCCGCGGTACCTAATTCGATACGCCGATCACGTCGGTTAACACATTCGCTTCACACGTTCGTACTCATACGATTGTACAAAAGTTAAGGGGTTTTTTATGCCTTCGGGCTTTTTCCCCTCTGAGAATTAAAGACACATGTCACGCCTTCTCAAATCGATTAGATTATTGCATCCTACCACACTCAACAATCCTAATCCAAACCACGCATTAATTGAACCAACGGAATCAGGCCGGGTTGGACTGGTTTCGTACAATACAAATTTCAAAGACCTCAAATACCTCCCGAGTATCATGCTTCAATCGAATCCGAGACAATTTTCTGAAATTCCTCCATCATATTGGTTCCGCCATTTTAAATTAGTAATTTTGGGATGTGTAACCGGACACATAAAGAACACATATGATATTTATAGCAAAAATATGTACTCTAAATGAGCCTTATATCATGATTTAAGCTCAAATGCCGAGAAGTACATTGGATTTCCTTTTATCGACGACTTTAGCTTTCAAATATAATTACGAGTCTCATATAGAGATATTAAAACTTCTATGCCGCTTATCAAATAATCCAATGTTTATTTCTTGGTATTACGGCGCATTTACTAGGTGGAAATAAAGGGAACGTAAACATTAAATGTAAACAATGCGTCGTTCAAATTCTAACGCACGTGACGATATTCAAAAATAACGGAGCATATAAGGCTAGAAAAATGTATTTTACTATTGAAAAAGTGAATAGAAGACCCCACATAATAAAAAATAAACAAAATCTATTTCATTAAAAAGCGTTTCGTACTTGGCTACCAGTTGTGCTCTTCAGCAGGGATCTGGTAGCCATACCCCGCACGCGAAAAGAATTTCTTTATTTTACCTTTTTCCTACATGATTTATACCCTCTTCCTTTTTTATGGCGAATTTTTCTCCGTATATATTCAAACTCTGCAGATGATTAAAAGTTTTTGAATCTCCATCGGACAGCATTGTCGTGAACCTGAAACCATATTCTTGGGAGCGTTTCCAGATTATTTCAGCTATTTATGTCTCCATTGCTCCAGACGATCCTGCGTGATTATTTTGGCAACTGCCGGCGTGTGCTTCTAGCCATATTTCGAATTCTGGCGAATTTTCACCGAGCTCAGTTGCTGCTTGAGTACATAGTTGACAATATTTCGTCATTATATCAAAATCAATTACTAATCCGGTTTCCACATCAATAACGCAACCAATTCCATGGTTTGACTTGTGCCAGCGAGTATGCCATGATCCATCAAAACTCACTGTGATGTTTTGAAACAGTTCTTCTTCTTCTTCTTCTTCTTCTTCTTCCTCTTCTTCTTCATTTTCTACAATTTCAACGCTAATTTCTTCTTATAATTCATTCTCTTTTTCTTCAAGTACATTTTCTTGTAATAAATCTGAACTTGCTTTATATGTCTCTTTTACAAGACATCGACATTCGTGAATGAGTCTTTGGGTAACATTATCAATACCGGTCGATAATAATTTTACGTATTTATCATACATGGCTGGCGTAAAAGGGCGCATATTCATGAACATAGAGAACTGCTCAACAGCTGAATATCCTTTACCTAAATAGCTAAACGCTGCAGCTATGCGCAAATTTTATCAAACCCAGGTCGTTTTTTTTCGCCATGTATTACACGCTTAGACGTATACGCTTCTGTTTTTTTTTTGGATCAAGGCCATTCATTTTGCAGTTTTCGCATTCTAAAACTATTTTTTGTGCAAAGCCAGCGAAACTATTGCACAACACAAATTTTACATCTGTTCCATCACAATCAACGCATTTGAGTTTATTTAGTAAAAGGTTTAACTGTGACATTTCAACAATCATGTACTCGCATTGATTGTCGATTTCTTTTTTTTCGTTCAGTATCTCAAATTTTTTCTCAATTCTTACAGTTTTTTTTTGGTAACTCACCCAAATAATTTTGAATAGAAGTACTACTTCCACGGATATCAATTTCATTTACACAATTATTGACAATTTCTTCTTCGTTTTCGCAAATTTCAGTAGTATTTTTAGGTGTTTCAACTCTTTCATTTCTTTTCCATCGACGACCCTTGTATGGACTTTCGACGAAGAGGCATTTTATTGGTTATAAATGTCATTCACTAAGTAATGACATATTCATTCGAACTGAAGTTACTTCAAACGGAAATATCGGTTTCATCAAATTCGATATCGATAATTCCAATCGACTGGTGTTCAAATACGTATTATTAGTGGGTGAAATTTCAGAAAATACCTAAGAAATTATCAATATTTTGCAAATGAAGTTGATATACTGTTCCTTATCCTTTTCGTCAGTTCGAGAAACAGATCGATGCAAAAATCGAGAGATGAATATCGACAATCAACGTCTATGTAAGATTGTTGAAATGGAAAAAATGCAACTCAAATTCAATAAACTAAAGGACGTTTATTTCGATATATAAAAGATAATTTTAGTGTGCAATGACGATAAAATGAATGGCCTTCGTACGTACATTCATATTCACATATACGCACACCTTACTAACACACATATATTGTACGCATTATGTATATGCGTGTGAACGTATATGCGATTTGTATATATGTGTGTATTTAGACGAAAAATAAAAAATATGGACATATCAAACACACGTATAAATGTATATGTGAGATGTGAAAACTTGTGCATGTATATATGATATGTATACTTGACTGTGATATATGTATGTATATTTAGAAATAAAAATTAAAAAAAAAAATAAATGAAAATGGGTGTTTTTAGCACCATATTATCAAAACTTTGAATTTGAAATTTGAACTACCCCTACAATATTTAATATTTTGCAACCAAACTTTTTTTACAAGCTCTGTGGGTAATTACCTACAATCACTCGTATGGAATTTAAAAAACTAAAATTTTTTCGAAAATTAAAAATTCCAAAATAGCCAAAATATTTTTTTTTTTCAATTTGACAATGAATCATAATTTTAGATGATAAATTATGCCAGAACGAAAATTGGCACCTTTCAGCAAGGTAAACTTTGATGGGCTGAAATTTCGGTAGGGCCTCCCCTTAAACTATAGGCATATAAGAGTGTAATAGCATATTCGTTTATCTGCCCCGCGCGAGTTTAGTGTATGACTGTCCCACAATTTAACATGTATTTAGAAAGAAACAGAGATACACTACACTCGTGCAATGCAGATAATTGAATATGCTATAAATAACAATGAATCATGGAAATCGACACGTTATTTCAAATTGCACGCCACTGTGCACCGCGTCGTCAGGTAGCTTGAGCGTCATTCACCCCTATGCGATTGAAGTTATATTTTTACATATTTTAAGTTTTCTGAAAATTCCTTAGAAATTACTTTAAACATGCAAAAATAAAAAAAGACTCATTAGAAGTGGCGGCCGAATTTCTTATCCCCACCTCCGATCCTTTGTAACATAATTTTTTTGGCTGGGAGTTCGTTTCCGGTTGCGAGACTGACAGCACACAGTCTGCTGTGTTCCGATATTGAATCGCTTTTTCTGTCATGCTGTGATTTTTTGTGCGGTGCGAAGTGCTCCGGAACCGGCGAGTTTTTATTGGGAGTCTGGATAAACACTTGGATTCTGTGGCAACTGCGCGCTTTAGATTTTTTGGATCTGTGCTGATTTGTGGACTATTGACATAACCTGAAAGTGTCATTTCTTTGACGTTTCTGAGGACCTTGCCTCGCTCAAAATTGTTTTCTCCGACCGTGCTCATACGTCGCACTATAGGAAATCCGAATTGATCTTGAAAGAAATCAAATATCTCGTGATCCAGCAAACGTAGACAAATAAATGAACAAGTGTTTTAAAGTTCATGTAATTGCAAATAGAGGAAAAATAGTCCCGTTCATTCAAAGTTGATTATTGACCTTCAAATCCAAGGTTAAGGTTTTAATTTCTTGAAAAATTCTCCTTTTTCTTGCATTCTGACATACATACACAATCATTTTCGAAAAAATACACCAGTAAACTTATAGCTCTTACAAATAGGACCAAAAAGACGCTCTTGCATTTTTTTTTATTTAGAGGTCAAAGAAATAAGCAATGTTATTGTGTGACTTTTTTAAATTAACTGATTTCTTACAGATTTTGTTCTCATATAGGTGTGTAGACTCTTAAAGGAAGTCTTATGGTATTCTTGGAAAAGATCTGGAGTATTTCCAAGGTCATTTGAAGGTCAAGGTACTTATGACAATGATTATGATAAGTATTTTGTATATAAAATGGTATTTTGCAAAATTGTGAGAATATATTTAACCCTCAATTTAGTACATACATATTCATGATTTAAACATAAACATATTTGAACTTAGAATGACTTTCAATATATTTATCATCGTATTATCTTAAAATCTTAATTTTGAGTCTCATGTTTAGATTATCCAAATGCAATTTTGTATGTACGCAAATTATTATAATAATGTAAATTCGCACTTCGCACTGAATCAAATCAATTATCAGTGGTCATTTCAATATCTTCAGGGTTAGAATATTTATTTAAGTCCACTTTATCGGATGTGGATTGAAGAAGTCGTTAATTAATTTTTATAGTAAGAGTAATATATAATAGATGTCATGGTAAATATACTAACTTTTCCTGTATGTCATTTTCAACTTCTTCTGAAATTGGATGTTTACCAAGAACGGACATTCTCTTTTTTATACCAATAAGAGATATTGGAGGATCACTTGTTTCGACTGCACTGGTACACAAGTATTTTGTACGATTTTTTGGGAATTTCGACTATAATTATTATTTTTTTTTTACTAACCTAACTTAACCTAACCTAACCTAAACTATAGGACTTGTGACACGATTCTAGTCCATCCTCAGTAAAATATGCCATAGAAAGGGGAAAATTTGATATCTATGAATTGAAATTTGTGCGTAGTTGGAATCATTTTTGTCCATAGATACAACGAATAATATTATTTCCTAGGTATCTAAATAAATGTTTGCATTTTATCTAAATTTAATGACTTTATGCATCTGAATACGGCAAGAATTATTGTTATGTTTTTAAATAATTGTTGACGAAGTTTTACGGGTTCCACAAAAACAATTGGAATTCTGAAATATATCGCAACTAAATTACCGGTATTGGTTATGTCTATACCTTGAAGCAGCTGATTTGCTCTACAATAAAATTCAATTTTGTGCTCGGAAATTCATGCGGGAATCTGCAAAATCAAATTTTGCACATTCAGGAAAAATTTTGCAAGCCATAACGTATTTTGCACCAATATGCTGGTTATATTCGATGAAAAGAGCTTTTTCACGCTTGTATCAAAACTAATGATGAAATTTTTTATGATACTTTTGTCTATCTTTTTTCCGGCCACTATTAATACATTGTCGACTGACTTTTCTTGGCTTACATCTTCCTTTTCTTTGTTTCTTATTCAGGTCAAGGTACTTATGACAATGATTATGATAAATATTTTGTATATAAAATGGTATTATGCAAAATTGTGAGAATACAATTCAGTACATATTCATGATTTAAGCATATTTGACCTTAGAATGACTTTCAATATACTATCCTAAATCATTTCAGTCTTATTTTTTAGTCATATTTAGTTTATGCAGGCCAATAAAAAGAAAGTATTTTGTACGGGACACTACAATGTGTATTTTTGCCCGTCGAATACAAATCCCAAGCTAGAATTGTAAAATTGTGTCAAGTTTTTAAGAAAACCTCAATAAAACTGCTAACAACACGTTTGAAAGACAAAAGAAGAAACCGATTTTGGCTGAAATACTACAACAGTGTATTCCCCCATATTTGTTCCACAAGTCTGAATTCGAAGTCGGAATTTGTCAGATTGATTCAAATTTTTGAGATAAGACAAATTACCTCAAAAACACGAATTAAATAGTAAAAATATCAAAACCCTAATTAGGTCCCTAAAGTAACATATTCAACTGATTCTTTAAACAAAAATATATGTTTTACTATCAAAATTTAATTTTTACGAAAAAGTATTATTTTGAGAAATCTGAAAATCACGGAGCAAAGTGGGATGTGTATATTTTATATGGCTTCTGGTAAGATTTTGATGAAAGTACTGCGAAATGGCATTTAGGAAAAGTGTTTTTGTATTACCAGTGTAAAGAAAAAAATATGTATTTCAATGCTTCAATTTGAATTGACATTTCATCATTAATAATGGCTGAAATTTTTATTACGATTAATTCAGCGTCCAATTTTGATGTTGTGGCTTTCTTTTACACATGCGAACCGTTTTCTAAGGAAGAAATAGAAATAAAGTTATGACAAAGTCAACTCTGTGAAGATGGGTCAAAACGGAAAGGCATTCTACTTTGCCTTATCCACTTTACTCCAAATGAAGATTAAATAAAATGTTATGCAAAAAATAACCCTCAACTCCAAATGAAAAAAATAAAACAAGAAAACGGAGGATGAATGAAAGCGTACAAACATATGCAATTCAAATTTCAAGTTCATTTCATTTATTGGTAGTTACAGTCAAGAGAAATATACATATTTTTAGAGTGTAATACAAATTTAGTATACCTTGTCAAAAACCTTTGCGAAGAATGCGCGAAAATTGGGAAATACTTCCAAATTTATACTAGGTAAACTCGTATGTTAACAAACAATATAAATAAACATATAGGAACAATTCTTATAAAACGATTCGACAAAATCCCACTTTGTCCCATGTTCCCCTATACATAAGAATTTTTTTTTTGAGCTTTTAATTGTTTGCACTCCAACTCACGAAGTCGAAATGTCCTATTTGAAAAAAATGTCAATTGTTTTTTGAGCACTTTAATGAGCGCAGAAGACAACAACAAAGTCATGCGTTTTTGTAAACAACTCATATACAATAAACAATAATACATTAAAACAACAAAAATCCACTATAAACAATAATAGTTTGAATTAGTAAAGACACAAGCTAATTAATGTAAACTTTTTTCAGAAAAAGCGTCCTACAAATTTTTGTGCGTATGTTTATAAGAAAGTGAACTTTATAATATCAAAAATTTGATTGTGAAAGATATGATATAAAATAAGTATTTTTCAAAAACATAAATTCATTCTAAAAATAATGTTGAGTTATGAAAATTTCCCTCTTCCCATGGCATATTTTGCTGAGGATGGATTAGAATCATGGCACAAGTACTATCGGTCAAACGCAAAGTATCATTGTCGTCAAAATTCCCGAAAAAATCGTACAAAAGATTTGTATACCAGAGCCGCAGAAATGAGTGACCCGGCAATATTGCTTATTAATATAGAAAAAAGAATAGCTATTCGGAAACATTCGGTATTGCCAGAAGTTGAAAAGTACATACAGGAAAAATCAGTATTTGTTATGATATCGAATATATATTACTCTTGATAAAAAACTAATAAACGTAAATTTTTCAGTCTTCTGCAAACAACATCTGATGAAGTGGACTTTATCGAATACGAAGAAGACGATAATGAGTCAACTGATGACTATTAATTTTAATTATGAACAATTTTGTGCAAAGTGAATTGCAACTATTGTTAACATTTTTGTGAATAAAACTATTTAGTTTGATAATCCTTCCTCCTTTTTTATACGATACTCTAAAATATTTTTCTATTCGTGCCCATTCCATTTCACTTAAATCTGTTGGATAATTTTTAAAATGATACAAGATATAGGTTTTTTTGCTATTTAATTCGTGTTTTTGAGGTAATTTGTCTTATCTCAAAAATTTGAATCAATCTGACAAATTCCGACTTCGAATTCAGATTTGCGGAACAAATATGGGGGAATACACTGTTGTAGTATTTCAGCCAAAATCGATTTCTTCTTTTGTCTTTCAAACGTGTTTTTAGCAGTTTTATTGGGGTTTTCTTAAAAACTTGACACAATTTTACAATTCTAGCTTGGGATTTGTATTCGACGGGCAAAAATACACATTGTAGTGTCCCGTACAAAACACTTTCTTTTTATTGGCCTGCATAAACTAAATATGACTAAAAAATAAGACTGAAATGATTTAGGATAGTATATTGAAAGTCATTCTAAGGTCAAATATGCTTAAATCATGAATATGTACTGAATTGTATTCTCACAATTTTGCATAATACCATTTTATATACAAAATATTTATCATAATCATTGTCATAAGTACCTTGACCTGAATAAGAAACAAAGAAAAGGAAGATGTAAGCCAAGAAAAGTCAGTCGACAATGTATTAATAGTGGCCGGAAAAAAGATAGACAAAAGTATCATAAAAAATTTCATCATTAGTTTTGATACAAGCGTGAAAAAGCTCTTTTCATCGAATATAACCAGCATATTGGTGCAAAATACGTTATGGCTTGCAAAATTTTTCCTGAATGTGCAAAATTTGATTTTGCAGATTCCCGCATGAATTTCCGAGCACAAAATTGAATTTTATTGTAGAGCAAATCAGCTGCTTCAAGGTATAGACATAACCAATACCGGTAATTTAGTTGCGATATATTTCAGAGTTCCAATTGTTTTTTGTGGAACCCGCAAAACTTCGTCAACAATTATTTAAAAACATAACAATAATTCTTGCCGTATTCAGATGCATAAAGTCATTAAATTTAGATAAAATGCAAACATTTATTTAGATAGCTAGGAAATAATATTATTCGTTGTATCTATGGACAAAAATGATTCCAACTACGCACAAATTTCTATTCATAGATATCAAATTTTCTCCTTTCTATGGCATATTTTACTGAGGATGGACTAGAATCGTGTCACAAGTCCTGTAGTTTAGGTTAGGTTAGGTTAAGTTAGGTTAGTAAAAAAAAATAATAATTATAGTCGAAATTTCCAAAAAATCGTACAAAATACTTGTGTACCAGTGCAGTCGAAACAAGTGATCCTCCAATATCTCTTATTGGTATAAAAAAGAGAATGTCCGTTCTTGGTAAACATCCAATTTCAGAAGAAGATGAAAATGACATAAGGAAAAGTTAGTATATTTACCATGACATCTATTATATATTACTCTTACTATAAAAATTAATTAACGACTTCTTCAATCCACATCCGATAAAGTGGACTTAAATAAATATTCTAACCCTGAAGATATTGAAATGACCACTGATAATTGATTTGATTCAGTGCGAAGTGCGAATTTACATTATTATAATAATTTGCGTACATGCAAAATTGCATTTGGATAATCTAAACATGAGACTCAAAATTAAGATTTTAAGATAATACGATGCTAAATATATTGAAAGTCATTCTAAGTTCAAATATGTTTATGTTTAAATCATGAATATGCACTAAATTGAGGGTTAAATATATTCTCACAATTTTGCAAAATACCATTTTATATACAAAATACTTATCATAATCATTGTCATAAGTACCTTGACCTTCAAATGACCTTGGAAATACTCCAGATCTTTTCCAAGAATACCATAACACTTCCTTTAAGAGTCTACACACCTATATGAGAACAAAATCTGTAAGAAATCAGTTAATTTAAAAAAGTCACACAATAACATTGCTTATTTCTTTGACCTCTAAATAACAAAAAATGCAAAAGCGTCTTTTTGGTCCTATTTGTAAGAGCTATAAGTTTACTGGTGTATTTTTTCGAAAATGATTGTGTATGTATGTCAGAATGCAAGAAAAAGGAGAATTTTTCAAGAAATTAAAACCTTAACCTTGGATTTGAAGGTCAATAATCAACTTTGAATAAACGGGACTATTTTTCCTCTATTTGCAATTACATGAACTTTAAAACACTTGTTCATTTATTTGTCTACGTTTGCTGGATCACGAGATATTTGATTTCTTTCAAGATCAATTCGAATTTCCTACAGTCCGTCGGGTCTTGTGTTCTGTTGGGGAATTGTGGTAGTGCTTTCCTCTTCTTTTTGCATTCTATCGTGCATTGGTGCCATGCGGTCGTGAAAGACAGAAAAGCACAGCGCGCACTTTTCAGTGCGCATCCTGGTGACGTACCTTCCGCAACCACGTCATACAGCGCTTTCTGCTCCCGTCCCTAGTGTTCGGGAGAGGTAGTACGCACGGGAACTCGCCTATGTCACAAGAGGGGATTCCCTCGCCGTCACGCTCAGTGTCAACGCCTACTGCTGCGTCGATTGGTAACACGGACGAGCTAGCCGCAGTACCCCCGTTTTCAATACCTGCACACCTAGTATAGTTATTTAAGGTGTCTTGCCGCCCGTTCGGGTTAAAAACACCCCCCCCCCCATGGGGGATGGGGCCAAATTTTAGTGATGCGCCAGCACCGCCGGTTGTGCACACTTAAAAAAGTGATACAACAAGTCAGCTACCACATTTATTAGCAACAAGCTGCCTGCCTTGATGCTTCTGTTGGTTCAGAGAACCTTTCTAACGTCGCCACGGCCCGCTAGAGGCCAACCCTTTCTGCGGTTACTGCCTGCACGGACACGGCACGCCGTAGCGCTCCCCCGTGTGGAACCCGCCGGCAGGGGCTTGACACCGCACCCTAGCTCCCCAGTACGGTGGGTCTCTCGAGTCGTTTCACGATCAGGCATTCGTCGGCACAGTTTCAATACCTGCAGTGGGGCGTCCGCCGACTGCTTCGAGATGGTCATCGCGTAACAGTCCCGCTCAACCTACTATTACGTACTTCAAAGCCTCAAAGCGCCAGCGTTCGCCGAAAGGAGAATGACAATTCCCAATTTGCGAAAATTAGATTAAGAGCATCTTTGCTGTCAGCCCCCGTGCTTTCCTTTTTAAACGCGAACATGGATCAAGCCGCAATCCAACATTTGCAGGACTCCATAATTGGTGCTCTAGCTGTCAGAATTGACGCCGTCAACAATAAAATTGATGACGCTAATTTGGAGAGAAGAACCGACACCACGTAATTGCTTAATGCGTTTTCCTCTTTTAAAACGGAGGTAATCGAGGCAATTTCGGGCCTTAAAGGAGACTTGGCCAAAAAGGACGAACAAATTCGTCAGTTAACGATGCGGCTGGAGAAACAAGACAAGGAGTCTAGGAAAAAAAATATAATCATCAAAGGCCTTCAGACTTCTGGAGACACTTCCTTCGCGGTAGAACAATTTCTCCAATCTACCTTCAACCTATAGAATGTAGTTGACGTGATGTACATTATAAAAAAACAACCACCTACCCTCATGGTTGAACTAACATCAGCCCGTGCTAGAGCCCAGATTCTGGCCAACAAACGCTCGTCTCTTGGCAAGAATACCAATATTTTTATCACGGGCGACCAAACAAAACACGAGGAGAAGATAGCCTTTCATGCCCGTCAACTGGCCAGGCAAGCAATAAAAGAATGCAAAAAAGTGGAGAGAAGACATCTTCGGCTTCAGGTGGATGGTGTATGGCATACCTGGTCTGAAGAGCAAGGCGCTTTTATATGCGTTAATACTGCACCTTCTGCTAAACAGGTTACTTCATCGTCAACCAATGAACCACCAGTACGCAGCGATCCAAAAAACGGCAGCCTACCGTCACCGCAAACCTTTTTCATCGATTCGTTCCTCGATCATTCGTGTCGTCACCGCCGCCATCAAGGTCAACTAGGGATGATGGCCATTTAATTGCGGCAACGGCCCAGAAAACTTCTGTCTTGTTCTGGAATATTCACGGTCCGCAGAATCTTGCCCTAATCGATTCAGCTGCTGTCAACATTGCTTGTATCTGCGAGACCTGGAGACACGACGACCTAACATTGCCGCGATTCCAGGACCACATCTTACTCAACTCGCCAGCACCTCGTGAGGGCTCCAGGGGTAGGTTCAGCGGTGGTCTACTTACGATTCTACCGTCGCAGGGCTCACCTGAGTCTCTTGAGGTCACCCCCAATTGGATTTTTTCTCTCGTTAAAACTGCTCCATTGTATGTTATTATCGGTTCGTTCTATCTTGCTCCTACCACAAACCTCTCACTCCTCCTTGATTTATTGCAATCCACCATAGATAAACTCTTTATCTCCTATTCCACAGCTATTTTTATACTTGGCGGTGACTTCAACTCTCGGGTGGGCTCTCTCGATCTCGAACGGGTCTTCTCCGAACTTTTCGATGGTTCACTTCTCGCTCGCGACAGATGTTCTCGTGATGTTACGTATAATGACCGTGATGTCCTATTGTACAATTTTATGAATAACAATAACCTTGTACTTTTAAACGGGCGTGCGAGTTCAGATTCTCCGGCCAATTTTACTTTTCTAAATGAGCGCGGTCGTAGCACAATAGACCTGGTCTGGATCTCCGGTTCTCACCTTCCCTTTGTCAGTAGTCTTGAAATCGAAACGATTCCCGGGGGCTCAGACCACTTTTCTGTCGTTATAAGTCTGGATGTGTCTATTTTACGACATTAGATTTCGCCGCCCTTGACGGGTCGAGGAGGAGGACGGAGGCTCTTTATAAATCCGGAAGGATCCCGCAATTTCAAACAGGCATTATCTAGCAGCAGCCCGCCGGCTGCAGATTTTGTCAACCAGCCTTTTGACACGATCCTCCCCCTTATCTCCTCAGCCTTGTCGGAGGTAGCTACAACCGCCGGACTTTTGCGAGTTTCGTACGCCACTCACCAATCCTCGCGTCCAAACATGCCGTGGTTCAATGAAGGCAAGCACGGCAAGCAATGAATTGGACTCTTCCTGCACTACGCACTAGTTTCTCTCCTCAATCGGAACCCGAATATCTGGCTGCTAAAAAACGATACATTTCGGTTATCGCAAAATCAAAAACGCTTCACGCTGCAAAAATTACCGACAAGTTTGCTGCGATAAAGGATGCCAGCACGTTCTGGTCTACTATCCGCACCCTCATACGTGCTCCAAAGAGAACCTTGGCAATCTCCATTGAATCATGGAATGCGCACCTGTCAACTCTTTATCCGACTATTTGTATCTCCGCGGTTACTTTCTTTGGCACATACGACAGCAAACTTGACTCCCCCATTACGGAGCAGGAATTCCTGAGGAGCATGGGCAAGCTGAAAACCGCAAGGCTATCGGCCCGGACGGTATTCCTGCTGAGCTTCTCAAACTGCTTGATGGTCAATGGCATAGGTACACCCTCGACCTTTTAAATTACATCTTTATGCACGAGAGATTTCCAGAAGGTTTGATGAGTGCCAGCTTGTTCATGCTCTTTAAGAAAGGTTGTAGAAATAATCCGGAAAATTATAGAGCGATAGCCTTTACAAATGCGTTCTTGAAATTGCTTTCCCAGATCATCGTGGCGAGGATGGAATCCTGGGCAGCTCAATCCAACGTTCTTCCCACAGAGCAGTCTGGCTTCAGGAGAAGTCGTTCAACCGAGGATAATTTCTTCACCCTCCTTGCCGCCAGATTCATTTAAGACACAAGGCCGCGAAATGTTACGCCCTTTTCGTCGATTTCCGCCGCGCCTTTGATTCCGTCCCCCACGATCTTCTGTGGCAAAAGCTCTACAGCCTCGGTCTAAGTACCAAATTGATCAGATTTTTAAAGGCTATGTACCCGAACGCAATGGTCTCCACCACGAATGCGGGGACTGTCTCGGAACACTTTAAGGTTTCTATCGGTGTACTGCAGGGAGAAATTATGAGCCCACTCTTTTTTATTCTCTTTCTTGCCGACATACCGGATTATTTCCGTACACGAGGGGTGAGAGGTATCGACATTATGCGGACGTACGACCTTCTGATGTTACTTTTTGCCGCCGACCTGACGATTTTTGCCTACTCTCCGGTGGATTTAAAGGCAAAGCTCCGTATTCTAGAGGATTACTGCCTCCAAAATTCACTTACTGTTAATACTGACAAAACCAAAATAGTCATTTTCAGAAAAGGTGGAGGCCTCGACTCGGCCTCAAGATATTTTACGTATGCAGGGAATCCGGTTGAGATAGTCCCTGTTTACAGATATCTAGGCATAATCGTCTTGTCGTCGGCAAGGGGTCCCAGGGCTGCCGAGGACGCCATATTGAGGACGCAACAGGCATCTGCCTCTGTCCTCGCTCTGGTGGCCTCGGTGAGGGCGGATGCGTGGGCAGGCATCCTGAAAGTATATCAGGCGATGATTATCTCGGTGTTGCTCTATGCCGCCCCATGTTGGGCCCTTCAATACTTTGATCATCTTGAAGCAATACAGATTGCATTCTTCAAGCGTGTTTTCCGTTTGTCTAGAGCGATTCTGTCTTATTTGGTTCGCCTGGAACTCGGTCTCTACCCTATATCTGTTGAGATCACAAAACGAGCGATGTTATACATTTTACGACTGCTAAACCAGCCTTTTGATAGTCTCCCCCGTTTGGTGTTGTTGCGCCTCTTTGAACTAGACTAAATGAGGAATAACCATCATTCCTACAATTGGGTCTCCCAACTAAAGCTCGTTCTGTGCTCTCCACAGTATGCTGATTTGTGGACCAACCTGTCCCCGGACTTTTGGGAAGCAAATGTGGTTAAAGCCTCTCAGGATTTTGCGCATCAACAGCGTGTAAAAGACTTGCAGCGTTACTCATCCTCGAACTCTCCCCTGTTCCCTCTTCTTAGAGTGTTCACCGATGGCTTCGACAATTTATGTCCAGGCCGTTGCCCTATAGCGTATGCTCGAGCGAGGATGCAATTGAGAACTGCTACGGTGCATCTGCGATCTTTCGTTCTCGACCAAGCTATTTTTAAGTTTGACCCAACTGCGAATTGCCCGCTTTGTAACTTGGATGAAAATGATACCCTCTATCATTTTTTAGGTAATTGTCCGCATGCGGAACCGTGTCGGGAACGTCTATTTAGAAGTGTGAGATTGGCTGAGTGCTCCGCGTCGAATCCACTGCCCATTCTGCTGACGGCCGAAGACCTTGAGGCGGCGAGGCTTCTCTATAATTTTGCGAAAAGCTGTTTCCGTAGAAGGTCTTTTATGCTAAACCTGTAAGAGCGTGCTTTCTTTTTCCTTTTTTCTTTTTAATGTACCGGCGTCTACCTTTGTGCGACCTACTCGTATTGCACATTGATTATTCGCGGCATTGGTTCTGCGTTCACGTTTCTTTTTATTGTAATTTTTATTGTAATTATAGCGTTATAGATTGTACTCCGGGAACGAACCTCTTTCCCAATAGAATTTTTGTATTCTGATATAAGGGAAATAAATATATATATCTATATCTAACATAATTTTTTGGCTGAGTGGGCATTAAAATGATAATTTTTAAAATAATAACTTAATAATATCTCTAACAAATACATCGGTCGAGAAATGGCCATTTTACGTGTACTGAATAAAAATAATTCTTTTCAAAGCTCGGTCATTACTCTCATTTTAATTACAATCCCCAAAATAAAGTACATTTTCTTTAAAAATGACATTGTAACTTTACAGATTTCTAAGTGGTGGCATGCCAATATGTACAACCTTAGGTCATTGGTAGAGGATTTTTTAATTTCGAAATCGATCGTTGTACATAACAATTGTAAAAAGGCCATGACTTCAAAGTCATTCCCAGGAGAATGTAGTGATGACAGGCCAAATGGGACAGAAATTAATGATGATAGTGTGGAAGATGTAACAGACGAAGAATTGTATTCAGGGGACGGATATATAGAGGTTAAGTCTAAAAGAAATGGAAAACAAGATAGGTCTAACAAGTCACTCACAGAATTAAGTAATGGCGGGAAGAGAAATGACATTGCGAAGGATTTGAAAAAAAAATACAGACAAATGATGAAATGGAAATTCTGCCAGAATTGAACAAGGATGTCATGAAAGATGAATAAGCAATAGAATTTAAAGGCGAGAATGGATTTAGGAATGAGAACTCCGAAGAGAAGAGATAAGAAAAGATAGGTACAACCAATGGACAATGCAATACACCAGATGTAAAGCTAAATGCTGAAGAAGGCGCACAAACATCAAACGCACATGAAACAACAATGTATAATGGAAAGCAATATGAGATTATCTGTGTTGGTGCTGATGGCAATTGTTTATTTCGATGCTTTGCCCATCACATGTATGACGATAAAGCACTACATCGCACACTGGCGCAGCGAACCCAAATCTCTGGCCATTAGTCTGAAATGTGAAAGTCGTAGAAACGGCTGTAGTACTATGGTAAATTGTATAGAAGTGTATACTGTATGAGATTCCGAAGAGCCGAGGGTCGTCAGTGGTAAACCTGTTTATACCTGCTCAGTCGAAGTTGCCGCTTTCAGAAGTGCGTTACGGGTCGTGCGACGTACGGAAACCGTTGTGTGCTACGCTTGTGACATTGCAGTAATTTTAACCATGGAATCTTGTAATGAAGGTATGTACAATATAATTATACGATAATATAAATTAATTTCAATTTTAATAACTCTGAAAAGTCCCGCCAAAGTTTAACCTCAAAATAGTTTATAAATATTAAAAAAAGTTATGATCCGGGGAGTGCCGGGAAAATACTGAACGTTAAGTTGTAGATAAAAAAATACTGAAACAAACTACCAAGTTTGAACTTGCGCTTTTCGTGGAATCGAATTCTGCAAGCATTTTAGTAAAAGTGTTTATACTGAAGGCCTATCAGTTATATGTAAATTTACGTAATAAATGTATGTAATGTGTCGAAGTCGTGTTCTGACCTTGTAAAAGTGATGGCCATGTGCTTCGAACTTTCAATATCCCAATTTCCTAGAACAATTTCAGTGGTTCTCAACCAAATATTACATGTTTACATATGTAAAGTACAAATGTTGAAAAACGTTTATTCGCAGATATAGGCATTCTGTTAAGCGCATTGAAATGAATGAATTATAAACAATTTGAGAATTAATTATTAATAACAATATATTAAAATATACTACATTAAAATAAATAAAATAAAAATAAATAAATAAATGAATAAATAAGAAAAATATGTTATATTACATTACATTTATATTTAGTGTATTTATAGATATTACAAGATAACATTGTGTATTTATTAGTAATTCTAAAGTAATGTAATAATTACTGTATACTTCATTATTGTTATGTAACGATTGTAAAAAATGCGCTTTTTCGTGATTTGTGTATTATTAAGGAAATAAAGATATTTATTATTTACAATATTACATTACTTGTATTGGATTATACAAAATGTAGTTCTTACTAGTTTTCAACTTTCTTGCAGACTCTGGCGATTTCGTATGCAAAAAGCAGGATGTGTACAACATTATAAAGCCTGTAATGCATGACAAAGTCTCCGTGCAAATTTCAACTTTAGTAGCAGAAATTTCAAAAACAAAAAGAAATTTCATCATTTCTGCTAAATCAGTAGGAGATGTTAGAAAATTGCTGGGCAATCTGAAAAGTAGATTTAATGAATCGCACCGAAAGATCGACACATTTATAAAAAAAAATAGACAGTGGCTGGATTCATCATTTACAATTCAGGTAAACTATTGTCAATATCAATATGGGTATCGTGTATTACGGTGGCCCTTATTTTATTGATTTTTCCCCATTTCATCGAGAAACCCATAAAAAATGCATAGATTAATCCAAAATAGTATATTACGATACAAGGGGGTAAAAGTTTTTTCTTGTATATTTTGGATGTGAAATAATTTGACATTTGGTTGCAACAAAATGAGAAAATATCGAGGCCATGGTGGCACAAGTTAGCGATGATTAAAAAATGTGAAAAAATTCTAAATTTATTTCTGTATTAAACTCTGCATTTTTTATGGGTGTCCTAATAAAATAGCAGAAATCAATAGATTAAAGGCCATCCTATCCTGCATGTATTTATCAATTTATTATGTATTTATCATATTTCCACTTTTTCAGAATGATTCAACGTCCTTACGTAAAAGGTCTGTTACGCATAGCATCTCAGAACAACCGTCAACGTCACGTGCTGCAATGGGTCGGCCTTCGTCTGAATTTGAAAAGTCAAGTGACCGTACCAAAAGACGAAGAACCGCAGAAATGCGTCAACAACATACCACTTCAGAGTTGACATTCGCTACTGAAATGAGCCTTCGTTCTTCGGGATCGCATGCAGCTGCAAACATTCTTCGAGAAGTTACTACGGGATCACCGACACGTGCTTCTAAATACAAATTGGCATATGAAGCAAGTCTGGCTCCAGTTAAAAAGGAGGTATGCCCAGATGAAGCGCTTGCTTTCATCATTACCTCCAAATTAACTCGAAATGCTTACCAAAATATTCGGAATTTGCAAAAGAAATACGGTACTGTTTTTTTGCCATCGTACAAAAAAATAGAAGAAGCAAAAAAAGGATGTTATCCCGATGATATCATAGTTACCGAGGTAAGCGCAGAAGTGAAACTGCAGTCACTATTACATCGTATTTCGCAGAGATTGTTGCAAGTACAGAACGATGTGATAAAATCGTTATCACAAGAAACTGTCGGTAAAATAACACTCCTAATAAAGTGGGGATGTGATGGAAGCTCGGGACAGAGTCAATATAAACAAAAATTTACTACTGCTGGAGCTCCAGATGGCAGTGTTTTTTTTACATCCGTTGTCCCCTTGCAATTAGTAGCCAGACATTCGAACAATGCAGAAACGATAATTTGGAAAAACCCACGACCTTCATCTCCTCGATACTGCTCACCACTCAGGTTACAGTTTCTCCATGAAACAACAGAAGCAACAAAAGCAGAAGAAAAGTATGTTAATGATCAGATTGCTGATCTACAACCATTATGTACAGTCATCGACGGAAAAGAAATTGAAATAAACTATGAGTTATTTTTAACCATGGTAGATGGTAAGGTAATTAATGCATTAACAGACACTACATCCTCAATGCGTTGCCATCTGTGTGGTGCAACATCAAAAGAATTTAATAGCATCGATAAAATGATACAACGACCAATAAATACTGCCAATCTTCGATTTGGAATATCATCATTGCATGCGTGGATTAGATTTTATGAAATGTTTTTACACATCGCATATAAAATTGATAATGAAAAATGGCAAGCACGAAAACAGAGTGAAAAGGATAATGCCGCTCAACGTAAAAAAAATTATTCAAAAAGGATTTCATGACGAGTTAGGACTTCAAGTCGACTACCCTAAACAAGGATTTGGCAGTAGTAATGATGGCAATACTGCTCGTCGTTTTTTTCAAAATTCTTCAGTGTCTGCTCGTATCCTTGGAGTAGATGAAGATTTAATTCATAGATGTCACGTCATTTTACAAGTATTGGCAAGCGGCTATGCGGTAGACGTCCCTCGTTTTAAAGTGTACTGTGAAGATGTTGCGAGACAATTTGTGGAACTCTATGCCTGGTACAAGATGCCCACTGCAGTACACAAAATCTTAATCCATGGATACCAAATTATCGAATGGGCACCGTTACCAATTGGTCAGCTGTCGGAAGATGCCCAAGAATCGAGGAATAAGGACATAAAAAACTACCGATTACACCACGCTCAAAAAACTTCCCGGAGAAAATCCATGTCGGATATTTTTAATAGGCTTCTCATATCATCGGATCCAGTCATCACAAGTTATTGTAATATACGACCAAAAGAAGGAAAATCACTTTCTTTCGATACATTGCAATTGCTACTATGCCCGAATCCAGGTAATCGCATTCTGACAGAACTTTTTGAACATGATCATGATGGAGATGATGAAGTTAGCGAGTCTGCCTCTGAAACTGAGTCTGACTGACTTATGTACGCATTTGTAAAAAGTTAAATACATTATTTATTATACGAAAATTTGTTAATATTTTATTGCTAACCCAACGTTGACATTTAATATTTATTTATTTAATTATTGTTAATTTTTTAATAATAATTAACATCTGACCTCAGACTTATAATTCAAAATTCAGACTACATAGAATACCCAGTTTTATCTCGATCAAGTAAATTTTCAAATTTCCGTTGGCCATCTTGGATCCGCCATTTTGAATTTTCAAATTCTGACATCAGATTCGTAATCAGCGACACCGAAAACCCCCGAGAAACCAATTTCATCAAGTTTGGGTTATTTTTCGCTTTTGCGTCGGCCATCTTGGATCCGCCATTTTGAATTTTCAAAATCTGACTTCATATTCGTAATCAGCGACCCCGAAAACCCCCGAGAAATCAGTTTCATCAAGTTTGGGTTATTTTTCGCGTTTTCGTCGGCCATCTTCGATCCGCCATCTTGAATTTTCAAAATCTGACTTCAGATTCGTAATCAGCGACCTTGAAAACCTATATACAGAAACATTTGATCGATTACGGAGCTTCCTTGACTTTTGACCAGAGATTTGGGTCCGCTGCGCCTGTGTGGCATCGCTTCATTCGCGAGGATGTAGTAAACTATACGGAAAAAACTGGGAGTATGTCAAGAGTACACTTCAAAATACGTGTGTAGAAAGATGACGCTGAAACCAGCAGGAAATTCGTAGCAGGAAATTAGCGCGCCGGGTCCTCTGACAGGGGTTCTCAACGCATCTGGAAAACTATGCAATTACGCTCGCTTCTTGTTTCTTAGTATATAATTATATTTTGAAGAGAATCAAAGATGTTTTATTGTGATATAGTACCTGCAAATATTTTTTAAACTAAATCCTGCCAGAAATAACGCAGCAACTTATAAGCGTGTACGCGTCCGTGAAAGTATCTTTGCACTGGATTTTGATTATTTATTTCATAGTTTGTTATAGTTTATGATATTCTGAAGGGAATGCAAAAGGTCTCTTTATAATGCGGTTCGTCTAAATGTTGTTTAAACAATTTCCTAATGGAAGTAATACAGCCACCTATAAGAGTATACGCGACCGGGAAAATCGAAATAAAACTATCTTTGCACTCGATTTTGATTATTTGTTTAATATTTTCTTATAGTTAATGATATTCTGATCATTCACCCGCTACCTTTACGTGGTTGGTCTTGGGTTACGCTAAAAGAGGGTGAAGATGTAGCAAAACTAAATAAATGTTACATTCTTAATTTCCTACCCACATATTATAAAAGGAGGGGATGAGGTACGCTCAAAAATCATACATCTACTCGCGATGAAGGAAAAATAAAATAAATAAGTAACGTCGTGTAAAAGTGAACTGTCTCTCTTCAATTTTAGACCAGATACCAGCCAAAGATAACAAAAACCAACGCATTGTTGCAATAAACATGAATGGAAAGATATTGTAATACTCAATGTTACATGAAAAGGTTAGGTTAGGTTAAATATCATTATTATTTAAAAAATAAACGCCAATTAATTGGACTATTCAATAAAGTCGGAGGGTCAGTAGTACAAGAGCCGGAAATAGTTAAATAATAATATATACTGCATTTCTATAGAAAATGTTGGATTTCCTTCAGAATATCATAAACTATAACAAACTATGAAATAAATAATCGAAATCGAGTACAAAGATAGTTTTATTTCGATTTTCCCGGTCGCGTATACGCTTATAGGTGGCTGTATTACTTCCATTAGGATATTGTTTAAACAATATTTAGACGAACCGCATCACAAAGAGACCTTTTGCATTCCCTTCAGAATATCATAAACTATAACAAACTATGAAATAAATAATCAAAATCGAGTGCAAAGATACTTTTACGGACGCGTACACGCTTTTAAGTTGCTGCGTTATTTCTGGTAGGATTTAGTTTAAAAAATATTTGCAGGTACTATATCACAATAAAACATCTTTGATTCTCTTCAAAATATAATTATATACTAAGAAACAATAACAGAATAACAAGAAGCGAGCGTAATTGCATAGTTTTCCAGATGCGTTGAGAACCCCTGTGAGAGGACCCGGCGAGCGAATTTCCTGCTAGTTTCAGCGTCATTGTAGAAAGGCATTATAAAAATGTTGATGAATACAAACAAATCGTGGGGAAAAAACGGCAAATATGGCACGGATTATGAAATTGCAGCATGCATTGCAAAATATAATGTAACTGTAACGGTATTTCGTAAGGACCTCCATAAAAATTAAGCTATATTTTTGCAAACTTTGTCTGCTGATAAACCTTGCGAATCTTTAAATATCATGTTTATTGGAAATAACGATCGTAGTGGCCATTGGGTAGTCCTGGAAGAAAAAAGGCCGAAGAAAAACTATAATATTATAAACATAGAACCAACGAATATAGACGCATATAGAAGCCCTGAGCGGATAGGGCAGATGTGCCGAAAATTATACGTCCGAGAGATGGCACCGCTGTAGACTTACAGCAATTCCCCTCACCCCCCGCGCTCAAATGGCGCCGCGACATTCCCCACCACGATTTACTTTCCATGTATGCTCCACCCCTTTGCTTTCAATGTGCACGCTGCACACGCGACCGATTAGCGCGGAGAAATATATATAGCCGGCGAAACCTCAGATGCCCCGAAAATGACAACTGACTGAAGCAAGAGTTTATAAGTCACCGACTGTAGCTTAATTTTGGGGCATTTCGCGCAAAAACAATAATTTTCAATTCCCACTAAACAACGAAATTTAAACGTTGTCAAGTTTTATTATCAAATTACCGGTATTTAGTACCCCAGTAAACGAAAACGAATAGAAAGTTAAAAATACGAATTGAAATGAATTCATTTGAATTAAAATGAATTAAAACGTATGAAAATTATTAATTGAATCCACTTTTTAATTCATTTTAATTCACTTGAATTCATATCAATTCGTATTTTTAACTTTCTATTCGTTTTCGTTTACTGGGACATTTATTATCAAGAAATTATTATACTGAATGCTACTTAGTACTTCAATGGAATAAGTAAATATGAAATTATTTAATAAATATGTTTTATATCTTTTAGGAATTTGTAAAAATGCAAAAATCCACCCGTTTTGAACATTAATCAGAATTCGTTAAAACTTGATTTGTTAACAATTATTTATAATATTGATGATATATGATGAGAGTAAAATGTACTATTGTATATAAAAAATTTAAACTTATTTGCAAAAAGTGAAGTCTCCTGAATATTAACATAAATCGTGTAATTCCGAGGCCATTAATTATTTTACGTTTTTATAGTGTCATGGAATGTAGTCAAAACTTCATTTGTCCTAATTTTTTATTCGTTTGTTGTAAGCAAGAGGTAGCTTTAACCATATTATATTAGCTCTATAATAATAATAACAATAAAATATAATCACCCATATCTACACATATGTGGATAAGTTAAAAAAAAATTCTTGTAAAGTATAAGAAATTACATTTTGAAAGAAACCATTGATGTAAGCAAATAAAGTTTTCAATTTTGTTTATTCATATTTTTTTTACAGAAATTTTTTTGACCCATAAATTGTAGTTTAAACAAAAATTTGTTGTTTTGAAATAATGCAACTACATTTTTCTAACTTAATTTAAAAATTCAAAAAAATTAGGGTGAACATAAAAACATGTTTTCTGCAACCTCTCGTATGGATTTTAAAAAATTCCGATTTTTTCAAAAATAAATTTTTTGTAGAGAACAACACAATTTTTTTAAGCGTAAAAATAAGTTTTACATTTTTTATTCTAACATCACTAAATTCCACGTTAAAAATTACTCTAGAAATAATTTTTTTGACCTCTAAATTTTAGCGCGAAAAAAATTTGTTTTTTCGAAAAAATGCTTCTACATTTTTTTAATTAATTTAAAAATTCAAGAAAATTAGGGTGAACATGGAAACACATTTTCTACAGCCTCTCGTATGGATTTTAAAAAATTCCGATTTTTTCGAAAAAGAAAAATTTTTTTTGGGTCAAACAAATTTTTTACACTTTTTATTCTAGCACCACTGAATTCCACGTCAAAAATTACTAAACAGATAATTTTTTGAAATTTTTTAAAGCTGTATGTCATACAGCTGATTTAAAGGTGGTGCCTCCCTTTAAGTAGAGTACATTACTTGTAGCTTAGAAAAATGTATTTTCACACCGCGCGGTTGAAGCTCGTATATTCACAGCATGCAAAAATGTACTGAAAATGATGGATTAAGTTTGAATTCAAAACTGTCTGATAATATCTATACCGCACGGAATTCTTTAAATATTAACGAATAGTTTTAAGTTTGTTCAAAGCGCGATCTTTCACACGGTGCTGAAAAAAATAGTGTATGGTAGTAATGTAGATTAATAATTCCTTCCTTCATGCAAGATTATACGGCTTTATGTAGAAGTCGCCCATTTACAGTGCTTGTTTCATAATCCCATCTTATAATTAGTTTTTTCGTTCGAAATATTTTCACTTTGATTGTTCCTAATGTAAGGTTACCAAAATGTTCATTTTTTCGTTAAAAACATTCAGATTGAAATATCTAACGATTTTAAAGTCTGAAATTTGTGCTAAAAAAAAGCGAGTTTAATATTTTTCTATTTTATTCATAAAGCTCTCTTTTTAAATACTTTGGAACCTTAATTGCCTTTTTATCTTTTTATATCTACTTCTCGTAACATCGAAACATTTATTTATATAGCAAACAACAATGTAGACAATAAAATTTTAAACCAAGAAGAAAATATCGAATTTAGTTTTAAAAAATTTCTCATGAACGATATCGGTTATTACAACTTTTTGATACTCCTGACAAATCTCAATTATTCATAATCATTGCTCACAAATGTGGAGATTACAGTTCATCGTCAGTAAAACGTGACAACTCTTGAATAAGGTAGGCATACGTGTAATTTCGTAACCATCTTTTTTTAAACCTTTCTGGATTATGTATTTTAGTAAAAAAATTGTTTTCATTATTTGAAGTTGTTTCATATAGCGTTAACTTTAAAAATATTACTGTTTTCAAACATTGTTATAAATCAAAAGTGTTTTCCATAGTATTTTAATCACAAAGCACACATTTTGAATTTTGTTGAAATTTGTTATAAATCTTTCTCTCTCTCTGTCATGGAATATAGTTAAAACTTCATTTGTCCTAATTTTAAATTCGTTTGTTGTAAGCAAGAGGTAGCTTTAACTATATTATATTAGCTCTATAATAATAATAACAATAAAATATAATCACCCATATCTACACATATGTGGATAAGTTATAAAAAAATTCTTGTAAAGTATAAGAAATTACATTTTGAAAGAAACCATTGATGTAAGCAAATAAAGTTTTCAATTAATATGAATAAATAAAATTGAAAACTCCTTGAAAATCTGTTTAGTAATTTTTGACGTGGAATTCAGTGGTGCTAGAATAAAAAGTGTAAAAAATTTGTTTGACCCAAAAAAAATTTTTCTTTTTCGAAAAAATTGGAATTTTTAAAATCCATACGAGAGGCTGTAGAAAATGTGTTTCCATGTTCACCCTAATTTTCTTGAATTTTTACATTAATTAAAAAAATGTAGAACCATTTTTTCGAAAAAACAAATTTTTTTCGCGCTAAAATTTAGAGGTCAAAAAAATTATTTCTAGAGTAATTTTTAACGTGGAATTTAGTGATGTTAGAATAAAAAATGTAAAACTTTTTTTTTACGCTTAAAAAAATTGTGTTCTCTACAAAAAATTTATTTTTGAAAAAATCGGAATTTTTTAAAATCCATACGAGAGGTTGCAGAAAACATGTTTTTATGTTCACCCTAATTTTTTTGAATTTTTAAATTAAGTTAGACAAATGTAGTTGCATTATTTCAAAACAACAAATTTTTGTTTAAACTACAATTTATGGGTCAAAAAAATTTCTTACGCTTTTTATTCTAGCACCACAGAATTCCTCGTCAAAAATGACAAAAGAAACAATAGTTTCAAATTTGTTAAAGGTGTATTTCATAGAGTTGATTTTGAAGGTGGTGCCTCCCCTTAATATCTAAAATAGGCACCGCTGTATAATATATACACATATAGTTTGAATCATTATATATCTTTTTCTTGTTCTATATAAGTGTTTACGTCATTTTATTGTTGTCTTCATTATTAAGTCCACTCACGGACACTGTTGTATAAATTACAACCGTACTGAGTCCCGACGACACGGGGACTCTGGTTTTTACTCTAGAACAAAGGGGGGAATAAAAAAAATAAAACTTATCAAAGGGGATATGATGGTATTGATATATATTTTAAAAGGGGAACTTACAAAATTGTGGGGGATGACTTTATTAAATATAATATAAAAAATATAATAAAAATAATTCGCCGCGCACTGTGCACAGTACTTACGTTTGTTTCGGTATCTCGAAATTCGCACAAAATATTTATATACACACTAATAATTTTAAATCTAATAATTTTCGCAATACAATAGTTTTTAATTTGTTCACCTTGACGGTTTACAAAGAAGTGAAGTGAAGATGGTCTGACCCGTTACCATCACGCCACAGCGTCAGTCCTGGATACTAACTTTCAGGGGACAAACAAAAAGGAAAAACAATTACGAATAAGGACGAATTTAAGACAACGTAAGGACAAAGACGGAGAACATAATTTTGGCAATGCTGGGAATAGTAGGGCAAGTCTAAGTTTTCAAAAAGGGGTGGGCGACTGAATGAGGTTTCTGCACGAGTGCGACGAACATTTACTCGGCACTGGAAGGGGTAATGATATATGTAACGAGTGCGACAAGCGCAGACAATATTGATGACGAATTAGTAATTGTACATTGGGCCATGAGTGCGACGAACGTCGACTCGATGAGCGCGACAGCAATAGTCTATTCCATGCATGAGTGCGACGAACGTCGACTACGCGAATATGGAAGGTAGACAGAGACGCTGTACAAATGAATTGACCAATAGGGACTGAGTTTGATCAAGATGGCCGACGAGTTGCGCGTAAAACTGCGCGATAGCCAGTCCACGGTGAACGACGACTGAAGTGACAGGTCGTCTCGGTTTTCGGGATTTTTGAGTGTTTTGAAGTGAATAAATTAAAGTTTGTGCGGGTTTTCTTGTGTGGTTCACTCCGGGATCGAGTGCCAAAGGATCGGGTACAGGAGAATGCAATCGGAGTCATCCTCTCGACGGCAACGGGAAAAGGAGTTTGGAGTTTTGGAGGAAGGCGAAAAAGGAGCAGCAATTACGGTAAGTTTAAACTTTAATTAATAAGGACTATTTCTTTGTGTAAGGATGGGTAAATTTATGTTTCAGGAACAGGACGTCAGCCAGCAGCGATTCCGGCACGAGGAAGCAGACCATCGGAACAGCTGAGTGCACATGTAAGTATAGTGTTTACATTTTTTTAAAATATATTCCTCTTCCATATATGCCTCTTCCTTGGACGATAACTTTACTTCACGACACTGACAGATTCTTTATTTAAAACAATTATGATTAATAATTTCTATGTTTACAGGTATATCGAGTTCTTGGACAGCTGGACAAGACGGGACGATGACACCAACGAGTTGACAGGACAAACACCACCGTTGAAAAAAAGGTTCCTGGAGAGGATATTTACTTAGATTATGACGGGACGATGCACCAATCTTCATTCTTCTTTCTTGAGGTAAGTATATTAGTGGGGAACGCAAGTAGATGGATTGTCTACTTTGTGTTACAAATTCCCCCGGGCCTGACGAAAGTAGATTTTGAATACTACATAAAATTCTCGAATCGTCATACAATATAAACAAACTTAAAATCTAAACTTACATCAATTTCCGCTTTACGATTTCACGATACGGCTGTCCGGGCTAAGGTAGAGGGCTATCATATAAGGAAAGGATAAGATCGAGTGGAAAGAAGGAACATAATAATCGCAGATTGCCAACAAAAATTATTCTTATTATCAGATAAATGTGATATGATGCAAATATATGTACAACAAACAATAACAAAATATTTCCAATAATTATTTTTCTTGTTAACACTGGACCTCTAAATATTCCATTAATAATATCACAAACAACCAATAAGGGGGCATATTTTCAAAGTTTATACTGAACAAACAAAATAATACACAAATAATTACAATGTTTACCAAAGTTAAGAAGCATATTATTAACAAAACATAAAAAAAAAAAAAAAATACTAAAAAGGTACCGCCAAAAGGAACAGGCAATTAATAATAAAGGGTATTGCCGAAAGGAACAGGCAATTAATAATAAAGGGTATTGCCGAAAGGAACAGGCGAAATAATAAAGGGTATTGCCGAAAGGAACAGGCGAATAATAATAAAGGGTATTGCCGAAAGGAACAGGCGAAATAATAAAGGGTATTGCCGAAAGGAACATGCGAATAATAATAAAGGGTATTGCCGAAAGGAACAGGCGAAATAATAAAGGGTATTGCCGAAAGGAACAGGCGAATAATAATAAAGGGTATTGCCGAAAGGAACAGGCGAATAATAATAAAGGGTATTGCCGAAAGGAACAGGCGAAATAATAAAGGGTATTATTGTGTAGTAGGGAAACGGGGTTTTAGGCAGGTTTTTGCCGAGTGTCCTTCCTGACGACACCTTTTGCATTTAAATCCCGGAGGGAAGGCATTCGGGTTTATGGAAGGTGAAGGTGAAGAGGGCAAGGATAAAGGACGGGGAATTTTTAAGGACATTAGGGCTGGGATTGATGAAATTACGGCTGTATGTGCCGGCCGTGACTTGTTGAATCCCGGGTGATTCGCCTTTTCGATGGCAGCTGCGACGGCTTGTATAGCCTGCCGTTCCATCCACACATGTGGTGGGCATCGCGGTTGTCGCAAGGGGGCAGATCCCGACGGAGCAGGATGGTCGATGACCACCTTCTGGTCCGTACTGGGGACCGTTACCCTGCGCTCGCTTATGGCCAGACTGGCCATAGCCGGCACCATTCGGCGGTAATTTCGGGATTTAGGAGAAGGGATGGGAGATTGAATGGGGGTATATGGCAGGGAAGGGTGTTTAGGAGGAGGTGAAGATTGTTGTAGGGGTGAGAAAATAAGAGGAGATAATGGTCTAGTAGGAGTATGAAGGGGTGAAGGTTTAGGAGGAGTTGGAGATCTTGAGATGGGTGAAGGAGTTATAGGCGATGAAGGTCTAGAAAGGGGTGAAGGTTTAGGAGGGCCGGCAAAGAAGGAGAAAGGTCTAGGGGGAAGAGGAATAGGGTTAAAGGAGGCTGGGAGGGATTTGGATGAAGGGTATGTTGGGGGAAAATCAAATGGGGAAGTGGGGTCAGGAGTAGGAGCTGGGTGGTTCTTCGAAACGAAGTAGGAGCGGCTGGTAATCCGTTCCAGCTGCGGAGCCTGCGGAACCGGACTCCATTTCGGGGCCACATATTCTGGCCGCTCCGTATTTCGGCTCCTTGGCCCGAAACGCGCTCGTCTCAATGGCATTCTTCCTAAAACAATATAATTTATTCATAAATTATCTATTCATAGTTCTCTATTTCCATCCAACTTCTACTCTATATTATTTTTATCCTATTGATTGGTTCTTGAACGAAGGTTATATTTACGGGGTTCATTTACGGGTTGATCTATGGGGTTATACGTCGGATATGTAATGGGTGATTTTTTTGGTCTACCTACTCTTCTTTTTGGAGGAAGATTGACTAGAGGGGGTATTTCTTGGGCAATTTGTACGGTATTAGGGGTTTCTTCATTTCTACTCATAATCGGATTTTCATTACTTGGGCCGGAAAAATTATTATTAACGGGTGTATCAGGGGTCACATACAATTTCAAATCCTTGATATGTACTTTTGGATTTCTCCGAGTACTATTATCTTCAATCTCATACACAACCGGGGACAATACTTTAATAATTCGAAAGGGGCCGGTAAATTTGGGTGCTAATTTAGCTGCAAAATTTTGAATTCCGGACGACAGAACTCTAGTTCTTCTCATTACTAAATCATTTATTTTAAAACGGGAGTCTACACGATTTCTATTATAATATTGGGCTTGTCTTTTTGCAGCTTGCTCTAAATTCTTTCGAACCCAATCATGAATCAACGGTAATCGTTTTATTCTATCTCTCCATGCCGTGGGGTCATTACTATTAAGGGTGACTGGGTCATTATTACGGATACTTCGAGTCGGACGGGGATTGCGACCAAAATTTAAGAAGGCAGGGGTCATTTGGGTGGAGGCTTGTACTGACGTATTCATGGCAAAGCAGAATTCATTTAAGTGCAAATCCCAATCACGATGATCCATACCAACAAAAGAGGAAATCATCGTTTTTAGGGTTCTATTGGCACGTTCCACAGGATTCGCTTGGGGATGGTAGGGGGGTGTTGGGACTTTGGAGATACCTAGCTGCTGTAAATGATGATCCAAGTACTTATTATCAAATTCTTTTCCATTATCGGGGACAAAATATTTTGGGCAACCCCAACGATTGACCACTAAAGAGTCCAAAGCATTCGATATTGCCGATCCTGTGGCCGATCGAAGGGCTTTTGCCTCCACATACTTGGTAAATAGGTCCTGAAAAACAACTATGTACTGATTCTGATGTTTACTGGGGGGAAACTTTCTCGCATCAAACCTACAGGAGGGCGTTGGGATACTTTCTGGCGTTGGCATTCAGGACATCGAGCGACATATTTGGCCACATCATGAAAGATGCCAGGCCAAAAGAAGTCTTGTATCAAACGTTGATACGTTTTGTCGACTCCTAAATGACCAGACTGTGGGTTATCATGGGCATCACTTATGGCACGAAGACGGGATTCTGAGGGCAATACTAACTTCCAAGCATCAAGGTCTTCCACGGCAGGCTCTATAACAGGGTGAGGGCGATGGTAATATATCTTATCTTCAACTATCTTCCAATTAGGGTACTTAAATGGGAATTCTCTAATATTATTCATTTTATCTTTATACCAATTATCTTCGGAATCTCCTATCGCAAAAAGGGCGGCATCAAAAGAATCATACATTCGGGAAAGGGCGTCCGGCACTACATGGAGGGATCCTTTCCTATGAATTATCTTCATATCATACGCCTGTAAGGCCAGTGCCCAACGAGCCAATCGTCCCGTCGGATCACGTAAATTTCTTAACCACTGTAAACTACTGTGATCTGTGATCACGTCAAAGGTGGTTCCCTCAATGTAGGGCCTGAACTTTTTTACTGCCCATAACACAGCTAAACACTCTCGCTCCGTTACTGTGTATTTCCGTTCCGCCGCAGTCAATACTCGACTCGCAAAAACAATGGGATGTTCAAATCCGTCTATTTCCTGGGTCAGAACGGCACCCACAGCAACGTCGCTAGCGTCTGTCTGGACTGAAAAGGGTAATTCAAAATTAGGACGGGCTAAAACAGGAGTACAGGTAAGGGAATAACGGAGGGTATCAAAGGCTTGTTGTTGTTCAGCTCCCCAGTGCCAGGATGCGTTCTTCATTAGGAGCTGTGTCAACGGGACTCGATCTCTGGATAGGTTAGGGAGGAAACGGGCATACCAACCAACCATTCCCAGGAATCGGCGTAATTGTTTCAGGGTAGTAGGAGGGGGGTATTCTAAAATAGGGGTTATTTTATCTTGATCCGCTTTTAACCCGTCCTTGCCTATGACGTAACCCAGATATTTAACCTCGGAACAGAAGAACTCACTTTTTTGTTGATTTATATCTAAAGCAGCTTCAACTAATGTTTTCAAAACAATCTCTAAATACTTAAAATGTTCGTCTTCCGATTCTGTGGCTATTATTACGTCATCTAGGTAGGCAAAGACATGGGGTTCCCAAGCAGGATCAATGAGTCTATCCATTAGTCTTTGGAAGGTGGCAGGGGCATTTGTTAATCCAAAAGGCATTCTTTTAAATTGAAACATGCCTCTTCCTGGGACGGCGAAGGCGGTGATTGGGCGACTATTGGGTTCTACGGGGACCTGGAAGTATGCTTGGCTTAAATCTAATTTGGAAACACAACGGGCACGACGCATTGCTGATAAAATACGTTCCATATTAGGGATGGGATACGCGTCTTTTAAAGTTACTTTATTTACATCTCTATAATCTATACAAAATCTATGCTTACCGTCGGCTTTTGGGACAATTACAGGGTTACTCATCCACGGGCTCATAGATCTTTCAATTACATCCTCACTTAACATTTTATCAACTTCCGTTTGGGCAATTCTCAATATATAAGGGGATAACACACGGGGTTTTTGTCGAATAGGGGGATGATTTTGTACATTGATAGTATGCTGGGCTAGATGGGTATGGGTTAGGACTGGGGAATGGGATACGGGAATTAATCGGGTTAATAGTTCATTAAGTCTTTTCTCTGCATAAAATGATGGTTTCATTAAACCGGCACAATCATAAATAGGTTGGACGGGAATCATACCAATATTTCTACCGAATTTACGAAAAGGGCCGTTTTTAGTTTTCCATATTCCTCTCTCATAATCAATCTTAATTCCAAATAATTCTAAAAAATCTATTCCTAAAACGCATGCATAACTAAGGGGGGCTACTCTCACATCTAGCAATTGGACATCATTATCTAATTTTATTTCTAGGGACACGACTCCACGCAAAGGGACAACGCTTCCGTCTGCTACTCTTACTTCTTCTTCAATTGGTCTTAAAAATGGAGCCAGTATGTTCTCACAACCAACACCTAAGTATGTTTGTGATGCTCCAGAATCTACAAGGGCTTTTAAGGGGGTTCCGTTCAATTCTAACCAAACGTAGTAACGAGGATCTGATGAAGGGGAATGTATACAACCTAAATTATTCAATCGGATTTCATGGGGTTTTTGAAACAAATTTTTACGGGGAGACAGGAACGATTTGGTCCCCCCGGCTACGCGTTTCCCGTACGCCTACGAGCACACGATGGGCAATTTACTGACGATTTTCCCGGATATCCACAAATAAAACAAAAGTATCCGAGGGAATCGGGACATTCTCTAAAAATATGGCCTATTTTCTTACAATTAAAACATCTTACACTATTACCTGTTAGGGGTTGAGAGGGGGCTTTTACTACTTTACTCATTAGGGGTGGAATGGAAGAAACTTCTGGTTGTGATTTTGGTTTTTGCATTGCTTTCCGGTTTGAAGGAGGTGGAGGAATTTTTGGACGATATTGCCTTAAAGGATTAATCGGGGTTTGTGGGACCGACGATGATGTGGTAGGGCTTGGAGTACGAAAGGAAGGGGGATTTTCAGGAACTGGATCGGTAGCAGCAATTCTTATTTTTGGTCTATTTTTATTAGGGTTATAGGCATAGGTAGGACAAAAGGATAGGGAGGCAGAAGGAGGGGGCCTATATTGTTTTTCCCTCTGCATTATGTTTTCATAATGTCTACATAATTGGTACAATTCTGAGAAATTATTTACCTTTTCTCGAGGAATTCTTTCCGATAGGGCTGGACGCAAATTGTGACACCAAATAGCTAATTGTTCTTCAAGGGGTGGAGGGGTGGATAATAAATTAAAAAGACCACGTAAAGCTACTATAAAGTCTCGGGCGGATTCTTCTAAACCTTGGGTACGTAGGGAAATATCTCGTCGAATACTTATTTCGGAATGCATCTGACCAAAAACCGATCTAAAACTGGAGACAAATTGATCAAAAGTGGACCAGCTTCCCTGCTCTACTCGATACCATTTCAAAGCAGATCCAGTGAATGCCTCGGGGAGGGCACGCAATAATTCTTCCTCGGAGAGTTCTCGACTAACGCCGTATTCCTTTAATTTTAGCAGGAAAATTTCGGCGTCTTCGTCGTCCTCTCCGGAAAATTTTGGACCTTGGGTTCTTCATTGCTCAACAGCGCTTTTATTCCATACTCCGGTTGTCTGCGACGGACATGCAGAGCAACCGAAGTATGATTTGGTAGGAGTCTGAATATTTTTCAAGAATCTGGGAGTGGGGCCAACCTTTGTACTGTGGCCATGAGGATCGTGGAGGGATAAATTATAGGTTTGGTCAGGGGGGAAATGGACAGTATGACGAGAGGGAGGAGCACAGGTTATATTTGGGTTAATAATGGGAGGAGTGGCAGGGGCTAAGGAAATTGTAGGGATAGTTGAGGATCTTAAAAGGGTATTTGAATGGGTAGGTGGTTCAGGATGACTGGACTGATCTTCCATAAAAGATTCTGGGTCTTTATAAAATGCGCGAGATCGATCGGAAGGAAAAATAAGGGAAGGATCCCGTACGCGAGCGCCAAGCTCCTGGGCGGCGCTAGTAGTAACGGTGCTAGGGGGTACAGTATTTTGTAAGGGGTTCCGGATTATATTTCCTATTACTGGGTCACTTAATGCTTCACCAAGGGTAACTGGTAATGCTTCACCTCTACCATCCACTGCTTCATTCCAATCAACATCGGAATCGGGGTAAGTAGTTAACACCTTATATCGTGTTAACCGATCTTGCATTATTCTAAAGTCACCGCTAAAAGCAATTTCAGCCCTATCGCATTCTTTAATAAAATCTAAGAAATTCATATTTTCAATGCTCTCTAATATGGCTTCATATTGCTCTTTAGTGGCCTTTCGGGATTCTGAAGCAGTAGAGGTAGTGGTCACAAAAGTTGCAGTCACGGGTACTGTAGTTATTATTGGAGGGGTTATTGTTGGGACTGTCGCACTAGTGGTAGTTGTTGGTACTTCCGGTGTGGGGGTGGTATTGTGGGCAACATGATTATCCCAGAACAATCTGTATTGTTCAGCCATTGTTTTTTTTTTTTTAAACACAAACAAATAAACAAAAAAAAATAATAATTTTATCACACAAAAAATATATATAAAAAAATAACAAAAATATTCTAAATTAGTTCAAATAAAAAAAAATAAAAATTTTATTTTTAAATCAATAATACAAAAAAATTAAATTTAATAATAACACCCACACAAAAAAAAAATATTTAATAAAAAAAATTTAATTCACTTTAAACCAATTCAAATTATTAAATTCAATAATAATAAATCGAAAGAAAAAAATAACAAAATTTAATTCACGGTTATCACACATTCAATTCAAATTAACACTGAGAGAGGAGGGGGAAATTTTCGAACACAATAAAATTTGAAAATCTTTAACGTAATTGATAATTTCACTTCCCAAATAATTAATAGAAGGGAAACTTATTTCCAATGTTAACAAGAAAACCTGAAAGAAAATATCTATTATTTCATTCACATAAAATTTTTCATATAATAATCGCACCATATATATCATATCACATATATTTAAATTTATATTACATATATTATATTATATTACATTTATTAATAATTATGTATTGGGAAATGGGGTTCAGGGAATTCAGAGAATACTGTTGTTCAAAAAATTTTCTGTTGGTCACGCGAGCCAACAACCGTTTCGCGAGACCGTTACACTTAAAATTTTCTTTTGTTCTATTCTTAACTATTTTACACTTTAATTTTCCGGGCCCCACGTTGGGCCCCATTTACAACCGTACTGAGTCCCGACGACACGGGGACTCTGGTTTTTACTCTAGAACAAAGGGGGGAATAAAAAAAATAAAACTTATCAAAGGGGATATGATGGTATTGATATATATTTTAAAAGGGGAACTTACAAAATTGTGGGGGATGACTTTATTAAATATAATATAAAAAATATAATAAAAATAATTCGCCGCGCACTGTGCACAGTACTTACGTTTGTTTCGGCATCTCGAAATTCGCACAAAATATTTATATACACACTAATAATTTTAAATCTAATAATTTTCGCAATACAATAGTTTTTAATTTGTTCACCTTGACGGTTTACAAAGAAGTGAAGTGAAGATGGTCTGACCCGTTACCATCACGCCACAGCGTCAGTCCTGGATACTAACTTTCAGGGGACAAACAAAAAGGAAAAACAATTACGAATAAGGACGAATTTAAGACAACGTAAGGACAAAGACGGAGAACATAATTTTGGCAATGCTGGGAATAGTAGGGCAAGTCTAAGTTTTCAAAAAGGGGTGGGCGACTGAATGAGGTTTCTGCACGAGTGCGACGAACATTTACTCGGCACTGGAAGGGGTAATGATATATGTAACGAGTGCGACAAGCGCAGACAATATTGATGACGAATTAGTAATTGTACATTGGGCCATGAGTGCGACGAACGTCGACTCGATGAGCGCGACAGCAATAGTCTATTCCATGCATGAGTGCGACGAACGTCGACTACGCGAATATGGAAGGTAGACAGAGACGCTGTACAAATGAATTGACCAATAGGGACTGAGTTTGATCAAGATGGCCGACGAGTTGCGCGTAAAACTGCGCGATAGCCAGTCCACGGTGAACGACGACTGAAGTGACAGGTCGTCTCGGTTTTCGGGATTTTTGAGTGTTTTGAAGTGAATAAATTAAAGTTTGTGCGGGTTTTCTTGTGTGGTTCACTCCGGGATCGAGTGCCAAAGGATCGGGTACAGGAGAATGCAATCGGAGTCATCCTCTCGACGGCAACGGGAAAAGGAGTTTGGAGTTTTGGAGGAAGGCGAAAAAGGAGCAGCAATTACGGTAAGTTTAAACTTTAATTAATAAGGACTATTTCTTTGTGTAAGGATGGGTAAATTTATGTTTCAGGAACAGGACGTCAGCCAGCAGCGATTCCGGCACGAGGAAGCAGACCATCGGAACAGCTGAGTGCACATGTAAGTATAGTGTTTACATTTTTTTAAAATATATTCCTCTTCCATATATGCCTCTTCCTTGGACGATAACTTTACTTCACGACACTGACAGATTCTTTATTTAAAACAATTATGATTAATAATTTCTATGTTTACAGGTATATCGAGTTCTTGGACAGCTGGACAAGACGGGACGATGACACCAACGAGTTGACAGGACAAACACCACCGTTGAAAAAAAGGTTCCTGGAGAGGATATTTACTTAGATTATGACGGGACGATGCACCAATTTTCATTCTTCTTTCTTGAGGTAAGTATATTAGTGGGGAACGCAAGTAGATGGACTGTCTACTTTGTGTTACAAAATGACTGCAGGGCTTAATCTCAATATGGGACAATGTTTTTGTACCTGCATGAATAATTGAATGATTAAATAAATTCATGCAATTCCGTGAGCAAAGTTTAATTTTTCGGACAGTTTACGTCTCGAAATTTTACTTTTCTAGATTGGTGTGAGCTAAATAACGCACAGTGCGGAAAATGATAAAACTGTGCCCAAAGTAAAAAGTGTTGCGAAATATCATTAACCCGTTTCGTCCTGAAATGCCACAAATTTGGACTTCTTTTCATCAGGTGCTTTCTTAGGGAAAAAATTACTCAATCGTTTTGATATAACCATACCTATTGTATTTTTTCTCGAACTTTCTAAATCCGGTTTCAGATTGACCATATCTGCCGCTATTTTTTGACTATGGCGGTTTAAACGTTAAAAAATTGTGAATTTTGAAAAAATTTCTTCAAATAATCGTATTTTTGAACAGGAAACCGTGTTCGGAACAAGCTAAGTCTCTGTATCTGGTGGAGTAATTAGTTACACTAAAAGATAGGATGGTTATTAATTCTCCATTGAAATAGGCGGCATAAAAATGGCGGTTCTCAGTCAAAATTTTGTTGAAAAATTTCTGGACGATCTAACTCAAAAGCTACGAGCTTTTTAAAAAAAATGTTGAGAATGAAAAGTTCTTAGAATTCATTGAGAAATATAGTGGAATTTTTTCAGATTTTTTAAACGGAGTTTTGAGAAATTTTTTTCAAAATTGTAATTTATTTACGAAAAATTCTGAATAAAATTTAGTGCATTTTCTGATAAATTCTAAGAGTTTTTTGTTCTTTGCAATTCTTTCCAAAAGTTGATAGTTTTCGAGGAAACGAATTGATAGGCTTTTTATCAAACTTTCCAAAAATGGTAATATCCGAAATTAAAAAAAAAATTATTACTAAAAAATGAGCGTAAATGTAAAAAAATACATTTTTCTTATTTTTTGTTTGAATTGGATTTCATATCAACTATCCGTTATGGAGTCGTCTTGAAACCAATTTAGATAGTTGAGGGCTGGAGGGAATATCTGAACTTCAGAAAACTGTATTTGGAACGTTAATTTTGTCACCTGAATTATCCAAAATAGTGTCCTGCAAAAGTTATAAACTTTCCGAAGAAAGTTATAATTACAAAGAGGGTAAAAAATTCATCAAAGGTGCAACAAAACTTTTGCAGATTTTTTTTAGATAATTTTGAAAATTTTGATTGCATTTTTCTGAAAGTTGATAGTTTTTGAGGAAAATAATTTTTCACCCGTTAACTACCAAAAGGACATTTTGTTTTTAAACTTTGATAAAAAATATTCTAGTCAATCAATTTTGAGTCAAAAGGTGAGAAACCAAAGAATAATGTTTATAAAGAAATGGGATATTTAGATCATTATAAATAATAAATGCTAATACGTTTGAGTATGAAAAACTAGTGCACTTCGTTGATAATCGATAAAAAATGAAAAGTGTGCATTTTTCAAATTATTTTCCAAATAGGACAAGTATAAAGACTTATCTGAGTCTTATCCATTACATGTGTAAAATACTACATTTCAAGTACTGATGATCTTATTGTGAATAAAGTATACCTGTAATCTGAAAAATGATAACATAATTTTCGTTTAATTTTTTTTTATGATTATTTTCCTCAAAAAATATCAATTTTCAGAAAAAACTGCAAGCGATAAAAAGTGCTTAGAATTCATCAAAAAGTGCATTACAAATTCAAGAATTACAATTTAGAAAATTATCTTTCTAAATTTCTGCGAAAATTCTATTATATTCTTTGATGAATTCTAAGCCCTTTTTGTAAGTGTAATTTTCTTCGAAACGCTTATAGTTTTTTAGTTAAGGGGAGACACCGGTGAGATTTCAGCTACATTAAATTGCAATTAAAAAAAATCGAAAAAAATTGTTATAAGCATCATTTTTCTTCACAAATTAAGTGGTGTAGTAGAAAAAAGAAAAAAAAAATGTTTGGCCGAGTTAGAATTTTTTATTTTTGATCTAAGCCACGTATCATCAAATCCATGCGTAATTTTGTTTGAAATCGTAAAAAAAGCATACAAAAAAAAAATTTGGTTACACTTTACCCAAAATTGACGGAGGAGATGCATTTTTTAGGTGTTTTATGATCGATTTTTAATAAAATCGACCACTTTTTGGTTACAAGAACTGTTCATTATACGATAAATTCGAAATGAATGTTTATTGAAACATAAGAAATAAATTTATATTATATTTCTATATATCTTTTTATTAAAAAAAAATTTTTTTATTAATTTTTTCAATTTTTTTGAATTTTTTAGTTTTTTCATTTTGTTTTTCATTTTGAAAATATATTTTTAGAGCATTTCTGCTCCGTACATAGTTCCTCTTTTTTTCATACTTCCAGACTTCTTGTACCATGTTTAGCAAGGCTATATGGCTCGTCGTTTTTGAACTTTTCATTAGATTGTTATATATGATTATATTTATATAAAAAATAATCGCAGGACAAATTTTTGCATTATACGCCGAAATGGAGAAGTGGAGCTATTTACGTCATTTTATGTCCGTACACCTCATCTACTCAGATAAAAAACATCAGGACTAGAACATGTGGAAATGTCCTCGTCGAATGTAATTGCATTCTTAGATGAAACACTTCAACACTTGTACAATAATGTACTAATATTAGAAAAATGCCAATTCTTGCCCATTTCCCCAGCCGAAATAATGATTTCTTCAAAAAGTAGATATTTTCGTTGCAAGGGCGTAAAATGAACTTTCACCCCCGTGATACAAACATAATTGTTCGTCATAGTGAGTATAAAATTCGAATGTGGGCTTCGAATTTGCAACTCGACAGGCTGGTGAACTCCTACCTCACCCATGTAATTTTCGAGGGTGTAAAAAGTACCCAAATCGCGATTCTCATAGAATAGAAAAAGGCATTGAACAATCGAATGAAAAGTTCAAAAACGCACGACGAGCCATAGCCTTAGCACAAAACAGGCTAGAAGAAGTCTTTATGGAAAACGAAGGGACTATGTACGGAGCAGGAATGTTCTAGAAAGATATTTTATTAATGAAAAAAAATGTAAAAAAAAATTGAAAAAAATTACAAAAATTTTGTTAATAAAAAAAATATAGAAATATAAAATAGATTTATTTTTTACGTTACACTGAACATTTCTTTGAAATTTATTATACAATAAACAGCTGTTGGAGCCAACAAGGGGTTGATTTTAATATCATAAAACATCTAAAAAGATATTCTCAAAATGAAAAAAAAATATAAAAACGAAAAAATTAAAAAAAAAATATAAAAAAATTCATAAAAAACTTTATTTAATAAAAAAATGTAGGAATATAAAATAAATGTATTTCTTATGTTTCGATGAACATTAATTTGGAATTTATCGTATAATGAACAGTTCTTGTAACCAAAAAGTGGTCGATTTTATTAAAAATCAATCATAAAACACCTAAAAAATGCATCTCCTCCGTCAATTTTGGGTAAAGTGTAAACAAATTTTTTTTGTATGCTTTTTTTACGATTTCAAACAAAATTACGCAGGGATTTGATGATACGGGGCTTAGATCAAAAATAAAAAATTCTAACTCGTCCAAAAATTTTTTTTTTCTTTTTTCGACTACACCACTTAATTTGTGAAGAAAAATGATGCTTATAACAATTTTTTTCGATTTTTTTTAATTGCAATTTAATGTAGCTGAAATCTCACCGGTGTCTCCACTTAAAGCGTCATAAGCATAACGAGCGAATATTCTCATTTCGGAGGTCATTTTGGATCATTCAGGTGACAAAATTAACTCTTCAAAGTTTTCTGCAGTTCAGATATTTCCTCCTTCATCTCAATTGGTTTCAAGATGATTTCATAACGGGCAGTTCATACGAATTACAATTTTAAAAAATTCCGAATTTTTTACACTTAAACACATTTTTTAGTAATAATTATTTTTTTCTAATTTTGGATATCACAGCCGCAATTTATCTCTTCTAGAGAGCTCTGAAACACTTTTAGCCTTTTTAAATATTTCCATTTAAAATATTTTAGATATCCGCCATCCGAAGTAATCTGTTGAATTAAAATCTTTTAGTTCTAGCTCTTTTTTCATATAAATTTATTGCAGTGGAAATAACATGTATATGAGTTCATTTTAAAACTGGAATAAAATTATATCTATCAAATTATTATTATAAATGTCTTATACTTTAAATTAAAAAATCAAATATTCGGGTTTGAAGATAAAAAAATATCTTTGGTAAACATTTGGTATTTTTAAATAAAGTGCTTTTTGAAAAGATCGGGAATGTAGCCTTTTCATATCAGAAGAAATTTTTGAAAGGTCGCGTATCTTCAAATTGCACTTGGAAAATATACGGTTTTCTAGGAATTTTAAAACATTCAAAATTTGTCAAATAATTTCTTAATTATAAGGCAATGCACATTCCAAAGGGAAGTAATATCTTTTCTTTTAGCTATGTCGCTATTCAACCATACTTTTTATTTTAAGAGTTGATTATTACATAAAATAAATGTAGTGAAGGAAATAAAAGAAAATATACGTGATCTTGTAATACCTGTTGATATACGAGTTTATACTGAAATTATTATATAAATACTTTGTACGATTTTATAAAGTCATTTTGTTTATATGCAAATTATATAAAATGTCGATAAAAAACATTTTCTTCAACTTCCCTGGTAGAAATGAAAACATTTTTTGTACAATTCTGGTATAACATTCTTATTTACCATGTTAAAGGTATAGGGGAAATGGACAGTGTAAGGAAAAAATTGACAAATTTCTACCAGGGTTAATGCACAAAAAAAAACACAAACGAAAAATTTGAAAAAATTTCAGCCAATAGATAATTAAAAAATGAAACTTTTTCTTCCTTAAAGGTTTTTTATATCGCGTTTATTTTAGATAGAGCAGATTGAAAAGAACACATTATTTTGTTCAAAATTAAATAAGTATTTGTAAAGAATTGTTAGAAACAAAAAATGGGAGCGGTTTCAAAAAAAAATAATACCCAAAAATGACTGGAAAATCGAGCATAGTTCAAAGTTTTATTGGATTATTGTTAAAATTATAAACAAAATTCCAACAGCTTTCAGTGAGACCAAAATTCATTTGGTTTACGCTAACCCTGTACCTACCCTGAGGGTTAATATTACATATTGCATTATTGTTTTTACTTTTTAATGCTTTTAAAATATCTGGCTTAAGATTAAGTTTATTATTTTTGTTGTTTTTTTTAAAATATATACATAAATACAATACAGTTATACATTTTATCTCTCATAAAAAAAAAACAAAGGAGTTTTAAAGTACAGCTCTAAATTTCTTCGAGATTGCCAGCAAATTCATAATTTATTATGAAATATGAAATAACAGATAATTTGATGTGCTTTTACACTTACATTTAAATTGAATTCGCGTACACCACGAAAAGTAAAATGTGAAAATCCTTCACATAATTGTGCGGTCTTAAGTGGAGTCTATACCTTTGTTTTATTTCGTTATAAACGTTAATATAATGTTTTAAATTATCCGTCATTTAAAAAATAAACACAGTATAATAAAATACATATAAAGAGAAGAAAACAATAATAATTTAATGTCATGTTCAAATTAGTACTTTAAATACGGTAACCCCTACAATTTCCGGCCATAAGTTTCTTGTTTTTCTTCTCTGGCATTTATATTGCTGTTACATGTTTAAATATTGTATAAAGGCAAATTAGATGTCTTTGTTCCATATAATGCAACTAAAGAAATAAATAAATAATATGGAAGCAAGAACAATCAATGTATTTTTTTTATATCTATATTACGTTAACAAATTCTACAAACATTTGTCACAAGAGATTTAATAAATGTATATACAAAACACATTCGAAAAGAGTCTTATATTTTATAGCCGGGTGAGACCCGCGTATCTTTGTCATTATTTGGTATATTTTGCGTGCGTCGACTATACGCGGAGAGATAAAGAGGATCCGAGTCAGATCCCCATACTAGAGCGACGGAGAACGACGACTTTGAAGGAGAAATGGGTAAGAGAGACCGTCCGAGTCTCTGCCGGCTGTATGCAGACGAAGAACGAGAAGGGGCGTGACCTAAACAGAGTAACTGAGAGGTCCGAGCCGGTTCTTCGCATGCGAGCGGTAAAGACAGAGGATATTGGTGGGGAACCACCTAAACAGAGAGCGCACAGTGATCATCCCAATTAGAAAGAAAGGGATAGATAATTGCGATGAGCGCGCCGCAGGTGACTGATGTGCCCAACTACGATTTCGGGTTCCCCGGCAACTTGCCATATTCTTTAACACGGCTCAGTGCTTCTATATGCGTCTATATTCGTTGATAGAACAATCATTACGGGAATTTAATGCAATGGGTGTTAAAAAAAATCGCAGTAGAGTAGTAGATCGAGCATTGAAAAATAAAAGAATGATAACTAAATGTTACCCAGTCCGTTAAGAATCTCTGCAAAAAGCACAAGAAGTCCTAACGTGTTTCAAATTCGAGGGAGGAATGAGGACATCAATAATGTCGGAAAAGGCAACATAGTACAGGGAGAAAATGGAATAAAAGAAAGTACTAATGACACAGATTTGGGCACACCGATCGCCGATATTTTAACGTATTTTCGAGGCCCGATATTCCAATTACAGGATATGAATATTTAAAGAATAGTAGTTTTCGATACAAGTGCGTATGCGTAAAGAACTTTACACATACACACGTGTGCCGAAATATTGTTTACGTACGGCTTTTCCGTGCGTAAAGTATAATCGAGTGCGTAAAGTTTACTTTACGGAAACCGTTACGGAAAAGCCGTACATAAAATATTTTTCTAGTATTTTTGAATGTGCTCTTTCAGAATCCGAGCTCAAAATTCAATTTTATTGCATAGAAAATTAAATATGGTGGTTTTTATATTAAAAAGTAAGGAAAATATAGCAAAAATATTTTTTCATCATTTTTTTTTACAATGAAACCCCGATAAAATGGCTAAATTTCTTCAACCATCGGTGCATAAAATAGTTGAAGTTCAACAGAATATTTTTCTAAATAGTGATAATCGCCATTTTTATTTCATAATGGCGGTTTAACCCCCTCGCTGTACAGTCAACATTTCTAAAACACTGTAAAAAATGTATAGTACAGACGATTTATGTACAATTTTCTATAAAGGGGTTTTTGGGGTCGCTGATTACGAATATGATATTAGATTTACAAAATTCAAAACGGCGGATCCAATATGGCGGACAAATTTTGTAAAAAGCGTTGGATTCTGTATAAAAATTATTGCCGGGGGGTTTTTTGGGTCGCTGATTACGATTTTGATATCAAATTTAAAAAATTCAAAATGGCGGATTCAATATGGCGGATAAATTTGGTAAAAAGCGTTCGATTCTGTATAAAAATTATTGCCGGGGGTTTTTTGGGTCGCTTATTACGAATTTGATATCAAATGTACAAAATTCAAAATGACGGATCCAATATGGCGGCCAAATTTTGTAAAAAGCGTTCGATTATGTATAAAAATTATTGCCGGGGGGTTTTTTGGGTCGTTGATTACGAATTTGATATCAAATTTACAAAATTCAAAATGGCGGATCCAATATGGCGGACAAATTTTTTAAAAAGCGTTCGATTCTGTTTGAAAATTATTACGGGAGGGGGGGGGGGTTTGGGGTCGCCAAATGGGATACCAATTTGTGATCAGATTTAAATTTCTCAGCAGATTTTCTAGACTTGAAGCAGTAGGTAACTTATATCGGATGATAAATGAATATGAACCTAAATGACTCTTCTGTTCTACTCCTTCATTTTGCTACAGATTTTAAATTAGCAGTATATAAAAGCTCATTGTAGTACATTCTACATTTTACGTGATCCAGAGACAACGACGTGGACGTAGTAGAATTTTGCCTCCATCGGGGTGCTTGTTTTGAGTGAGTCCCCTTGCCTCTCACTTTTCCGGGAACTAGATTAGGTTAGTCCTCTTACCTGCCCGTGCAACCCCACTTGTGACTTTTTTCCGTGCATTTCTTACACAAGTATAGTTTGCAGTTGTTGCAGAAATTATTCGTTCTTATTGGACAAATTGAATAGCGTCTTTGTTTGCTTTCTTTACATATCTCATGTCGCTTATCTCTTTTAGCCTGACCTTTTGTATGTAGGTTTTAGCAATGGAAACGGCAAATTCTTTTGTTCCAACTTTATTATTTCCATCTCGGGCAGCATTGTATATTGTCACAGAATTTACAACAGCAGCTTGGATTAGTCGCATAAAAACAATCCACGTCCACTTTTTTGAACGGATACTTGATAGCACATTACTACAGTGTCCGTGGTGCAGATCCACCCCACCCATGAATTTATTATAGAGATGAAATGCTTGTGGAAAAGGTATATCAATTTTTTGTCGTTCGTCTGAACTATAACGTCTTGAGGGCAATAATGGAGTTACGCCTGCAGCTGTAGAAGCTATCGATACGGGTTTTGAATCTACTACAGTGATATAGTTGATTCCGCTGGTTTGTTCATGCTTTACAGCGTACGAACCGCGTGGACTCTTCTTATCGATAACATTCTTATCCCTTACTCGATTGTCACGTATCGTTCCTGTACTTCGTAAACCTAACTTTTTTAAATGAACGATCAAATCGAAGTTAGTAAAAAAATTATCAAAATACACATGAAACTGAGATACTTTTCCTGGAGCGGTTGCTTTAGAAAAGGGTTCCAATAAATTCATTACCACACGAGAACCTAATGCACATTTAGCCAATTTTTCTCCATTTGATGAATTTTTCCCACAATATAATTCGAGATTTAACACGTATCCATCAGCTGTGTAAAGGCCCCAGAATTTCAAACCAGATCGTATGGGTTTCCCTCGAATAAATTGCTTCAATGAAATCCTTGCATATGATTTGGCCATCATTTCATCAATAGATAAACCCGTCCTCCAAAATCCAAACTTTTGAATATTACACTGAAATTGCTTTAGTAAAGCACGAACGCGCCACGCTTTATCATCTGGATTTTGGTCTTTAGACTTGGAGTATTTCAAGTTAGATTTAATTTCTTCGAATTTATCACGTGACATTGCAGACGAGACAACTTGGCATGCTAAAAATGGATCTCTTGACCAATAGTCTCTTTGTGATTTTCTTTTGTGGAACGAACTAAGAACGATGATTCCTATAAACGTATTGAATTCATCCAATCGTAAATCAAACTTGTTTTCTTTACATGCCTCAATGATGTATTTTTTCATTTCGATGGAGAAAAAATAATCAAACAATTGCACAGGCTCACTTTTCCGTATAAGTGTTTTCGTAATTTTACGTAACGTACGTAATTTTTAATAATTCTTCTGATTCCATATCAGAGTCAGAATCATCGCCGGAGCAACCAGAATCGTCTGCATTAGGTAAAGCAATTATTTTATCATAATTTTCATTTGAAGTATCATGCTCATACTCTACATGAGGTGAAACAGATCGTGGACGTTTTCGAGACATGACTGTTTAAAGAGTGATATCTGTTCCTTAAAAAAAGTTAGAATTGCAGAATATCACAGTTTTCAATAACAAACTCAAGGAACAGTGAGATAATTCGGGGATCTGAAGGTGTTAAAGGTTATGGAATATTATAGCGTAAGAACTGATCTTTGGAATTCGAAATAAGACATTCAATACTTCAACGTAAATATTCATATATAACATTATACCAGATCGTACCCGCCTTGCTCATTATGTAGTAGATAGAAACCCATTTCTATATTGAGAACGAAAATCAGCGACTGCAACTAGCGGCGACTTATGGGAAGTCACCGCGAAAACAATTGAAAGTCGACGCTTGCATTCGCGTTTATCGACGTATTTTCGTTCTCAATGTTGAAATGGTTTCTATTTCCGTCCGAAATTATCTGTTTCGTCTCATGTAGAGTATGAACATGATACTTTAAATGAAATTTATGATATAATGGTTTTACCTAATGCAGATGATTGTGGTTGCTCCGGCGATGATTCCGACTCTGATACTGAATCAGAAGAATTATTATTGCGGGACCAAAAAACACCCCAGTAATAATTCTCAAGCGGAATAGAACGCTTTTTAAAAAATTTGTCCACCATTTTGGATCCGCTATTTTAAATTTTGTAAATCTGATATCAAATTCGTAATCAGCGACCCTAAAAACTCCCCGGTAATAATTTTCATACAGAATCGAACGCTTTTTACAAAATTTGTGCGCCATGTTGGATCCGCCATTTTGAATTCTGTAAATCTAATATCAAATTCGTAATCAGCGACCCCAAAAACCCCTTTATAGAAAATTGTACATAAATCGTCTGTACTATACATTTTTTACAGTGTTTTAGAAATGTTGACAGTACAGCGAGGGGGTTAAACCGCCATTATGAAATAAAAATGGCGATTATCGCTATTTAGAAAAATATTCTGTTGAACTTCAACTATTTTATGCACCGATGGTCGAAGAACTTTAGCCATTTTATCGTGATTTCATTGTAAAAAAAAAATGATGAAAAAATATTTTTGCAATTTTTTCCCTATTTTTTAATATAAAAACCACCATATTTAATTTTATATGCAATAAAATTGAATTTTGAGCTCAGATTCTGAAAGAGCACATCCAAAAATACTAGAAAACATATGGTTTCTTTAAATATTTATATGCTATAATTGGAATATCGGGCCTCGAAAATAAGTCAAAATATCGGCGATCTTCGGCGTTAATGGGTTAATGTCACCTGCAGTAAGAGTTGTAACATCAGTAACGAAGTGAATAATATAAACGAGAATTATGAAGCACTCGTTGATCGTGTTGACAGTGAGATTAGTAAAGAGCAAACAAATTTGGGCGAAGAACACATAAATATTAATAATATTAACAGCATGACAAATGCAGTGTGTTATGAAGTAGAAGAAATTAATAGGACTGATAAAATAGACAATCCTTTTCATTTCGTAGGCAGTGGAGATTCTAACTCTGATTCAGAAAAGGATAATAAAGATGAATCTTTGAGGAAGGTCAAGAACACCTTAAAATGTAATAAAACACGGATACCAGTACAAGATTCGTCTAGTTCCAAAGAATCGCAATCTGAATCCATTATATAATACTGATACGGAATCAGAAATGAACCTAAAGGAAAAAAATAATGGAACGAAATTTGATATAGATTTAGACTATAAAGCTATTCCACCAAGTGAATTAAAGAGTGAGGAAGGCTTCTTCGACAATGACAAAATTCGATGTGGAGTAGAAAAAGTTATGTTGCATACGTTCCATTGCACTTGTGCGGTTCTAGGATATATGTTCCCCTGAAAATCGTTCTCCTGGAAAATTGTTCCCATGGAAATTCGTTCCCCTGGAAATTCGTTCCCTGAAAAATCGTTCCTCCAGAAAATCGTTCTCCTGGAAAATTGTGCCGCTGGAAAATCTTTCCTTGGAAAAAATTCCCCATTGCAAAAAAGATATATAGGGGAGAACGGGGTAATTACGACAGGTCGGATAATTCCGACCCCCCCTAATATCTCTCTTACAATATGACATCCCGTAATGTTATTCAAATTTTGTGAAAACACTGATGAGTACAACTATTTTGATTGCGGTAGTTGTTTATTTACTTTGCATTGAACCATGTGGCAGTGATGTTATTGTTTCTTACTGCGCTAATTTAGAAATTGTAGTATTATAAATAAGTAAATATAGTTTGAAATTATTGTGCAAACGAATCAAACGTAAGTAATTTAGAAAGCCTTAACCTTATATTTAATGAAATCAATTTGGTTTTTAGTGAGATGAGAGTGTGTTTTTAAGTGCGTGTATTTTTTTAAATAACGAACGTGCAGGGTAATTCCGACCCCTAATGTACGGGGTAATTGCGACCGTCCTTTTTCGAGTTTATTTTCGTTTGCTTTTTATCACAACTATATTATGCAATATTATGTATACATTGTATATAATGTATCACAAATGTGGTGATTTTTTTTCTTTCTACATTTCGACCACAACATTTGAATTTGCTTCGCTTGTTTTCTCGTGCGATATTAGAAGTGACTACTTGCGTTTTCATTTTTGACCAACAATGTAGAGTAGGTATGTGATCTATGTACGTAGTGTTGTACATAAACAAGTTATTGTGATAGCAAAATATTATCTTCTTTACTTATTATTAATGAATGTAAATTAAACCTATAAATCACTACGAAATTGTGCTGAAAATAAACGCGGTCGGAATTACACCTTTTGGGGTCGAAATTACCCATACTTTGACAGAATCTGAAGAATTGCAATTTTTTACTAATGGAGGTATAATCCTATAATAGACCTATAACAAGGTATTAATAATATCGATAAATGTTTACCCATGCAATACACTTTAAAAAAGCATAACGTACAAATTCATTAAATCACATTCTCTACCTCAAAAATCAATTTTGCTTAGGTAGGTTGGAATTACCCCGTTCTCCCCTACATAACATATATACATAACAGAGATTCCATGAAAAAACGAATAAGAAATAATCTCCTGCTATACTAACGTATTCTAATTTTATGGTCAGACTCGCAGAGCGTGCCCAGGGGGGCTCCCCCCCCCCGCAATACTAGCCTAACCTATAACCTATCTCAATATTATGATCACACCACTGAACCCAACACCCACATTAAGAATATTTAGTGAGAAACGCTGAGGAGGTCATTTTTTCCATGAGCCATATTTTCGGCCACACTCAGCCCGATTTTCCCAAGATAATATTTGCCAGGGGAACGATTCACGCACGCACGCACGCGCACGCACGCACGCACGCACGCACACACACACGCGCACGCACACACACACACGCACACGCACGCACGCACGCACGCACACACACACACACACACACACACACACACACACACTTCAGAAATATGTGGAAATATGTTCACTGTCTAGTTTCCTGAAAAATACTGACGATAACCTTACAATAATTTAATGAACTTAAAATAGGATGGAGGGAATTTTTGAATTAAGGATATTACACTGATCGTTCCGTAAAGAAACTTCCGAAAGCCACAGTCCTCCAATTTTTTAGAAACTATGTTTGCTTACGTAATTTAATGCCCACATTCAGTGCCTTCCGGGGGGCCTGTAGCCTACCCCCCCCCCCCCCCCGCCCGCTAGAAAAAAATCTAACCTTGTGGTTTTGCCTGAACCTCGTCTGCGGTCACCGCATTTTACGGGATCTCTAAAAAAATTATCAATAAAAATTGTCGATGGAAAAAATGCCACTAAGTGTCCAATTCTAGGACAATGACCAAGTTCGCAATGCGTGAAATGCATTCCACAGGAACGATTTTCCAGGGGAACGATTTTCCAGGGAACGAATTTGCGGGGAACGATTTTCAAGGGAACATATATCCGGCCATCCATTTGTCCATTATCATTTTACGGCCGTTGTGATATAATGTAAGAGACTGTAACAAATTTGGAGTTTTTGTACATACATTTATTTTTTCATATTAATATTTATTTATTTTTTTCTCACTGCATGGTTACTATTTCATTACCATTAACACGTGTACAATTATTAATTTTTGATTAGACATTTATTTGCGTTCACTTGCGATGTTTCGCTGCATCCGTCCACACACAATCACACGGAATAATTTACGCGGCTATAATTGTCATTAGTCATAACATGAAACGAAATAAATTACGCGGATAAAATTGAGTTAGTCATAAAAGAACGAAATAAATTACGCGGCTAAAATTGAATTAGTCATAAAAGAACGAAATAAATTACGCAGCTAAAATATAATTAATCATAAAAGAAGACGGAATACATCACGCGAAGACACATACACATACACGTGGTCAGTCATCCAAACATAACTAAATAGTCAATATTAAATGTCACTGAAATTGCACAAAATGAACACAAAATGAACACGCTGCCGAACCGCGGGAGAGATGGACTTTTCCTCTGCGTGGTGGCTGTCTTGGTTCTTCCTTCCTTTGTTAATTGTCTGGGGCCCCAGGTATTCTTGGGCCGGCCCTGGTGGATCCCGTCGACGTTTCCTTGATTGACGGTCGAAGTCCACGATGGTGAAGCGAGCGATTTCCACCTCGGCGCTTTTTGGAATCCGCCGCTGGTCGTTCCGTACCGTCGACGAATATCGAGGGGAGAAGTAACGCGACAGATTAATTGAGCACCTGGATGCTAAAACCGGGCGCGCTCTGAAGGGGAAAAGTCCGGGCGCGTGAGACAAATCGGCCGAATTTATTCAATGAATTCCGTTGACTTCAACTCGCGATGTTTCGGAGAAAAATGCATTAAAAAATCTGAAATTTTCAGGGTATATTTACAATGCATTACCGAAACTGGTAGACAAATATAAAGTAATAAAATGTTAACCAAATTGTTAATAATAATTTATAAAGTTTACGTTAATATTTAATGCGAAAAAGTGTGTTAATGGACAAAAAGTGTCTAGGGAAGTATAGAGTTGAATAAACTTCCAGTGAGATATTTGTTCCTTAGTGTTTCAAGAAGTTCTGTAGAAAATTTCAGACCAATCGGTTGTAAATTGGTTAAAATACAGATTATTTAATAAAGCGCACGGCGCCGTCAACGGCTGGTTTCCGCCAACTAAATTACATAGCGGCTCCTCCTTACCCCTTCTATTTTCTCAGAGTTAATTTTATGAATATATTTGTTTTATTTCATCACCACATCAATAATAAATCATATTAATAGTATTTAAAAAATGGAAGTACTAAAAACGTTACATAAAATGAAAAAATTCATTATTTTACTTTTTATATAAACACATTTTACAAGTTAAATTTTGTTAGATATTATTAATATGATTTATCATTAAAGTGGTAATGAAATAAAATAAAAATATTCATAAAATTATCTCTGAGGAAGTAGAAGGGGTAAGGAGGAGCCGCTATGTAATTTAGCTGTCGGAAACCAGCCGTTAATTGTTCACTCAAAATAGGGGCATTCCATGTGAAATCGCCAACGTTTCGGAGTCAAGTTTCTAAACTTATTCAAAATTGAACTACGTTTAGAATGCGTAAAGATAAGCATATCCTGTAAATTTCAGCTCAAAATATTAATTTATTCAAAAGTTATTGATAAAAGTGTAAACGACAAAAATGAAATTTACCATTTTTTAAACGGCGATATCTCGAAAACTATCGTTCAGAGAAAAAAAATGTTTCATTCGAAAATGTGCAGAAATGTCTAAATTTTATACTGGTGTGAATGATAGAAACAAAATATTATTGTTTATAACAAATTTTCAAGATTATTTTGTTGTAACTCAATTTTCGCTTGATATGCCATCTTTTTTTTTCTTGTGACATAAACAAAAGTTGTTCGCAAAAGCGTTTTCTTTAACTTGGCAAATTTTCAGTTTGTCATCTTTGAAACTGGCTTTGTAATGTAAAGAAAACCGAGCGCATGAGTGTCCGTGCGCCATGCCACCGGCCGGGCCGCTCGTACATATCAGCCGCACGGCTGTAAAAAACGCTCTCTACCCCTTTTCAGGCATACAATTCCTAACTACTTGTTTGAAAAATTGTCAGATATATAGTGGTGGTAAGGATATAAGTATACCCCGATGTTTTTTCTACATATTTTTATTTGGGTCATTACTTGGAAAATTAAAGAGGGGTTAGTTTAAAAACATGTACATCGTTCATTTATACAGAACTTTTTTCCCAAGTAGCATATCATTCTTTAGGTTACTTTGGCACTGAACACACCACTTTTTAGTTATATTATCCAAAAGACAATTCGATAATTTATATACAAAAGTAATAATTACGGGTGCTAAATTATAAACTTTTCTTGACGAGAACAATACAGAATACAAAAACTCGTGATGCGCGAATGTACTACGGAATGAATGCGACGTTAAAAAATGTCAACAATGTCCGGGATTTATAAAAGTATATAATCAATTGAAAAATATTTTTGATAAAAACAATATTAACAGGTTTGTATTCAAGAAATGGAAGGGTCTGAATAATTGATGACATTTTGTGAAATCTGAATACATCAGAGAAAAATATTTAAAAGAACTTGAATCTTGAATATTTAAACTTCGGATTCATGATTTCATAGCCCGGAATCAAAGCAATTTTATAAAAATTAAAAAATAAAATCGACACTCTGATGAAGTGATGGTACTGGGTTATTTCTCAGAAAATTATTTTTTTTAAATATAGGATGAAATTCAAAGTCATCACTGGTCTCAGAATCAAGTTGCAATCCATCCATTCGTAATTTATACAAAAGCAAATTATTATCAAAAATATTTTCCAATTGATTAATCCTTTATATATTAATAGTTTAATAAATCCCGGACATTGTTGACATTTTCTAAAGTCGCATTCATTCCGCAGTACATTCACGCATTATGAATTTTAACATATCATGATACGTGTTGGAAATATTTTCTGTATTGTTCTCGTCAAGAAAAGTTTATAATTTAGCACCCGTAATCATTACTTTTGTATATAAATTATCGAATTGACTTTTGGATAATATAACTAAAAAGTGGTGTGCTCAGTGCCAAAGTAACCTAAAGACTGATATGCTACTTGGGAAGAAAGTTCTGTATAAATGAACGATGTACATGTTTTTAAACAAACCCCTCTTTAATTTTCCAAGTAATGACCCAAATAAAAATATGTAGAAAAAACATCGGGGTATACTTATATACTTACCACCACTATATATCTGACAATTTTTCAAACAAGTAGTTAGGAATTGTATGCCTGAAAAGGGGTAGAGAGCGTTTTTTACGGCCGTGCGGCTGATATGTACGGGCGGCCCGGCCGGTGGCATGGCGCACGGACACTCATGCGCTCGGGTTTCTTTACATTACAAAGCCAGTTTCAAAGATTACAAACTGAAAATTTGCCAAGTTAAAGAAAACACTTTTGCGAACAACTTTTGTTTATGTCACAAGAAAAAAAAAGATGGCATATCGAGCGAAAATTGAGTTACAACAAAATAATCTTGAAAATTTGTTATAAACAATAATATTTTGTTTATATCATTCACACCAGTATAAAATTTAGACATTTCTGCACATTTTCGAATGAAACATTTTTTTCTCCGAATGATAGTTTTCGAGATATCTCCGTTTAAAAAATGGTAAATTTCATTTTTGTCGTTTACACTTTTATCAATAACTTTTGAACAAATTATTATTTTGATCTGAAATTTACAGGATAGGCTTACCTTTACGCATTCTAAACGTAGTTCAATTTTGAATAAGTTCTGATACTTGACTCCGAAACGTTGGCGATTTCTCATGGAGTGCTCCAATAATATATTATAATGAAATCGGAGTCGCTCACCTCGGACTTCTACCAGCGGGCCGAAGTCAATGGAATCCACGTGAAACAATTCCCGGCACCGGATCTATTTCTGCTGATCCGTCATCGGCACCCTGGATCCTGGAGATGGCTGCGATGGCTGCCGACTTCTTGTGACGTGCCGGGTCGTCCGATATCAGGAAGGAAGAGAGCGAGTTCCACCCTGGAACCCGCTTATATATCCCGTGGAACTTCAATTGGAACGACCGCCTCAACATTTTACTTGGAACGGGACGGGAACTGTCAATCATTTAAATGTCATTTGCGCGTTTGAATTGACAGCGCGCCCGTTTATTCAAATTTCCAGCGGCGGTACTTCCCTGCGGCCAACTTTAATACTACCGCGCTACATCTTTCAATCGTTGGTGCGCGGCGGTCGCTCTCGTTTCTGTGCGGCGGTCGAAACTCGGGTTACGCTAGTTCACTAATGGCGGCACACAGTCGTCACGGTCTCACACGTGTTTTCCTTTATTTACAGTTTCCTTCTCTCTCGGCCTTCTCTCCTTGTACATTTTTTATCGATACACGATCGTCACGTTACACGACATAATCCTTTATGCTCGATGTAAAATGCGGCAACATCAACAAAAATATAGATTTGTTATTGACCACTTCGAGAATCCACTGACCAATATTCATGTTTTAAGCGATAACAAATTAACATGTGTTCATGAGAAAATAACACCTGTCGAAGTGTTTAGAGTGTTGAAAGGGGCAGAACGTAGAAAAGTTCAACAGAAACTTCTGCACTGAAGCGTAACAGAATATTTGGCTGATATTCAGAAAAGGACAAGTACAGAACTGAAAGATGATGGTCACATGCAGGATTTACGTCGCATAAATGTTTTCTACAAAGCTAAATCAGAAATAAAATGTAAAGATCGTCTGACTTTGGATTCATTGGACTTGCAAGATCTGTTCCAATTACGGGAAGAAGAAATGAAAAAGGATAATCCATTTTTAAGGCATGTAATCTTACCACTAACAGCAATTATGTATACACCCGAAAATCTATTCGTCGCATTAAGTGGTAAAAATTACCGAATTGGCCATATGGATTCAACAGGTTCAGTAGTTAGGACACCACAACATCACAATTGCAAAAAGTTTTCTACTACAGTATTCTAGTGAAAGATATGTATGAAACGATAAAACTAGCTCAAATGCTAACTTCGGAACATGGCATTGCATCGATAAGCAACTTTTTAACCCAATATAAATACTTTGTTTTATTGAAAACGAGTAAATGGCCAATTCTTGATTGTATAATTGTTGATTGGTCATGGGCATTAATTAATGCTATTATGCAATCTTGGAATGCAATGAAGTAGAAGGAGCTACCGAAAGGGTTAGTCGTAGTAAGAATATTCTACGCTCATTTCATGAAAATAGTTTCGAGAACGATACAAGAATCATTTCCAAAATATAAGAATATCAAAGGCGTATTGATGGAATGCATGGCACTTATAAGTTTGTCTGGAAATATTACGGAATTGGATGAGAGGTTGAAGCACGTATGCATGATCTTACTGAGCGAAACCAGAGCCTAATCAAATAAGAGTATAATATTCTTATCAAAACTGAAACACCAGAGTCATGAGCGGTTGAAAGAAATTGCAAAGCAATTAAAAGTTGCAGATAATTCAGAGAAAATCTTAAACGAGGATGAAAAAAGTGATGCCATGTACCGAAATTCGTTATTCCTCAAAAGGTATAATACTCTCATTACTTGTATGAAACATGATCTGCAAACGTGTTTAGAAGAAGAATCGAGTAATGACGATTCTGTGAATCCATATAATGCTCCAGATTTCATAGAACACGCGCTGATCCGATGGCTTCCGTATGTAATATTATGGAGCTCCATTGATTTGGACACAATCGATGAAAAGATATCGAGAGTAACCAATGCATTCGTCGAAAGTGATCACAAAGTCACAAAAGAACTTGTATTTGGCAGTGTGCGAAATACATCCATTGCTGATCGGGAAAGACAATTGAATATGCATCGACAAACGACCATGGCTACATCGATAATATTAGGCCAGTTCAGTGGAAAAAGGATCGACAAAAAACGAAAAGTATATCAAATAAAAACTCCTCTGTCGAAAAAGTTGATAATGCCCTACTTATTTGAAGGCCATCGGCGCTTGTTAATTGCTAATATTCCAGAAAAAAAGTTAACTTTATTAGATCCATATGAAAATAGCTGCGATAAAGAACGAGTTTTTGAAGCTTTCACGAACTTCGTGAAATTTTGTGGAAATGAGTCGACTCTTAATTCCTTAAAAGGCATAAAATGAGAGGAAGATCAAATTACAGGACGTCCATATCAATCTTCCAACGACGGATATAGTTGTGGAGCGTACGTAATGTACTATAAGGATTGCATCGGGAAAGAAATGGAATTTAATACAAACTTTAACCCCTCAACGTACCGAGGGGTACGTTGCACACGACTTATTGTTAAAATCAGAAAAAATGACCAACGTGTGTCTATATTGTTTTTCAAGCGTCAATACCAGCACAATAAAGTGTAAGATTTGTCATAGAAAATGTCACGAAGAATGTGAGCCTTATTCAAGTATAGCAACAGACAATGAAGAAGAAGAAATAAAAAAGCACATAAAATTGAAAAAAATACACAAGGATGAAAAAATAAAATCTATTATCTGTAAGTTGTGCAATAAATTTAAAGGGATTGAAATGTTATGCTGAAAACAATATCAACTAGTGTTAGCGCGGTGCCTCGCTCGCTTCGCTCGCTCAGAAACTTCGACCCAGTGGAGAGTCGGCTATTACTTAATACCCGTTTTTTATTAACAGCTTTTAATTATATTTTAAAATTATATTAATATTTGGGGGTCCAATCATATTTAGGTCCAAGTGGCTTCGATGGATATGTTACAACAATATAGTGTTTCTTATATGTATGAAAGTTGAAAATGAGCATTTTTACGACGTACGTAAGTACAAGATAACGGACACAAATTTTTTTATTGTTGATTTGGGCTCCTTAGGGTCTGAAACGTCGACATTTGATGAAAATCATCAAATGAAGGAGATCATATTCTGATGTTGTTGATGTTTTTTCGCCATGAACTGAGAAACCTGTTTTTTCTGCTAGGACATTGCCGTTAAGCAATTTATAAAAAAAAAAACAAATTTGCACGAACGGCGGCATGATAAAACCATTTTTATGTCGTTCAGAAAAATTCAAACAATAAGGCGATACGAATAAAATATAAAAAATCGAGTGCAAAAATGTTTTTATTCGATAACAACTGAGGAACCTGTATTTCCTGGTAGGACATTGCAGTTAAACAATGTATTACAAAAGAACGAGTTATCGAACGAAAACTTATCATTTGTAATTTGTGATTGAAACATATTTATTTCGACAAGAAATGAGGCCGTTTAACGGCAATGGTCAAGCAGGAAATACAGGTTCCTCAGTTGTTATCGAAAAAACACCTTTGCATTCGATTTTTTATATTTTATTCATATAGCATTATAGTTTTTATTATTCAACGATATAAAAGTGGTGTCATCCCGACGCCGTACTTGCAGATTACTTGTTTTAATAAATTGTTTAACGACAATGGCCTAGCAGGAAATACAGTTTCCTCATTTCTTATCTAAAATAAACACCTTTGCACTCGATTTTTTATATTTTATTCATATAGCATTATTGTTTATATTATTCAACGATATAAAAGCGGTTTGATCCCGGCGCCGCCCGCGGGTACATTTCGTCGCGAGCGAGTCCGTAGCTCCAGTACTATTGTCTTCCACGGAGGACCTAATCCTCCGTTTTTGTAAAAACAGGTTTAATAAAAAATAAACGTTCCTAGTATCTTTACCCAAATGTCTTTATATATTTTTGTCTTCAACGAAGAACTTTTACTCCCTTGTATCGAAAACTACTATTTTGTCATAACGTGTGTAAAATGCGGGACTTCACTTTTTTTTACCTTTTTTTCACAATTTTAGGGCCTTGAGTCGGAGAAGAGGGGCAATATTGTTCGAGTTGTTGGGAGTCTCCGTCCCCGTGTTGCATACGACATTTTATGTAACGAAGGCAGAATAATGGGGTTTTTCATCTCTGGCACATTTTTCTGCCTTCGTTACACCAAATATCGTATGCACCATGGGGGCGGGGACTTAGAACGACTCGGGCAATATTAGTGCCCCTCTTAAACTCGGGGCTCTACAATTGCTGTCGTAGTTCAAAATTCCCTCCTTCGCCTCTTTCTGCATAATATACTATTACGTGCAACAAATTTTTATGAACGAACGTGCTTACATTCACAGAAAAATTTTTTTTTACTTGCATCGAAAATTACTTTTTTTTTTAACTTCCATTTTAGTTTCTTGTATGGACGAATACTGGAATAATGAGCTAATAAATAAATTCCATTAATACATTTTCAGGTGGAACTTGGAGGAACTGGTAGTGGTGTGAAAGTGAGTCGTACCCAGTGGAATTATGCCAAAGCAACAACGCCTCTATTGACCGTATTTGATATGGATGTCCTGCTCCTGAGTAATGTGAAGGGGTGTATAAACAAAATAAGGAAACCTGAAGAAGATCCCCAGAGATACCAAGCATTGGACCCAAAAATTCTTCAAGCAATAGCAGGTGATTTCAACAACTTTGCTATTTATATTTACATATTTTCTAGATTAATTGTAACTGCTCTTTCTTCGCAGAATCGGTTAGAGAAGAATTCCTGAATTCTTTCAAGACTGCGGCAATGAATCAAGCAATTAATGTGAAGTTTACGAAACTGAGGAATTTAAATAGGGAACAGGTCGATGATGCTGCGGCTCAGAATGTACGTATAGCGCAATGACATGTCAGCTTTACATTTTTTATTCTACCGACGGGTCATTGACAATGGACCAGGAAAATTTATGTTTGGTTTCAATTTATCTCGAGGATCAGGTTAAGTATTGATTTTTTACACAATATGTACCTTTGTATCAAATATGGAATCGCCATACGTATAAAACATTGAATTTTTGATTGCAATTCCGAGATGCATGGCGCTCATTATCTCAAAGGGTAGTCGGCATATTTTCACGAAATTATAAATATGCATGCATGTTTCCAGATAATTACACAACTGCACGACATTGCTTGTCTCAATTCTTGAGTAGGTACATTTGCATGATACATGTTAAAACGTTTAATGAGTTTTCCTTTTTTTCTGGACACTTCCATCGCGGAATCAACGAACTTCAACGTAAGCTACACTCCGAGATAGAATCAGCCATTAGTCGGCCATGTTAGCCCCCACAGGAAAGGACAAGGAACAAAGGAAAGAAGACCGTCTACAATTTATAAGGATGAGGAAAGTTGCCTTCCCCAATATTCTCAAACCCAAGAGCGAAGTTCCCTATATTTACGCAGTTTCCACGGAGCGGAAGACCTTTAGTTCTAATTCCCATTTTTCAAAACAATTTAAAAATATATGTTATATCATCGTACTGAGTCGCTTCAAATTTATTTGTCAAAAAATATCACATTACACAAATTTTCATCGTTTTTATTATAATGGAACAGCATTCCACAAAGAATGTGATATTCTTTAGATTAAGTTTGTAAGAATTATTTGTTTATAATCAATGCCGGATCTGGAGACCGTAAGGCCCTTGGACTATATGTGCAATTGTGCCCCCAGTTTAAATTGAATCGAAATCGCACATGTGTGGCTGTGTTGTTGTAAGATCGTATTTTGAAATATAATTGCGACAGGAAGGTGCAGAAGAAGTGAATGTGCAAATTTTTGTGACCCCAAGCATAATAATTTGCTTCTAATGCTTTTAATTCGGAAAAAAGTTACGAACATAGATTCCGGTACACATGTACACCCATGGTCATTGATTCTCACGGGGAACCTCGTGGGAACCTCGTGGGAATCAAATGGATGATACCGCAAAAAACCTAAACAAAAAACCGACAGACGGCTCGGGGACCATGGAGGTCGAAACGGACGCTGTGGCGGCCGGGACGCCCCTTGGAAACCAGGCTGAATGTCCAACCGTCGGTGCTCTCCCAGCGGCTGCGCCCTCGCTAGAGGGTGTGACGGCCCAGGAGTCGCCGACGGCCATAGTAAGGAAAAGACTCTGCGGAGCCGGAAGAAAGAGGCTCCGCAAAGAAAGAGAGCGCCTAGAGGCCGCCAGTGGTGGCCCGGGTGCTAACATCAACACCGGGACGAAAGAAACTCTTAAGAGGGGGAGGCATCCACAGGAGACTCCCCCGTCCGGGCAGAAACCGTCCAAAAAAAGTAGGGGGGGGGGGAGGGGCGAACCAAGCGGCCTCAGACAGGGCCGGGGGTTCGGGTCTCACGGCCGCACAGCGGGCGAACCCCCTTACTCTCGTCGTGGTGAATGAGGATTACCCCGATGCCGAGCTGACAAGGGAGCATCTCGTCACCTTCTGCCGGGTCTTCTCGAGGCGTGCTGAAGGGCTGCCAGAGGAGCAATGGCCGAAGATCGAGGCCTCCTTTTGCAAGGCTGGGGCCATCACCTTCATCCCGGCGAACCAGGCAACTAGGGACCGTCTCATGGCTGAACTTACGGCCGAGGGGGGCCCCTGGAAGGGTCCAAAGATTAGGACCGGGGGGGTTGAACTCCTCCAAAAGATGCTGAAGGCTACAGCCTGGATCCCAGACGAACCAGAGGATCCGGCGGTAATACTTCGGCGTCTGGGTGGGTACAACCGCTCGTTGAAGACGTCTTGCTGGAGGGTTATCCGTCAGCCGGCGCCTTCAGCCAGGGCTCCAGCATCTGGGCAGCAAGGCGGCACAAAAATGCTGCTGGTTGTCCAGATTCCGGAAGCCCAAGCAAGGGCGCTCGCGGCCCTTGATAATCGGCCTTACTACCGGTGTACCCGGGTGACATTCAAGGTCACCGGAGGCACCGGCCAGTAAGGACCGAACATGGTAAAAGAAGAGGCGCGACGTCTCACAATGGCGTCCGGGCAACTTCAGTTTACCCAGATTAACTTGCAGCACAGCAAGGACGCCTCTGCTTGTTTACAGAGGAGCATGGCTGTGGTGCACACAGGCATAGCGCTAATTCAAGAACCTTGGATTGTCAGAAATGCCATTAGGGGGCTGGGAGCCTCCCACTGTTTTAGCAAAACAGGGGCGGTCAAACCCAGGGCCTGTATTCTCACCAAGGGAATCAACGCAGTTCCACTGATGGACCTGAGTAATGAGGACCTAATGGTGATAACAATCAACACAAATGAGTTGGGGAAAATAGCAGTGGCCTCAGCTTACTTCCCATATGATGGGCCTGATAATCCCCCAAGGGAGGTAAGGAAACTGGTGGATCATTGCAGGCAGATGGGGCTCCCCCTACTGATAGGCTGTGACGCGAATTCACACCATCAGATATGGGGCAGTACCGACATTAACGAAAGAGGACAGGCGCTGCTGGAATATCTGGTCACCACCGACCTGGATATCCGGAACACCGGCAGCACCCCAACCTTTCGCAACGCTATCAGAGCAGAAGTCCTGGACCTCACACTCTGTAGCAGTAGCCTCCTCCACAGGATTAAAGATTGGAGGGTTAAAGATGATCCGACAACGTCGGATCACATGACGATAGCATTTCACCTGGCGGCTGATGTAGGCGCCAATATGAAATTTATTAGAAACCCCAGAGGTACAGACTAGGAGGGTTTCAAAAGAGACCTAGGTGTAGCCCTCGAGGATGTGCCAAGGACTAGGATCAACAACTCTCTGGCACTAGAGGAAGCAGCCAAGGCGTTCAGCGCAGGCATTAATTATGCCTTCGAGCGAAACTGCCGGGAAACCCCTGTCAGGGACAGCAGGCTGACCTGGTGGAATCGCAGCCTGGAGGCTAAGAAGGTTAACACTAAAAAGCTTTTCAGGTTAGCCAGGAAGAGGATTTATCCCCAAGCCTGGGACAGCTATACTATAGCAAGAGATGACTTCAGAGATGCAGTCAGGAAAGCCAAGAAGGACAGCTGGGAATCCTTCTGCTCGGAGGTCGAGAAGGGACCTCCGGCAGCCAGGCTTGGAAAGGTTCTGGCGAAGGACCCGGCTGCAATCATGGGAATACTAAAACTGCCAGATGGCACCAGTACGACGACGGACGCGGAGACACTGGACTGCCTAATCCGAGCCCACTTCCCGGGCTTTTATAGGTCTGGGAGTGGGAAGGGGGGAGACGAAGACCTGAACCGAGCCGCTCCCGGCTCGGGAGGTGGGATGTCCAAGGCCCGCAGAGAACTTGGACGCCGAATCGCTCGGGAGATCGTCACCCCCGTGAGGATAAGGTGGGCCGTACACTCCTTTAGTCCGTATAAGTCACCGGGGCCAGATGGAATCTATCCAGCTCTTCTTCAAAGAGCTGGCGATATGATCATAGGACCACTTATGAGACTAACTACAGCTAGTCTCATCCTGGGCCATGTGCCTAGTGCATGGCAGGGAGTTAAGGTGGTTTTCCTACCTAAAGCAGGGAGATGCGGTTATGAATCGCCCAAGGACTTCAGACCAATCAGTCTAACGTCATTTTTACTAAAGTTAGTAGAAAGACTCGTGGATAGGTACATGAGGGAGACGGTCCTAGCACGATGCCCACTGCACGGGAGCCAACATGCCTACAGAACGGGTCTCTCCACTGAGACGGCACTGCATCAGGCTGTCTCACTGATTGAGCCCAGCTGGAGAACAGGGGCTTCGCAGTGGGCGCTCTGCTGGACATTGAGGGGGCCTTCAATCACACCGCGCGAGGAGTGATAAGGAGAGCCCTCAAGACGCACAACACACCGGAACCAATCGTGGACTGGGTGGACCACATGCTGGCGAATCGTAGTCTGCGAGCGGAGAAAGGTGATACGAAAATCCGGGGCAATGTTGACTCCGGATGTCCACAAGGGGGGGTTCTTTCACCACTGCTATGGAATGTAGTGATGAATGAGCTCCTGGTTGGAATCACGGAGCTTGGACTACACGTCACGGGATACGCGGACGACGCTCTGATAATTGCCAGGGGGCCGTTCTTGAGTCCGCTGACAAGTTTAATGCAGCGCGCACTTACATTTGTGGAGCTCTGCTGTCAGGAAACGGGGCTCTCTATAAACCCTAAGAAAATAGAGGTGCTGGTGTTCACCAGAAACTACAAATGGGACCGTGTCTGTCCGCTCACTCTGTCTGGACACAGACTAGAGTACGCGGAAACAGCCAAATACCTCGGGGTGACTCTAGATAGCAAGCTTAGCTGGAAGAAACATCTGAAAGACAGATGTGCCGGAGTCACAGCTTCCCTATGGCTAATGAGACGAACCATAGGCAGCAGTTGGGGCCTCAAGCCGGCCACTATGCTATGGATATACGAGGCTATAATGAAGCCAAGGTTAACCTATGCTTCACTGGCCTGGTGGAACAGGTCCACTATGGCTACGGCTGTCAAGGACCTAGAGAAAGTGAGAGGGCTCATACTCAGGAGTATCACGGGCGCCGCGAGGTCAACCCCCACGGCGGCGCTAGGTGTTCTCCTGGATATAGAGCCCTTTCACATAACTTTGAAAGTCGAGGCCGCAAAGGACTGGCGCAGGATCAAAGCAAAGAGTGGGTACAGGAGCTCTGTCAAAAGAACAGGACCACTGGATGCCTACTTTCGGGGTAGCGTCTTAGACGAGATCGCAGATCACACGTCACCACGCTATCTTTTTGACAAAAAATACAAAATCAGTCTCCCGACCAGAGAAGCCTGGGAAAGCAACTATGCGGCACTACTCAACGGCAACAACTGGTTCACAGATAGGTCAGTTGGGGCGCGGGGGAGTGGGGCAGGGGCATACAGAGGAAGAGGTGGAAAAGGGTCCACATACCCCTTGGGAGCCTACACCATTGTTTTGCAAGCAGAATTAATGGCTATCATTCAGTGTTCATACAGAGCGCTGAATGAGGATAACGGTAATAATACCACCATTTTTTCTGATAGCAGGGGAGCCTTACAGGCCCTCAACAACTTTAGCACAAGGTCAGGACTAGTCTGGGACTGCTACCAGTCCCTGAATAGACTAGCTGTGAAAACCCGCGTCACGCTGCGCTGGATCCCAAGCCACTGTGGATTCAAAGGCAACATGATGGCGGATAAGCTAGCCAAATTGGCAGCAACAAAGAATTTTATTGGCCCCGCACCCGTGGTGGGCGTGTGCAAAAACCTCGCTCGGGAAGCATTCCGAACACCAAAGAATATGGGGTTCCACACCGGGATGCAGGCAAGCCAAACTCTTTATTGGCGACAGCTGGCCCTGCAGATGGAAACCGGTATTCCTGAATGCCAAAAGATCGGTGGCCAAAGATCTGGTGGCAATGATCACTGGGCACGGGGATCGCCGGGGACATCTCCACAAAATAGGACTGTCAGACTCGACGGCCTGCAGGTACTGTGGAGAGGCGGTAGAAACCGCCGAACACATTCTTTGCGAATGCCATGCCACCACTAGACATAGAGTGGAAGGGATGGGCAAACCTGCACTGACAAGGCAGGATATCACCTCCATGGAGGCTGCGACCATGGCCGCGGTCTGGATGGCTATGCGCCGTGCCATATAGAAGGAGGTCATAGGAAGAGTGCAAAGGGACTACCCAAGCACTCAGGTTTTTGGTCTGTGTGACCAAACCAACTCTAACTTTAAATTATTTATTTTTATTAAAGTTGCCTTCCTCAATATTCTCAAACCCAAGAGCGAAGTTCCCTATATTTACGCAGTTTCCACGGAGCGGAAGACCTTCAGTTCTAATTCCCATTTTTCAAAACAATTTAAAAATATATGTTATATCATCGTACTGAGTCGCTTCAAATTTATTTGTCAAAAAATATCACATTACAAAAATTTTCATCGTTTTTATTATAATGGAACAGCATTCCACAAAGATTGTGATATTCTTTAGATTAAGTTTGTAAGAATTATTTGTTTATAATCAATGCCGGATCTGGAGACCGTAAGGCCCTTGGACTACATGTGCAATTGTGCCCCCAGTTTAAATTGAATCGAAATCGCACATGTGTGGCTGTATTGTTGTAAGGTCGTATTTTGAAATATAATTGCGACAGGAAGGTGCAGAAGAAGTGAATGGGCAAATTTTTGTGACCCCAAGCATAATAATTTGCTTCTAATGCTTTTAATTCGGAAAAAAGTTACGAACATTGATTCCGGTACACATGTACACCCATGGTCATTGATTCTCACGGGGAACCTCGACTTTTGTCCTTGTTCTTGCCTATACGTTTTCATGTGAGAAACAAAGAAAACCACGGTAATTCCCCATGAGAATCAATGACCGTGGGTGTACTGACTACGTTGTGTCAGTCACGTTTGTTTTTCTTTTCCTGTGACGTCACAATTTCAGAACCCTACATAGCGAATTCCAAGCTCTGCGCTGTTCCTGCCCTACTGCACCAGTGTAATGGTGCACGTGTTCCACACCTGTAGCGCTGTCGCTAACACTCATATAGTCTCACTACTAAAATCCCGTTAATTTTTAGACTGAGGGCCTGTATGACCCATATATGACCATGAAAATTTCGTCAGACTTGTTAAATGTTTTTATACATAAATTATGTCTTCAGAAATATTGATTTTCAAACGACAAACCCGGCCAGTCCATAAGTTAACCTCTATCTCTAGCCGCACGGGATGTATGACATTTGTTCGAATGAAAAAATGTTCGAACGCCCGAATGATCGAAAGTCAAATGCTCGAATGTCGAAATGACCGAACGTCCAAACGTTCGAATCCAAATGTTCGAACGTCTAAATGTTCGAATGCCCGAATGATCGAAAGTCAAATGTTCGAATGTCGAAATGATCGAACGGACAAATGCCATGACCCAAATGTTCGAAAGCTGAATGATCGAACGCCCAAATGTTCGAACAACCATAAACGTGTTTCATCGGTAAAATGTTCGAATCGAAACATTCGAACGGTGAAATGTTCGAACGACAATTACGGCCGTTGCGGAAAATCGTTAATCGCCGTATCGTCCTGTGTAACCAGAGTGGCGCTGCTGCAGGTGCAAAGTCCCTAGCACTAGAGACGTAAGGCGCGAAAGGATTTTTGAAAGTCGTAAAGCGTTTTCCAGAATACTAATATTTTACGCAAAAAATGGTAGATTACCAACTTTTTGAGAAGTAAGTCAGATTTCAATTGATATGCTCAAAATAGCTGTAGTTATGACGAAGTTTGCAACGTTGCGGTACAACGAAACTTTTTTTGGGTTCATAGGAATTTCTGTTCAATTCTTGTCATATATGAAGAGTTGGGTGATAAAGCAACCTAACCCGGGTTAAGTTGTTTTCCTGCAAATCGCTTTTTCGTAATCAGTGAACCATAATTAGTTTTTTATTTTTTTTTATTTTTAAATTGTATACAACATTTAAAATGTATAATATTATTATTAGATATTATTATAATAATAATAATAATGTTATGTTAATATAACATTATATCAGTAGAAACTATTAAGAAATTTTTAATACGTAAAATTAATAAAAAATTATACTTTTAATACTCGTCGGATGGTAAAACAACCTAGCTCGTTTTGTATATTTTTTAGTTCTTTAGATAATTGGTTTAGAAAGAAAAAATAATTTCTCGACAGGATTTTTCTTATAGATTTTTGTGCAGACATTGATTCATGTTAAAATTAATTTTTCCTTAGTTGTATAAGAGTTTAAAATCTTTGAATCGCGTCAATGCCTCATATGAACATCATAAATGACAAAAAAGAACTTGTCGGGGTAGCAATGAACGGTCTAAAATAACAAAAAAAACGAAAAAATTGTTCGGTAGTATCTATTTCCATCGATGCTTTTGTTTTTATTTCACGAAACGTTTTTAAAACTGACAAGACACATACTACATTTTTTGTTTCAATTGCCAATGGCAGGAACGGCAGAGTAGTAGGGGAAAATCATAAAAAACGCTTTAAAATGGCCAATTCTATCGTAGCCTTTTTTTACTTTTCGAATCGTTTTTAATACTGGATTTTACGCAAACTATAATTTCTTGAAAATTTTTCCATGGCTAGGACATTTCAGTAGTGTGGTATTAGTTGCAAAAGAGCAAACAAGAAAAAAGAACGCTTTCTGCGACGCCCTCTTTTTTAAAGTATTTTTTTTGTATATGTTTCCCCCACTATGAAGACGTTCCACAAAAACATCGTGGCAAATCTGCCATACAAAAAGTGTGCGTGCGTGTGCGCATGTGTGCATGCGTGTGTACGCACGCGCGCGCGTGTGCGTGTGTAAGATAAAATTTTTTTAGTCACGACTTCCTTATCATTTTCTTAAATTTTACGACAAACATTTAAAAGAAAAAAACATTACGTTTTATAAAAAAATTGAAGCCTGTGGCTTCATATTTATATGCGTCATTCCATTATGGCCCCGCTGTGCAACGGTACCCATTGTGTTCGAAAATTTCTTTGTTTATGCAGTAGGCGTAAAATAGTCATTTTACGTTTCGTCTTCGGGGCGTAAAACGACTAATGCATTAAGATATAGGGATTTTGCTAAGTCATCATTGTTAAAAATCATTGAAAAATGGCCATTTTACGCATCCACTGATGAATCACAAAATTATGTTCGTATCACGGGAGTAAACTTTTACACCCTTCATACGAAAATAACTATTTTATCATTTATGAGGTTTTTATATAATAAGGTCAAATAGTTATTTTCGTACGGTGGGCGTAAAGTACGACTTTACGCCTGGAGGCAATTCTCATGCCGGAGGGACGGCGAAGCCCGCAAAAAGAGGCGTAAAGACGTACTTTACGCCTACTGTGATGAAAAGTTTATTGATATTAAGGGGAGGCACCACCGAAATTTCAGCCTATCGAAATTTACGTTGCCGAAAGGTGCCAATTTTTTTTCTGGCCTAATTTAGCATCCAAAATTATGATATAATGCCAAATTGAAAAAAAAATTTATTTCGTACATTTGAGAATTTCTAACTTTTGAAAAAATTTAAATTTTGTAAAATCCATACACTATATTGTAGAAAACCACCCAAAAAGTTTATGAAAACAATTTTGTTAAAATATATTAAAAATTGCAGAAGTAGTTTCAATGTTTAAACAGAACTCAAACATTTTTTTGCGATTTTTAAATTGCAATCAATTTATTCGTATTATATGGATGATTTCTAGTACAAATGGTCATTACAACATTTTGTCTACAATGCACTGGTCGCTCATAAAAAAAATATTTGTTAACGAAAGTAGCATCATTCATTATTTTTTTATGAGTAACCAATGGGTTGTAGGCAGAATAGTGTAATAATCATGTTATTACTACAAATCTTCCATAGAATGGAAAAAGAATATTTACGATTTGCAAAACGCAAAATAATTGTTTTGCTCTGTTTAAAAATTGGAACTACTTCTACAATTTTTCATATTTTTCAACAAAATTGTTTTCACAAACTTTTTCGATGATTTTCCACAATATAGCGAATGGATTTTAAAAAATTAAAATTTTTTTTCAAATGTTAGAAATACTAAAATGGACAAAATATTTTTTTTTCAATTTGGCACTATATCATAATATTGGATGATAAATTATTCCACAAAAAAAATTGACACTTTTCGGCAACGTACATTTCGATAGGCTGAAATTTCGGTAGTGCCTCCCCTACACATTTTTTTAATGATGCTGAAGTTAGCATAAGTTAGCCAGCATAAGAATCGCAAAAACAGTGGTTCCCAACTTAAAATAATTTCTCGCATAATTAATAAATTATCGTATGTATCGATCTAGAATTTCCACAGAAACAAGTTCTAAATGTCAATAAAAACGCAACATCTGGAGAAACTATTTCAATAAATTAATAAACAATTAAGATAAAAACACGAATTACGACAATACAAATTTGCGTAAAATTTTTAGGAAAGGTCCTTCTCATATCTAGAAACCTTTTTGCAATTCTAAAAAAAATTAACAAAAATTAAAACATTGTTATTACACGGTGTTTTTATGTAGAAGTATATATAATAAAAATAATAATAAGGGTTCGGCTTTGTCCTACAAAGTTGGTTGCTGTTGATTTTCCTCGACGTTTCGAACGACTTGCGTTCATTTTCAAGAGGTTACTGTGGAGCGTCCTGTTGTGTTGCCGCTTTTTATATGTTTCCTGTTTTCCTATGGTGGGGAGGTTCCTGACCGTTTCATTTGTGTAATGATGCGTTCATATGCGGTGTGTAAACTTTGGGTATCTTCAATACAAAAAGGTAAAGACAAATTACAAAAGATGGATACACACAACACCGTGTATTGCATAAAATGTATGGATTGCGATGCATCATATGTGGGAGAAAGTAAACGAACATTAAAAACTAGAATAAACGAACATCAACGCAATATCAATAGACCTTCTCAAACAAACACAGTAATCACAGAACATAGAATCCAAACACTACATAATTTTGACTGGGATAACACAAAAATACTGGATATCGAAAATAAATTTCACAATAGACGTATATCGGAAATGATTAACATCAAATTACAAAAAGCTCCACTCAACAAAATTGAAGATACCCAAAGTTTACACACCGCATATGAACGCATCATTACACAAATGAAACGGTCAGGAACCTCCCCACCATAGGAAAACAGGAAACATATAAAAAGCGGCAACACAACAGGACGCTCCACAGTAAACTCTTGAAAATGAACGCAAGTCGTTCGAAACGTCGAGGAAAATCAACAGCAACCAACTTTGTAGGACAAAGCCGAACCCTTATTATTATTTTTATTAAAACATTGTTTATACAATAAACAACTAGTGTTGGCATGGTGCGTTGCTCGCTCAGAAACTTCGACCCAATGGAGAGTCGGCTATTCCTCAATACTCGTTCGTTTACTAACAACTTTCGATTATATTACAAAATTATATCGATATTTGGGGTTCCAATCATATTTAGGTCCAAGTGGCTTTGATTGATATGTTACAAGAATATAGTGTTTCTTATATGTATGAAAATTGAAAATGATTTATAACTATGACCTATGGCCTCAGTCGACGTAAAATTGAAAATGAGCATTTTCAAAACTTCGACCCCGACGACAGGCCAGCCGAAGAATTAATAAATAAAAGTTGCAAAACACTTACTTCGTGCACTTGTATTGTAATAGACTATTCAAAGCATATTACATGTTTACTATGTTTTACTAGTATACTGTATGTATCATTATGATCTTATGTATGCAATATATGTACATATAATTCATTAAAGATATCTTGAAAGTGTCGAAAATATCTCTGACGGATATCTTTTGGATACTACAAGACATCTTTTAGATATATCGAAATAGTTATTTTCGTATCAAGGGCGTAAAAGAACTTATGCGCCCCTAGGTGATCACCGTGCCCGAGGGGCTGACGAAGACTACCCCTGGAGGGTAGGGGGTCGAAACGTCCAATTTTGATGAAAAACTATAATGTAATTTTTTTGCCGAGGTGACCAAATTCAATACTTTTTCAGACAATAATCATAAGCATTTTAAACCAGTTTTTATGGCATTATCGTTGACTTTAGGAAGAAAATGCATACAACCTTTTTTGTAGAGAATTTAATGCTCTATATTTTTTGTTTGAAACATTTTTGAATAAAATTTGTATTTTTACAAAATAAATGCAAAAAACTACGAACAAACGTAATTGGGGCTAATGTTTTTTAGTAACGGACGGATGCATCCTCGTCAAAATCTAATCAGATCTATGTTATACCCAGGCATTTTAAAAAAAATTTATGTCATTATGCTTATCCGAACTCGAGTTATCGCGAGACAAATAAACGAGACGTACGGACGCTCGTACAAGATCACAGACACACATTTTTTTATTGTTGAATTGGGCTTTTATGCTCGAAGTGGCCAGATTCAATACTTCGTCCAGACCTAAGGTCTAATCGATACGTTATAATCGATACGGAAAAACAAATGGACTAAAAAGACTCATTGCAGCCGTTCTAATTCGCGTCCGGGACTAAAATTTCCACAGGAACTTCTTTTTGTATCTAAAATCACGTTCCGAGTTCCAATAAAAATTAACAAAAATGATGGCATTGTTTAAGCAATGTATAAACAGTTTATATATCACCCAGCATAAGATTCGAACTGCGGCCGAGTAATTGCGCGTCCGGGGCTGAAATTTTTACAGGAGCTTCTGTTTATATCTAGATTCACGTTCCGAGATTGAAAATAAATTAACAAAAATCGTGACATTGTTTAAACAATTTATTAAGCGAGATATAAACTATTTACGCCAAAATGGCTAATTGCAACCGTCCAAATTCGCGTCCGGGCTACAATTTTTACAGGGACTTCTTTTTATATCTAGAATCACATTCAGAGAGTAAAAACAGATTAACAAAAATCAATGCCTTGTTTCAACATTCTATTTAACGGCGCATAAATTATTATAATTTAATAGGAAATGTATGCAGTTAGGTTAAAAATTTACAATAACATACATTTTTTGTAAAATACGTGTTTTGGCATAACTTAGATCTGATTAGATTTTGGTGCAGAACCATCCATCCATTACTAATAAACATTAGCCCCAATTAAGTTTCTTCGTAGTTTTTTGGATTTATTTTGAAAAATACAAATTTTATTAAAAAATGTTTCAAACAAAAAAATATAGAGCATTAAATTCTCTACAAAAAAGGTTGTATGCATTTTCTTGCTAAAGTCAACGATAATGCCATAAAAACTGGTTTAAAATGTTTATGACTATTGTCTGAAAAAGTATTGAATTTGGTAATCGCGGCAAAAAAATTACCCTATAGTTTTTCTTCAAATTTCGACGTTTCGACCCGCGTCTTCGCCAGCCCCTCGTGCGCGGTGATCACCTAAGGGCGCATAAGTTCTTTTACGCCCTCGATACGAAAGTAACTATTTCGATATATCTAAAAGATGTCTTATAGATATTTAAAAGATGTCATATAGATATCTAAAATGTATCCGTCACAGATCTTTTCGACACTTTCAAGATATCTTTGACTAATTATATGTATATGTATATATTGTATATGGGTAAATCCACATAACTTTTAACTTTACGCTTTAAGAAAAACATTTTTTTTTCGGTGGCACACATTGAAAATCAACCTGAGGCCACTCCTAAACATATATAAAATCCCAGATAGCAACGTGAGTTCATATAGGGTGCATAATGACACTCATAAATGAGACTAAAGCGCACGTTTGCGCTCCATGTGAGTGCTATATGTGTCCTGAAATCCCTTGACAATTGTCACTCACGTATGAGTTTTGCTTCATGAAGGAATTCGGGTATGCGCAAACCGTTAACGTTCTGTCGCATAAGCGCTCCACCCGACGGCTATTGGTTACCAACTTATACCGTTAGCCAATCATTACAAGTATCAAAATGTTCTCATTTAAGCGTGAAAGCGGAGACTTTTCGCACTTGCGCAATACATTAATCTCACACCTGAAGTCTGATGTTAATTCATATACGCCCTCACAAATGAGATCTCAAACGTGAGGACATAGTGAGACTCACGCCTTGCTATCTGGGATGTAGAAAAAACGACACGTTACCACTTTTAAAGGATTGTTCCAGCGCAGTCAGGTAAAACGAGACCTAAAATTATATCTTCGAACCAAACATATTTCTGTACGCGGAAAACAGATGAAATTTGTTACTCGGGGTTTTTTAAGTTACTAGTCACGAATCCGTCAACAGATATTCCGAATTCAAGATGACGAATTCAATAGGGAAGACCGAATTTGTAACAAGTTACTCACACAAGCTCAAATTGGGTATTCGGGGTTTTCTTTCATTTTGCTTTTAGGTTCATAATATACAAATTTTAGCAGCAAACATTTATTTAAGTCGATTTAAGGCATTACAATCCCGGCAGTCCTGACAAAAAATTATAAATATGTATAACGTAAGTTGTCATTAGTACCATATTTATTCATTTTTAACCAGAAAAAATGAAGCAAGGGAGATGAAAAACAAAGTTACCCAAAGTTACATTTTCATTATTTCTAGAGCAAAGCTATAGCGAATCTCGACCGATGAGCGACCCCGAATACAGTTTCAGCTGGTTCAAGCAACTTTTTAGGAACTTGGTCCGCCATATTGTATCTACCATCTTCAATTTTTAATATTTGTCAACGTGTTTATGATCAGTTACCAATAAAACCCAGGCGTAACAAATTTCAGCATTTTTCCGTGTAAAGAAAGGAGTTTGTGTCAAAGAGATAATTTCATATCTTGTTTTACCCCTGAACATCGTATTGTATTTCTGGAATAAGTTCAGAGTATTATTTTCACACCTAAAACAATAAAATACGCCAATAATCGAGGCATTTAATTGTGTATAGTTCGTGTGCCTGACAAAAGTGTCAATTTCAACAACAGTTACGCACGAAGGCTATAGGTTGTAATAGGCACAGAATTGACATGAGACAAGGCACACCTTATTCCTTGGAATACGTCACTTATATCATCAATTAAAAATTCTCAAAGTATGGAGCCATAATATTGTTTGTTCTAAAAGTTATTGTTAGAAATTAACGAAGATTCCATTTTCCATAAATCTTCTGCACGCGACGTTGGACGCATGTCATTCTTATTAAGCGATAGGCACACTTATTTTTCAAGTATCTTTGGCTTTTATAAAGTGCCATTAATCAATGACATGATTTTCAAATGAAAAGAATACACGTTCCAAAAGTTACAGAACAAAATATTTCAAAAATGCGATTTGCACGCATCAGTTTATTCAAATTTTTTGAACTTTCATGTTTCCTTTGGTTCTTTAATCAACTATCATGTAAAACAAATAACTGTACCTTGAAAAGCATATCCTTTTTAGTAAATAATAATGTTTTATAAATATTTGTGTACAGCTTATTTACGTAAATCTTAAAATGACATGACAGTCAAAAGTTCTGTGGATTTGCCCATATATAAGATCATAATAATACAGACAGTAATTAGTAAAACACAGTAAACATGTAATATGCATCGAATAGTCTATTAGAATACAAGTGCATGAAGTAGGTGTTTTGCAATTTTTATTTATTAATACTTCGGCTGGCCTGTTGTCGGGGTCGAAGTTTTGAAAATGCTCATTTTCATTTTTCATACATATAAGAAATACTATATTGTTGTAATATATCAATCGAAGCCACTTGGAGCTAAATATGATTGGACCACCAAATATCGATATCATTTTATAATATAATTGAAAGCTGTTAGTAAACGAATGAGTATATTAAAGAATAGCCGACTCTCCCCTGTGTCGAAGTTTCTGAGCGATCGAAGCAAGCGAGGCACCACGCCAACATTAGTTTTTTTTACATTTTTTTTTAATTTTTCTTCCTTTTATTTATTTTTGTTACATTTTTTTCATTTTTTGTATTTTTTGTTACATTTTTGTAATTTTTTACATTTTTTTTACATTTTTTAATTTTTTCTGATTTTTTCTTCATTTTGTGTTTTTCTTTAAATTTTATGTTAGTTAATTTTAGTCCCGGCCGAGAATTTGGACGTTCCCAACAAGCCATTTTGGCGCGAATAGTTTATATGTCGCTTAATCCTTTGCGGCGCAGTGGTAACCCAGATTACCACCTTTTTAATTCGCATCTTTTCTGTCTAGTTTCAATGCTTTCGAAGCAATATTCAAACAATCTTCTTACAGTGGTAGAGGGGGCTTTTTAGTACGTAAGGAAAAGGATAATAAATGCAATTACGCAAAATTATTAACATGTATGAAAAAATAAATTTAAAAAATCGTCTATTTTTGAGAAAGAAATCGTTTTTGAACGAACTAAAAGGCAAATTACAACCAAATTTGGTACTCGGGGGTTTTTGGGGTGGCTAATTGCGAATTTGAAGTCGGTTTTGAAAAATACAAAATGGCGGAAACAATGTGGCGGATGAATTGTTAAAAATTCCTCTGATTTACTTGAAACTCGTTACTCGGGGGTTTCTGGGGTCGCTTATTACAAATCTGATCTCTGACTTTTATATTTAAAATTCCGAGTACATAGAGTTTTATCACTATGAAGTAAATTTTTACATTTATGTAGGCCGTATTGGATCCATCATTTTGAATTTACAAAATCTGACTTCATATCCGCAATCAGCGATTCCAAAAACCCCCGAGTTCCAACTTTCATCAAAATCAATTAATTTTGTTACATTTATGTCGGCCATCTTCGAGCCGCCATTTTGAATTTGCAAAATCTGACTTGAGATTCGTAATCAGCGACCCCGAAAACCCCAGTGTAACAATTTTCAGCTGTTTTCCGCATAAAGAAAAATATGCGCCGCAAAGGGTTAATAAATTGTTTAAACAATGCCACGATTTTTGTTAATTTTTTTTGGATCTCGAAACGTGATTCTATATATAAAAAGAAGCTTCCGTACAAATTTCAGCCCCGGACGCGCAATTACTTGGCCGCAATTCGAATCTTATGCTGGGTGATATAATTATAAACTTTTTCGACATTATTTAAACAATGCCATGATTTTTGTTCAGTTTTTTGGGAACTCGGAACGTGATTTTATATATAAAAAGAAGCTCCTGTAGAAATTTTAGTCCCGGACGCGAATTAGAACGGCTGCAATGAGTCTGATTATTCCATTTTTTCCCGTATATATTATAAATTATTTATTGTATTTGTTCGGTTCTTTTGCATCTCGATAAGGCCCTATACCGCCGATTGTCGCCGCGAAGGCGCGAATGTGATGCGCGAGCATATCTGGAGGGGATCTCGCGGTGAATTGCGTCTGGCCCCGCGAGCGTGACGTCAGTTCTGTTCCGGCTTCGACGCGGAATAGTTTTCGGTTGACGGTACGGTCTCTCGTGAGTTATTGGTGCGACAATTTTTGGATTAATTGTTATCAGCGGTCTTAGCGTGCGAGAACTGCCTGTTATTTTGCGTGCGTTGAAAGGGTTGAAAGTGGGAGATTTGGCCACGTGTGAGTTTTTTGCGTGCCATCTCCCGGGCTGCACTTGACGCGGCGACCCTGTGTCGCTCGTCCCCCTGGGTCGGTTCCTGCGAGAAGTCGAGGCGCCCCAGAGGACTGTGTTTTTTTGTGAAGTGCACCCGGCCCCTTGCGGCCATTGAGTTGAAGATTGTGCGAGGCAGCGCCGAGTTTAAGACTGCAATTAGGAAGTAAGAAAGATCCGTGTAGGTTAAGTGTGCAGCGGCACGAGGTAAGAGTTTGGTCGTTGGGTGTGTGTATGAATGTGTGCGATCGAATTCCGCGCGTTAAATTGTACTTTCTTTGTACTTTGTAATTTAATAAAGATATCCGCTTGCCCGGGCTTTTCTCCCTACTCCGTGGGAGTTTTGATGCCTAGGCAAGTGCGTAAAGTTACCGCGAAAGTGTGTTCGAGTTATTTGGCTAACCAATCCTCGTTTGTTCCTTTTATTTGACTTAATTCTTACGACCTATTTTAGTAAAGATAATTAACTTCCAAACAGTATTGTCTAAACAGTGTTTTAATTTTTGTTAATATTCTTCATAATTGCAAAAAGGTTTGTTTTTATCTTAATTGTTTATTAGTTTATTTAAATAGTTTCTCCAGATGTTTTGTTTTTCTTAACATTTGGAACTTGTTTCTGAAACCTTTTGTTAATTTTTGTGCAAATTCTACATCGATACGTACAATAATTTATTAATTATGCGAGAAATTATTCTAAGTTGAGAACCACTGTTTTTTGGAATCTTATGCTGGCTATCTTATGCTAACTTCAGCATCATTTCGTACATAGATATTGGTACTTATTTCCGAAATAATTGTAAATCCAACAATTTACTTCGGAAATGATCCGCGAGAGGCGCCCCCGCGAAGCCGCAGTATGTGTAGTGCTAGTGCTCGTGAAATATCAAGAGGTGAACATGGCTGCCCAAAACATGCATAAGGACAATTTCCCAAAGGAACTGGTAGACGGAGGGTACCGATATAAAAGAAATAAACCCAAAAAAGATGGGACATCATGGTGAGTATACTGATATTGGTACAAATTAATAATCGTACCGTACGATAAATTTCTTATTAGGATGTGACGAATGTAAATTTTTCATTAATTAATACATTTTGTTACCTTCAGCGTCACTTGTCATTCTTCAAACTCATGTGCGTCATTGATATTTTTCAGTCATTTCATTATTTTACTTCTTTTTCACAAATTTTCATAAATCTTTTGCAATTCCGAAATTCATCGAAACAAACTTTGCTTAGAAATTCTAAATTGTTGAAAGCAAATCACGACAGAGGGATTAAGTGAAAAATCAGTGTTTTTAGTTCTTCAGGAGATTATTTATTTCAAAGGATTAATTATTGAGATATTATTTATTCGGCATTTTTCGTAAGTTTTCGCGGAAACGATAACAATCCCTCATATATTAGTACGATATCATATTTTTTTTCATGCAAAATGGGTTTGTACTATTCATATTTCGCACGCGCAAGAAAATTACATTTTTTTTCAGGGCTCATATCATTATTGTATTCTTTCACAATTTTTATTCAGTCGTGTACACTTCACGGAATTGCTCGCGAGGGAAAATTCTGAGAAAATCCGCGAAGCATATCATGCGAGTGGAAATACCTGGAAAAACGGCGCCAGCTGCGCCTCGTGAACACTTTCCGCTCCCCTTTAAAAAAAATCACTTTACATATTGGAAAAAATGACTTTGCGCACGTGCTTTAGCGCACGCCCTAGGCATAAAATATCGTGCACACGTGCCGCTATCGTGAAAAAAAAGTCACTTTACGCACTAGCTACATAATGTACTATTTATTATTTTTCGTAAAGTGTAACTCTATGCATTTTTGTACGTTTTCAACTGCACTTGAATCGCATATGAATATCGGAATTTCTTAGAATTTGTTATTCAATTACTTCTTTATTTTAAAAAACATCAGCCAGCTTACGTATCATTAAAAATCGGTAATAATTTTTTTATGGGTTTCAACTGTCTTGTGAACATCGATGTATAAATTTCATCCTTAACACTTGTGAGAGAATATAATAATTTTTTAGCAGCTCTGCATTGATAGGCTAGTCAGAGTTATTGTTATAAGATTAAAGATCAAATTTTGTTGGTATATTATTGTTTATAATTAATTAATGTTACTGAAAAATGTTTTAAATTGATTTTTATATGTTAATTACACACCTTTGGCTTATAGAAAAAACTATATGATCGACTTGTATTTTACGTACATTATATAAAAAATACAAATATGATATGACGGTGAAGAATCCCAGCGTAACATTCGAAAAGCAGTAGTTCTCAATCGGAACACGCGATGTTAATTTCAATAGAAACACATGTGGGCAAATCCACGGAACTTTTAATTTTTGGCACTAAAACATTTTTGGAATTAATTTTGTGGCACAATTTTTTCCTTTTAACCATATATTCAGGCTATCGCTCTGAAGTGAAAATCATGCGCGTGCACAATTTTTATGACACGGCGTGTGTGTAAAATACAAAATGGCGGATAAAATATGAAAAATTACTCGATTTTAATGAAATTTGTTTTTTTTTGCGGAGGATGTTAGCAATCGCTGATTACGGTTATGTTGTCAGATTTTGGAAACTCAAAATGGTGCACGCAATATGGCGGACTACAGTACGAAAAATTGTTTAATGTAAATAAAACTCGGTTCCTGTAGAAAAATTATAAAATAAAATAAAAAGAATATAAATAAATATAAAAGTGGAGATTATCCGAGGGGAAATTCATGTTCAGTCCTGTCGAAGTGCTTAACTTATATCTTAATCGATGTAAATTTTTGTTTAATCGCTATAACACTGTATTCATCTGGCTGAAGCTAGCGGCCGCAACCTGGCGGCCGTTCGATTGCGGCGGAAACCCTTACGACAGCCTCATCGCCAATTGATACAAGTATACATAAAATGCGACATTAAAAACGTAATCCACGTTAATATTTTTAGGTATTACCAAAGCGTGTCTACTGAAGAATATTCCGAACTATTTTCACAAATATAATCGCATTCGATATATATAAGAATAAATAATATAATAATATAAAATAACAAAACTGATCACGCCTCCGCAACGGAACCACCAGAAAGAAAAGTTCCGCCATTATTTTTCGTATTTAAATATAATTCTGCTTTCTCCACACTAGTCCAGATTCACTCTTTAAAGAGTGAAGAATGGTTGGTAAATTTTGCAAAATAAAAAATCGCGTTCCTTATACATATTATATATATAAAAGTGATAGCGCCTCGGCAGCGGAAAGGCGTTTAAGTAACTTCCGCCATCTTTTTTCGTGTTTAAAAATAATTCTGCTTTCTTCTCACTTGTCTAGATTCACTCTTTATAGAATGAAGAATATGCAGTATATTTTGCAGTATCAAAATCGCGTTCTTTATATATAAGATATATATAAAACGAATGCCGCCTCCCTCCGCGCGACCGATTAATGTAAAGTTACGGTATCTTTTTTCGTGTTTAAAAATAATTCCGCTTTCTTCTCACTCGTCTAGATTCACTTTTTATAGAGTGAAGAATATGCAGTATTTTTTGCAGTATCAAAATCGCGTTCTTTATATATAATATGTATAAGGAACGCGATTTTTGATTTTGCAAAATTTATCAACCATTTTTCACTCTTTAAACAGTGAATCTGGACTAGTGTGAAGAAAGCAGAATTATATTTAAAAACGAAAAATAATGGCGGAACTTTACTTTCTGGTGGTTCCGTTGCGGAGGCGTGATCAGTTTTATTATTTTATATTATTATATTATTTATTCTTATATATATCGAATGCGATTATATTTGTAAAAATAGTTCGGAATATTCTTCAGTAGACAAACTTTGGTAATACCTAAAAATATTAACGTGGATTACGTTTTTAATGTCGCATTTTATGTATACTTGTATCCATTGGCGATGAGGCTGTCGTAAGGGTTTCCGCCGCAATCGAACGGCCGCCAGGTTGCGGCCGCTAGCTTCAGCCCGATCTGTATTCTCCGTAGTGAATTTAAAATTTCTGATATCAGATTCGTAATTAGCGATTTCGTAAACCTCTTCATGTGAAATTCTGTCAAATTTAAGTCGTATTTGATAAGTTTGCCCGCCATATTGGATTCACCATGTTGCACTTCAAAATTTTACCTTCAGATTCATAATCAGCGACCGCAAAACCCTCTGATCGTTGATTTTCGCCCACTTTAGATTATATTTTGATAGTTTTGTCCGTCATATTAGGTCCGCCATATTGAATTTCAAATTTCTAAATTCAGATTTGTAATCATCAGCCTATAAAAATGCAGAATATAATTACTAAAATGTATTTAAACCCCTCTGCAAATCGTATAACGAAGATCCGTTGAACTAATGCCATCCTGGACGAGTGGTGCTCACCAATTTGCAAAATCTAAAAATGCCGTCATAATTTTTTTATAAAGTATGAAATTTGAGAACGATCAAAGAAAGAAATAATTAAAAATATTGTTTATTTTAAGTGTGCCGCAGTAAAAAAGGCAAGTTTGAAAATAATCACGTTTAAAGTGAAAATTATTAAACCTGTATAGAATCATTTTTAAAAGGGTCACATAGATGAGTGACAGCGTAATTTGTTCGTTTTTATGTTAGTAACAAATTGGACTCTGAGTTAAAACGATTAATAATATAGCATGAAACTTATAATAGATAATCTAAAATAATTTTATATTTCTACAAAACTTATCACGCAGTTTTAAATCCCTGTAGTTTTTTTATCACGAGCAAGCACATTGATCAGACTGTGACTATTACTTAGTGTATTTACTTGACTACATTTTGTACTTTGAGAAAATAAAATATCTTGCATGGCATAGATGTAGCATAGCACAGTTTTAGATAATTTGTAAGAATCACAAGTTAAATTTTTCGGTTTTCAATTCGGAAACGTCTGTAGCAAGTGTCTGTTTATCAATTGACTCGATATCGTCCAGATATTTTATTTAAATGTGTTTAAAACGAAATATCACAACACACTAAATGTATTTTAATAGTGAACATATTTATGTCCGTATATCACTGAATCACAGAAAAGTTAAAAGTTCTGTCGATTTGCCCATATATCCATTTCGGATATCTGTTGAGATTTCTTAAAGGCATCACAGGTCCATTCGAAATACAAACAATCATTGAAAAGCATACCACCATAGTTTAAACAATGTTCCGATATTTGTTGCCCAGTAATTATTATGATAATACGTGTACCTGAAGTTCCGAATGTTGAATGAAGGGTTTCTCAGGGGCGGCGGGCGGTGGACGAACGATAGAAATGGGGCGCCGGAGCCCTGCGGGTTTCGGCAAAAAATATCAAAGACATTTCGAATTTTGTGAGTATGATATCGATGTGTAATATCGGATCGTCACCGGTTGATCGCTAATAAATAGTCTATATTTTCTTTCGGCCGATCAAATCGTGTGTGTTATTAAAAAGCCCTTCCACCAGTCGTTTACAAAATTGGTGCCGAAACCCGGGATACTAAATACCGGTAATGGTGGAAGTGGTTTTCTCTTGGAATCTTCGCGACCGAATGTTGCGTCGCGTATGTGTTGAACTGTGACGCATAATTTGTGACTTCGTGTTGTGGCTTTTGTTGAATCTTCCAGTGCACAGAATTTGGACATTGGTTAGACGAGGACGTCGAGTCATATGTGGGATCGGTTTCGACAGGAGGCCTCCAGAAAACGACAACATCTCCGTTCGCGGCCATGTTCAACGAATGATTCAACGAATAATTGCAGCTATCGTTCGGGATATCTACAGCATAAAGGACTTCGGCATGGTGAGCCGTACGCTTGGTTATATCGTGTTTAAATAATTGCGTTTTTTTCATATCGCGATTAAATGATTTTCGGAAAATGTCGAGAATCATGCATGCTTGTCTCGCGTTCGTTGTACAATTTCGTACTTGAAGCTCGCGATCGTGTTTTGTCGCCCTCCGCGACGCCGACTTTAAATTTCGAACATCTCTCTCTTTGTACTAGAGATGCTAGATCGTCGGGTTTGCGGAGAAACCCGCCATTTCGGAAACTCGATGATAAAACTGGCCATCTCGTAAGCTCAATGATGAAACTGGCCATTTCGGAGATTCGACGATAAAACTGGCCATTTCGGAACGTTACTGATAAAACTGGCCATTTCGGAACGTTACTGATAAAACTGGCCATTTCGGAGGTTCGGTGATAAAACCTACCATTTCGGAAGAACGATTTCGTTGTTCATATTTTTTTAAGTTGGTAACGCTACATTTCGAACAATTGAATAATATTAATAATCAAGGGGACATATTTTGTAAGCTATAAACAGTTCCGTATTCTTGATAATGTTATGTAGCGCTATATTTTTGTTATTTATAACTGAATATTGTTTAAATTCTAAAATCATTATTTTACAAAAATAAGCACGTACACCCGCCTATTAAATGTAAAATATAATTTTTTTGGAATTTCTTTGAAATCCATAAATCCTTTATATTGTAAATAATATTATATACAGATGATATCTATAATTGAGCAACGGTATTAATTTGGATGTAAGTGAGCACACTTTTCTGTGAACTTTTCCAGGGAGGTTCGACGATAAAACCTTCCATTTCGGAAGAATAATTTCTTTGTTCACCTTTGATGTTGGTAACGATACATTTGGAGCAATATTGAATAATGTGTAAGCAAATGACATATAGTAAACTATAAGAAATACGTTTATTCTTGATAATGTTTTTTTTTTATTTAGTACTTAATGATGAGAATGAATTTATTAATTTTGCGTATCTTTTGCCGTTTTAGGAGCTATTAGACCGGCCGTTAGCAACATATATTTTTGACTAATTTTTTTCAATAAGCCTTTGATAGGAGACCTACTTACAGCCCTAAGCAATCGAAATTTACAGTCAACTTAAATATTATAACACCTTCTAAGGTGTTACAATCGTAATTGAAAAAAAAAGTTTAGTTTTTAAAGAAAGTACGGCTATTTTTTTCAAGATGTCAAATGTTTGTAATGCAAAAGAAAGTCGCATAGGCAATTATAAGCATAATGGTATACTTTATCGCGTATGGAAGGTTAATAAATAATCCTATGAACTTATTAAGAAATTTCGTAAATAAAACCAACTTTATAGTTATGACGGCCTGTACGATTTTTTTCTGTGACACAAATTCTACTATTAAAAGGACACAAAGGTAATTCAAACGTTTATTTGTAATGCTCTGTATTGCAATTAAAATAGGTTATTATAAAAGTCATGATACTGAGCAGGGAATTACATTTCGAGCCATAAGATAATTGCAAATCTTTTTCTTGTCTGCATCAATTGGTAATTTTTTTGTGTAGCATTTTGTTAATTCATGGTTTGAAATAATTTTAATATTCGTCTTTCGACTTGTGTCTTCATAAATTGTATTTATAATCCATTTTTTCCGTCCGGATGTATTTTAATTTCTGTCAGTAGTGAAATTTTAATTTTTCTCCAGAATGATTTTTCCGACAGAGACGAGAAATCTAAAATATTCTCCTGACATACATCTTGAACAATATATTTTGGCTGTTCTCGTTTTGCCTCCCTCATGACAGAGCACCATTGTTCTTGTGTAAACAATGATTGGCTTCTAGCAGCAGTCTCAATCGCGGAATGCATCGAATCGCCATCAGTTTGTGTATGTCCTTTTACTAAATATCTAGAAATAAAGTATTAATTAATATTTGTTTGCTACAGTATGAATATCGATGTTGAATCTAAGTAGTGAATATTTGAATTTATTAGATACATCTGAATTATGTTGTCAGATACTTAAAGTTTGTTCGCTTGAAAAGTAGTTGGTTTTTTTATATAGCAGATTTTATCCAATGAAAAACATGGAGTTCCAGCGATATGTAAAAACAAATACTAAAAATGATAAAATAAGATTCAAGTCGTTCGGATGATTTGAATTTGAGTAAGAATTATAGCAATTTTGAAAAATATCATGCAAGTTTCTGACCGTCGAGCAGCTGCTATTAAGAAGTCTGTAGTTCAAAAATTACTTGAGATCCGCATTATTTTACATTAGGTAAAATAATATTGTGAACGTTATTTTTAAAGGTATAGACTATAAAAAAATGAAAACAAATTTTTAAAAGTATCACACTGGTCACAGAGCTGCTTAAGTTATTATAGCGTTAGGTGAGTATCCATGTGCTTGTACCTATGACAGATAAACAACACCAAATTCTTCAGCGGCTTTTTTTGTACATGGTGTATTAAGATTTGATTTTCTATTCTGCCCTCCACAATTGTCGCTATAAATCGAAATTCCTTAATTCCCTGTTGACTTTTCGCTAGAATAAAACGCCAAAGACAAACTACTAATTTCATTGGCCCCTCTTTTTGCTACTGTTTCGTTCCATACGTAGCATTCGCCTTCTTTGGTGCCTAAATTGAAAATAGTAAAATTGTATATAGAAATTTTTCTCTTATAATAGAGGACAGACACTTCAGTTTTAGGGGCGTTTCAAAACTTTCTCTAAATCGAAAGAAGCACAACAGATATTCTTGTTTATTTTTGAAATTTCTTTATCGGCTTTCATCATATTTTTGATCTTATTCTTTGTTGCGATGTGGGTTTCGTATTCGGCTTTCTTTCCCTCTTTGTCTGCAGCAGATAACGAATGAAAAGCACAACATTCATCGCATTGGTCCTTTTTAGGCTTGTGGAAAAACAAATTATATTCAGTTCGAAAAATGTCTCTATATCGGGACTCAGACACAATATCCTTATTTGGATGTGCACTACCCATCCAAATTTTGTACAATTCGTACATTTTATTTATATTTAAATTTTCGTCTAAATACTGTCGTGTTGTACTTGCACGGCAGTAATGCGATTCTACACGAGGAAAAGAATCAATGTGATTCCGAACCAAGTCAGTAATTTCTGCTGGTAATTTTTTGACGGCTTATGAGTATGTTTGCCACGTAAATCACTTCCAATCAAAACGCCGTTTATTGATTCTTTTTTTTTTCAACTCAATCGTATCGAGAATGCCTCTGCCAATTCCTGTTTAAAATAAATTACTTAAAATGTATATTTGTTAATCACAGGACGCCCATGGGCTTAAATTCTTAATGCACGAAAAAAATGATTTGGCTACCGTGACTAAATCGAGTTTGTTGCTTCCTAGTTTTTATCACAGCTAAAAAGTTTTCCGATGGTAAAAAACATTTTGCAACGGTTGTAAAAAATGTTAGCTAAAAAAACATAAAAATAACATTTTTCAAGTGTTCACAGAGGGTTAATACCTTGTACCGATTTATTTGTTCACTACGTCTAAAAAACAGTTTGCTAAACTAAAAAATAGTACTTATGTTTTATTTAAATTTTAGCTGTGATAGCTAACAAAGTTAGCAGTGGTTGCGGGATAGGCAAACAATTTTGAAAATTTTAACTTTCGATGAAGAGACGACTGGGCAAATTCGTTTATGTAGATTATATTCCAAAGTTATGAAGAAAGAAGCTATATGAAAAATAAAAAAATTTACTAATAGACGACATAGATATAGCAATTAGTTATTAAATATCTTCCCAAGGAATGTTTTTGAAGGATTTTGGAGCATACTATACGAGATTCCGAACGGAATATAACATTAAAACTGTAAACGAAAACCGATCAATCTTTTTTAAAGTGAAAGCTGATGCATTGCAGAAAACTGTTCCACATGCTATACTTTTTAAAATAATGTAATAATAATGACGCTAAAAAATTAAATAGTGAAAAAAATAAGCCATTTAGCCCAGTCTTCCCTACCGAAAATACATTATATTGAAAAAAATAATTACCAAATGTTTGGAGAAACATTTTGCGGCAAAACTTTGATATTCGTGTTATTTGAATTTGTTAAATAATAATATCTTTACACTGTCTTATGCGAAACATTCGTATTTTCTTCAATACGTTTAACTTCTTTGCAATCATGAGCAGAAACAAGTTTACTAATGAAATCCATTTGGCGAGAATGATCACCAATCGACCAATATTGATCAAATATATTTTTTCGGTCTTGTAACGAAATTTTTGTCTGGCACTTAAAACGACAGTTTCCACACCCTGAACCCATAACTTTCTTGGTTATTGGCGTTCCGTTTTTTGAAAATCCGTCAATTCCCGTATTTTTTGCTTTTTTTGATGTGGCAGATTTCCACTGCTCAGGGTGTCTTTCACGTTTTCTTGATCGAGGTTTTGTCGTATTAATGTCGCTATTTACATTCAGTAAATTGGAGTCAGGTTCTTCACAATCTACTACCTCAACTTGTACTAAAACGAAATCACTTACGGGTCAGTCCATTATATTTCAACCAAAATCGTTGCGAGTCAATTTTTAAAAAATTTTATACTTTCAGAAATGATTCTGTAAGCTATCTCGAGCACGAAATGAAAAGAATTATGTTAATATATTTACTCGATTTCTTTAAATATGAGTTTAAAGTATCGAAGATACGGAAAACTGTCACATTTTTAGCAAGCAGAAAATTGATTAAAAGCATAGATTAATCATTAATTTAATTAATTTTATTATAATCAAAACGTTAACACAACAATATAAAAGTTAAAATATGATTTCAAAATCAGCATGCCAAATAACCTAATTTCACGATTTTTCACTAACGTTTGTAATGAACTGGAATTATTGAAATAGGTTTTAACTTAGCGAATATGAAGTAAATAGGATAAACTTTGAAATTTACCTCTTACTTTCTTTATCATTACTTTAAATATATAAAAATTTTCATCTCAAAATCCGCACTTTTCGCATTTCTGCGAACTTTACGACTCAATATCTCCGTTAAAGGAAAATGAAGAAAATGGGAACTTAGGGAATATTTAAAACAAACCTCCGTCTTCATGTACTAAAATTTTCATGTTGGTCCCGTGTCTAGTTAATGAGAAATTAGTATTTTTAAATTGTACGTTATTTTCAGGTTAAATGTTCAAACATCGAACGTGATCGATTGAATTAAACGAACATTTAACCTGAAAATAACGTACAATTTATAGTTACTAATTTCTCCCAAACTAGACACGGGACCAACGCAAAAATTTTAGTGCGTGAAGACGGAGGTTTGTTTTAAATATTCCCAAAGTGCCCATTTTTTTAATTTTTCTTTAACGGAGATATTGGGTCGTAAAGTTCGCGGAAATGCGAGAAGTGCGGAAGTTCAAATGAATATTTTTTTGTATATTAATTTTTTAAAAATCGGCTCGCAACGACTTTGGTCGAAATATAATGGACTGACCCAAACTTAACTCGTTATTGTGATAAAGTTACAAAATATGTTGTCAGTAATATTTAAAAATGGAACAGCGAAGTTCCGGAAAAATTCTCAGACTACAATATGTGCTGAAATTTTTGTACATAAAGTGGTCTCCTTGTAACAAGATAATTCGTTAAATTGTTATGATTGTTTTTAAAATATTAATTTGTGAGTCGTTAGTATATTCGTACATGGTAAACTTTTTTTATGAACAATTTTAGAAAAAGTGGGTCAGATAATAACGCCAATTTTTCGGAATTTTTCATAAAAAGTTGTCCAATATTTTTCAGACTTTCTTGTCCTTTTATTACTCCAAAAAGTTACAATTATGAGGCAAACAAATCAGAATTATAAAATTAACGAAAATGTTTGTGAATTGTTACCATCCACTTCATTAAATTGCACAGGTGATATTAGGTTCAGGTTATCCGTTGCTACTTTATCGACGCCTTCAGAAGTATTTATTTCGTCCAAAGAACACGGATTCGTTGAGTTTAAATCAAAATACACTAAACAACAATGGAACTGTTATGGCGCTAATTACACAGAAAGAAAAAAGTCTTAAAATTGTTATATTTTAAAAGGTCTTAAATTAAGCCAATGTATATAAGACACAAGTTTGTCCTTTTCTAATTGGTCTTATTTTCGTTACATCTTAAATGAATCCTATATTCTCCCTTAATTTAAAACTTTTTTTTACAGTGTAGTTTATATAATTACTTTCTGAACAATTTTATTCACTCCAAGAATTTTAGTGAGAATACTGAGTGGTTACCGGCAGTATAATAATAATCAGTTACATTTTGAAAAGAAACTGGCGTATTTTGTCCATATTCTAACAAGCCACATATTTATCAAACGAGGTTATTTTAACATTTTTCGTTACGATTTTAAAGCTTCCTTGTAAAATTACAAACTTTGGAATGCTATTCTACAAAATTCCACTCAGAATACTCAAAATCGAAACGGAAATTTTAAAGAGGCTCTTTAAAATTCATGAACATAATAAACTACATTCTCCAATTTTCAGGTTATATAGTTTTATAAAGGCCATTTTATACAATTCTAATAACTCCAGGAAATTTAGTCCGAATTGTAGGATCGCATTTATAAATCCACAATAATGAATATGAAATAACCTCCTTGGAAATATTTTACATTTTACCAATTACTTTCAATATGCAAACCAATAAATGTGATTTGGTTCTTTGTTCGTATTTTAAATCGTCATAAAAATATAACTAAAAATTTTCCCTGATATAGGTCCTTACCAGAAGTTTCATTCTTCTCTAAAACATTGGCGGACCCAGGTGTAACTCTTTTAATCCGACAAGGGTGTTCACTTAACCAATCAAAATCGTCTGTATAAAATTAGCAATGATGTAAAAATTCAATATTGATATTAATCTTAGAACTTACATAAATGGAACTCACCTTCCATAGTAAATAATTTTTACTATTATTATATTTTTCAATAATTTGCCGCTTAAATTGCCCGTCAGTCAATTCTAAACTATTCATTATGAACATGGCAAGATACCATTCTTTTTAACATTCTTTTTTTTCGCTTCATTTTGAAATCGGCTTGGAAAAGTTCACAGAAAAGTGTGCTCACTTACATCCAAATTAATACCGTTGCTCAATTATAGATATCATCTGTATATAATATTATTTACAATATAAAGGATTTATGGATTTCAAAGAAATTCCAAAAAATATATTTTACATTAATAGGCGGGTGCACGTGCTTATTTTTGTAAAATAATGATTTTAGAATTTAAACAATATTCAGTTATAAATAACAAAAATATAGCGCTACATAACATTATCAAGAATACGGAACTGTTTATAGCTTACAAAATATGTCCCCTTGATTATTAATATTATTCAATTGTTCGAAATGTAGCGTTACCAACTTAAAAAAATATGAACAACGAAATCGTTCTTCCGAAATGGTAGGTTTCATCACCGAACTGGCCAGTTTTATCAGTAACGTTCCGAAATGGCCAGTTTTATCGTCGAATCTCCGAAATGGCCAGTTTCATCAGCGACGTTCCGAAATGGCCAGTTTTATCATTGAGCTTACGAGATGGCCAGTTTTATCATCGAGTTTCCGAAATGGCGGGTTTCTCCGCTAACCCGACGAGATCATTTCGACATTATCGAGAAATAAATCTACACATGTATATCTTTCGAAACATTTGACAGTTCCAATTTAATCGCTTCATAACCCTGTATATTCCTTTATTAATTTCATGAAATTACGGTCGGTTATAACTAACCTGTTTTTTGCACTCTGGTAGCATAGTAATTTGAATCGGAGCGGAATACGTTTTCCTTCATTAGGTTAGGACTGTCAATTGTTTTTAGAACACCGTTGAAGAGATCGCGCGGGAATAAAATATTTTGACTTGACATTTGAAAATTGAACCTCAATTCCGCGAGCGAGTGTTTGTTGCTCCGTTTAGTAAGGAACGCCACGGTCAGTCTTGTGGACTAGTCCACATTTCGATTATTAGATCGGAAATTACCTAATGAAATGTAAGCAGTTCTGCAAGCTTCTTTTTAATTCATTATTATTTATAATGAATACATAATTCAAACGATATAATGAATCGATAATTATTGAACGAATTCGAACAAATTTTGGAATGGCGATAAATATTTAAATTCTAAATTCTATTTACTGAAAATCAAACATAAATACATGCATATTTTACAGGGAAATTGAACGACGACTTATTAAGTCGACGATTGAAATTTTAAGGATTAAAAGTGAGGATAGTACGAAGTTGGATGACGGTATTTTAGGCATCCGATTACGTCAAAATCACTTTACAGTACGTTTGGCAAAGTTTTTTATTTTTCATTGTAATTACAATTGAATTAATTCAGCGATTTAAGTCGAAATATCGATCTTTTCGAGTTTATTGAATATCAAAGAAATACGAAACAGCGCCTTTGACAGGTGTTCTGACGAACATCATTTTTCTCTTGATGTCCGTAAGAACATCGCGCCATTATAAATGTTCAGACGAAACTGTTGCGAACAGTTCGAAACGGTCTAAAGATATTAGAATATCCTGTTGCGTAGTTAAATTAAGAGACGAAGTAATAATCGAGGCAAAAAGGAGGTTGATTAATTACCGTAAATTCAATACCAAATTTAAGACGTGAAAAGCGTCGAAATGAAAGTGGAAAGTGTTAACAGGGTTCTTTTCGTCGTCTGCATGATTCGCTTCTGGATGGAGAGTAACCATCTGGTTTCGAGCACGGAAAATCGGATACATCGATCTCGTGATCGCATGGCGACTCCGATTTTGTACCAGTGCTGGCCTTTTGGTGAATAAGAAGTCCGGAGTTTTGGAACGCAGAAAAAGCACGCCTCATGATTCGCTTTTCGAAATGGTTTGAAACCGTTTGGTTTCGAGCACGGGGAATCGGATACGTCAACCTCGTGGTTGCACGGTTACTCCGATTTCGTACCAGTGCTGGCCTCTCGGCGTACATTTCGGAGGTTTGGAACGAGGGCTTTTTTGAATTTGGAATTCGGTACTTAGTGGGGGGGGGGGCGGGACTCCATCCAATGATTTTCGAAGCGTGAAAACCGTCGCCTAGCAACCAAAAATAACGACGCGGACGCCTCCTCCTTGCCGCGAGATCGAAGAGAGCAAATCTAGCTATCGAACGGAACGGTAGTTTTTGAAAGCTTGACCGCACGTTTTATTTTACCCGTTTTAAACATAAATTTGGTGCATTGAAAGATAATCGAAACAACACCGCCTTAAATAGGTGTTAGTAAAACGTCATGTGTTGTCCGATGTTCATTGGAAACATCACCTGCATTTTCTCAAACAGAAGTTTGATGGAAGATAATATTATTCGGTACATATTTAAAGAATGTCGTATTTTGATTGTCGTTTCCAAAGTTCAGTATGGCCATTGATATTTTAAGAAAATATGATGGCGATTGAATATTGATTTTATCATGTCGATTAAAGTAATTTATTTGTATATAAATACGGAAACAAAATAGCATGAAACTATAATGGGATTATGATTCTAATTACAAATGAGAAAGAAATGTTTGGACCTTTTCGTGAACGGTTTGGTATCGATTTCATTTCAAATTTTGTGCGCGAATGACAATTTGAATAGTAAAACGTAATGTAAATCATAATAATATAAATGACTGTTCATGTTTGTGAAGGTCATGATAGGCGTCAATGTCGGTGGTGCACGGGTCCCGGTTTGGACAGTGGATCGCGGGCCTGACGTATTGGTATTTGCACTTGACTTGAACGATCAGTCCAATTATTGGAATGGCAATGACGACGTGATGAATCGAATTGGAATCGATTTAAAATTCGTTACGTATTTTGGATACGAATCCAAAAATATGAGCCGTTTAATCTTATTATTATTCGTTGGAAGGGTAAGTCTTCTTTTGATTCTTACGGAATGGTTTGAAAACCATTGAGGCAGTCGATCGAAAGAGTCGACGATCACGAGCTGATCCCCTACATAGGGCGACGGTCGTATTTGGTAAAGACCGAGAGCGGAATCGTTGGTTTCTGACGACTTTCACAGAAAGGCATTTTGAATATCTATGGATTTGTTAGTGTCGAATCAGCCGTCATATGACGAAATGAAGCTTCGAATGGGATTGATACCAAACCTGAGTGTGTGAAACACAGTATCTGTTCAATTCGTGGGTCCAGAACAACCCGTCGGTGTAATATCGAAATGGAGATATAATATAAACAGAGCTTGCAGATCTGCGATGTGAACTATTTAAGAAAATGTATACATTGCTGTATGTTCAAAACGATTTACGAGCATTGAATGTATAAGTTGAGACAGGAAGGAAAACAATCGTTCGCGAAAAGGAAAAATACAAATTTTGTGGCAGCCGCAGTAGAAGAGTGCCTATATAGGGACTGTGTACGGGTCCTTTGTATTTGGTGACGGCGTATATGATGTTGCAAATAATGGTATGTCAAAGATGTGTGGAAATTTCGATTCGGAACAAGGTGTGTTTTGGAGTCGGAGGTGTGTTTCGGAGTCGGAGCAAGACTCATTTCGGAGTCACAAAATGTTTATTGCAGAAGCACGTACGCTTAGCGCTGGCGATTCGCTTTCAGATGGAGAGTAACCGGTAGGTTCATGCGCGGGGATCGATGGAGTCGATTGCTGCCGTTGCTGAACTACCGGCGAACAAGAAGTCTGAAGGTTCGTAAACCGGAGATCGACAGTTGGTAATTTACCGACCGTTAACTGATGGTTCCATTCGTAACTGTCCATCGTTTTTCGATCGTCGAATGTTCAAGAGAGAGAGAGAGAGAGAGAGAGAGAGAGAGAGAGAGAGAGAGAGAGAGAGAGAGAGAAAGAGGGAGAGAGAGAAAGGATAAGTGTGGCAAAATAGGTACTGCATTGAGCTTCGAAATCGAAATTTCCAGATTCGTCGCGGATCTTAAGAGAAAAAAATCGGTCATCACCAGTTTCCGCCACTTAAATAAAGTCGCGATCAAAATATTATGCTACGGACAACAATAGAAATGTTCGTATTCCTGGCTGCCTTAACTTTCGACTTGTGAATTCATGAAATCCGCTCATGACATGGAATGATTCAATTGGACGTACATACATACCGTCGCTAAAATCGTGCAATATACGAATGAATATTTGGTGCAGTTGACGGATGTGTGGATACTTGTGAGTTATTATGGCGTAATGTCGGCATATTAATTGCGAAGCTGTGGTCGCTGTATGCTGACCTTTTTCGATTATGTTCCCTCAGCGGGGGGAGTAATATGGTGCAGTGCATGATGTGTGAAGAGTTCGATGACGAATTGAATGGGTTATGAAAACATCGATTCTCGTGGAGTGTACGAGTCCGTAGACTTCGTACAGGGGGGAGAATGTTACGGATACAAAGGTGGTTTTCCCTACGCCATTGCACACCCGAATGGGGGTACCTCTCAAAATGAAGCTGCCCTGTTAGGTAAATTATGTAAAAGGCCCTTCGAAATGGTGACGATCTCGATACAATTATTTGTAATTCGAATAGTATGATATCAATGTGTAATATGACGTCGTAGTCTATTTAAATGTTCGAGAGTTTGAAAAATCGAACGAAGATGTGAAAAAGTGACGATCGGGTTGAGAGAGAACGTTCCGGAACGTAAGAGGTCAGGAATTCCGCGTCGCGATCGGATCGTCACCCTTCCACCAGTCGTTTACAAAATTGCGATATGCGCGTAATTAGTTTTATAATTTATATGCTTGCGTTTTACGGAAATTGAGGACTCGATGATCGATGCAAAAAAACAATTTTGTAAACGACTGGTGGAAGGGCTTTTTAATAACACACACGATTTGATCGTCCAAAAGAAAATATAGACTATTTATTAGCGATCAACCGGTGACGATCCGATCGCGACGCGGACTTCCTAACGCTCTTATGTTCCGGAATGTTCTCTCTCCACCCGATCGTCACTTTTTCACATCTTAGTTCGATCTTTTAAACTCTCGAACATTTAAATAGACTACGACGTCATATTACACATCGATATCATACTATTCGAATTACAAATAATCGTATCGAGATCGTCACCATTTCGAAGGGCCTTTTACATGATTTACCTATCAGGCCTGCTTCATTTTGAGAGGTACCCCCATTCGGGTGTGCAATGGCGTAGGGAAAACCACCTTTGTGGGAAAAAACCTACGCCGGGTACCGCAGTCGATAAAACATCGATTCTGACCGTAACATTCTCCCCCCTGTACGAAGTCTACGGACTCGTACAATAATCATTCAACTAATAAAATACAATGTTCATAAGGGTCATAATGCCAATGTTAATCTCACAAATCCCTACAAATATTAAAAATCCAACTCCATAAGAATAAATTAATTTTTTTTCGCATTTGATGAACTAAGCCGGCGAAATGTTTATTGTGGGTACATTGAAATAAACATTTTGCTGGCGTAGCTTGTCAAAATGCGAAAAAATCGATATTTTCAGTTTATAAGGGGTGAAGATGACTGAAGGAGGTTTTCCCAAAATCTCTTTCTGGTCCTCCTTTGTGTATTTTTGTCTAAAGTTTATTCCATGACGTTGAAACTAGCAGCGGATTCGCAGCAGCGAATTCGAGAAAACAGCGGTTCTCAACTTAAATGTAAAAATACTCTTTACAGGATTAAAACTGCGCGTTTCAACTCCAGTTCCTTGTGAAGCTTTCTCATACATTAAGAAACTATTTGCAATGTGTAGAAAAAATTAACAAAATTTCCTACTATTGTTTATACATAGTTTAAACTAATACACGGCTAAAAAAAGCCCTCCATAGGACTCAAACTGCGCGTTTTATCTCAAATTTTCTTGTGAAGCTTTTTCGTGCATCACGAAACAATTTGCTATGTATAGAAAAAGTTAACAAAATTTCCGCCTATTGTTTATAACAATTTTTCTACTCTTGCAGTGGATTCACTGTAAAACATCCAGATGTCCTCGTTTGCTCTACCTTGAAATTTATTTGCCCGCGCCCTTCTCTAGGGTTTACAAAAACGGACACTTATGGAGTTCTATTTTTAATATTTTTAGGGATTTGTGGGATTAACAATGGCATTATCATCCATATGAACATTGTATTTTATTAGTTGATTAATAATATTGCTTTGCGTATTACAAAAATTTGATGCCCATGAAGTTCCGAACGATCAATAAACGGTCTCTCAGCGAAGCCCATAGGCGTCGTACCATACAATATTCGCATTGTGCCCCTCTAAATTTTTACCACATGAACTCTACAAAATTATAATTTCTCTGTATACTAAACATCTATTTCAGTATTCTACAAAGTTTTTATACAAAATGTGATGCGTAACAAACGGATCAACCTCCTTTTCATCCCCAGCAACCAAAATTTCAAATTCACTCGCTACTTTCACATTTTCCAGCTTTTAAACTTCCGTACTCTCGCGATAAATTTTTCAAAAGATATGTAAAAATAAATTCATATGTATATAAACAGAATATAACTAATTAGAAACCTCGGACGAAATTCAAACATGACGCTGAAGCTGACAGCAGATTCCCAGCAGCAGATTCGTCGGAGCAGTGGTTCTCATTCATCCAAAGTATATCGTAATTATATGAGGATCGGTGATAACTATCGGTCACAATTTTTACCATATCATCTATAGAACTCTAACAATCGAATAATAATAAAAAAGTTAGGAAAAATTCATATAAACCAGGGAATTGTTTAAACAATTTTTAAACAAGATGTGCTGCTGGCAAAAGGGGGACAATTCCACCTCTGTAATTCTATTTACACGATCCCTACAACATTAGTAATCGATTGCATAAAGTGAAAAAAATTAACAAAAATGCGTACGGCCTGTAGAATTGTTCAAATAATCTATAAACAATATCTGCCGCTGGGAAAACGGAGATGGATCCACGTCTGCAATTCTTTTTATACGTCTTATACAATATGAGAAACCGATTCCACAAATTACAAAAAAATAACAATTTTTCCTCATTTTTTACAAAAATTGTCGCGAGAGCAAGGCACCTGAAAATCGAGAAAACGTGAATTTCTGACTTTAAGGGCAGTAGGGGTGGGGTTGGAATTTCGTACGAGGTTTCTAATTGGTCTTATATTCTATAGAAATGCATTAACTAATTTTTAACGTTCGGAACTTTACGCGCATAAAATTTGAAATTTCTTTGATATTATTTGCCGAAACTCGCAGTGCTCCGGCGCCCCATTTCTATCGTTCGGCCGCCGCGCGTCGCCCCTGAGAAACCATTCATTGAACGTTCGCAACTTCAGGTACATGATAAAACGTGTCCGGGACTGAAGTTTTCACCATAGCTTCTCTTCGAATGTCTAAAGAGAGTGTATTTCTAAATTTCCCGAAAAAAAATAACCAATAATCGAAAATGAATGTACAACCCAATTCAAGTAACAAATAAATGGAAGTCTGTATTAAATTTAACCTACGATTTCCATGTTTGTTTTAATATTTATTAATTTTAGACGTTTTTGTTATGTGAGGAAAAGATGCGTCTCAAAATTGTCTACAAATACTTAGTTTCAGTAAGTATTAGTAAGAAGTAATTTGAAAATTTTACCATTTGGACAATACTTTTCCCACGCAATCCGCGTTTTTCTTACTATTTTTTAAGATCTGGAATTTTATTACAACATATAAAATAAATCTATTGTGAAAACAAGCTTCCGCAAATTAATTACCACCGGTTGCGTTTTTGGGTGGCCGAAATTGGCATTATAGTGTCTGTATACCGTAATTCTTTATTAGGTTGTTTATAACAAACGCTAGCATTTTTGTTAATTCTTTTCACTATTGGAAACTTATTTCCGCATACGAAGAGAAAACTGAAAAAAATGTCTTAAGATTGTTACATCTTAAATTCATCATGAGGTGCGTCTTAATTTCAGCTTAAAATTGCGTTAATTTTCTTAAATTCAGTCAATATTTAGGCTTAAAGTCTTACTTTCAGACAAGAAAACTGATTTTCAGTCGATATTTTGTATTGAAATAAGATTCGTCGCACTTAGATGCCATAAGCTCGATAAATCTTATAAGAAGCCAAAATATCGTCTAAAAGTAAGTTTTGCTCACTGAAAGTAAAACTTTAAGCTAAAACACCGACTGAATTTAAGAAAATTATCGCAATTTCGGGCTTAAATTAAGCCTCACCTGATGATGAATTTAAGATGTAACAATTTTAAGATTTATTTTTTTCTGTGAAGCTTCGGTGAAATTGTCAGCCCCGGACGCGTTTTTGTATTACCGGAATTTAAGGGTGCGCAATAATTTGCGCGATTCGAATGTCGTATCAATGCAATTTTTAATGTTGTAGTTACTATTCATGCGCGTGGAAGCGCACGAGCGTGAAGAAATGCCGGGAAATGAAGTGCCAAGGAACTGGCAAATTTTCATTCCAAGTTGGAGGACCAGCGTCGGGGATATTTAGTCATGACCCTTCTAAACATAACCACCCTCCAGATCCACCAGCGATGGCAGCACATACGCTAAAAGAGGAGCTGAAAAAAGAAGCAGTGACAAGTTCTGCTTCGACATTGCTCAGCATTTATGATGAAGTCTCTGCAAGACCAGAGTAAGAAGTATTTTGGTACATAATGCTTAGAAGATATCTCCCTCTCAAATCGAACTTTGAATATGCAGATTTCAATCTTTATTTTGTATTATTTGTTAAGGCTATGGCAGGAAGAGTGTTGTACTGTCGTACGACGATTTGTCGTAGTCAACGCACGAGGTTTGTCGCAGTGGTGGATAGATCGTCCTTTAATGCAGCATTCTGCGACAATACCATACGACACTAAAACACTCTTCCTGCCATAGCTTTCAGCTACAGACTGACTCCGAACTCATTTATTCGCTAGCTCTAATATTATAATAAATATTCCCTTCAGACAGGATTACGGGAAAAATCACTACTAAAACCCTAGAACATGGAGTAAAGTGTTCCTCGCGTTTTGACACGCTAGTCGTGCCTTAAAACCAATAGGGAATCTACGTTATTGAACTATGTCGATAAAACCGTAGCTGTAAATGTTTCATAATAATTTTAATATATAATTTTTTATAAATTTAAAGTAGGAGAAGTTCGGGTGAGATGGGGTACTTTCTGGAAAATCATTCCTCATGCCTCTCATTCTAAACTATCATAGGTATATAGTGTATATTATGTTTGTTTGATATCTAAACTACAAGATTGCACGATTTATGAAATATTTTTCGCTGTTCTTCATCCAAGTACGAGTGAAAAAAAAATCACAATTGTCGGATGAGATAGGACATGACGGGTGAAATAGGACATCAAGAAGAAATGAAATAAAAGTAGTGTTTTGTTGAACTAATTTTTTAACAATAACCACAATGAGAAAGATAAATAATTTTATTGAATTTTGTATCACTTTAACGCAAGACATATGAAATAACTTGACGATAACAAATCAAAACTCAAAAATTTAATGATGTTGAAGTTTGAAACGTTGGAGTCCAACAAACAATTTTTTTTTGACGAATCAATTTTTTTTTCAATCCTTGTCATATATAAACCCAATTCATGCTAAAAAAAGTTGTCTAACCCCAAAGGGACGGGGGGGGGGGGGGGTAAAAGACGTAAAACACACATAACGCTCCATAAAAGTTGCAATTTTAGTTAACCCACTCGTTTTATTTTTCGAATAGTTAATAATGATGGCAATGAGTATTACTGTCGATTTTGAAAAAAATCGGATGACAGGAAGGCATCGCTGGAGGGTGAAGAATGTCGAAAACCGCTGAAAATGGCAAACAACGGTTAATAACTCTTCCAATTTTAGTTAGCCCACTCGTTTCATTTTTCGAATAGTTAATAATGATGGCAATAAGTATTACTGTCGAGTTTGAAAAAAATCGGATGACAGGAAGGCACCTTTGGAGGGAGAAAGATGTCGAAAACCGATGAAAATGACAAACAACGGTTAATAACTGTTCCAATTTTAGTTAGCCCACTCGTTTTATTTTTCGAATAGTTAATAACGATGGCAATGAGTAATATTGTCGATTTTGAAAAAATCGGATAACAGGAAGGAACCGCTGGAAGGGGAAAAATGTCGAAAACCGCAGAAAATGACAAACAACGGTTAATGAAAGTTACAATTTTAGGTAGACCACTCGTTTTATTTTTCGAATAGTTTTAAAATCGCCAATATTACTCATTGCCATCATTATTAACTATTCGAATTTTCAGCGGTTTTCGACATTCTTCCCCTTCCAGCGATGCCTTCCTGTCATCCGATTTTTTTCAAAATCGACAGTAATACTCATTGCCATCATTATTAACTATTCGAAAAATAAAACGAGTGGGCTAACTAAAATTGCAACTTTTATGGAGCGTTATGTGTGTTTTACGTCTTTTACCCCTCCCCCCACCCGTCCCTTTGGGGTGAGAAAACTTTTTTTTAGCATGAATTGGGTTTATATGGGAAAATCCACAGAACTTTTGACTTTCATGTTATTTTAAGATTCACGTAAATAAGCTGTACAGAATTATTTATAAAACATTACTATTTACTAAAAAGGATATGCTTTCCAAGGTACAGTTATTTGTTTCGCATGATAGTTAAAAAACCAAAGGAAACACGAAAGCTCATCAAATTTGAATAAACTGCTGCGTACACATCGTATTTTTTTAGATATTTTGTTCCGTAACTTTTGGAACGTGTATTCTTTTCATTTGAAAATCATGTCGTTGATTAATGGCACTTTATAAAAGCCAAAGATACTTGAAAAATAAGTGTGCCTATCGCTTAATAAGAATGACATGCGTCCAAAGTCGCGTGCAGAAGATTTATGGAAAATGGAATCTCCATTAATTTCTAACAATAACTTTTGGAACAAACAATATTATGGCTCCATACTTTGGGAATTTTTAATTGATGATATAATAAGTGACGTATTCCAAGGAATAAGGTGTGCCTTGTCTCATCTCAATTCTGTACCTATTACAACCTCTGGCATTCGTGCGTAAGTGTTGTTGAAAAATGACACTTTTGACAGGCACACGAACTATACACAATTAAATGCCTCCATTATTGGCGTAATTTATTATTGACATGAAATTATCTCTTTATCTAACAAACTGCTTTCTTTACACGGAAAAATGCTGAAATTTGTTACGCGCGGGTTTTATTGGTAACTGATCATAAATACGTTAACAAATATTAAAAATTGAAGATGGTAGAACAATATGGCGGACCAAATCCCTAAAAAGTTGCTTGAACCAGCTGAATCTGTATTCGGGGTCGCTCATCGGTCGAGATTCGCTATAGCTTTGCTCCAGAAATAATGAAAATGTAACTTTGGGTAACTTTGTTTTTCATCTCCCTTGCTTCATCTTTTCTGGTTAAAAATAAATAAATATGGTACTAATGACAACTTACGTTATACCTATTTAAAATTGTTTTCCAGGATTGCTGGGATTGTAATGCCTTAAATCGACTTAAATAAATGTTTGTTGCTAAAATGTGTATATTATGAACCTAAAAGCAAAAAGAAAGAAAACCCCCGCATACCCAATTTGAGCTTGTGTGAGTAACTTCTTACAAATTCGGTCTTCCATATTGAATTCGCCATCTTGAATTCTGAATATCTGTTGGCGTGACCCGTGACCAGTAACTTAAAAAACTCCGAGTAACAAATTTAATCTGTTTAAACGCGTACAGAAATATGTTTGGTTCGAAGATATAATTTTAGGTCTCGTTTTATCCGACTGCGCTGGAACGACCCTTTAAAAGTCGTAACGCGTCGTTTTTTCTACATTTTATATGTTTAGGAGTGGCCTCAGGTTGATTTTAAATGTGTGCCACCGAAAAAAAAGAATGTTTTTCTTTTTAAGCGTAAAGTTAAAAGTTCTGTGGATTTACCCATATATGACAAGGATTGAAAAAAAATTGATTCGTCCAAAAAAAAACATTTTTTTCGTTTGACTCCAACGTTTCAAACTTCAACGTCATAAAATTTAAACGATCTATCCATCGACCTTTTTTTCCTGAACGTGCGTTACTAGTTCATTACTGCGATTAAAAGAAATTTTTTTTTGTAAATATTACTTCTTTTTATCTGGTACGTACCAGGGAGTGCTGAAATGACGATATCAGCATTTCAAGATGTTCCTACCCCATAAAATGTTACCATATCACCCTCGTAATGTCAAAATTCACGTAATTTCAGCACTCCCTGGTATATACCAAATAAAAATAAATAATATTTACAAACAAACAAACAAAAAATTTTAAAATCGCTCGATCGAGCGCTCAACACTTGCGTAACCTGCGTATGAACTGAGCGCAATATTCATATACCTTCTCAGAGGTCCAAATGTTTCAATCCTTTCGTATGGAAACGAAACATATTAACCACGTTGTTTGAAGGACTTGCAAAAAAAAGATTACAAAAATATATGCCTGTCCCATCTCGCCCGGCCACAAAATAACTGTTAATAATTTCGCAATATAAAATTGACGATGGGTGTGGATGCTTTTCCATTAATGCATAAAACTTTAATTATTAATTTTTTACTATATTAATTTCTCAAAAGGCATTCGGAGGCTCGACATGTTACGTACCATCAATGTCGAAAAAAAATGGTTTACGTCCGAAATAAACTGGTACCGCCCAACCCACGGACAGTACTAGAATTCGGGGAAAACTTCTCCGATCCACAATATCAGAATTTTCTGACAGACAATTCCGGAGATGTGCTGGATGTGCGCATAGTTGTAGTACCAGATGGGGCGGCACACGCGGTCATCTACTCGCCGTCATTCTTGAGGGAGCTAATGATGGTAGATCCGGGAGAGTCTGTGGAGCTTTGCGCTGATGGTACTTTTTTTATTCGACCAAAGCTTTCAGACTGCGATCAACTTCTAACATTAATGATGTGGAAGTATAACAAGGTATGATATTTATTTCTTGCTTGCACCCGCATTAAGGGGCTTTTGTGCCATTTTTTTGTGCGAAAATTACTCAATGTATGTTAAAACGTTACAATACATGTGCAGTGACGTGTGTGTGTCTCTTCATCATCCGTGTCCATAAAGTATGCACTTCGGGGACTCCAAAATGGCGATTGAGACGTGCATTTGTCTTTGAAAAGTATATTAACCTACCGTACCAAATCTTCAAAAATAATCCAATCTTGGCAAAAGTTATTACCCGTAAGTTTCTGAGATCCCTGACTGCGAATCTGAGGTCATTTTTCAAGCATTCAAAATGGCGACTCCAGTATGTCGGTGGAAAGTTATAATCTTTGTTGACATTCATGAAACGTAGTACATAGAGGATTCTGATATCTTTGTTTACGAATCTGAACCAATTTTTCTAACATACAAAATGTTGGAATCAAATCATTTCCGATTTTGGAGAAAATGATCTCAGATTCGTATTTAGGGACCCCCTGAACTTACGGATACTATGATTTATCAAGATCTGATAATTTTTAAATATTTGGTACAAGGGTAATATTTTACAAAAAAAAAAACTCGCTTCTGACGCCATTTTCAGACCGACATTTAAAAATTTCCCATATATTATGATGAGTATTTGCAGTTTGCAACTTAAAGACACAGGTTCGCTAACACGATGTTGATGTTTGCAACGTTCGAGGCGAACGAAACAAATTTTTTTTTTTTTGTCGAACGAAGTTTTTTTCTTATCCTTGTTATATATGAACCTCATAAACGACAAAAATAATATTTTCGAAAACTAGAATGCTGGTGGAGAGCGCAAACCAGACCCAAAAAAACGGAAAAACGCTCTAAAATCGCCATTTTGTCTTAGGGGTCTGTTTTTATTTTTTAAATATTCATTAATACCCACAAAAAACATAATGTAATTTTTTCAAAATTTTTGTATGCCAGGATCATCTCGAAAGTGGGGGGGCGAACGAAAAAAATTTTTTTTTTTTTTTCGAACGAAGTTTTTTTCTTATCCATATGAACCTCATAAATGACAAAAATAATATTTTCGAAAACTTATGGGTATTAATGAATATCTAAACAATAAAAACAGATCTCTAAAAGAAATTGGCGATTTCAGAGCGATATTTCTGTTTTTTGGGGTGTCTTACCCCCACTTTCGAGATGATCCTGGCATAGAAAAATTTCGGAAAAATTACATTATGTTTGTTATGAGTATTAATGGATATTATAAAAATAAAAACAGACCCCTAAGATAAAATCGCGATTTCAGAGCGATTTTTGGTTTTTCGGGGTGTCTTATCCCAATTTTCGAGATGATCCTGGCATAGAAAAATTTCGAAAAAATTACATTATGTTTGTTATGAGTATTAATGGATATTATAAAAATAAAAACAGACCCCTAAGATAAAATCGCGATTTCAGAGCGATTTTTGGTTTTTCGGGGTGTCTTATCCCAATTTTCGAGATGATCCTGGCATAGAAAAATTTCGAAAAAATTACATTACTTTCGTTACGAGTATTAATGAATATTTAAAAAATAAAAACAGACCCCTAAGACAAAATTGCGATTTCAGAGCGTTTTTCGGGGTTTTGGGTCTGTTTGGCGCCCTCCACCAGCCCTCTAATTTTCGAAAATATTATTTTTTTCATTTATGAGGTTCATATATGACAAGGATAAGAAAACAACTTCGTTCGACAAAAAAGAAAAAAATTTTTTTCGTTTGCCTCGAACGTTGCAAACTTCAACATCGTTCGCTAACAAAGACATTGTATAAAAAAAAAGCTCTTTGCGCACCATTTATATATCGTTTTTTGAAATTTGGAAACGCGGCACGTATCATTTTTGAGCTGCAACATTTTGAGCGCAATATTTTCTTGGTTTTTGTATTCTCCTTTGCAGTTTTCGGTTGTAAATCACAGATATACGAAAAACATCGTATCAACAAAACAGTATGACTTTCCACAAATGGAATTCTCCTGAGATTGAGAGAGAGAAAAGGGAAAGACAATATACATATACTTTTTAATACTTTATACTACTTCCAAATTAGATGACGCTGAAGCTAGCAGCAGATTCCCAGCAGCAGATTCGGCGGAGCAGTGGTTCTCATTCATCCAAAGTATATCGTAATTATATGAGGATCGGTGATAACTATCGGTCACAATTTTTACCATATCATCTATAGAACTCTAACAATCGAATAATAATAAAAAAGTTAGGAAAAATTCATATAAACCAGGGAATTGTTTAAACAATTTTTAAACAAGATGTGCTGCTGGGAAAAGGGGGACAATTCCACCTCTGTAATTCTATTTACACGATCCCTACAACATTAGTAATCGATTGCATAAAGTGAAAAAAATTAACAAAAATGCGTACGGCCTGTAGAATTGTTTAAATAATCAATAAACAATATCTGCTGCTGGGAAAACGGAGATAGGTCCACGTGTGTAATTATTTTTACACGTTCTCTAGAATATTAGTAACCGATTCCACCAAGTGAAAAAAATTAGCAAAAATGCGTACGGCCAACAGCATTGTTTCAATAATCGATAAACATTATCTGCTGCTGGGAAAACCGAGATAGGTCCACGTCTGTAATTCTTTTTATACGTCCTATACAATTTTTTTCACTTTGTGTATTCGGTTTCTAATGTTGTAGGGATCGTGTAAATAGAATTACGGAGGTGGACTTGTCCCCGTTTTGCCAGCAGCACATCTTGTATACATAAAAATTGTTTAAACAATTCCCTGGTTTATACGAATTTTTCATAACTTTTTTATTATTATTCGATTGTTAGTGTTGGCTAGATGATATGGTAAAAATTGTGGATCGATAGTTATCACCGATCCTCATATAATTACGATATACTTTGGATGAATGAGAACCACTGCTCCGCCGAATCTGCTGCTAGCTTCAGCGAGCTAGTTTGTAAACAAATTTAGCAATTTCATCCACCATTTTCGATATTCGGAATGAAATGTGTATATTAAACATCCTGCAAAATTATGCAAAATGTGAAGTTGATGTAAATCTTTCTGGCATTACGTGCCAGTGCATCTTGCACTCATACACAAAGTTTATAATTTTTCGATATTGTCGGTTAAAAATATATAACTTCACATACAGTAAAGTTAAATAGACGCACAAGTCCGGAAATTAACATGTGAGATTAGCCTATTATAGGACCATGCAGTTACAATATTCAAACAAATAGTTTTTTTGAAATTAGATGCATTTTTTTCTTAAAATGGCTGCATTTTCGTCATTTTTAGTTAAATTTTTAAGTTTTTCCCTGATAACACTAAGCATTAATTATTTTTTTGATCTGGAAAAATGCACATGCATTTTGGAAGCAATTATGCATAAAATGAGATGTCGTACGATTAATTATGATGTTCCGTGCGAGTGCAAATGATTCTGAACGAAGCGGATTTCGAAAAAGTACAAAATGGCGGATATCCCGAAAACGGAGGGTGATGGAAAAATTCTGTCAACGGATTTGGATTCAGCAGACAAAAATACGTCAGAAAAGTATAACCGCATTTCTGATGATTTCGCAAAATCAAATTTTGTTGACCTGTGTTATAATTGTCAATATCATTAAAAGCACATTTTGTACCTATACTATATGCGTTGCCATAATAATTTTTCATCGACATTTAATGAAGGTTTTTGAGTATACGTTATCGTTGCTTACTTCCTAAATCTGAATTAGTTACAAACGAATAATAAAAGAGTGAACGGTAGGTCACTAAATAAATTATTAATCACTTTTACTAACAAATATTAAAAACTACTAATTACTAGTCGAATCGTACTAATCTAAAAATAGTAATTTTGATTTTTTCATCTTGATATTGAAGTGAATTAGTAAAATTTGACTAATAATTAGTATTTTTTCCTATTTGTTAGTAAAAATGATTACTAATTCAATTAGTGTCTGTCTTTTTATTCGTCAATTAGTAGTTTGTGGTTTGTTTAGTTAATTCAGATTTAGAAAGTATATAATATGAATTTTACGTTTTACATTTTCTTTTAGTTTTTGCCATTTGCATGGGTGTTGATGAGTGGACGCCGCTGTGAAGATTATACACCCGTCTTACGACTAATTGTTTCTGCATGGACGGTCAATCTGTCAAATAGGGCAGTATTCATGATGGCCGATTTTGAAAGCGCTCTTCATACATCGTTTGACCTGGTGGTACCACGAGTCGTACGAAGCGGTTGCTTGGTACATTTTAAAAGAGTACGTTACAACTAAATAAGTACACAAAAAAGAAATGGCGTGTGTTAAGACTTCCACGATTATACATTGTCTACCTTGTGATGTATATAAAGACCCGAAACCAGTACAGCCTAAAGATTGATTCCATTGCACAAGCGTAGTAAGGGGTGCAATTTCAAAAATTTTTTATTTTCGAATTTTGTTAACTTTATTTGGGCTTAGTGGCTCAAACTTCATTGAAACTGACAACAGTATAAACATTTAAAATGTCGTTTCCAACATTGTAGACAATCTCACGTATTTCTTAGATGTTTTGAAAGAAAAAGTGACAAAAGTGGTACTGCCCCGTATTTAAGATATTAAAAAGCGGTGAAACACGGGTTCCATTTTTTCACAAAATATATCATTTAACGCAGGCAAAAGTCGTCTAGCAGCTCTAGGAAAGCGGGGGAGGGGACGAGCTCTGGGTCTCAGTGCGAATCAGCATCCCGGCGCGGCGCTGCGGTTCGCGTGTAACTAATATATGTTATTTATTTATATTATTGGTTATTATGTAGATATAGGAGTACCGTTTATAAATAAGTATTGTCTTATACACAGAAGCAAATTATAAAAGCAAACTTTTTGTCTGAAATAAAGAATTTTATTTTATTATTAGCGAAAGTTATTGCAAAACGTACACATATGATCCGTTACCACATTTGTCAATATTTATTTTTCGATATACTATGCGTAAAATCAAATTTTACGCATAGTATATCGAAAAATATCGTTCGACACACGTGCGTAAGAATTCGATTTTACGCACCGGCCTATCTAATCGCATGTTAAAAACGGTGCGTAAATAGTATATTACTCAACGAGGGAGGTAAAATAAAGAATGTCTCAGACTGCGTGTAATTTTTACCCGAGGTGAAGCCGAGGGTGAGAAACAGGCAGTCTGAGGCATTCTTTTTTACTTCCCGAGGGAAGTATACGATTTTTCTTTATGGCCGGGAGGAAAGGTGCGGCATATCCTCCCTTGTATGAAGAAAAATCGTATACTTCCCTCGGGAAGTAAAAAAGAATGCCTCAGACTGCGTGTAATTTTTACCCGAGGCGAAGCCGATTTATTTTACGTCCCTTGGTGAGTAATATACTATTTACGCACTAGTATCGAAAATACTATTTGTACATATATATGATCCATTACCACTCAAGTGGTTAAAAAGTTTTTCCAAATATGTAAGTTAAGTTTAAAAATAATAGGACTGTTTTAACTCTTTATATACATCCCAAAGATGAGAATCTACCATGCTACTGTGTTAGCACGTGCCAATTTTTTTTATGTGCCAAATGTTATTTTATGCACAAAGTTCGGGTGATACTAAAATGCTGCTTACTTGCAGGCAGTGTATCGGCGAGCACGGCGATTGCTAAAAAGACACTTGCAATCACCAGCGGTGCAAAGATAGTTTTTGAGACGATGGCATTGGCGTTCTTGCCGCCTGACAAGATCCGGCAAGGTTTTGAAATCGTCATCGACCGTGCGGCTACAACATGTCCTGTGGCAATTTTCGACGAGTTCTTTACTTATTTCCGCAGGACATGGATCGACCGTGATGGAGTTGGACCGGGGGTCATATCTGTATACAGAATTCGGACGCAGACAAATAACGCCCAAGAATCCTACCATCGATCCCTGAATGAAAGGATTGGGAAGCGTCCAGGTCCTCTGTCATTTATTGGTAAGATCAGCAGGATTTAAGAAGATTCTGACCTTGTATGTACAGTGCAACCTATGTTAAGTTTAGACTTTGACATTGGTGGGTTCCATTGTAATGGCGCATGCTAATTATGATATAAGTCATGAATATTAATAGTAATAATAACATATAACAACATTTTACTTGACTTAGGCTATACGCCTAATCCTTTGACGTACACTCCCCGACAATCACTTTTGCCATGCCAAAGCCGAAATTTATTAAATTTCAAAGTTTAATATCTTTGCGAAAAATTATCGTAGCATAAAAAATCGAACAGCATTTCAAAGGTTATTGCAATAGCTCTTTTGAGAAGAGAAAAAAATCGAAAAGACGCAAAATTCAGATTTTTATCGATAAAAAACCAGCAAGAAAAAATACGATATTTTTTATCTTTAGTTAATTGTTTGCCAATTTGAAACGAATAATAGTAGGGTAATGAAACTAAAGGTATGGTTTTTACCTTTTAAATGATCGCTCGCTCATTTTTGTGCGAACTTTCTGACCGGAGTTATGACTATTTTTTAAAAAAACATGATATTTTTAATTTTCTTATTATCTCAAAAACTAAGAGAGATAGAAAAAAATGTTACATACAAAAAATACTCGTTTTTAGGTAGAAAATATCAAAATAAAGTCAAAATTTATAAAATAAAAAAATTTTTTTTGTTATTTTTTTTTTTTATTTCTCATTATATGTAATATAGTTGTTTATTGAAAGTTATGTATACGAACAAAACGTAGCGTTACTTTTACAAATGTACAATATAGAAACATAATTTTTTTCATTTCCGCCCGCCATCTTGGATTCGCCATTTTCAATGTTGAAAATCTGAGATCAGATTCATAATCAGCGACCCCAAAAACCCCCGAGTAAGAAATTGTACTGATTTTTCACGCAAATACAAAAATTGATTATAAAGTATATAACTTGTAGCCGGCATAATGGAACCTCCATGTTGAATTTTGGAAATATAATATCAGATTCGTATTCAGCGACCCAAAAAACTATGCCTTTTGGGCGTTAATGGGTTAATCGCATTTGAATGAATTGTTTATTTGTCTACTTATGGTTACAGATGAAATTGTGAAATTGTTCGAAAGAACCAAAAAAAAATTGTACCATCTCCGAAATGGAGAGGAAGTTGGGCGGTCCCAAGCTTCTCCGACGGTGTATGACCGGTTAGTCCCTTTTTGGGATATTTTGGATGGCAACAATAAGATCGGAGAGTTTTTGACCGCAACGGCTCGGCCCAGTATTGAAAATCGTCAGGCGGAGTATGAGTACTCCGGCGCGTCTGACGCGGACTCCGAACCTGAACTTCAACCTGCTGAAGATGGGGGTAAGTAATTTCAGGACTAATTCCAACATTAAGGCAATTTCGTAAGTCAAGAAAACAGTTAGAACCATAACGACAGAGAATTTGCAAAAATAAATTTCGTAGGTAACAATTTTGAAAATATGACAATGGATTCGTAGTCAGCGACCTCGAAGACCTCCAAGTACCAAGTTTCATGTAAAACAAACAATGTTTTAGGTTTTTGCTCCAGCATTTTGGATCCGCCATTATGATTGTTTAAAATCTGACAACATATTCTTAATCAGCGATCACGAAAACTTGCTCATATCTAAAGAAGTTATTTGCATTTATTTTCATTAAACGACATTAATTCCTGATACCTAGTTTCACAGAAATATAATAAAATTTCAGATTTTTGTCCGCCATAATGGATCGACCATTTCGAACTTTGAAATTTTACAAATTCGTAACCAGTGACCTCATAAACCCATATATACCAAATATTACACAAAATGATCTTTTTTTCAAAATTTCTGTCGAATATTGGATCCGTCATTTTGAATTTTAAAAATCTGACATCGGATTCGTGATTAGCGACCTCAAAACCCTTAGACAGTATCTAAAAGAAACCAAATCGTTGAAAAAATTCATGACTGAAAGGGTTCATTATTGCTAACAAGAATAATTGTTCTTTTGCAGATGAAGCAAACGACAGAGTAAATGTCGAGGAAGGTGCGGAGCTTGTTCAAGTGGCAAATCAAAACAACAATGAGCAGATCGTAATGCTTGATCTTGCCACATTACAACAATTTCTTGCTGGCAATAATGCGTTTGGCGTATAGAATAATAAACTAAAACGATGTTTTTTAATTTCTATTTATACGAAAAATTTATTTACCTCTCCCCCAATAACACAACCAACGCTAAAACTTAGGGTGAACTGCCCTCAGATTACGCACTTAACTTTCTTTCAGTGATAACTTTTTAACCTATGTGTAAAAATTTATAAAAAATGATCAAATTTTAGCAACATGTCCCTAAAATGAACGCACTGTAGTGAAAGTTGAAATATAATTACATTGTTTTGTAAAATAAAGCATTTGGAGGACATGTCATTTTCGTACTTTGCTGTATGATGTACCCAAGAGTACACAGTATTTTCTTTTGCTAATTGTCAAATTCATTGCTTTCATAATTTTGCAAAAACGCAAGATTTCTTCTGTTTTTCGAATATCGGTGTCGCAATAACTGACAATATAATGGAACAGACAAAGAAAACAATAAGAAAAAAAATAATTGTCTCTTTTATTAAAACTACGGCACTGCGGACTCTTGTGGATTGGGACGTATGATGAAAATTGCACTATGCTTCTTTGAAGTATAAAGAACACTGATTTTTGTAATATGTATGATTTATATAATATATATACAGGGTCATCGAAAAGTATCGGACCCCCCTAATATCTTCAGTTAGAATGCACTTAGGAGAAAATGTCCAATAGCAAAGTTGTATGGTTTCAAGCGGGGAGTAAGATGATGACCTTGACTTTGACCTTGACCATGTCCTTCAAGGTCATTTCAAGGTCAATCTTATTTTTTTAAATAGAACCCCCTACATTTTATTACATATTCTTATAGCTTATCTCGAGAGCTTTCCAAAACACTATAATAAAATATTTTTTTATTAAGTACTTTTTGAGTTATAAAGGTTTGAAGTTAACGTTTCGTTGTACCGCAACGTTGCAAATTTCGTCATAACTACAGCTATTTTGAGCATATCAATTGAAATCTAACTTACTTCTCAAAAAGTTGGTAATCTACCATTTTTTGCGTAAATTATCAGTATTCTGGAAAACGCTTTACGACTTTCAAAAATCCTTTCGCGCCTTACGTCTCTAGTGCTAGGGACTTTGCACCTGCAGCAGCGCCACTCTGGTTACACTGGACGATACGGCGATTAACGAATTTCCGCAACGGCCGTAATTGCCGTTCAAACATTTCACCGTTCGAACGTTTCGATTCGAACATTTTACCGATGAAACACGTTTATGGTTGTTCGAACATTTGGGCGTTCGATCATTCAGCTTTCGAACATTTGGGTCATGGCATTTGTCCGTTCGATCATTTCGACATTCGAACATTTGACTTTCGATCATTCGGGCATTCGAACATTTGGATTCGAACGTTTGGGCGTTCGAACATTTTTTCATTCCAACAAATGTCATACATCCGCCGCACGACTTGCACGTAGACGGTGTTTGTTTACACTTTTCGGTGCAAGAGTGCAGAAACGGTACAAGGCTTGAAATTCACTAATAGTATTAGGAAGTTTTACAGCTTCGCGTAAAACTTCCTAATATTTCGATACAAGAGGCCAAACGGGCGTCGGGAGGTTTGCTGACTGCCAATATCATGGCGCCGCGAGAGCCCGAGACGAGGCGGCGATGAACAAAACCGAGCCGAAGGCGAAGGATTGCATTATTATTATTATTATTATTTTTCTTTTTGACGGAGGGGGGAAATGCATTCGGCACCATAGGGGGTTGAAGATGTTGTGCAACCCACCGTGTGTCGGACTCCCTCACCTTTGATGTTAACAGCAAGGTTTACCGACTAAAACCCCAACCTACCTTGTCCCTCCAGATTCCACATGTGCAGTCTGCAGCAGAAAAGTGGCTCCGATATCCATCTCCTCCGCTGCAGACTGCACCGGGCCATTTCTGTTGCAACTGTAATAACTCCCTCTACCATCGGGTAAGTGGTTACAGGATCTAGTGTGACCTCAGCAGACGGAGAGATCCCAGCAGCACTGCTTTCTGCATTCGGCCTGCGATGGAATGTGCATGTTCTCGACAGGCCGGAATGCTTTTGATGTTTTGGAGGAAAGTTGGTCTCATTCCTCCCATCACTCCAATTATCAGCACGACGAGCTTGATTTTGAATCCTCGATACAGCTTGCGAATCTCGAACAGGAGTTCCTGATATTTCATCCGTTTTTCGTCCTCTTTGTTGACTATATTCGTTTCTGCTGGTACAGAAAACTCGATGACAAAGATGGATTTGTCATCGAAGTCAACAAGGACGATGTCAGGCTTATTGGCTGATATTTGCCTGCTCGTCGGGAATAAGTAATTCCAGCATATTCGGTACGACTCATTCCCGACTACGGATTCAATATCAGTGGGGACGTACGGCAAAACTGGGGTTGCATCAATACCATAAGTGCTGTGAAGATGGTAATACAGCACTCGAAGAGCCACATTGTGAAGTTCGATGTATGCTGAAACTACATATATTGGGCATGCTGCCAAAAGCTGCATTATTGTCTCAGCATGACATCTGCACAATCTGCAAAGCGTACTCTGTACCGGATTATTATTACAACATCTCTTAGTATTAGTATTATTATTATCATTATTGTTATAATTATTACTATAAAAGTAATGTTGTTATTAATTTCATCTTTAAATAAAGCGATTTGGCATAAATCAACCACTTTCAATTAAAATTTAATTTTTTTATAAACTGGCTTTTTTAAAAAGTAAAATTAAAAATGATCTATACAATAGATTATGGTGCCCCAGACTCCTGCGGCCCCGGGGCTGAAGCCCCTCCAGCCCCCCCCCCCCTTAATCCGGCATTGTCAGTAGCCAAATGTTTTCGCTTTCTGGAGTATATGCAACGTGGAAAACATGAAATGCCTTAAAGCATACGTCTAAAGCCTCCAAAAGTGTCGGAACATAGTGCAAAATTCCATTGATGTTAAGAAATATGCTTTGGATATTATGTATTGCCTCTCCAATAACTACGAGGTAGGGTTGTACTGTGATTCCAAGGCTTTGAGCAAAGTTTAGTTTATCTTCCTGTATTTTCGATATATCTCCAGGAATCTATAGCATTGAAGGAATACTTATTAGGAATGTTTGCTTATGTAATTTTAAAGATAATAAATATCATAATTTAACGACATACATTGGCCCGTATAATAATACTATTTATTGATTCAGTCGTCGAAAGTTTCCATAGTTTTTTCTTTGCAGCAAATTTCACCTAAATTCTTGAAGATGGAGGCAACAAATATGGTAGAAGTGTTAATTGAACAGCAAATTTTTCATCTTCGGTAATAATAAAATAATTACTAGTGTACATATTTTCATTACCACATGATAAACGATATATTATTGACAAAAATTATGCACATAATAAGATCTTTTATCTTTTTTGTTTTACAATTCTTAAACTGTCTCGAATGAAGTATTTAGAAAACATTAATGGAATAAGGATTTCCGACATATTGTTTACAGTAATTAAGAACAATATAGAAATTGTTTACAGTACTTTGAAATGAAAATGTTGTCTATTAAAATTTAGGTTTGAAGACGGAGATAAAACGTTTTTGATAACAGCATTATTCAACCGATTATATTGATAGAATTGAATTTTTATGATATTAATCATTCTCTGAAAATGTATTTAAACTATGAATAACAAACAAAATTCTAACACTTAATCAAATAATTCTTTGAATATGATGAATATTGTTGATGATTAGTCAATTGCTCTTTAATCAGCTTGGGTTAAATATGCAATAATGTTCCAGTTGTACCGTTGTGGTTCGTGCTTCTCTTAATCGGAGGTAGAAAAAATGAAATAACTTAGTTCTTTTTAACAACAATTATATTTAACTTAAAATTTAATATATAAAAGATATAAAAATAGTATGAAAAATATATTAATCACACCGATTTGTTGTTCGAATGATTCGGCTGGAAGTAAGGGTACTGTAACAAAAAAAAAGACCAATTCTTGGAGGAGCGCCTCGAAAGAACACTTATAATTAAAAATCTTAAATCTACTTGTATTCGCCTAGGAGCGCCTAGAGCGAGAGTAAGGTAGATGAGCGCCTCAAACCTTAATCGTCAGAAAAAGTGTAGGAGCGCCTACAACTTTTTACAGTGACGGGAATTTAAAGTCGGGTCGTGTGGTTTTTGTCAGGACGGAAGTGTTTCTGATCCAGCCGATAAGGACCTCGAGCAGGATGCGGATTTTCAGTAGTCTGGGGGCACCCAGAACTACTTCGGGTACAGGTTCAGGTTCAGGTACTGGTCGGGTAATTGTCTGGTCTTTTTAGTACATTAGAGGAGCACCTCCAAATGTACCTGGCGGTAAAAATGGTAGTGCGAGGAGCACCTCGACGCTACGTCTTTCTTAGTTTTGTGTGATAAAAGGAGCACCTTTATATCACATAAAACGACGTTTCACAGTTGGGATAGAGAGGAGGACCTCTACTAGACCGACTGTCAAACCGGTCTGTCTCATTGTCGAAAAAGCGGTCTATTTATATGCATACATTTCATGCATTCATAATTAGGGGCGGGGATAATTATTCGCGCGACTAATTACCGGCCGCCGTGACAGTTCTATGTCCGACTACTTGCGACTCGCGCCGAATCGTGCCGAGTCTCGGAGCCAGTGTCGTAACGCGAATATTCCCGACGTTGACTCGCTCTTTTTAGGTTTCTAATCATCGGGTATTCTTATCGCGACTGTCCTCGCGCCGCCCCTTCTCGATGTCGATTTGCTTGCGGATAAGCGATGAGACGAGTCGAACCGATTTGTGCCGAACGGTTCCGGATTCTCTGTTACTCGCGTAACCGTGGTTGCTTTCATACCATACTCTTATCTGTCAGTTACGTATGAATGTATATGTGTTTAGTAACGGAGCACGTGCTATCGTTACACAGTTTAATTTATTAGCATCTACTTTTTTTTTATAATATACAGTGAGCGTCTCTGTTAAACGGATTCTGACAGCCAAGTATTGACAAAAACAAAAGATTGTTAACCACTCATGATCCCAATTGAATGTTTTCCGTAAATCCCAGCATTTTTTTGTTGATATTCACCTGTCAATATCTGCATAATGGAGACGCCATGACTGCAGGTTTAGTTTTATATTTGTTATTACTATTTTTATTATCATCATTTATGAATGATTCAATACGACCATTTAGGCCTATCATAAGATTATCAAATTGTAGTGTTACGTCCTACGTAACGATTATACTTCAGCAATTTTTAACTTCATCTTCTTATGCCGAAAACCAGTCGTAATGCATCTTTTCTTTGAAATGTATTAATACACTGATAAAATTAATGATTCTATTCCTTCATAGCACGTGCCTTATGCATTACGCAACATGCACGTACAAGTTTTCAGATGTAGCCGTCCCTTCAAATTATAACATTATCTTTGTCTATGATTAAGCTATCTCCGCTTCTTAATACTCGATCAAGATATCATGAATTCCGTAAAATTTCTATGCGTGTAATCAGTTGTATATATCGGCGTTTCAATGTAAACATAGATTCTAAGCGGAACAGCAGTGTTAAATCTTACATGATCTTCGTTACAATGCTTATCTACGTCTCATAAATCACTCACCATAAGAAAATAGATATTGACTGGCAATACGATTAAGAAACCGATCCCGTTAAAATAGAATACATGTATATTATAATCTTAATCCCAAAAAAAACTAGCAAAAGTTGTATATGACCTTCAAGTAATCATGTAATTAATCGAAACTACTTTAATCCGACGCATACTACGATATTCATTTGTTCTACGGTCAAGCATCTAAAAAAATCTATCACATGAATCAAGATATCTAATCGGAATCAGTGGAGGCTAGAAACATCAACGAAATATCCCGACTTTTCCAAGAAATCTACTCTTCCAGATTATCCCGTTTATCAGTCCCGAAATTCGGAGTCAGGGGGAGTCATATATAAATATATATGATCACGATTTTTTTCGGTTTTTTAAATTCTTTTAAAGACATTTTTACTGACTTTGGACAAAAAATGATCTAACCATCAATTTCTACCATATTGATCAACATTTTAAAAAATCTACTGTATTTTTTTTTTATTTTGTGAATTTTTTCAGAATTCGAATGGACGTTTTTTTTTACAATTTCAAGGTCATTAAAAAAACATCGTCGAAGAAATAACAAAAATTTAAGTGTTATTTTTTCGAGAAATAAAAAAAAAATTGCATGAAAATCTGAAAAGGATAAGTTCCCGTATTAGTCATGTTGGCACGGAATGGCCCATACATATATATACACAAAGATTCCGTTGTGTAATAAGGGGGGTTGTTACAGGTACAAAATCAGCTTAATGAAAGACAACACAAAACGAAATTTGAAAAAATTATGTTTCCATTTTTATGAGGAATTCAGTGCCGCTAGAATAAAAAATATAAACAATTTTTTGACCCACATATTTCAGTGCAAAAAAAATTTGTTTTTTCGAAAAAATGCTACATTTTTCTAATTAATTTAAAAATTCCAACGAATTAAGGTAAACATAAAAACACATTTTCCAAATAATCGCGTATAAATTTTTAAAAATTCTATTTTTTTTTGGGACGAAAACATATTTTTAAGAAGATAGTGCAATTATTTTTACAAAAAAGATATGAACACTTTAAAAGTATCATTTAATATTGGTATGTGATACATACAAAATATCAGATATTTAGAAAATATTAATTAAAAACCATTTTACTTACAATTAATGTCGAGTTATTTTTTAAAGATTCATTTTCCCCGATCATTTTTGAAGGATAAAATGTTATTTTGATCTATGTATATAACTGCAAAAATGGAAAGAAAAATTATTTGTTAAAATTATTTTAATTTAGGTACAAATGTTAAAATAATAAACATTTGTTATGCGTATATATGATAAAAATTTATGTTGAAAAAAGCATGATCAGAAATTGAATGAAATGTCGTATTTCGATTGTCTAGAAGCAAAGCAATCGTTGCTTAATGTGATGTTAAGGAAAATACATACAATGCTCATGAAAAATTTTTGTAGATAAGGTACATGTTCTAATTACTGCTATTTCTATTATTGCTGTTATAATGGTAATTTTCCGGATGGAAAAAGGTTATAAAAAAAAGTAATGACTCAAAATCTCTACCCACAAAACTGAAATGTATTTCGCAACAAAAGGGGCTGTACATAGAAGTGGGGGGGCCGCGATTAACAAAGAAAAACTCGAAAAAAAGAAGGAGTGGATTCGGAACCACGCGAAGGGAGAAATCTATTTTGTATGTACTATTGTCTATGTACTATTTTGTATAACCGGTTATACATACTCGAAAGGAAAAGCCAGAATACCGGCGGCGGTATTCACAGGAAATCGACGTAGTGAGACGGGGTCTCGGTCCACTCGGAACGGCAGTCTCTGAGGTGGCTGCTTTTGCTTCCTAGGTGGCGTTCGATTGTTGGCTGGATGGCGTACCTCCTGGAGGTTGTTCTCCTTCTGGGGATGCTCCTCGGTGCCTCAGATATCGTATTAGTCCACTAATTGGCAGGACTCCCTCACTTCACTTAGCTCGTATATCTCTGATGTTCTAGTCACACGAATTTCTCGACCGCTCGATTCGAGATACGTACGGCGAATCAGCGCGGGCAAACTGACCAACTTTTCCGATCCCACTCAAGGCGCGTTTCTTCTCCCACCGCTTTCCGCCGCGTCACGCGAGACTCCGCCTCTCGAGCAATCAGGCGCGAGCAGGGATACCGCGAAAGTTGACTGCCGGCGCTGTGCTATACGCGGAACTCGCTTCGTTTCAATTATATGCACGCAGTGGATTTGGATACTTGGATCTTCTCAATGCACTTTATGCAATATTTCGCTTTTATGATAATTGAACAAAACATAATAGTTGTTCATTTTTCTATGAGACGGATTATTTTCTATTATACTAGACGTGCTATTAACATAAGTCCGCATTCATTTTCAAAATCGTATTTTCGTATAATATAATTTCATGAATCTTTTTTTTTACAATTTTAATATATTTTTGATGGCAACAAAAAATATATTCAGTCCATTACGTTTTATATAAAGCAGGAATTCAATGAACCATTTCCATTTATTCCTTGAATCTATTTCACCATTAAAATCTACTTTTGGGTTCATAAAATACAGAAAATTCATTTTTCTCATGTGAAAACATAAATTCATGCAATATGTTAATTTCACTTAATTTGCATTAATTTTAAAAATTGTAGTTTTATTAAATTTCAATCTTTTCTTTATAATTTTGATTTATTTTTATATTTGTGTCTTTATAGTACATGCTCCTGGTCGTTTTTCTTCATCAATGTTTACCTTATTAATTTTTAGTTAATTTTAGTTAAGTTAAATTTATTTTTACAAAAAATCATTACGACTTAATAATAATAAAATTTGAAGTTATGAAAAGGAAGGAATTATTAATTGCTTCAATTGCTGGAATTTAATTTTCAGTTTTGGGATGGAATTTTGGAATTAATACTTTTAAACGCCCTTTCGGAAATATCATATTGCAGGATGGACATTAATGTCAGATGTATATGCTGTATGATTTACTTGATTGATGAGCCAAATAATTTGCAATTCTGATCCTTATCTTAAAAAGAAAAAACTTACTGTTATTTAAATTAATTCATTTAAAAGGGATATAGTTAATTTTAAAAGGGATAATAGTTAACTTGAAAGCCTCTACGTTTTATTATTTTATGCATATATGCATTTAAGAGGCATATTTTCAGTGGATCGTTAAAAATCCTTTGTTACGGGTACTTAGATTAAGATTCATACATTGGATAAACCACAATGGGGAAAAACCGTAACACACTTTGTTGCGTCATTATCGACCTGCGCCTCGATCTTCGGCTGAAACAGGCCTCGCTGCTCCATCTGGGCGCTTCAATAGGAACTGCATCGCGCAACTCCCAGCGACGGAGTCCGAGAAGACTTCCGGTTTTCGTTAGATCGGTAAAAACTTTCACAATCACCGTACGAGTGATATCACGTTTTTTTTTACTACGCTCTCACGAACCGCGAAAATAGCCCTTTCGCTTGCTATTTCCGATCCACATGTTAATCGGAACTGTGTGTTAGTAAATCGAGAAACGAATTCCAATCGATAATTCGGATTTTTTTACAAATATACGGTTTCGGCTTAACTTTCTGGAAAGTTCGCCATCGCCACGCGTCCGCCAAATGCATTTTGTTCGGTGCGCGCTTCCGATTCTAAGGACTATTATTAAATCCTATTCATCAAAGTGTAAAAGTGGATAGAAAATTATTGAAATAAACTCATTAAGATTTAAACGTGTGTTCATTCGATCACGAACTTCTACGTAGAGACCTGACCTTTCAATGATTCGAGTGCAACCATCCGACACCTAAGGAGGATATTGCGCCACGAAACAACATTTGGCGATCCTGCCAGGATTTCTACGTAAGTTAAAGTGAAGTGGACTTTTGCAAATTTAGACTTTAATTTAAAAGGACTTTAATTTCAAAGACGTTAAAAAGGACAATTTTTAATTGAATTGATAAGACAGAAGTGCATTCGGGAGTGCCGCCAAAGAAAAGGGACATAAGTGATTTTAAAATTCAAATCCCTTCGCGCGCATATAATTAGTGCATATAATTAGTTTCCGCCTCTCGTCGGTTGTTTCCGAGCAATCAAATCGGAACATACACCTCGTGACGTCACGGCGGGCGGCGCGATCTTCGGCAGCCGTTCCGTGAGCGAACGCTTCATTTTGTTGCTTCGGCACCCGCTACCGCGAATCTCCATTTCGGAGTTCGGCCACTTTCGGCCTCTCGCGAAATCTCACGATATCGCACGCGTTGTGCCAGTGGCACTCACACGTATTCGCTACTTCACCGATTGGTGAAGTTAGCAGGGAGGAGGTTGAGCATCCCGGCTCCTTTCTTGCGCGTATCGTTGATTATTTGCAACACCTTTTGGGCTGATCCTGTCGCAATCAGTCACGCCTTAATTACGCGTGATTGGATTCTCGCGCGAGCGCCCCTCCTGCGCCCCGATCGAATACTCTCACTTTTCCGCAGTCTCGACGCTACCAGTGCGACGACAGTACATAGCGTGAGCAAAGTTATTGAATTGAATTTCGTTCGGCGAACAGTCACGAAATCAAAATGCCGAAAGGAAAAAACACGTCCCGTGATCTTGATGAGTATCATGAAATGATACAAGCAATAGCCCTACAGACGAAGGCAGTTACCTCGATTACACGAGCTGCTGACCTGCTTAATACTGAGCCTACGGTAGATCAAGCACGTACGAGACGTGCATATATTGAAAAAATTTGGGATCAGATCCTTGCACGGGATGAGACGATCTCCGCATATGAGTCACTTCCCATATGTGCGACAAACGAATATTTCACGGAGAAGTTCATTGAGACGCATGAGGAAATTTATATGCATACCGTCGCTGGTTTGTCAGCCATCATTGACGAAGCATCCCCATCAACGTACACGTCGACGCCCGTCCACGCTCCAGCCGCTGCAGTCCATGAAGGTCAACGAAGAGCGCAAGTACCTGTATTGAAATTGCCCCATTTTTCCGGTGATTTTTTACGATGGGTAGAGTTCCGTGACCATTTTCAGGCGCTGATTATAAACGATCAGTCTCTCGACGCACTACAGCGTCTGTATTATTTAAAATCGTGTCTGGAAGGCGACGCTGCTGCGTTATTAAAAAACGTGGCGGTGACTGCCGATAATTTCCGTCTGGCCTGGACAATGCTCACGGAACGATTTGAAAACAATCGTCGACTATTATTTATAGAATTAAATAAGTTATTTTCTATGAAAGCGGTTTCTCGCGAAGGTTCTGCGGTGGAGCTGCGACAATTACTTGACTCAGCGCGAGAGTCGACGGATGCGCTCGCGAAGCTCGGTCGTCCGGTAAACGACGATGTAGTAGTTTTTCTGATTTCACAGCGTCTTGATCGCGTAACTCGGGAAGCTTGGGAGTTTTCGCTTGACGGTGACGCATTTCCGTCGTATGACGAGTTATCCACATTTTTGAAATATAAAATCCGCGCATTAGAGGCATCAACGCCTAGTATAAAAGTTTCTCGTCAGCAACCCTCAAAGGTTCAAGCTAAAACTACCGTTTCCTCATCAGCGTCGAATCACTTCGCGCAATCAAAGCCAAGCGTCAATTGTATTCTTTGTCAAGAGAAGCATGCATTTCACAGGTGCGCTGTACTTAAAGGGAAAAGTGTGTCCCTGCGTTGGGACTTAGTTAAGCAACACGCACTGTGCTTCAATTGTTTATCGCCGAAACATAAGGTTGAAGGGTGTAAGAGTGAACGCTCATGCTTCAAATGCAAACAGCGTCACCATTCACTTTTACATCCCGGTTCAAATGAGGTGACTGTCGCGCCAGCAGAAGCTAGTACATCGGGTGGCAGGACAGTAGACATTGATGCAAATCTGGTCCAAAACCACTTAAGTACGTCTCACGTACCTGCACATGTCGTGCTGGCTACTGCCTGGATCCTAGTCACTGCCGCATCGAAACGCGTTGTCAAATTGCGAGCGCTATTAGATCAAGGGTCAACGCATACGTTCATAACACGAACCGCCGCGAACGAACTGCGATCCAAAACCTACGCTACGTCCATGAGCGTAAATGGACTCGGTCAACATCGCTCAGCTACGGTCGATCGCGTATTACCAGTCTCGATTAGTTCGGTAAAAAATAAACAAGTAGCGTTGACGACTGACGCGCTTGTGCTCGATCAACTGACAGCGTACGCGCCTAAGTTCAGGTATCCATTATCGCAATGGCCTCACCTTAACGGTCTTGAGTTCGCGGACGGGAACCCGGTAGATGATGTACCGATTCACATGATCATCGGCGCAGACCTTTATGCGTATGCGATGCGCGACGGAATAATTCGCGGCCGACGCGACGAGCCGGTCGCTTTGAATACCATTTTCGGGTGGGTTCTTTCGGGTACCACTAACACAGGGAACGGACTGAGGAGTACGCCCTCCGTGCAGACGCATCACCTCCACGTTACTGACGATGACCTTCAGTCATCCCTCACGCGATTTTGGGAGATTGAGGACGTGTCTACCGATCGTCCACTCTCCGAAGATGACGCGAAATGCGAGCTTCATTTTCAAACCACGCATTCACGAAATCGCGATGGCCGCTATGTTGTACGGCTTCCGCTAAAGGAGAGCCCAGAGCTCGCGCTCGGAGATACGCACCGACGCGCCGTGCAATGCCTGCGCTCTATTGAGCGACGTCTTGATACTCGACCCCACGAGAAAACCGCATATACCGAATTCCTGAATGAATATGCAATGCTTGGACACATGCGAATTGCACCCACACGGCCAGAGGCCGCCCCTGTTGTGTATCTGCCTCACCATTCGGTTTTGAAGACCACGAGTACCACCACGAAGACTCGGGTTGTCTTCAACGCCTCCGCTCTCTCAACGTCAGGCAAATCTTTGAATGACGCACACAGGCGCAGCGGACCCAAATCTCTAGTCAAAAGTCAAGGAAGCTCCGTAATCGATCAAATGTTTCTGTATATAAGTTTTCAAGGTCGCTGATTACGAATCTGAAGTCAGATTTTGAAAATTCAAGATGGCGGATCCAAGATGGCCGACGAAAACGCGAAAAATAACCCAAACTTGATGAAACTGATTTCTCGGGGGTTTTCGGGGTCGCTGATTACGAATCTGAAGTCAGATTTTGAAAATTCAAAATGGCGGATCCAAGATGGCCGACGCAAAAGCGAAAAATAACCCAAACTTGAGGAAATTGGTTTCTCGTGGGTTTTCGGTGTCGCTGATTACGAATCTGATGTCAGAATTTGAAAATTCAAAATGGCGGATCCAAGATGGCTAACGGAAATTTGAAAATTTACTTGATCGAGATAAAACTGGGTATTCGATGTAGTCTGAATTTTGAATTATAAGTCTGAGGTCAGATGTTAATTATTATTAAAAAATTAACAATAATTCAATAAATAAATTTTAAATGTCAACGTTGGGTTAGCAATAAAATATTAACAAATTTTCGTATAATAAATAATGTATTTAACTTTTTGCAAATGCGTACATAAGTCAGTCAGACTCAGTTTCAGAGGCAGACTCGCTAACTTCATCATCTCCATCATGATCATGTTCAAAAAGTTCTGTCAGAACGCGATTACCTGGATTCGGGCATAGTAGCAATTGCAATGTATCGGAAGAAAGTGATTTTCCTTCTTTTGGTCGTATATTACAATAACTTGTGATGACTGGATCCGATGATATGAGAAGCCTATTAAAAATATCCGACATGGATTTTCTCCAGGAAGTTTTTTGAGCGTGGTGTAATCGGTAGTTTTTTATGTCCTTATTCTTCGATTCTTGGGCATCTTCCGACAGCTGACCAATTGGTAACGGTGCCCATTCGATAATTTGGTATCCATGGATTAAGATTTTGTGTACTGCAGTGGGCATCTTGTACCAGGCATAGAGTTCCACAAATTGTCTCGCAACATCTTCACAGTACACTTTAAAACGAGGGACGTCTACCGCATAGCCGCTTGCCAATACTTGTAAAATGACGTGACATCTATGAATTAAATCTTCATCTACTCCAAGGATACGAGCAGACACTGAAGAATTTAAAAAAAAACGACGAGCAGGATTGCCATCATTACTACTGCCAAATCCTTGTTTAGGGTAGTCGACTTGAAGTCCTAACTCGTCATGAAATCCTTTTTGAATAATTTTTTTACGTTGAGCGGCATTATCCTTTTCACTCTGTTTTCGTGCTTGCCATTTTTCATTATCTATTTTATATGCGATGTGTAAAAACATTTCAAAAAATTTAATCCACGCATGCAATGATGATATTCCAAATCGAAGATTGGCAGTATTTATTGGTCGTTGTATCATTTTATCGATGCTATTAAATTCTTTTGATGTTGCACCACACAGATGGCAACGCATTGAGGATGTAGTGTCTGTTAATGCATTAATTACCTTACCATCTACCATGGTTAAAAATAACTCATAGTTTATGTCAATTTCTTTTCCGTCGATGACTGTACATAATGGTTGTAGATCAGCAATCTGATCATTAACATACTTTTCTTCTGCTTTTGTTGCTTCTGTTGTTTCATGGAGAAACTGTAACCTGAGTGGTGAGCAGTATCGAGGAGATGAAGGTCGTGGGTTTTTCCAAATTATCGTTTCTGCATTGTTCGAATGTCTGGCTACTAATTGCAAGGGGACAACGGATGTAAAAAAACACTGCCATCTGAAGCTCCAGCAGTAGTAAATTTTTGTTTATATTGACTCTGTCCCGAGCTTCCATCACATCCCCACTTTATTAGGAGTGTTATTTTACCGACAGTTTCTTGTGATAACGATTTTATCACATCGTTCTGTACTTGCAACAATCTCTGCGAAATACGATGTAATAGTGACTGCAGTTTCACTTCTGCGCTTACCGCGGTAACTATGATATCATCGGGATAGCATCGTTTTTTTGCTTCTTCTATTTTTTTGTACGATGGCAAAAAAAAAACAGTACCGTATTTCTTTTGCAAATTCCGAATATTTTGGTAAGCATTTAGAGTTAATTTGGAGGTAATGATGAAAGCATGCGCTTCATCTGGGCATACCTCCTTTTTAACTGGAGCCAGACTTGTTTCATATGCCAATTTGTATTTAGAAGCACGTGTCGGTGATCCCGTAGTAACTTCTCGAAGAATGTTTGCAGCTGCATGCGATCCCGAAGAACGAAGGCTCATTTCAGTAGCGAATGTCAACTCTGAAGTGGTATGTTGTTGACGCATTTCTGCGGTTCTTCGTCTTTTGGTACGGTCACTTGACTTTTCAAATTCAGACGAAGGCCGACCCATTGCAGCACGTGACGTTGACGGTTGTTCTGAGATGCTATGCGTAACAGACCTTTTACGTAAGGACGTTGAATCATTTTGAAAAAGTGGAAATATGATAAATACATAATAAATTGATAAATACATACAGGATAGGATGGCCTTTAATCTATTGATTTCTGCTATTTTATTAGGACACCCATAAAAAATGCAGAGTTTAATACAGAAATAAATTTAGAATTTTTTCACATTTTTTAATCATCGCTAACTTGTGCCACCATGGCCTCGATATTTTCTCATTTTGTTGCAACCAAATGTCAAATTATTTCACATCCAAAATATACAAGAAAAAACTTTTACCCACTTGTATCGTAATATACTATTTTGGATTAATCTATTAATTTTGTATGGGTTTCTCGATGAAATGGGGAAAAATCAATAAAATAAGGGCCACCGTAATACACGATTCCCATATTGATATTGACAATAGTTTACCTGAATTGTAAATGATGAATCCAGCCACTGTCTATTTTTTTTATAAATGTGTCGATCTTTCGGTGCGATTCATTAAATCTACTTTTCAGATTGCCCAGCAATTTTCTAACATCTCCTACTGATTTAGCAGAAATGATGAAATTTCTTTTTGTTTTTGAAATTTCTGCTACTAAAGTTGAAATTTGCACGGAGACTTTGTCATGCATTACAGGCTTTATAATGTTGTACACATCCTGCTTTTTGCATACGAAATCGCCAGAGTCTGCAAGAAAGTTGAAAACTAGTAAGAACTACATTTTGTATAATCCAATACAAGTAATCTAATATTGTAAATAATAAATATCTTTATTTCCTTAATAATACACAAATCACGAAAAAGCGCATTTTTGACAATCGTTACATAACAATAATGAAGTATACAGTAATTATTACATTACTTTAGAATTACTAATAAAAACACAATGTTATCTTGTAAATCTATAAATACACTAAATATAAATGTAATGTAATATAACATATTTTTCTTATTTATTCATTTATTTATTTATTTTTATTTTATTTATTTTAATGTAGTATATTTTAATATATTGTTATTAATAATTAATTCTCAAATTGTTTATAATTCATTCATTTCAATGCGCTTAACAGAATGCCTATATCTGCGAATAAACGTTTTTCAACATTTGTACTTTACATATGTAAACACGTAATATTTGGTTGAGAACCACTGAAATTGTTCTAGGAAATTGGGATATTGAAAGTTCGAAGCACATGGCCATCACTTTTACAAGGTCAGAACACGACTTCGACACATTACATACATTTATTACGTAAATTTACATATAACTGATAGGCCTTCAGTATAAACACTTTTACTAAAATGCTTGCAGAATTCGATTCCAAGAAAAGCGCAAGTTCAAACTTGGTAGTTTGTTTCAGTATTTTTTTATCTACAACTTAGCGTTCAGTATTTTCCCGGCACTCCCCGGATCATAACTTTTTTTAATATTTATGAACTATTTTGAGGTTAAACTTTGGCGGGACTTTTCAGAGTTATTAAAATTGAAATTAATTTATATTATCGTATAATTATATTGTACATACCTTCATTACAAGATTCCATGGTTAAAATTACTGCAATGTCACAAGCGTAGCACACAACGGTTTCCGTACGTCGCACGACCCGTAACGCACTTCTGAAAGCGGCAACTTCGACTGAGCAGGTATAAACAGGTTTACCACTGACGACCCTCGGCTCTTCGTAATCTCATACAGTATACACTTCTATACAATTTACCATAGTACTACAGCCGTTTCTACGACTTTCAGATTTCAGACTAATGGCCAGAGATTTGGGTTCGCTGCGCCAGTGTGTGACGTGCAATTTGTCGGACCTAAATTGCAGGCCGATTTACCCCTGCTCCACCTTCAGTGGAGAACGTACCGATACGTTTACACCGCGGATTTGGAGAAAATGTATCGGCAAATCCTGGTCGATCCCCGCGATATCGACTTACAGCGCATTCTTTGGCGCAGTCGGCCTTCAGATGATATCCTAGAGTATCAATTGCTGACTGTTACGTATGGAACATCCAGCGCCCCCTTCTGAGCCCTGCGTGTGCTTAGACAGCTCGCTGAGGATGAGGGTTCCGCATATCCACTAGGAAAAGAGGTCATCCGGTCACATACGTTTGTGGATGATGCTCTATTTGGTGCGGATACGATCGATGACGCCATCGCTATCCGTGACCAAACGAACGCTCTGCTGAGTAAATGCCATTTTTCCCTTCGTAAATGGTCCAGCAACTCAGCTGCACTGCTCGCAGACATCAACCCGTCAAACCACGGTCTGTCTTGCGATAAAATGTTGCAAACCGATGATAGTGTGAAGATCCTCGGTATAGCGTGGCGACCTGCCTCCGATTCTTACCACTTCATACTGAATCTCAGGCGTCCATCGCTTATCACGAAGCGAGTAATCCTCTAGCATATTGCTCGCATTTTCGATCCGCTTGGATGGCTTGCGCCTGTAGTCGTCTCTGCCAAGCACCTGATGCAACGTCTATGGGCTTGCAAGATACCCTGGGACTCGCCTCTTCCTGCGGATCTGCACTCGGTTTGGGAGGCGTTCCATAACGAACTCCCATCGCTTAAGGACGTCTCCATTCCTCGGTGGCTCGAGACATCGCCATCGAGGACCACAGAAATTCATGGCTTTTCAGACGCTTCGATGAAAGCCTACGCCGCGACCGTGTACATCCTAACGGAATCAGCCTCTGGAAAGGTCACGGTTAATTTATTAACCGCAAAAACAAAGATTGCACCGTTGAAGCAATTGTGTGTCCCGCGACTAGAGTTATGCGGCGCCGTCATCTTGGCCCGTTTAATACATCAGATCCTTACTCTACCCGTATTCGCTCAATGTAACGTCCAATGCTGGACGGATGCAACCATTGTGCTTGCATGGATCAAGGGCGAATCTAGCTAGTGGAAAACTTTCATCGCCAATCGGGTAGCCGAGGTACACACCGTGTTACCCGGGGTTTCGTGGCGTCATGTTCCGGGAGTTAATAACCCCGCCGATTTAGCGTCCCGAGGGATGTCGGCATCTGAACTTGCGTCATCGGATCTCTGGTGGTACGGGCCACCTTGGCTGACCTTGGATAGATCCAGGTGGCTCTCGTTAGACCCCTCGACCCCTGATGATGCACCTCTGGAACGTCGGTCTCAGATGCATCACGTCGATGTGAAGCCCAACTTATCGCCATTGTGCAGCGAAGAAGTTGAACGATTTTCACGTTGGCCGCGTATGTGTCAGGTCCTAGCCCTTTGTTTGCGCGTGTCACCTGAGTGGACATCCAAACTAGTCGGTCATTCACGGGTAACAGAACGCAGTCTAGTCGCAAATCGAATCTTTGCTCTCACACAAGCTCCCGTGTTTGCTAACGAAATTGCCCTGCTCATGACCAATCCGATGACACCGGACGGAGAGCGCCATCTTCAAAACGATCAATCGCTTCCAAGAGGGAGCCCGCTACGCCGTTTAAACCCGTTTTTGGACGCTAATGGGATATTACGGGTAGGTGGACGCCTGTCATTGTCCAAACTGCCGTATTCTGGAAAATTTCCGGTCCTATTGCCCCGCAGTCATGTCGCGCTGCTCCTCGCGCGTCAGGCTCACGAACAATGTCTGCACGGGGGTATAACGCTAACGCTTAGCACGTTACGAACTCAAGTATGGGTGCTACAAGCACGAAAGCTCGTGAAGTCCGTAATCGCCCACTGTGTGCCTTGTGCTCGGCAACTCGCGAGGGTCCCGACTCAGATGATGGGATCATTGCCACCGGCTCGCATAAATCGCCCAGCGCGCGCGTTTACCGAGTGCGGAATTGACTACGCCGGCCCTTTTCGATTGAGACTCGCGAGTGGTCGAGGCTCTAAGTCGCACGCTGCATACGTCGCTTTATTCGTTTCTATGGCCTCGCGCGCCGTACTATTGCTACCTTGAATTAGTCAGCGACTACACAGCCAGCGCCTTTCTTGCGTCTTTTCAGCGCTTTACGTCGCGTCGCGGGCTTCCCCGCGTCATGTACAGCGATTGTGGGAAGAATTTCGTCGGCGCCGACAAGGAACTGCAGTTAGCATATCGCGCCGCGATAAAGTCTGACGCACTCCGTGCACGGCTCGAAAATGATGGTGTGGAGTGGAGATTCATTCCTCCCGCTGCTCCTCATATGGGGGGTTTGTGGGAAGCCGGAGTGAAATCAATGAAGCGCCACATCAAGCGAGTATTAGACCCTCACACTCCGACGTTTGAGGAGTTTGCTACGTTTTTATGCCGAGTCGAAGCGTGCATGAACTCACGTCCGCTCGCGCCTCTGCACGAAGACATTGAAAGTCTCGAAACGTTGACCCCTGCGCACTTCCTTGTCGGCGGCCCGTTGATCTCTCCACCGTCTCCAATGATCATTGATTTCTCGACCAGTTTATCCTCACGTTGGAAACTCTACCGACAATTACTCGATCAGTTCTGGACGTCCTGGTCTAGAGACTATGTTACGTCTTGCCAGCACAGATCGAAGTGGTTCAGTCCAACGACATCGCTAACCGTCGGGCAGATCGTTTTAATGCGTAACGATCAGTTGCCTCCTGCTAATTGGGCCTTGGCGCGTGTTATCGATTGCCAACCCGGCCATGATGGGTTGACCCGAGTTGTAACGGTGCGTACAGCCAAATCGGTTTACAAAAGACCCATTACAAAACTGGCGTTGCTGCCAATCGCGTTCGAAGGTGACACGGTGCCAAGAGCTCAAGTCTAGTTTAAGTTTATTTTTTAAGGTTTGTACATAGTAGTTGAGATTAGGTTAATTGCGGTACTGATACCGCAAGGCGGGCGGTAGGTTGCGTCATTATCGACCTGCGCCTCGATCTTCGGCTGAAACAGGCCTCGCTGCGCCATCTGGGCGCTTCAATTCAATCACCGCACGAGTGATATCGCGTTTTTTTTTACTACGCTCTCACGAACCGCGAAAATAGCCCTTTCGCTTGCTATTTCCGATCCGCATGTTAATCGGAACTGTGTGTTAGTAAATCGAGAAACGAATTCCAATCGATAATTCGGATTTTTTTACAAATATACGGTTTCGGCTTAACTTTCTGGAAAGTTCGCCATCGCCACGCGTCCGCCACATGCATTTTGTTCGGTGCGCGCTTCCGATTCTAAGGACTATTATTAAATCCTATTCATCAAAGTGTAAAAGTGGATAGAAAATTATTGAAATAAACTCATTAAGATTTAAACGTGTGTTCATTCGATCACGAACTTCTACGTAGAGACCTGACCTTTCAATGATTCGCGTGCAACCATCCGACACCTAAGGAGGATATTGTGCCACGAAACAACACACTTTTTAACATATCATATGATGTTAATCACTAAAACGATGATGGCGTTGAAATTAGTTGAGAATCTCAAATTTTCTCTAAATTTTTAATTACGAAATATAATAATAATATACTCAGTTTATTTGAATTAAACAAAACTTTAAAAGAGTCTAATAATTTAATTCAATATCATTATAATACATTACAGTGCGGGGATCACACGCGCACGCGTATCGTATACTATTTTTTTTAACGTGTGAGCTAAGTGCTCACTTAGCACACTGTTTTCCGTGCAATTTAGAACATTTGTGCACCGTGCGAAGTAAATACTTGTTCCTCGTCATAGGTTACGTTGAAAAGAACCGGATATAAAAGTGTATGTACACTGTAGAAATAAAATAATACATTGCATAGAACAATCACTAATGAGTCTGTATAATTATAAGACAATAAAAATATTTATTAAAGCCCATTGACAAACGCTGGCATCCATTTTACCGTCGCGCAATATCATATATAATTTATGAAATTATGCCATATCATACACATCAATCAATTTTGTATACTTTATGACATGGTTTACAGGTTCACAAGTAAAATAAATGCAAGAAATAAGTAGCAATTACTCATAGAATTTCGGATTTAAATTGAAAAGATACTTCTTAAATGTTTCCTTTCCGTATTCGAAATCCTCAAAAGAAGAAAAGATCAAAATTATAAAGTACAGATTAATAAAATTTGATCACATTATGGAAATATCGTTTATAAAATTAGTGCAAATTAATTAAGTAATTACGTAAATTATAACAGCGTGCACACAATACAGCGAAGTTAATGTATTGCATGAAATTGTGTTCTCATATCAGAAAAGTGAATTTTGTGTATTGTATGAACCCAAAAGTAGATTTTAATGGTGAAATAGATTCAAGGAATAAATGGAAATGGTTCATTGAATTCCTGCTTTCTATAAAAAGTAATGTATTGAAGATGTTTTTTGTTGCCATCAAAAATATATTAAAATTGTAAAAAAAAAGATTCATGAAATTATATTATACGAAAATACGATTTTGAAAATGAATGCGGACTTATGTTAATAGCACGTCTAGTATACTAGAAAATAATGCGTCTCATAGAAAAATGAACAGTTATTATGTTTTGTTAAATTATAATAAGAGCGAAATATTGAATAAAGTGCATTGAGAAGATCCAAGTATCCAAATCTACTGCGTGCATATAATTGAAACGAAGCGAGCTCCGCGTATAGCACAGCACCGGCAGTCAACTTTCACGGTATCCCGGCTCGCTTTTGATTGCTCGAGAGGCGGAGTCTCGCGTGACGCGGCGGAAAGCAGTGGGAGAAGAAACGCGCTTTGAGGGGGATCGGAAAAGTATATAAATATATATTATTATTATAATTTGAAAAATTATTGTATGTTCCTAAAATTTTTATTGCATATTGGTTATATTATTCTTTTGATAAAACTCATTTTTTTAAAGCCTAAACATATATTACAATTAATTATTTAAATATTTTAAATATTAAAAGTTTAATTATTAATAAAAATAATACCGAAAATTACATATATGTCCCATTGTGCCCCGGACCACGCGCAAAACACGACAAATACCTCCTTTTCTTTTATCGTTTTTAATTACTGTTAAGGGGAGGCACCTCTGAGAGGTTGATGATGAACTGAGATAAATTAAAAGTTAATACTTAAACAAATACGTAAGTTAAGTTAACATTATTTAAGTTTTTAACTTTTCAGTTGACGTTCAACATTTAATTTTAAAAAAAAAGTTAATTTCATAATTAAGTAAATACAATAAAGTAAAATAATGATTAATAATTACAATTAATAAGAAATTATCTTAAATAATTATTTAAAGTGCAAAAAAACTTTTTGGATAAAAGAAAAAAATTAATTGAAATTACAGTGAATCGAACGACGGACCTCCGGTACTATAGGCAAGCGCTCTACCATTTGAGCCAATGATGTCGAGATATGAATTATGGAAAGCTTCTCGCATTTGATCGTCGGATAGCCGGAGATATTTATTTATGTTATTATTAATCAATTAAAATAATTTACCATAGAAATATTTTTCAAGAATAAATTTTAAACAAAACGCGTTAAAAATTAACATTCAAGTTACCATTTATGCTGTACTTGGAAGTTCTAATAGTGACGGAAGGTCGTACAGACGTGCTTTTCTTCGCTCCGCATTTACGATTGAGTTAAACCGTCTAATTCTCTTTTTTGGGAGTTGAATTTGCAGTTACATGTCCCCGGAGAGGCTCGGATTGTGTCTACAGAGAGATTTTAAGTGTCCGAGTCATCACTTCGGTGCAATCGAAATCTTTTAAGTTCATCGAAAATTGCCGAAACGTCAGTTGCTCCGCAGTTTGCTCACCGGCTCTTTTGATGACGTGACAGGATTTGAAATAGTTGCGGCGAGCCAATGAACAGAACACTTGTATGAACTGTCAACTTTATGTAAGTGCATTGCGCCTGAAACTGATGCCCTACCTCTCGCAGGATCGACTTATCGTCCACACCGAGGCTGTTTTTTGACTTTAATCATCTTTTAACCAAGAGGATCCTACACATTTTGCATCATTAACCTAAATAGTGCTGTCAATATTACATAGTTGTGGAATTCTTTTCGGATGCCCCTTGCCTCTTGGATGTGATTTGCTTGTATATCGGTGTGTTTGTGCTTTCCATGTGTGTGGCCCACCACTTACTCAAGGCGCTCCACATACATAGGCACGCCCGGCAGCCCTTGCATTGGCGGAAAGGAGGAGCAGTCCCTACCGCTGCTAAGACCCTTGATCCTACCAGGTCGCCCTTCTACTGCTTCTAAGTGGCTTTCGTATAGAACAAACAGCTGTAGCTCTCTTGAGGACTTTGGTTTTTCGAAACGTAAGCGCGACTGCCTGTCAGTCGGCGACGTTTCGATTTCTCCACACGTTCCAAGACATCGCAAGTTTTCGTCTTCTTCGGTAGATTCTTCAGCTGTTCCAGCACAAACCATGGAACCTGTTCAAATCGCAAGCTAGCTTGGATTTTCTGCAAAAATCTCTGTTGGCGGCAATCAGAGAATCTGAGAAGAACGTTGCGACCAATGTTTCTAAGGCATTGCAACCCGGCATTGACCAATGCTCTAAGGATATCGCGGCGGTTCAGACCGCAATTGATGATATGCGCGCCGATTTCTCCTCACACATTGTAGAGCTTCAGAAAAAAATTACCTCACATGAGGAGAAAATTACTTCGCAGGGGCAATTAATTAAAACGATGGCTGCCAAGCTGGAGACACAAGAAAAAATGTTGAAAAGGAAAAATATCATTTTAACTGGATTTCAACCTGGCCCAGCTCCCATGAAGTCTGAAGTTCAAAACTTTTTAGCCGCCCAATTTTCTTTGTCGGGTTCTGTAGTTTCGGCGAGAACAATCCGGACTCATCCTCTGGCCATCTTAGCAGAATTATCTTTGGAAGAGGATAAATTCACGATCCTATCGTCAAAGAAAGTCGCCCTTAAGAATACGACGGTTTTTATAAACGCGGACTACTCCGACAAGGAACGTTTTATCGCTTTCAAGGCCAGGGAAGCGCGCCGTGCCGCTGGTGCCAAGGGTGCGTCTTTTAAACAAAAGGGCGATCTGATCGCCGTAGATAACGAGTGGCGAAAGTGGTCGGAAGTAGACCAAGACTTCACAACTATTTGCGACGGCCCTTCACGCGAAAAAAAGTCTTTCTTGGCAACTCGCACGTCAAATGGCGCTGGAGGATCTGCCCCTTCGGCCCATCGTTTTACTTCGTCCTAGGAGGAAATGGTTACGGACTGCTTACAACCATCCCCCGCTCAGAATTTTTGATCTCCCCCCGTCATCCTCAGCGATGTCTCACCACGCCGTCAACTAGCACTACTTTTTTACGCGCCGCTGCGAGTTTTAAGAGACCGGTTGATTTATTAAAGATTACTTTTTGGAATGCCCGTGGATTTTATAATTTAAAAAATAATGTATTTTGGTCGCCTTTTAAAATTATGAACTTCACGGAAACGTGGTTAGATCGTGACGCTGATTTCGAACAGCTGGCTCCCGGGCACTCGAGTGTATCCTCCCCAGCCACCCGTTTTAGCAACTTCGGCCGCTGTAGTGGGAGCCTCCTATCCGTAATTCACCCAGATTTTTCCTGCTCTGTACTCGATAGCTCTCCCAACTGGATTTTTTTCCTCCTTAATACCCTACCAATTAACATAATAACCGGCTCTTTTTATTTTCCACCCAACTCTGATTTAACTTCTCAGCTTCTATCTCTCCAAACGGTAGTTGATACCCTGAATGCCCGGTATCCAGAATGTATTGTTGTATTGAACGGTGACTTTAACTGTAGGGTCGGCCCGTCGGATTCTTACAATGATTTTGGGCAAATTTTCGAAGGCACGTCACTATACAAGTCGCGGAGATCACATGATGAACTTTGTACTAGTCGCGGTTCTCTCTTATCCGAGTTTATGCAATTAAATAATTTTGTACTTTTAAACGGACGTTGCCCTGGTGACAGCCCAGCACATTTTACTTTCCTCGGACAGAGAGAATTCAGCGTCGTCGATCTTATATGGGTTTCTGCCCACACTTGGCTTTTGTTGCTGACCTTCAAATGGATACTGACCTCCACGGGTCGGATCATCTCCCGATAATTTTATCACTTTTTTTGTATTCCGCAAATTCTGATCGCGTCATAATCACTGCTCAGCCAGAACGCCGTGTAAAAATAAGATATTCATTGTCGAATGACGGGGTGCGTGACTTTCAAAATGTTTTAAGTCGTTCTTTGATTGCCTCTCCGTCGGAGGAATCAGAGACAGTAGATATTGCTTATGAGCGTTTTGTCGAAACTATTCGCGTGAAGTGATAAATGCGCGGGAGTATTTTGGTAGATCGAAGGCTTGGTTTGATGGGGAATGCGCCTCTGCAAGGCGTGTTTTCCGCCGTTCTCTACACCAGATGCGTAGAAACGCATACAGCGCAAACTCGACGCTTGCTTTTAATTCCGCGAAAAGAGTTTACATGGGATACACTGAAACGGAAAAAACATCGTTATGTTTCTATGATTTCGGATAGGTTCGCGGCGATCCGGAATTCAGCGAACTTTTGGAAAGCGTGTCGTCAATTCCGGAAAAAGCCCGCCCCGGGTGTGCGGGTCTCTGGGGAGGCCTGGGGTGCATTCTTCACGGAGATTGTACTTTACAGAGACGTTCTATGGCACATTCGACCCCAGCCTGGACTCCCCGCTTACCCTGTCGGAGCTTAAGGATAGTATTAAGGTGTTGAAGGGGGGAAAAGCCATCGGTCCCGACGAGTTACCCGCCGAACTCTTGAAACTTCTAGACGATACATGGCTTTCCCGTCTTCTTCAACTTTTCAACAGAATTTTTTCGGCAGAGACGTTTCCTGCGGGCTGGGCCCAGGCTTTATTATTTCCGCTTTTTAAAAACGGCGCGTGAGATGACCCAGCGAATTACAGATTAATCGCAATTACCAACGCTTTGTTCAAAATTTTTTTCCCAGATCTTATGTAAACGCCTGTCTGAATGGGCTTCCGCGAGAGATCTGCTACCAGAGGAGCAGTTCGGGTTTCGGTCTGGGAGGAGCACAGAGGATTGTATCTTCTCGCTCCTCGCTACTGTTTAGATCATGCTTAGACGCCCCAAGTCAAAAATATTTGGACTTTTTGTGGACTTCAAAAGTGCCTTTGATTCAGTCCCCCACGCACTTCTCTGGCGGAAGCTCCTCGGATTCGACGTAAGCGCGTAATTTGTAAGAGTCCTCGCCGCTCTTTACCAGTCGGCTTCGGTGCGGTTACAAGCGGGTAACTCTGCGACGTCCTATTTTAAGGTAACCAGAGGGGTACTCCAAGGAGAAATCCTCAGTGCCCTGCTTTTTATATTATATCTGTCCGATATTGTGGCGTTCTTCCGTGCGAGGGGCGCGCGTGGAGTGGATGTTTCGCTCACTCTGGACCTGGTGATGTTGCTCTACGCTGACGACCTAACTATCTTTGTGTACTCTTCCGCGGACCTTCGTAGAAAGTTAGCTCTACTTTCGGAATACTGTTTGCAGCATCTACTTACAGTTAATATTGGAAAGACAAAGATAATATGTTTTAGAAGGGCCGGCCAATTGGATTCACATTCCAGATCGTTTTACTGTAGAGATAGTCCGGTCGAAGTCGTGTCCAGCTATCGGTACCTGGGTGTGCTATTCTCCTCCTCTGCGCGGGGCCTCCTCGCCACGGAGGATGCCGTAATGAGAACCAACGCCGCGGCTGCCGCGGTTACGTCGCTAGTTATCTCGGCAAAAATAGAAGCATGGAAAGCGTTTTTCACTCTGTACTATGCGATGATAATGTCCGTCCTTTTATATGCGGCACCATGTTGGTGTTTAAGATATTTGGATAGTCTGGAATCCGTACAGATGGGGTTCTTTAAGAAACTTTTCTGCCTGCCGAGGAATACCCCGGCCTATCTTGTCCGCCTGGAACTTCGTATCTCGCCTATATCGGTAGAAGTTTGCTCTAGAGCAATCAAATGGGTGACTAAAACTCTCAGTTTGCCGGATCACAGACTGCCCAAAATATTACTGACTCGCTTAAAGGTTTTGTCCGCTACTGCCTCTCCGGACGCAACCTTCAACTGGTCCGTCCAGCTGAAGGCGATCCTTGACAGTGCAGGGGCGATCGAGCTATGGAACAACTTCAATGCCGGAAGGAAGGCGGATTTGAGAACCTACTTTACTTCCGACTCTGTTCAATTGCGCATCTTCCGTCTTCCTGCGGACTCTGCTTACTCTTTCTATCCTCCTCGCCTACCCCTTCACTACTTAAAAGTCAGGTTGTAACTACGATTAGCAACACTTTACTCGCGCTCTTTTTCAATTGCGGGTCAGCGCTACGTCTATAATCCGACTACACTATGTACTCTTTGCAATTATAATGCTTGCGAAACGCTGCTTCATATATTAGCAGTGTCCACTATTTGCGCCTACGAGAGCACATTTTGCTCGTAACTTAAATCTGCGCCCACCGCACTCAACGGGTTTATTATGTTCACCCATTCTGCGTCTGTCCTATATAATTTTGTCAAAGCGACGCTTTGCAGGAGAGCATTTCTCTTGGGTGACTGAATCTGTATTTTGCGTTTCTTCTTTTTTATATATGTATATCGGGCATTCCACGTCAACCGGATCACTTGGTTGGCCAAAATTCATTACCGCCAAAAAAATTGTTTCAGGGCTTAAAATTTAGCTCAGTATATCTACTTTTAATTTCCGTGTGGTATTTTTGAAAATTCAAAATGGCGGCTCCAATACGGTGCTTAAAAAGACCACACTTTTGAAAACGAGAGTAAAAACCTTTCATACAGTTTTTTGTGCCCAAGAAAAATACCATTTTAGAATTTAGTTCTTTGTTATTGGATGCTCCAATTACGAATCTCGTATCAGAATTTTGAAATTCAAAATGGCGGATCCAATATGGCGGATGAATTTGTAAAAAGTGATCGGATGATGCTGAAACTTGTTTCTCGGGGATTCTCGGGGTTGCAGAATACGATTCTGATGTTAGATTTTTAAAATTCAAAATGGCGGATCCAATATGGCCAATGAATTTTTAAAAAGTGATCGGATGTTGCTGAAACTTGTTTCTCTGGGGGTTTTTGGGGTCGCAGAATACGATTCTGAACTTAAATTTTAAAGATTCAAAGTCATTTAAAGTACCAAAATAATGTCGAAAATCGGTTAAACATAGAATAGCTTACCTCTAGTAGGGGTATAGTGTTATAATATGAGTATGAACACAAGTCGTTTAATGAATTATTGCAACCTTCGGATTTAAGAAGTTACGACCTCTGAACCGTATATGTAACAGCTGTTGCCATCGCCAGGAGGCACTATTAGCCGTAAAGTTAGATTTTCGTGTTTCTCTTCCGACATTTCCCGCAGCTCTTGAAGTGATGTTTATTTTGTATTGTCAATTCGGAGCGAGTTTCGTTTTCGATGCAGATGCATCTAAAAATCATGCCCTTCTTAGCATTACCCAGGATGAACGACGCGGACGTGATAGGGTTCTCATCCCATTGGGGTGCTTTTTGATAGTGAGTCCCCTTGCCTCTCACGAATTGGGGTGCTTTTTGAAAGTGAGTCCCCTTGCCTCTCAGGAATTGGGGTGCTCTTTGGAAGTGAGTCCCCTTGCCTCTCACAAAAGGAAGAATCATATTAATCATATAATTTAAAAAAGGAAAAAGTAATCGAACATTGTCATAAGCTCTGAAAAACCCGTCTGCTAAAGATTTACAATCATAATCATTTCTGGATTTCTTAAATATTTAATAGCAGTCAATAATGGTAGAAATAATAGCAATATCAATATTAAGAATATAACGTCATTTTAAATTTAAAAATTGTCAATAACTACGGTACTGGACTTTACTAGTGGGATTAATAAGCACTTGAGTATGTCATAACATTCAATATCTTACATGAATCTGGTACGAATGCATGTGACATTCGAATATTTGGCACGGCTGGGGCAACTGTAAATCTCTTATTTAGAAATCCCTGAGCTTTCTCGTGTGTTTGTTTAGTATAGTAGAAAAATTGAATATTTTTTAACTTATTTTTTGCCCAGATATATAGAGCTTCTGCGTTCAAAATTGCTGAATTTCCTTCGGCCTGAAGACTAGCACGCGTTCCTTCCCTTTTTAAAGTCGCGCCGATACCATCGCATGCTCCTTTTCCATGCGCTGTCGCATGAAAATGCCATTCAGCTTCAATGCCGAAATCGATTTTGTGATACATGAGATTACTCATTTGGAATCTATTTTTATAATGTTGACCGCACCATCGGTAACATAAATTACATGTTGTACGCGTGGGCACACTTTTTTTATTTCAGGAATAATAGTTTGTTGCATTACATACACGGCAGATGTATCATGAGTCAAGCTGTTTGATAATAATATATTACTACAATGGATTATTGTACCTTCTGATTTGTAATAGAAAACGACAGGATGAACCGTACATTGGTCGTTGTTGTAATGAAACCCTTGCGCTGCATTTTGTGCAACGAATGCGAAGTTTTTCGAGAAATCACTGTGAACTAATACTTCACCGTATTGAAGGTTCGCTTTACGTTCTTCTACATATTGCGACTGACTCTTAGAAATAAAGTGGTGCAATACGAATTCAGGCAATCTAGAGCACAGTCTGTCAACATAAGTATCTATTGAAAAACATTCTTTTATCAATGCACATCTGTCAGTGGATTGCCATGTGCTGCAAAGAATTTACGAAATTTCAATCTCTTCCAAAACACGCGATACATAATGTGAAAATTTATCCTAGTGAGGACAAGACTCACACTCCCGTAAGTAGCAATTAGGTTTTGGGCTAGAACAAAGTACAAAATTGATGCAATCATTGTAATCTTTTATGGAATATTCCAAATCTTTAGTCAATTCGTTCAAATGTGCGGCATCAAGTAAAATTTTAAAATTTTGATATATGACGCAGACGCAGATGTTGTGCGTGCCTGCCGCTCCGGCAGGCACACACCATTTTGGCCTAAGATCATAAAACTTACTTAAGCCAATTGGAAATTCAGGATTCTCTATTTTAAATAGTTCATGCAGTTTATTCACGTCACTGAGTAATAACCGTTTTTGAACTGTTTGCTTGTGTCCATTATCTCTCACTGATATGCAGTCATTTTTGTGCGGCAGAATTCGGCTGTTACTATCGTTTTCGTAAAATTCAATTTCTTTTTTAATTGTCTGTGTAGGTATGGTCTTTCCTTGTTTTGGACGAGGTACTGCCAACATACCCAGTTCGTTTCTCAAATCACGACCATTCTTTGCAGTTCGATAGGATGTTCCAAATTCTATAGCTATGTCACGTATACTCCAGCATTGTGGAGGTATTGTTAAAATAGTCAAGCGTAAGGGATCATTTTCAGGCAAACTTGAAAATTTATCTTTCAGACCCTGTAAAAGTGCTTCTAACTGAGCCTCTCTAGATAAACAGGTTCTTTTATTTGAAGGTGTGTCTATGTCTATTTCTGAATCGGGAACATCTTCAGGTTCATTAGCGGTTGTACAAAGTGTTTTTTCTTTTTCGGCAATTTTTTTTCTACAATCTTTGCAAATTCTAGCTTTTTGCGGTAAGTGCGGAAACATTAATAAAATATTTTCCGAAACTTCTCGTAACACTTTACCTATATGACCACGTTCCAGCAATGGATTTATGCATCTGTCTGTGCGAATTACTGTATTTGATCTATCACTATGATCGGAAACCCCCACCATGGTAAGTAATGAACACAACGATAATACAAGTTATACACTAATAGGTAATATTTGAATCAATACTTGTAGCAAATAGCAAGCGTCACCAATATATTGCAATATTTTATTTAAAAATATTTATATGCGTTTTATACTGCAAAAGAAACACATGTAACATAAGATATAAAGTATCGACATATTCCTTCAAGTCTTCTATTATACCAAATGAAGTTACGTTTCTATAACGGGAGCAAAATCGAACCGCGGAAATCGCAATGCCACCTAGCGTCAGCTTAACCCATTAAGGCCCAAACGGGTGGACGGCTTATTGCTGCTAGGTGCCGTTGCAATATTCGCGGCTCTGCGCGTCTGTAAACGCAGCTCCCATAGTAGAAATGGATTTTCATTAGATCAAAAGGAAGCCTGATATCGAGTACTAATATCGTTGTAATATATCTAAATACAGGTGTTCCACATGAGTGTAATGTGCATTGCATATTACTTTTTTACAGTTGTGAGTGCGAAATGTACATCCTAACTGTCACGACAGCGATCTTTTATCTTTAGTTTAATGAATAACAAAGTTAACAAGAGTCGTTGATGTGTTGGATTTATGAAAATGAAAAAGATTATTCCCTTATTTTTTTTTTAATTCGAGGACTAAGCAGAATCCCGATAATTTTGGAACTTAATTTGCGCTGCTGTTGACAGCCCCATCTGCGAATCGAATTAGTTCACAGTGATTTCTCGAAAAACTTCGCATTCGTTGTACAAAATGCAGCACAAGGGTTTCATTACAAGAACGACCAATGTACGGTTCATCCTGTCGTTTTCTACTACAAATCAGAAGGTACAATAATCCATTACAGTAATATATTATTATCAAACAGCTTGACTCATGATACATCTGCCGTGTATGTAATGCAACAAACTATTATTCCTGAAATAAAAAAAGTGTGCCCACGCGTACAACATGTAATTTATGTTACCGATGGTGCGGTACAACATTATAAAAATAGATTCCAAATGAGTAATCTCATGTATCACAAAATCGATTTCGGCATTGAAGCTGAATGGCATTTTCATGCAACAGCCCATGGAAAAGGAGCATGCGATGGTATCGACGCGACTTTAAAAAGGGAAGCAACGCGTGCTAGTCTTCAGGCCGAACAACATCTGCGTCTGCGCGATATCACAAAATTTTAAAAGCTTAATTGATGCCGCACATTCGAACGAATTGACGGAAGATTTGGCATATTCCAAATAAGAATCTTAATCTTCCAAAAAGGAACAAGTTTCAACCACGCCCAATCACTTTTTAAAAATTCATCCGCCACATTGCATCCGCCATTTTGAATCTTTAAAATTTAATTTCAGAATCGTAATCTGCGACCCCAAAAACCCCCAGAGAAACAAGTTTCAGCAACATCCGATCACTTTTTAAAAATTCATTGGCCATATTGGATCCGCCATTTTGAATTTTAAAAATCTAACATCAGAATCGTATTCTGCGACCCCGAGAACCCCCGAGAAACAAGTTTCAGCAACATCCGATCACTTTTTACAAATTCATCCGCCATATTGGATCCGCCATTTTGAATTTTTAAAATCTAACATCAGAATCGTATTCTGCGACTCCGAAAACCCCCGAGAAACAAGTTTCAGCAACATCCGATCACTTTTTACAAATTCATCCGCCATATTGGATCCGCCATTTTGAATTTTTAAAATCTATCATCAGAATCGTATTCTGCGACCCCGAAAACCCTCGAGAAACAAGTTTAAGCAACATCCGATCACTTTTTACAAATTCATCCGCCATATTGGATCCGCCATTTTTAATTTTTAAAATCTAACATCAGAATCGTATTCTGCGACCCCGAAAACCCCCGACAAACAAGTTTCATCAACATCCGATCACTTTTTACAAATTCATCCCCCATATTGGATCCGCCATTTTGAATTTTTAAAATCTAACATCAGAATCGTATTCTGCGACCCCGAAAACCCCCGAGAAACAAGTTTCAGCAACATCCGATCACTTTTTACAAATTCATCCGCCATATTGGATCCGCCATTTTGAATTTCAAAATTCTGATACGAGATTCGTAATTGGAGCATCCAATAACAAAGAACTAAATTCTAAAATGGTATTTTTCTTGGGCACAAAAAACTGTATGAAAGGTTTTTACTATCGTTTTCAAAAGTGTGGTCTTTTTAAGCACCGTATTGGAGCCGCCATTTTGAATTTTCAAAAATACCACACGGAAATTAAAAGTAGATATACTGAGCTAAATTTTAAGCCCTGAAACAATTTTTTTGGCGGTAATGAAGTTTGGCCAGCCAAGTGTTCCGATTGACGTGGAATGCCCGATATATTTATAATAAGTAATTATATTAAATATATAATATATTAATAATTATGCTGTAATAGATGCCGATGAATTTGAATAAGTTTTAATTCCTTGTTGCACTTTAATATGTAAGTTCTACTATAACAATACATCAGTAATTGTCTATCGCTAATGAATGTATAAATAATTCTCAATGAATTCAGAACCTTTATGGAACAATTCATATGAAATTGTTGATGTATTCGGTTTAAATTATTGGACTGGTCGGACTAATTATTGGACTGGGACTAAATTAATATAAATTTCGGGCTTATCATTATTTATTTTACTCGAAACAACGTTCAATTAGCACAAAATGTAGAAAAACACGATTTTGAGTCATTCTAGTCCGCCATTTTGAATTTTATTTTTTTTCTTTAATAATTATTGTTAGAAATGCAATAAATAAGAAATGAAATATTAATCTTGGGTTTATCATTATTTATTTTTATCCAAACTACGTTAAATCAACACAAAATACAACAAAAATACGTTTTTTGAGATACTCCAGTGTGTCAGTCGCTCTTCAATTCGACACATCACGCTTTGGTATATTCACTACGATCGCATGCAGTTGCGCTCGTACTTTGATACATCAAACCAATTTGAATTTAAAACGCCAATACGCCTGAGTCCTCAGACGATTACCACAACTTCGTGCAGTTAGTGGCTCTTCAAACGGATGCTCTAAACTCGTTGAAACGAGCTACCGCGTTGCTGCAAAAATCTGATCTCACTTATGATCAGGCTGTAGCACGACGTTCGCTTGTCGAGACGAAGTGGCGACAATTGATGACGCGGCATGAAACCATGGTATCGTATCAAGAACTTGCCTCCTGCGTCTCTTTGGCATGTTTCTCAGAAGATTTTATGGAAACCGCCGAAGAAATTTATATCGACACTGTTGCCGGCCTGTCAGCTGTCATTCGTCAAACTGAACCAGCGGATGTAACATCAGCGAACATCGAACCTTTAAGATCACCCAGCAGCACACCAAGCTGCACGCAAGTACCGCACATCGATTTACCACGATTTTCAGGAGATTTTTTAAGATGGATCGAGTTTCGCGATCATTTTACCGCTCTAATTATTAATGATAAATCTATTGACTCGTTCTCGCGTTTCTTTTATTTAAAGTCGTGTCTACAAGGTGACGCGGCAAATTTATTAAAAATCTTATCTGTGACGTCGGATAATTTTGATGTCGGTTGGAAAATTCTCACCGATCGGTACGAGAATCGTCGGCGACTCTTGCATGTGTATATGACAAAGTTATTTTCCGTCAAACCAGTCGTTCGTGAATCATCAGCGTTCGAAATACGCAAACTGCTCGACAACATCCAGTCAGCCGCGGACGCGTTAAAAAAGTTAAATCGGCCCGTACAGGACGATACGCTCGTATACATAATTGCATCCAAGCTTGACAGCGGAACACGTGAGGCGTGGGAGTTCTCTCTAAATGACGATAATTACGTCACGTTTGAACAAATTTCAACATTTCTTACTACGAAAATTCGAGCACTCAAAGCCGCAGCAGACTTTCAAAAATCGACACGCTCATCTACATCTCAGGTACGAGTCAAACCCGTCTCCGCTTTCCCTGTGCAAGCTTGTTCGGTAAATAAAATAAAAACGGCTAAGTGTGTTGTCACGAATCGCATCCGCTATATAAATATTCCATCTTTAATGGAAAATGTATTCCACAGCGGTGAGAATTAATTAACTCGCGCAATCTATGCCAGAATTGTCTTTCGGCATTTCATTATACCAAGGACTGCAAAAGTACCCGAGCCTGTTTGCACTGTGGTAAACGTCACCACTCACTGATACATTCGGCAGGTAGTAAAAATTCGTCAAACGAAACGAGCGAAAGTTGTTGCAAGTACGTCGGACACCCGTGAACCGATCATTGATGTCAGCCACGTATAGTCGGATAGTTATCTTCAGGAAAGGTGGTCGTCTTGAAGCAAACTCGAGGCAATTCTATTTTGCAGGAAGGACGGTGGAAATTGTTCCAACCTACCGCAATCTGGGCATTTTAGTCTCATCGTCAGCAAAGGGTCTCAAAGCGGCCGACGATGCAATAGTGAGAACGCGTCAAGCTACTGCTTCTGCCCTTGCCATAACAGTCTCGGCAAGGGCAGACGCGTGGTCTGGTGCTCGTAAGCTTTACCAAGCTACGATCGTGTCCGTGTTGCTCTATGCTGCCCCCTGCTGGGCCTTACAATATTTCGACCGATTGGAAGCAATTCAAGTCGAGTTTTTTAAGCGCCTTTACTGTTTGCCTAGGAAAACACCTGCCTACCTTATACGCCTAGAACTCGGGCTCTATCCAATTTCGGTGGAGATCACTAAACGTGCGATGTCACTAGTTGTACGTTTCCTGAATCAACCCCCTTGCAGTTTACCACGAATGGGTTTCTTACGTCTTGTCGAATTAAGCCAAGGGACCCCTAGTCTGTATGTTTCGCGTTTGTAGCGTATGATTCTTTTTGCTATGTACCTTAGCTTATAAACCTGCTCACCTCACGCTTATATTTTTTTTGTATTTTTTCAGATATGCCGCTTTTGCGGCCAAAATGTAACTCCTTCCCAACAGAATATGTATTTTCTTTTATGGGAATAAATATTATCTATCTATCTATCTAATAAGATTCAAAGGTGATATCCATTTTAAGAATTATTTAAGTATTACGAAATTTTCACTTTCCTTGGAACTTTTTCAACCCGGACGACGCGGAACAAAGAAATTATTATTTTGATTTTACCGAGTGGTGCCAGCCTACCGCGCACGAACTTGGTTGCTGAAACGCGTTAGCAGAACAAAGGACGAAACCCGCACTACGTCCAAAATTCCATTTTAGCCTCCATGCTTCCAAAATAACGAGACCCGACATTTTAATTTTCACCTAAACGACCGGAACCGAGAGATTTTCTAGTCAAAAAAAAAACGAAACGAAAGCACGAGTGATTCGCGGCACTTCACTTAGGAACGCGAGCGAGGAATTCACGAACGAATCCTGGAAGGCGATAGCAAAACGACAAAAAGTAAAACAACGAAAGATCAAATTGCCTTCCGAAACCCGTGTTACCTTGTCGCCAAGCGAGGCCCACCTTCCAAAGCCCAGGTTGTCCTGCCGCTGCCACTGCCAGAACGAGAATGGCCCGAGGCTCGTCACCGCCTTGCCAGAACGCGGTCCTCGACGCCCGCCGATGCCAAAGACGGAGCGCGCTGATTAGCTCCCGCGGTACCGCGTGACTACCGCGGCTTTCCCCGCGGCGTCTCTTCCCCTTTTCTCTCGATTCCCCTCACGCCTTCTGGAACCTTCTAGAGACTTCCAGAAGCGGTAAGCGGTAAACATCCATTGTCTCGATACCTCTATCAAAACAACAGATGTCTTTGTTTATCCCGTAACCATCATAACAAAGCGACCAGAACCTTTCTAGTCGGGCTCTTTATGTTCAAATATTAACGAGAATTTCAAAACAATAAACGATATAATATTATCCGCGATGCAAAATATAATCTGTTTACGAAATTACCAAAATACCGAGAACCTTCTAACGAAATTAATATTCTAAAATGATGTGAAAAATGCCCAAGTATGCGTACTAATTTTTATAATTACTCAAACCCGCTACTACACGATATCCAAAAATATTAAACGATATAAAAGAAAAGAATTTAAACGATAAAATTTTCTTTTCAGTTTCGGATGAATACCAAGACGAACTTCTATGATGCATGATGTACTCTCCCCCCAATGTTCCTAAAGTTTTTGTTAAATAATTACTGGCCACGTCCTTTAGGCCGAGACCGACTAACTATGCACTAGCTCAAACTAAAAACTATTAAATCAACTAACCTAAATCACTAGCTACGCAGTATCTTCTTTCAATACATTGGCGCCTGTGCTAGTTTACTAATGCCTTACTAACTAAACTTACTCACTAGCTACACAGTATCTTCTTTCAATACCTAGGCGCCTATGCTAGTTTATTAACAGCTTACTAACTAAACTTAATCACTAGCTACGCAGTATCTTCTTTCAATACATTGGCGCCTATGCTAGTTTACTAATAGCTTACTAACTAAACTTAATCACTAGCTACGCAGTATCTTCTTTCAATACATTGGCGCCTACGCTAGTTTACTAATAGCTTACTAACTAAACTTAATCACTAGCTACGCAGTATCTTCTTTCAATACATTGGCGCCTATGCTAGTTTACTAATAGCTAACTAACTAAACTTAACCACTAGCTACGCAGTATCTTCATTAAATACATTGGCGCCTACGCTAGTTTACTAATAGCTGCGCAGTATCTTCTTTCAATACATTAGCGCCTATGCTATTTAACGCAATGCAAGGTGATTCCAAAAATTAGCGCCACTACAGCAGTCCCCCCATAAAAATTACCATTGCCCCGGATTGAGCCTCCCGGCAAGACAAAGTCTGTAAATATTTAAAGCGGTAGTTTATTCCCGGGGGCCAAAACTACTTTCAAAAACTAGCGCCACGATCGGCTGTCCCCCCGATCATGGTGTAGCATCAGCTCCACGGTTTGGAGCCACATCCTCAAAATTAGCGCCATCATGGCAGTCCCCCCATTTACCCAACGGATATGACCCCCGCGACTGTAGTACTAGTGAAATATTAGCGCCTGTACCGGCAGTCCCCCTTATTATTAGCACTGCAGCATACCAACGAGTTGATTCTCGCTCAAAACTGCGGCTGTAACGTGTTGCCACGTTACAATATTTAAATTTATATTACATATATTATTATTTTCTATACTACATATATTTGGAAATGGGTTTCGGGGAATTGGAGAATTCAACTGTTGAAAACTTTTTTTTCCGTTGGTCACGCGAGCCAACAACCGTTTCGCGAGACCGTTACACTGAAAAATTAGTTTCCTTTTAATTTTTCGGGCCACACGTTGGCTGCGCCATTTATAACCGTACTGAGTCCCGACGACACTGGGACTCTGGTTTTCACTAAAAATACAATAAGGGAGGGAATAAAAATAAAAATTATAAAAGGGGAATGTTTGTAAAAATCTATATTTTTTACGAGAAATTACAAATTGTGGGAGAGGACTTTACTAAATATAATATATAAAAAATACGCCGCGCACTGTGCACAGTACTTACGTTAATCTGCAGTATCTCGAGATTCACAAAAAAAATGATATACGCACTACAATAGAATTAATTTTCGCAATAGAATATTAATATTGATTTGCTCGCCTTAACGGTTTACAAAGAAGTGAAGTTCTTGAAGATGGTCTGGCCCGTTACCATCACGCCACAGCGTCAGTCCTGAGTATTAATTTTCAGAGCATAATCAAATAGGAACAACAATTATGAATAAGGACGAATTTATGAGAACGTAAGGACAAAGATGGGGAACATAATTTTGGCTATTCTGGGAATAGTAGGGCAAGTCTAAATTTTCAAAAAGGGGTGGGCGACTGAATGAATTTTCTGCACTAGTGCGACGAACATTTACTCAGCACTGGAAGGGGTAATGATACGTGTAACGAGTGCGACAAGCGCAAACAATATTGATGACGAATTAGTATTCTATATTGGGCCATGAGTGCGACGAACGTCGACTCGATGAGCGCGACAGCAATAGTCTATTCCAGTGCGACGAACGTCGACTAACGCGAATATGGAAGGTAGACAGAGACGCTGTACAACTGAATTGACCAATAGGGACTGAGTTTGATCAAGACGGCCGACGAGTTGCGCGTAAAACTGCGCGATAGCCAGTCCACGGTGAACGACGACTGAAGTGACAAGTCGTTTCGGTTTTCGGTTTCTGTGTTTTGGAGTGATTAAGTTAAAGTTTGTGTGGGTTTTCTGTGTTGTTCACTCCGGGATCGAGTGCCATAGGATCGGGTACAGGGAAAATGCAGTCAGAGTCAGCCTCTTGACGGTAACGGGAAAAGGAGTTTTGGAGGAATTAAAAAAGGAGCAGCAGTTACGGTAAGTTTTAACTTTAATTATTAAGAACTATTTCTTTGTGTAAGGATTGGTAAATTGGTGTTTCAGGGTAGGGACGTCAGCCAGCAGCGGTTCCGGCACGAGGAAGCAGACCATCACAACAGCTGATTGAAAATGAAAGTATGGTGTTTACTTTTCTTCCATATATGCCTCTTCCTTGGATGATGACTTTATTACTTCACGACACTGACAGGTTCTTTATTTAAAACATAATAATTAATAGTTTCTATGTTTACAGGTATATCGACTTCTTGGACAGCTGGACGAGATGGGACGATGACACCAAACGAGTTGACAGGACAAACACCACCGTTGGAAAAACGTTCCTGGAGACGATATTTACTTAGATTATGACGGGACGATGCACCAATCTTCATTCTTCTTTCTTGAGGTAAGTATATTAGTTGGGAACGCAAGTAGACAGACCGTCTACTTTGTGTTACAATATCTACATAATGGATCTAAGTTGTGGTTTTTTTTAAATTCTGTCTGAAAGGCAATGAATAGGTTTGTTAAACCATCAGGGCATTCTGAAATATTGAAATGTCACATGTCATAAATGTCACACGCCTTTCTGGAACAAAAATTCGAGTCATGTATGGACAAAACTGGCTAGTCTATTCATTAGAAATTTAGGTAATTTTGGGCTTTGTCCAAAGCAACGATAAAAGGCCCTTTAACATTTTCTTCTCAAGATACATAAAGTAACTAACTTATACATTAAAATTGAAATTAAAATCAAATGCAAATTAAGTCCAATTACGTCCATGTTGTTGGTTCTGATTTGAACAATGTGAGAGGTACGTCATTTTTGCCTTTAATTGGAGACATCTCATATATACGCTGTTAAAATCTAATTAAAAAACCTACAAAAAAAAAACTTCTTTTTTTTAATTTTCAATGAAGCGGGACGATATTTTAGACAGTTGTGACAGCATTAAAGAGGCTGCTACACTGGTAAGTGAAATCCGCGAAATTAACCGAAAAGGCGGTTTTAACATGCATGGTTGGGCGAGCAACGAGAATCGCGTACTTGCTTCTGTACCGGATACGGAACTCGATAGGTCGGAAATTGAATTGCGTGTGTTTGATAACTGCGATCGCCAAAAAGTGCTAGGTTTAAGATGGGACACGCGAGAAGATTTATTTTATTTCAACATTAGCGACAATCTTTTCCCGGTTAATATTCGAAATGGTAGCTGTAAGCCAACCAAGAGACAATTCTTAAGCGTTGTTATGTCGGTATTTGATCCGTTCGGTTTTCTCGCCCCCCTGATAATAAGATCGAAAATTATGATGCAGGAAATCTGGGTTAGCGCTATCGGTTGGGATGAACAACTACGTGACGAACAATTCGAATCGTGGAAACAGTGGGTCGCGGATCTTCAAAACGTAAAAAACGTATCGATACCTAGGTGTTATTGTAAATCCCGGAATGGCAGTACGAAAATTGAACTCCACGTCTTCTGCGATGCAAGCATTAAAGCGTATGCTGCAGTCGCGTACTGGCGATTCGAAAATGTTTCCGATTGGCGAACTGCGTTTATAGCCGCGAAAACTCGCGTCGCTCCTCTGAAGCCGCACTCCATTCCGCGACTGGAACTTCAAGGGGCGCTCGTTGCGAGTAGACTCGCGAATACTATAGCTAATGAACACGATTTTATAATTTCGCGACGCGTGTTTTGGACCGACTCACGAACGGTTCTTTCTTGGATTAACGCTGATGCTCGCACGTTTAACACGTTTGTCTCTCACCGATTGGCCGAAATTTGCGATCTGACTTCACCACAGGAATGGCGATGGGTTCCATCCGCGATGAATCCCGCAGACTACGCGACGAAATTCATACCGCCCGAAAAATTTGATCGCGAATTTTGGTTAAATGGCCCGTCATTCTTATGTTCGGCAAAATCGAATTGGCCTACTGAATCTCAGTTAAGGTTGTCCGACGAACAGGTCGATCACACTGCGCGCGAAAAGAGGAAATTGTTCGTAGGATTCATTTCTAGAGAACCACAGCTGCCATTACCCAACTTTGACCGTTTCTCATCTTGGAAACGTCTCGTTCGAGCCACCGCGACCGTGTTAATGGCAGTGGAACGTTGGAAAGGAAATAGTTCCATTCGAATCGATGCTGAACTAATGACAAAGGCCGAAAAATTTCGGGTAAAGGCCATGCAACGAAATAGTTTTTGTACCGAATTGGACGCGTTACGGACAGGTCGCGAAATCAACAAAGAGAGCCCCATTCTTAAATTAACTCCGTTCCTAGATGCGGGGGGATATTTGCGTGTGAGGGGTCGAGCATCGATGGCAACCAACGTTTGCGATTTCGAAAATGAACCACTAATATTAGATGGTGCGCACCCCGAGGTCCGTCTTCTCGTGAAAAGTTATCACGAGAGGATGAATCACGGAGGTCATGAATCGGTAATCAATGAAATTAGAAGGAAATACTGGATTACAAAGTTACGAGTCGCATTACGAACCATAGTCGCGAAGTGTTCGATTTGCAAAATGATACGCGCTAAACCGATTCATCCTGTGATGTCGGATTTACCACCTGCGAGATTCGGGCACCGATTGCGCCCCTTTAGCCACTCCGGGATTGATTATTTTGGTCCGATGCTAGTTACGGTGGGAAGACGCCGCGAGAAACGATGGGGGGTTTTGTTTACTTGTTTGACGACGCGAGCGATACACATTATGGCTATACGCAGAATGGCAGCTCGTCGTGGCCAACCGACGGACATCTTTTCGGATAACGGTACCAATTTTCGCGGAGCCGATGTTGAGTTACGGGAATGCGCGCTACGTATAAATAAGGAAACGTTGTTACGGTACGCGTCAAACGAACGCACTAGGTGGCATTTTCTACCCCCGTCTTCTCCTCATATGGGGGGAGCATGGGAAAGATTGATCCGATCCGTAAAATCGGCTCTATACGTAATTTTAAAAGAGCGAACTCCAAAAGAAGAGACGTTACTTTGTCCCAGTATGAGTTCCGAGGAAAGTGCTCCAAAATGCAGTGGAGATGGGTTCAAAACTCGGCCGATGCATTTTGGACACGGTGGTTAAGAGAATATTTACCTACACTCCTACCAAGGCCAAAATGGCTCAAAGAAACGGCGAATCTTGCGGTCGGCGATATCGTTTTAATTGTTGACGAGCTAGTTCCTCGGAATACTTGGCGTAAGGGTGTAGTCGAAAAAATCCGCCCTGGTAAAGACGGACGAGTACGCGTTGTCGAGGTTCGGACCGCAAATGGCGCATTGGTACGACCGGCGTCAAAATTGGTTTGGTTTGCGAAACAAATGTAATCAATTGAAGATTAATATTCATTGCATGTAACGAGTCCGAAGTAGTCGGCGATACTTACATGTCGTTTTGCGTTTCACACTTGAAGTATGTATAAGCAGTTCAAATGTATAATTGTTTTAATAGAATAAAGCGAGTGTTGTATGATTATGAATATGAGAGTGAATAATAATTATTGTGTTTGATAACGGCTATTTATGAACGATTCTACATTGGTTACGAGCGAAAATTGAAATATCAATTCTAAATGCGTGATGTGCGAGTCCGAGACTTCGCACAAGGGGGAGAATGTTGCGAACAGAACTGATATTTCTGCCTTGCGGTACCCGGCGTGGGTTTTTCTGCAGTTTTCCCCACGCCATTGCACACCCGAATGGGGGTACTCCTCACAGAAGTCGGCTGCAGCCGCAAGAAGGGTGCCTATAGGTGTTATGTACGGGCCCTTCTGATGGCGACGATATGCGCGTAATTAGTTTTATAATTTATATGCTTGCGTTTTACGGAAATTGAGGACTCGATGATCGATGCAAAAAAACGGGAAAATTCGAAACGCAAAGATGTGGAAATTTCGATTCGGAGCAAGGTGTGTTTCGGAGTCGGAGGTGTGTTTCGGGGTCGGAGATATGTTTCGGAATCGGAGATATGTTTCGGAATCGGAGGTGGGTTTCGGAGTCGGAGATGTGTTTCGGAGTCGGCGATATGTTTCGGAATCGGAGGTTCGATTCGGAGTCGGAGCAAGACTCATTTCGGAGTCACAGAGTGTTCATTGTAGAAGCGTGTACGCTTAGAACTGGCGATTCGCCTTCAGATGGAGAGTAACCGGTAGGTTCATGCGCGGGGATCGGGGGGGCCGATTGCTGCCGTTGCTGAACTACCGGCGAGCAAGAAGTCTGAAAGTTCGTAACCCAGTAAAATAAATAGTCGACCGGCGATTCGCCTCAGATGGACAGTAACCGGTAGCGTTCATGCACGGGGATCGGGGAGTCGATTGCTGCCGTTGCTGAACTGCCGGCGAACAAGAAGTCTGGAGGTTCGTAAACCGGAGATCGACAGTTGGTAGTTTACCGACCGTTAACTGATGGTTCCATTCGTGTCTGTCCATCGTTTATTGATTGTCGAATATTCATCAGAATGAGACGGGGGGAGGGAGAGAGAGAGTGAGATAGTGTGAGCGAGAATTGAATTGAATTGAAAATTTTTATTTATGTTCTGGCTAGATAAGCCGTAAACAATTATACAATATAATTTTTTACAATGGATACTTATACACTAAATCTTCTCTCATATACAATTTCGAGTTCGGTAAAGGTAAACCATATATGTCTATATATACGATGAGATATAAGTTGCAAATCTGGCTAGATTCTCAATTTTCCCGATCAGCGACAAGTAGATAATTATAGTAAGATCTTTTGAATGAGTGGAGTGAAGTGGAATTTGCAATAGTTTCGGGAATCGAGTTCCAGTTTTTCATGCCGGTCACCCAAAAGGAATTCCGATAGTAATTTGTGCGGCAAAACGGAAGATCGAATGTTTCTCGACGACGAAGGGATCTCCGCAGATCAGGATTTGGTAGAACGAAGCGACGATATAAATACTCTGGGCGATGGGTGGTCAGCAAGGAGTACACTAGACAGCCCAGGAAATATATTCGCCGTGTACGAATCGTTAACCAGTTTGCTTGTCGTCTGAATGGGGCCAGTGCTACATCTCGTCGCAGATTGTAAACGTATCTCAGAGCCATGTTTTGTAATCGTTGTAATTTGATGTTCAAGTAATCCGTAGCGTCATTATAGGTTAAACACGCGTAATCAAAATGGGGTATGACGAGAGCGTTGACTAATTGTAGTTTAAGTACGGTTGGTAGCGTGGAACCACGGAATTTTAAACGATGTAAGGCATGGTGAATATTAGATGATATTTGTGATATGTGGCGATTCCAGGTGAGATTAGAAGCGATGTGGATACCGAGATTTTTTACCGAGTCAGAGTATGGTATCGTAACGCCATCGACTATGATCGATGGTACTTTAATTGATGACAATTTTGACAACTGCTGTGGAGATCCTATGATGATCGCGGTGGTCTTACTAGCATATTTGGTGTGAGCTTAAAGTCACGCGACCAATTTACTAAAGTCTGGATCTCAGAGTTAAGCTCGGACACGGTTTGATCTATGCGGTGTAGAGGCGTAGATAGATAAAATTGCGTATCGTCTGCAAAGATGGTACACGAGTTTCGGCAAAACCGCAATCTATCAAATAATGTGTTTATGAACATGATGAATAGCACTGGCCCAAGACTCGAACCCTGGGGTACGCCAGAGGTAGATTCCAGAAGCGGTGAAGGCTTTCTTTCACAATCGACGATTGTTTGTGACCGACCAGTTAAATAAAAATGGATCCACCTCATTGATTCGTCGTCAAAACCATATCTCCCGAGTGTTAATAGGAGCAAGGTATGGTCGATCGTATCAAAGGCTTTACTAAAATTGAACAGGACTAAGATGGTAATATGTCCACATTCGATAGCCTCACGAACATCATCGAGAACGTTTAATATAGCTGTTTGCGTACTGAAATGTCTCCTAAAACCTGACTGCTGTTTATTTAAGAGATTATTGTTTTCCAAAAAGGTCGAAATTTGTTGTGCAATCAAGGAGTCTAAGGGCTTTGCGAGATGGGGTAAGTTAGCAACCGGACGTGTTTCCGCAGGTGTGGTAGGAATGGATGCTTTATTTAGTGGGATTATTGAACAACGTTTCCATTCGGCCGGGTATTCCCCCGAACGTAGGGAAATATTGTAAATATAAGTCAAATAAGGGGCTATGGACTGAATAGAGTTCTTTAGATGAGAAAGTTGGAGACCGTCGAGACTGCTACTTTTGGATTTGGGTATTGCTGATTCTATTGCGTTGATAACCTGTGTAGTTGAAAGGATTGTGAAATTAAAAGTCGAGGTATAAGAGGAAGGATGGAGGGACAGAATACTATTGAATACGGGGATAGAACAGGGTAAATGAGCTGTTGTGATCATAATATAATAGGCATTTAATTCAGTAGGAGAAAAATATTGCAAGGAGGATTTGGATCTAGACTCAAGTAGTCCCATCCGTCGTAAAAAAGTCCACATTGCCGCAGGATCACCCAAATTTGCAATGGTGGTCGAGAGAAAATGTTCCTCAGCATGACGTAAAGTTTGCTTTAAATTCGATCTTAATGCCTTATACTCAGCCAAAACTATTGCGTTTCCGTTACGTTTAGCTTGACGGTAAAGTAAATCCCGCCTTTTGATTTGCAACTTTATATCTGCGCTGATCCACGGTACATACGGTTTAGTCATTTTTACTGTTCGAAGCGGTGCATGAGTATCAAGCGCGGCGACTACAGCGTTTGTAAAAAGGTATAAAACCTCATTAACATCGGGTATAAATATTGGTGGCGCTTGCGAGAAATTTAAGACGGAATATGTAAACGCTGCGACGAGGTCCGAATTTAGTAATAACGTATTACAGTTTTTGAAGTCCCGAAAAGAATTTATGCGCGAAGGAGATCTATTGACATTAAATTCATAAGTGAATTGAATTAAGTCGTGGCCTGCCGCAAATGGCGCATTGGACTGCGAAATTTCCTGTACTTTTTGTTCGGAGTCTACAATACAGACGTCAATTTGTGAATCCGTAGAAGACGTATGATGTGTTGCCATGTGTGGCACTAGGAATAGAGAATGCTCAGTAATAAAGTTTTTGAGGAATGTAGACTCGAAATTATCACTAAGAAGATCGCAATTTAAATCACCGGTTATTACGAGGTTCTTATAACTAGGAAGATAAATACTAAGCTTAACGATAAAGTCACTAAATAAATGGCCTCCAGGACGGCGATATATAATAACTAAAAGTAATGAATTTGTATCCGATTTAACATCCGCGATTATAAATTCCGGAATATTAATATTGTCTCCTGTTGAATATTCAAGCACTTTGACTTTAAGACAATTATGTATGTAGCATGCCGCACCGCCCCCCTGTACGTATCGTGAACTGTGTTGGGATAGAATGTTCCGATCATTTCGAATTAGATTGTATCTATCGAAAGACACACATTCATTGGGTACAGCGGGTGTTAGCCACGTTTCGGTCAACGCGAATATATGTGGAGAGACAGTAGACAAAAAATGTTCGACCGATTCGAAATGCGCACGAAGAGAATTTATGTTGCTATGTGCAACGACTAATTTCTGAGGAGACTTATTAGGCTGCGAAAGAGTTTCTAGTCAGACCAGTTTATTAAGATCTGATTCCGTTACAATTGGAATTTCAGGTGATCTTTCGTCTTTTCGAACAAAGATTTGTTCGTGACGATGCCATACTCGTGCGTAATTTGTTTCCCTCGCTTTCGCTTTCGTCATTTTGAGCAGTTGATAAGTGCTCTTCGGGAGCATCTCACTGACGTAGATAAGCCTAGTATTTCCAGCAATATTTAATTCAGGAAAAATATCGGCCGTAGTTATTTTTCCGATTTTCCGTTTACGATCGACAACGAAGTTTCTAATCGAAATGGATTTAAATGACACAACGACGGAAAAATGATTTCGCGGAGAAGCGTTCGTGCCGGTTCCTGGGTTACCGGCGGCAACGTCTTGACGTGTGGCATTAATACGGCGAATAGACATAATGTCCGGTATGAATTCGACTACATTAATTTTAGTTAATACGCGCTGCACAATTTCTTGGTCGGATATAAGCGTCGTACTTGGAATTCCCGTAATTATAATATCGGGACACGGTTGAGAGTACGCGTGAATATTTTTCATGGCCTGTATGTCCGTCGCATTCACACGACAGGCTGCCGAATTTTGCTCGACCGAAGAGGCCATAGAATCGAGGCGCGCATTCAATTGTTGAAAACCGGCCATACAAGTTTGCATTAAGTGCGTAATCTGTTGAGATGCGTCGAGTGTGTTCCACCCAGCTGGTAGAGTGGGGGGAACTGCCACTCCCGACGACGACGATGATCCATCGTTGCTCATTGTATTGGTAATGGTAGCCGGGACGAAGTAATTAACACTAAGATCGGAGAGATCGCTAGCGACGGTAGGTGCGCGGGGGACGGCAACGGGCTCGATCGAGAACGTGTCGACTAACGGGAGTGCGGGGAGTTGCGCTGGTAGCTGTTTGTCAACAATGGCCGGAGAAATACACTGTTCGACTGTTGAATTGATTTTCGGAAATAAATGCGCGAACGACTCAAAACAGCAGTTACTATTAAGTTTATTTTTAATATAAAGACCGGCGCAACTCAAATGAAATGCTCGCGAACACGTGACGCAGACGTATTTATTAACGACAGTTTTGCCGCACTTGCTACACTTCTGTACGGTTTCGGAGATTTTCGATCTCTTGCTTGGCCTTGTGTAGGACATCAATTTAAGAATAAAATTGAGTCGAAACAAATTTAACACGGCAAACCTGGTACGATGCGATGACGGCGGGCTGAGTTTGTGTAGCTGTCTAATACGATGCTCGTAGATCGGCGAGGGCAGCGAGGGTCGATTGGTCCGACGAACCGATGACGTAGTGAAAACGTCACTGACCACGTGATGAATAGGCCGTCGTGAAGAACGTTCTGCAGGACCGTTGAAATTCAGAAAGACGATCGAAAGTTTGCAATTTCGCCCCTCGCAGCTCGGAAAATTATGGTTGGATCTACGATCACGATCCGAGCTCCTCCGGGACCAGAGAGAGGGAGAAAGGGAGAGAGAGAGAGAGAGAGAGAGAGAGAGAGAGAGAGAGAGAGAGAGAGAGAGAGAGAGAGAGAGAGAGAGAGAGAGAGAGAGAGAGAGAGAGAGAGAGAGAGAGAGAGAGAGAGAGAGAGAGAGAGAGAGGTAGAGGAGGGAACGTGGGGTTCTTTTAAACTCGAAATTTCTCCCTCTCTCTCTCACTGATGAGAGATTTTAGATTTTGAAAATTCAAAATGGCGGATCCAATATGGCGGATGAATTTGTAAAAAGTGATCGGATGTTGCTGAAACTTGTTTCTCGGGGGTTCTCGGGGTCGCAGAATACGATTCTGATGTTAGATTTTTAAAATTCAAAATGGCGGATCCAATATGGCCAATGAATTTTTAAAAAGTGATCGGATGTTGCTGAAACTTGTTTCTCGGGGGTTCTCGGGGTCGCAGAATACGATTCTGAACTTAGATTTTAAAGATTCAAATTGTTGGATCCAATATGGCTGATGAATTTTTGAAAAGTGATTGGGCGTTGTTGAAACTTGTTCCTTTTTGGAAGATTAAGATTCTTATTTGGAATATGCCAAATCTTCAGTCAATTCGTTCGAATGTGCGGCATCAATTAAGCTTTTAAAATTTTGTGGTATGACGCAGACGCAGATGTTGTTCGGCCTGAAGACTAGCACGCGTTGCTTTCCTTTTTAAAGTCGCGCCGATACCATCGCATGCTCCTTTTCCATGCGCAGTCGCATGAAAATGCCATTCAGCTTCAATGCCGAAATCGATTTTGTGATACATGAGATTACTCATTTGGAATCTATTTTTATAATATTGTACCGCACCATCGGTAACATACATTACATGTTGTACGCGTGGGCACACTTTTTTTATTTCAGGAATAATAGTTTGTTGCATTACATACACGGCAGATGTATCATGAGTCAAGCTGTTTGATAATAATATATTACTAAAATGGATTATTGTACCTTCTGATTTGTAGTAGAAAACGACAGGATGAACCGTACATTGGTCGTTGTTGTAATGAAACCCTTGTGCTGCATTTTGTACAACGAATGCGAAGTTTTTCGAGAAATTACTGTGAACTGAGTCGATTCGCAGATGAGAAATCCAGAAATGATTTTTATTGTAAACCTTTAGCAGACGGGTTTTTCAGAGCTTATGACAATGTTCGATTACTTTTTCCTTTTTTTAAATTATATGATAAATATGATTCTTCCTTTTGTGAGAGGCAAGGGGACTCACTTCCAAAAAGCACCCCAATTCGTGAGAGGCAAGGGGACTCACTTTCAAAAAGCACCCCAATTCGTGAGAGGCAAGGGGACTCACTTTCAAAAAGCACCCCAATGGGATGAGAACCCTATCACGTCCGCGTCGTTCATCCTGGGTAATGCTAAGAAGGGCATGATTTTTAGATACATCTGCATCGAAAACGAAACTCGCTCCGAATTGACGATACAAAATCAACATCACTTCAAGAGCTGCGGGAAATGTCGGAAGAGAAACACGACAATCTAACTTTACGGGTAATAGTGCCTCCTGGCGATGGCAACAGCTGTTACATATACGGTTCAGAGGTCGTAACTTCTTAAATCCGAAGGTTGCAATAATTCATTAAACGACTTGTGTTCATACTCATATTATAACACTATACCCCTACTAGAGGTAAGCTATTCTATGTTTAACCGATTTTCGACATTATTTTGGTACTATACAATTTTTAATTTAGCTTTGTCATCCACCAGATTCGTATTGTACGACCCCAAAACTCCCCGAGGAACAAGTTTCAACCACGCCCAATCACTTTTTAAAAATTCATCCGCCACATTGCATCCGCCATTTTGAATCTTTAAAATTTAAGTTCAGAATCGTATTCTGCGACCCCAAAAACCCCCAGAGAAACAAGTTTCAGCAACATCCGATCACTTTTTAAAAATTCATTGGCCATATTGGATCCGCCATTTTGAATTTTAAAAATCTAACACCAGAATCGTATTCTGCGACCCTGAGAACCCCCGAGAAACAAGTTTCAGCAACATCCGATCACTTTTTAAAAATTCATTGGCCATATTGGATCCGCCATTTTGAATTTTAAAAATCTAACATCAGAATCGTATTCTGCGACCCCGAAAACCCCCGAGGAACAAGTTTCAGCAACATCCGATCACTTTTTACAAATCCATCCGCCATATTGGATCCACCATTTTGAATTTCAAAATTCTGATACGAGATTCGTAATTGGAGCATCCAATAACAAAGAACGAAATTCTAAAATGGTATTTTTCTTGGGCACAAAAAACTGTATGAAAGGTTTTTACTCTCGTTTTCAAAAGTGTGGTCTTTTTAAGCACCGTATTGGAGCCGCCATTTTGAATTTTCAAAAATATCACACGGAAATTAAAAGTAGATATACTGAGCTAAATTTTAAGCCCTGAAACAATTTTTTTGGCGGTAATGAATTTTGGCCAGCCAAGTGATCCGGTTGACGTGGAATGCCCGATATATATATATATATATATATATATGTATATGCATGTAGTTATAAGTATATGTGCATAAATGTATCCCCGCAAAATTAACCTCAAAAAAAAAGTTCCATTAAATATAGGGGAAAGTGGGGAGTCTTGAAGCATGAGGAGTCGCGAAGCACGGCCACAGATGTCGCTAGTTTTGATTTTCATAGGTCTTGCGTACTGAGAAACATTTGTTTAAAAATACCTTAGTTTTATTACAATGTTTATGCCAATAGTACACTGTTAACGTATGTCTCCATCAGACCGCGTGTTCAACATTCTGTGCACAAAGTTTTTTTGAGCGTTCGTGTTTGTGGCAGTTTAGCAGCATCTTAAAGCGACTCGTAAAAGTAAGTGCGCCTAAATTATTCAACAATTATTAGGCTTTCGACGTCAATGTGTAGTTATGCGAAAACATTCGATGTATTACTTACAGGGTGGTAATTTTCAAAAAGTAGCGAATGGGGAGAAGTGAAGCACAGCCGAAGAAACTGACAAAAAATAATGCAATTCATTGCAATGAATGCGACCGAGCGGTCCATTTAAAGTGTGCTCAGGTATTGGCTGATGGGTATACTTGTATTTATTTGCGAATCGAAATGAATGAGCAATTGTCTATTAAAGTGCCTAAAAGTGTTTTCTTACAAATAATTTTAATTTTTCTTTATTTACATACGTGTAAAATATATTAAACATGGATGGCAATTTGTCTTTTTGTTTTGTATCAGAATAAAGAATTTTCACATAAAAATGACATTTTCTGTAATTTTTAGTTGTGCTTCACAACTCCCCATGATTTTTGAAAATTCCGAAAAGCTACTTTTTGGTGAAACAGCCATAAATTGCCCATGTCTTTGGATTTTATGCAAATCAACTAACCAGAAGTTGTATTTTAAGTTCTTATAGAGATTCCAAAAGAAAAAAAATGCGAAAAAAATTTGTTTGGCACATTTCCGACCACATAAAAAAGTGTGCTTTACAACTCCCCACTTTCCCCTATGCATTAAAAATATATATGTACACATTCTGCTATGACTACTTGTTGTTGACCTATCTGTTCTGATACCCATTTGTAGTATAGTTACTTTATAAAATTTATGACCTCTTCGTTTTAATATTTCTACAAACTATTACAATTTTTCATATAGTGCTTTTTCATTAGAAAAATCGACATATTTTCATGCTCAGCTTGCCGCGCGTCATTTAATAAATAGTATATCAATTTTTAAAATTTGTGATTTGAAATATTATTATAAGTATAAGAGTTATTCTGAAATAATATATTAATGTCATCGTTTTATTGACACTATGTGACTATTTCTAATAGTACCTTGAATATCCCCAAAATCTTACAATTTATTGCACTTCTTGACACATAGTTTATGAGATATTGATATAAAAAGTCTCTCAGTGTAATTGATAACAATTTATAATTTGTATAATGATAATATAATTATTTAGTTTCCGAAGAAGATCTTCAGCGACTTCAAGGTGTCTTAACACTTGCCACATCAATTCGTGCTTGTCAACATCAGCTAAACATAGACAGTCAACAACCATTAACATCTAAACAGAGCACTTCCACACTGAAAGCCCAGTGGCGTTATTTTCGTATGGGCTCTATCAGGCATAAAACGTTCGAAGTCGGTAACACGTTATGCGTAGCACGCGCCCTACCGGAATCGCCGTAACTTGCACAGGTTTTCGTATCGGGAATGTCCGCACGAAAAAAGAACGAAGGCAGGTCTATACTTGTTCCAATCTCATGCCGGAATCGTATAGGTAGCCCGATAGTAAACAATCCCCACTCTGTCGTTCGAAATTCGTTCCAGTGGCCATCCCATTTTCGCTGTTGTTTGGAACGATTTAGTGTTACTTTGTGTTTCTATAACTGAGTCGCGACAGCTGACGTGACAACCGAATAAAGTGACGTACGAGTTTCTATAGTAAAGTAAGTGTTCATATATTTACTGTTCAATATTAATAATTCCGATTCAACCAATAATTGTAATATTATGTATATTCGTGAAATGAGTACGGTACAATGTAAAAAAATCTGTAATGCAACAACCAAATATATAACGGTAATTTTACAGCTCATTGTAATTTCCCTACGCTCAATGTAGTAAATTTATAATGAGTTTGTAAAATTACCGTTATATGTTTGGTTCTTTCATTACTGATTTTTTACAGTGTACAAAATTCGTGTTGAACTAAAATTTCAAATTTTATTAGCGAGGTGTTACCTACAGACTAGAATTGTTTTTAAATTATACACTTTGTATATTCATTTTTTAAGTAATGGTCTAAATTTGTATTTGTATATAATCCTTATTTTACATTAGGAATGTATTTTTGAAACACACATGACAGCTTAAAAGGAAGTGCTATAGAAGATTTCAGCCCTTTACGTACAATAGATTCGAAATGGCATTAGTTTTTCTGAAATTTCAAGTAGTCGATGATTTTTGTCTAATTTCGATTTGTTTTATTAAGGGACATAGGGCAATATAAAAAATGCAGGCTGGTTCTATACGAAAAAAAAAACAAATAAAAAAGCTATGAATTAATTTTTCTGTAAATCTAATAGATTTTGGAGAAAAAATTAATGAATTTTGAAAAAGTGGATTCAACTTTTATTTTTTTACTGTACCTAACACCTCGCTAATAAAATTTGAAATTTTAGGTTCAACACGAATTTTGTACACTGTAAAAAATCAGTAATGAAAGAACCAAACATATAACGGTAATTTTACAAACTCATTATAAATTTACTACATTGAGCGTAGGGAAAGAAATAGTAGCTGCTCTGAAATCCTCAAAAGCTTTTACGAATTTTAAGCATCCTACGTTACGACTTCTTGAACGTAATAAATCAATTTTTTCCAACAATGTCTTGCATGAATTTCCGTTGAAGCGTGGTACTTTACTCTGTCGTATGTCACGGGATACGTAGCATAAATTTGCCCACAAAAGGGCATCTTCTTCACATTCAGCTAATAAGTGCTTGAATAACGTATTTACAACTCCTAGCAGTAAATGAAGTTCAGGCGGAGGGATGATCGTAAGGAATGCTTTATCTTCCTTACACGTAAAAAGGGGAGGATGTATACAATTTTTGTACTTTTTCGCATCTTCTTTCACGGATCCTGCATCTCGCCAATCGATGTAATTTTGCAAAGCATTTCCTAATGTCCTAGGAATTCCACAATTACTCAAGTCGTTTTTCGGCGCATAACACCAAGTGCACGGATAGAAACTACTATGCGACATGATTCCGACTAAAATATTCGCAAGTTTCAGATCTGTTGCAATGGTACCCTCAAAGCTATTTATACGTAATGTGTGCCATAACTGCGACACATTTTCGTAATTTTCTTGAGAATCAGGCGCTAATGCTAGTATGAGTAATTTGTTAACACCTGAATCTTTGAATTGCTTCGCACAAATACCATCATAGAGTGTTTGGCGAGACTTCACAGGCTTTTCATTTACACCAACAGCTTGAATAGATAAGCACACCTTCAAAAATCCGCCACCTCCATCAATGCCGAATTTCAAATGGCATTCGGACACTGACCGTTTTTCTTTAACAAATTTGATAAATTTTTCCAAATCTGTGCAATACGCAACTGTTTCAGCTGGACCGGAAGATTTATTGGCTTTGACATTTACAAATTCAAAAGTCGATGTATCAAAATAACTATCGGTACAATGACTTTTGATCGGCAGTATATTCCTTAAGTTAGATTCAACAATCCTGGAATTTTTTGAAGCTACTCGCAAAACTGAGGCAATCGCAAGTGTTTTATTTTGGCTCAAATGTAAATTCGTTTGAATTTTTAAAAAATCTTCAGCAGATAGAAGTACTCGTTTTAATGAATCTTCATTACCTTTTGTGCCAATAGTCACTTTAAGAGCCTTACCACGTCTTTGGGTTAGCGTTAGTGTTGAAGTAGTAGCTGTACCATTTTCTTCGTCTCGTTTACGTTTAAGCAATGTTGAAACGATCTGTTCTGTAGCTTTAGAGCCTGCTTGAACAATACTTTCAGTTAAATTTTGTATACGAGTCGTAAGGTTACATTTATGAGACGATCCTCTTCCAATAATAGAAAAACAATAACTGCATCGACTCTCTACGGAACGGAAGCCTTCATCATGTCTGAAAGCATTAATATGTTTCTTTATTAATTAAATGCATACGAGACTGTAAATATATGTATATATAGAGCTGCGCGGATTAACAAGATAACTCAATTTTTTCACGATTATGAAACAAATTATATTAATAGGGTGAATGTGCCAATGAATGAACGGTTAAGCAATTTTTACGCTTTGTTAGATCGTAAGTATATAATTCTTCTACAAATATATATATCTAAGTATGATACCAACATTAGAATAGTTAGACTGTACGCTTTTTATTCGTAAGGGGGATTTTGGTAAAAATAAAGTTATTTAATTATTCCCGGAAATCACAGGCGTAAGAATTATAAAGGCAAATATTATATTAACTCACCAGGAACTTTTATATTGGGCTCATCGATGAGCATGCTTTGTCGAACAGGTAATGCGTTGCCTTTTGCGAAATTCGAAAACTTACTACAAATTGGTTTTCTAGCAAGTTCACATATGTGACATTCACATACGGCTGTATCACTCGACCTAGTAGATCTTTTCAAAGGCGTGAGTTTAGAAAATTCAGGTAAACGTATCCGTTTCTCTTTATCGTCTTTAATGCGATACAAATCTCTTTGACAACTACTGCACACAACACACGGTAAAAGGTTATTCGTAACATCGTATTCAAATTGACTTTTAACTAGAACTTCTACATATCCGCGCACAGGAAACATAGTCTTCGTTCTTCCAAAGCAAAGAAGACAAATTTTGAACCGATTTTCATCGTGTGTTAAAACTTTCGACATTTTTACTTAATTACTACAATTTTGACTTCTTCTAATATAGCGATATCCATCGAAACAATTGAAGGTATATAAACTCGATAAAAAAATGAGAGAATGAGATCGATTTTACAGTTCGAGAACAAACAATTTACCAGTGTTGAATTATATAAATAATTCAACGTTGTTATTTTAATTGTGTTTTAAAATTGATAATAGACACCACAATATAGTAATTTAACAAATACAAGAAGCAATACACATTTTATTTCGGAAATAAACATTTTTTTCGCTGATTGGCAGATTGTATGTGGTGAATTGTTCGTGACCAGGGCTCATTTTTCATCCAAATGACGAAAAAAAAGTGGTTTCATTATAAGTTTTTTTCAGATCTACAACTTACTCATATATGATTTTTCACTAGCTACTGAACGAGGTAAGGTACATGCGAAAAACGACAAAAATATTTATTTTTTTACACTTAGACCGTCGATAACTGAAGAATTCTGCATTATCGATAAGTGTTCTATAGACGAATTTATTGTAGAGCATTAATCGAGCTTCAAGAAACCCTAAGATAGTATTGATATATATTTCACAGCAACCGAAATATAACCCAAAAACTGTAATTTTACTGTAAAGAATCATCAAATATTGATTTTTTCAAAAACTGGCCTAAATTTTTTTTTTATTTGGGCTTAAAATGATTGTTTGACATCATAGAAAAGATATATGCAAAAAAATTTGATTTGCAAGAACTTCTGATTTAGACTTGAACGAAGCGCACCGTGGAAGGCAAGGTAAACTAAAATTTACATTTTCGTAGTTTTTATAAAATACAATCATTATTATATAACATAATCTTAAAAGTTTGAATTAAAAACTTCTACAAAACTATGTGTGTGAAAATTATTTATGTACGATATTTTTCAGCAAGAACTAATAACGGGATGTGGCGTCATAGTTTCTAAATTCGATCCGTATGATATAACAATGTCATGTTATTGGTGAGGAAGTTACTGAAGCTCATAGTTGGAATCGATATATTGAAAGTATCCTCAGCAACGGGAAAAAATAATCGTGAACCGATTCCAAAAAACGTTTTCAAGGCAGTAGAACGTGAGTTTCCATGTAGACAATATAAAATATTTATTTTTCATACAAACTAATAGCCTTTTATTAATTAGAGTTCTATGAAAACCGCCGCGATAAACTTCATATTTTCCTGTCAGTCAAGCAAAAGTTTAGTTCAAATAAATTTTGTTCTGTTATATTATTGATTATGATACGGAAACTAATTTAACCCTTTTAGTCACACAATTAAGATAATAAGCAATTGATTACAAACTGTTCACCGTATATAGATTTTAGTGTCTCTGAAAACGTGCGAATCTTAAGTAGTAAAAAAGTACTAATGAAGGAGTGAAAAGTCGGTTACTAATGAAATTAGTAATTGTCTATACTAACAAAGGGTAAAAAAATACTAATTCATTATTCAAATTCTCCTAAGTCACTTTAGTAGTGAGATATAAAAAATAATATTACTAATTCGAAATTAATAGAATTTTACTAATTGATTAGTAGAATGTAACTAATCCTAGTAGAAATCGATATTTGCCATGCACGGGCCGCACGGTTGGAGATTGTGACAAATTTTGTCGGTTTTCGAATAACTTTTTATATGTATCAAAAAGTCGAAATATTCTTTGATGGAATGAAAGGTAAGGCTTTGTAGAATGATCTAAAAATAACAATAAAACAGACGCATATAATTTCTACCTTGTTAACAAGTATTAAACCAATGATAATAGTATTTGAAAATTTTAAGGAATAGGTCGTGCAAAAATATGCTTTCTTCAATACTACGTTTATTATTTGCGTGATAGAGGATTTTCTATGTCGGGAACTTTTTTATAGGGGTCCAAGTATTCTATAATCGAAAAAGATTATATTTTTCCAAGTTGTTACAAGATTGTTAGATTTTTTTATTTTAAAATATTTTCATACAACCCAAATTAAAGCAATTATTTTTGTGGACCCTACATATTATATATTTATTGACATATAATAATAATAATAGGGGGCGAGATGGTTACGATGGCTAAGGCGTCCGCCTTGTTTCGTAACTTGAACGTCTCCGAAGGTTCTGGGTTCGAGTCCCCGTGTAGAAAATTTTCTGCGCGTTGAATTGAACTCAGTACCGACACTGCAATCACCTACCTCATGGTTTGAGGCGTGGCTGCAGTGACATTTCACGCTAATCTGGTAGAGATTTGAGCAAAAAAATTTATCATTTTTCGGACAGATTGAGCGACATAAGAAACCAATGTTGTTGGTAAAGTTATTATTAAAATAATAATAATAACAATAACAACAACAATAACAATATATAATAATGATACAGGGGGGCCCAAAGGGAATGATGCGTAACACAATGCGGCTATGCAAAAAGCCGCATCTTAGCCTATCTTCCCAAATGGCCAGTTGATCCTTCATCGAAAAAGATTATATTTTTCTAAGTTGTTACAAGATTGTTAGATTTTTTATTTTAAAATATTTTAATACAACCCAATTATTTTCGTGGACCCTACATATTATGTATTTATTGACATATAATAATAATAATAATAACAACAACAATAACATATATATACTGATGATGATAATAGGGGCCCAAAGGGAATGACTCGTAACACAATGCGGCTATGCAAAAAACTGCATCTTAGCCTATCTTCCCAACTGGCCTACTCTCACCTCCACGTGTGCTTATTAAAGCCGGTGGGCCCTGGACTCTTAGTAACCTTGCCAGAGATTGGGTAACCAACCCCAGTGGATGGCGAGGTAAGAGACAAACGAGAGAGGCATAACAACGGGGAGTAGGGCTAACCACCCTACTCCCTGTATTTGCGGTTACTCACAGAATAACGCGCAGGGCTCCTGACCATCGGGCTGCTTCGGATGCAGCCCAGTCCCGAGGTGGAGGAGCCAAAACGGGTGTCCCGGGACAACGACCTTTTCATTCCCACGGACGATTTCAGTGGACGGAGGATCTCAGGCGAGATCTAATGCGCTGCTACGAGGAGAGCTGTTCGCAACAGAGGGGCTACATGGCGCGAATGCATAATCGGTTTGCAGTAATGCATCCCGAACTGGCAGATCGCTTTTCTCAACAACAACTGAGAGAGTATGTGGCCTATCTGAGGCGGACGGGTTTCGTTGTTCCCAGCTGTCAACCGGTACCGGATGTGCGGGCAATAACAACTGAGCCCGTACGCGGTGCTGGGAGAGATGCTCCACATTACGAAAGCACGACACTCGTGTTTTTTTGTTGTCAAATTTTGCCTAAACAACGAGAATTAGACAGAGCAAATAGCCTACTTCTGGATGCTCTTCCAGATGACTGCGACCTGTGGCAAGTCAATTGTGCCGTTTACGAGGCTGCAAGTGATCTGGTGATTCCGCGAAATCTGACACAGATATCGGGGAGTCGGCAGATTACAAAACGCATGTCTCAATTAAACGGCAAGATTCGACTGACACGGAAGATCGCTTCCCGAGTTCAGTGTGTGATCGACTATTTAACATCTGGCCGTTCATTTACGGCAAAAGTCAAGAAGTTCGCACAACAACTGCGGACGTACTATCACACACTGAACAAGCTGAAGTTGCTCAACATCAAGCAACGTTTGGCTGATAAAATTCGGGTTTTGGCGGATGCCAAAAAGAGGCTGCAAAGACGGGAGGATGGAATTCGACAAAATACAATATTTTGGACGAATCCTTCCAACCTCTTCAAATATCGTATCGCAGCCTCAAGCGAGTTTCCGTCGATAACCGCAGTTGAGGAATTCTGGGGGAGCATCTGCGAGAAAACATCTAGGCTTAATGCAGACACTCCAGGTATTGAAATCTTCACCGAGTTGTGCGACGAAGTCACACAAGAAAGTGAAGATTGCCCACCCGTCAGTGCATTAGAGGTGAAAAATGCCATCACAGGAGCGAGGAATTTCTCCTCGCCGGGCTGGGATGGAATTAACAACTATTGGTGGAAGAAGTTCACTTCTGTCCATCAACACCTAGCCCGAATATTCACCTCTTATATAAATGGAGACCAACCCATTCCGCACTGGCTGGTGAAGGGCCGAACGACACTGATCCCAAAATCGGGAGACTTGTCCGATCCGAGAAACCATAGACCGATCACGTGTCCCAATACGCTATACAAATTGTTCACTAACATCTTGAACGAACGTATTGAGAAATCCGTGAAACCGGTGTGGCAACGGATAGTAGAACAACGAGGCTGCAAAATGGGTGTATCCGGCTGCAAGGACAACTTGCTTATCGACAGGTGTGTTTGTCAGGACGCAGTCCAGTACAAGCATAACCTGTCGATAGCCTGGCTGGATTACATGAAGGCGTATGACTCAACATCGCACGAGCTTTTAAGCTTGTTGCTCAAACGCCTTCATGTCCACCCAAACATAGTGAGAATTGTAGAAGACCTGATGCCTCTTTGGAAAAC